>CM070721.1:42084511-43284511 GCA_036346275.1 Otatea glauca | reverse complement strand
ATCAAATTAAAATTTGTTTCTTGAGAAATGGAAAATGTTGGAAATGAAGCTGATAGTTATGGGTATTTTGATTAAAAACTCAAAGTAAAACTATGGTTTTGATGCGGGCGATTATTGGCAATAGCCGAAGGTGCAGAGGGAATTGCACGTAGTGTAGGGTGGAGTATCGCCCATGTCGGATTAAGGACCGAACTTTGTGTTGTATGATCCAAGATATTCTGTACAACCACAAGTGTTGGTATGGGTCATCCTTAAACCAATTAAGTTATCTAGTTTAACTTTGCACATTGGTAGGCTAAAGTAGTACGGGCTCTCCTTTCGAGGTTTGCTCTACGGGGTGCCCACACCGAGGTGTTGGGATAAAACACTTACCAATATAACGGTGTACGCCATGTCTATGGGAAGTTCCAACATTTCTATGCTCTGAGTTCTTCCGACATAGCATGGGTTTTATTGTCCCGGTGCTGGTGCAAAGTTAACTTAGATAATGTAAAGGTTTTTGTCATGAACATTCTGGCCACACGCCGAAGGTGCGTGAAACATGCGGCAAAAAGAAAAGGTCATGACTTGTGGGTAAAGTTGTACACCTCTGCAGAGTGTAAATCTAATCGATTAGCCGTCCCCTCGATCATTGGAAACTTGGTGAACTTGCACTAGTTAAATGTTTTGTATTTTCTAAAATGGGTTTTGGTTTGAGCTTGTTTTAGCTGCTATTGTTTTATGTCAAAGGGTCGACATTGTTGGATTCCATTTCTACATTATTCGATATTCACGAAGGGTTGTGAGTATTACTTATGCTTTACTTATTTCATATCAGTCAACTTGCTCTTACAAATTCGGTTTACAAATAACTTAATTTTACATTATCAATTCTGCTTTATGCAAATTAACTGTAGTAGCCTCCTTTGAATTGGCATGCATGTATCATAGGTTTTGCTAAAGTCTTGCGGAGTACGAAAGCACTCACCCTTGCTTATATGTTGTTTTTAGGTGGATAAGTTAGCGAAGCTTCGAGGTTTCCTTTTCGTCGCAGGTTGCGGGATCTTCTTCATCGAATCTTTCTAGGGATTATGCCTTGTCAGTTGCCTGCGGGTTTTGGATGGGCACACTACAAGACCTTGATTCTTTTGATGCTATATCTCTGAGTTGTAAAGTTTTCTTTGTATAATAGTTTCCGCTTAATAATATTTGTTATATGTTTGTGATTCCAATTGTTGTGTATGTGTGTACTAGCTACTGATCATGGGACTAGTACGGAATGCACATTAGATTTCCATTTTTGCATGTATGTAAAAATGGGGGTCGCTACATTTAGTAATAATAATGAGCACATATCACGATGATCAAGTCTTGCAAACTGGGGCCATATATATATGGCCAACAACAAAGGATAAAAATTGTAGAAGATAAAGGTAGTTCCCACGTGGTATGCCATAACCAGCAGGCAACCGACTAAAGTTTGAGCTATAGTATTCAGCCTTGTCTCCAAATCGGCATGATAGAAGTAACCTATTGCCGAAACTTGTTCTTTAACTAGTAAATTTTAAACAAGGTGAGTACCTTCGTACCCGCAAGACTTTTGCAAATGCTATTAAATTCATGTTTGATGTATGGCTATTCAAAGGGAGAATATATACCTTGTTTGCTCAAAGCCAATTTTTATTTTGAATATGAATAATAGTAATAATTTCCAAAATAACAATCGTAAATACCTTTAACTAAAAGTAAATACATGACAGGTAATAATAATCGCTAATAATTTGAATAGGTACTATCCTTGTACCTACACTAGTATGCTAGTACAAGCCTGTTAGTTGTCGGGATCCGAATATGCAAATATGAACCATCTGTGTATTCTGTACTAGTTCAGGATCACACTAGTGCACACAGGCTCAACATAGATGATTATCACAATCATACTCAACAATAACACAATAAAAACTTCATCAAATTAAATATAACTGTTAGACAACCTTATGGTCCACCTTACATGAATACGCCTCGCAGGGCTAAGACTGAAAAGGAAATAAACTGCAGCGGAAAAGATAAACTTATTCGAAGGTAAACCCTCCAATTTGCCACAGGCAACTGATAAGGTTCGCACCCCAGTTATTCGTCTCCTCCTGATACTCCTCCTCAAGAGCAAGCGTGGCTTCTTCTCCAACTGGTGGTGTTTGGTTGCAAAGGGTGAGTACAGAAAGCACTCAACAAGTTGTGCATAGAATGCAAATCTAATATATTATATGCATGGCTTATTACAAAGGATTGGCTAACATGGTTAATTTGCATAACATAGCGTTTGTAAAGGAATAGCATGAATAGATTGAAAGACAATAAAACAAATAATAACAATAATAAATTTCTCATTTGTTTTCCAATAACCAACTCAACCTTAAATCGTAATCCAACCTCCACACCCACATTTGTTTTTGATAAAATCTAACCCTTGACTATAATCACTGAGCAATGCTCAATACCACGAGCACAGCTATTTGAATAGATTTTACACTCTGCAGAGGTTTATACACTTTACCCACAAGATACAATCATACACCACACAGGCGAGTGATCATAACAAAGCCTTTCCAATGCCCTGTCTAATATCAGTACTGCCCGCTAAGGTTTCAACACTGGTGGGACTGGTTACCACATACAGGGTCCCCCTCTTGCGCTATGTGAGTCTACCAATATACCCGGAACCAACACTGCCAAGATAGTACCAAAGTCTAGACCTAACAAATTAATCGGCTAGGTCTATCCCATAACAAACATGTGGTTGTATGAATGACTCAATTAAAATTCTTGCAAGGTTAAGTCCTTAATTGACCAAGGCAAGACTAACCAAAAACTATCATTATCATAAACCATCAAAAAGCAATGCGACCGTCCAAATACCACATTGGTCCACCTCAAATTCTTGCCACTTGCCTCAGTCTAAATCATTTACCACCCCGGTTGTTTACCATGCACCACGTGCCATCAACAACAGCAACATTGTGTGACAACAACTGACACACATATTCGTAAACATGTTCCATATTTCATTAACCAAGATTAACCATTTTATCATAAAATGATGACTCGTTGCATGTCTAAGCACACTAAATGCGTTCTAACTACCCACATTGGCAATTATAGCTACCAACTAATATGAAACCATTCTATGGTGACAAATGACATATGACATACAATATGGCAAGGCGGATATATCACAATTGGATGAATAACTATACCCAACATAATTGAAACACGCGATATTTGAATTATCATGCAATACTTTGAAACAATATAATATTTAAAGCATGGTTTCAACATGATCAAAGCACAACTTGCCTTAAAAGAGCTCCGAATCCTGCTCTAGACCTTGATCTTGCACTAGCTCCTCGATCATAAACTCACCGGGCAACTTAACGTCTACGCGAAACGAGAGAGAAACCAATAAATACCAAACACCGGGAGCAATATCAACTCTAAAAATTAAATAAAATTCATCATTAAATATATCAAGATTTTATGAATTTTTAGAAACTGATTTCACCTCAATTGGAGTTCGTATGAAGAAGATATAGCGATTCAAAGTTTGAAATAAAAGATAAATCGCAAAATTGGAAAAACTGAATTAACCAAATTATTTTTATACTGGAAAATAACATTTATAATGTCATGTTGACGTTAGCAAAGAAAATGATTTCAGCTGAAATACTTTTCTACGGAAAAAATGATTTATGACGTCATGCTGACGTCACGCGACACGTGGCATCACCACGGCTTTGACACGCAGCACAACTACAGAGCAACACGCGTCACCGGCGCATGGACCTGGTCCACGACCAGCACTGGTCCACTGTAGACCAACGACACTGTGCCCGTGCACCAGCTGACACAAGCAGCACACGTGGCACAAAATCAACTGCTGCGATGAAGACACGCGGCGACGAAATCTCGACTATTCATGCAAGATCTGATAGCAAAGATTAAATATGATGACATCATCAGTGATTAGCAACGGTGATGCCGCGATACTCGCACAACACACGGCAGCATGAGCCTGGCCCAGCGCATGGCGCGATCATGACCGCACAGTTCAAAACTAACGGCTAGGATCAGATGACACGGCGGCAATGGCGATGGACACGCGGCAAGATCTGAGTGCTCGGCACAGATCCAACAATGGTGCCAGATGGAGCGGTAGCGCACATGTGGCAAGATCTGGACCACACGGGTTCGATCGAACGATCGAGGAAGTTTGCAAGGTCGATGCTGGCGCGGCAGCACGGCACGGCGGTGTTCTCACCGGATAGGAAGACAAAGGCTTGGCCGACAGTGTTCTGGGGCACCTCTAAAGACGCGAGATGGCGGGATCGACATGACTCGGTATGGCGAACTCGAACCCGGGCACGAACGAGGCGGAAGAAGGTGGACGATGGCAGGAACGACGAAGAACCGTGGTGGCTGCCCTCACCAA
Source organism: Otatea glauca (assembly GCA_036346275.1). Lineage (NCBI taxonomy): Eukaryota > Viridiplantae > Streptophyta > Magnoliopsida > Poales > Poaceae > Otatea > Otatea glauca. The sequence goes on along the minus strand of CM070721.1, from coordinate 43,280,046 downwards.
TTCTGATGAACTTTTGCGGGCAAACGACGGTGTCTCAGCGTGCACAACTTGACCTAGAGGTGCGGCGCAGGGTGAAGAATTCAAGGGTGGCGGCAACGCTTTAAATCGCGGCCTCGACTTCAGCGAATCTCATGCAAAACACGGTTCACTCGGATATGGCGGTCGAATCCGGCGGAGATACGGAAGGGCAACGTGGAGGCATCGCGAACATCCATGCAGCAACGATCCGACGGCCCGCACGCGCTAGCGATGCGGAGAAATCATGGCCGTTGGATCAAGATCCAACAGTCGTGTGGCTAGGGTTAGGGTTTCATGGGGGAATGGGCTGCACGAGCCATCAGCGCGAGTAGATTGGGCCGAACCAATGGGTTTCAGCCCAAACACTACACACGATTTTTAAAATATTTTCGAATAAAAACAATTCAAAAAAATAAACAAGGTCCAAAAAATAGCAAAAATATAAGGAAAAATCCAGACAAATTCTAGAAAATACTTTAAAGCATTTAGAACCCAAATAAAATATTCTGAACAAAAGTTTATTTAAACTTTTCATATTTTCCAAATAACTTTATAAAGGAGCCATAAATCAATAAATACAAATCAATTTAAATAATTTCCAAAAAATTCCAAAACAATATGAAATGCATATTAAATTCAAGAAATGCAAAAATTAGGGTGTTACATTAGTGCACCATACACATTTACCCCATTGTTTCAAATCCATTTTCTAAAACCAGTTTGTAAAACTAAAGTCTAACCAAGTGTAACCTTTCCTTGAAATACCTGTGACCAGGGAACATGACTAATAGAATATATTTGATTATCACTCTGCAAAGGACGTACAACTTTACAAACAAAGCAAAACCATCTCATTTTTCCTTGCACAAATTACACTCAACATATTAGAGTGCGACTGAGAGGTTATAACAAGGCCTTTACAATATCAAGCCCTAACATCACCCTGCGTGATAATCCCTCAAGACATGGATGCCCTTTACCACCGTCAGGAGGTATCCATCATTGTGTCAGGTAGCCTTGTATGTAGTTTGCATGTGTACCCTCAAACATGGATGCTTGTTACCATTATCCGCACACCAAAGTAAACCTACGTTTATAGCTAATTCTTGGTAAATTATTCAGCCAAGTCCCACCCATAAGGACATGTGGTTGTATGGGATGTGCTTGGATAAACGACACTTGAGTTCATCTGAAGCGACCTGGGCGAGATTATCACTAGCCGTAACTCCACACTATTTATCACTCGCCCAAGCATCCTTTGTGTTTGGATAACCAATCCACGCCAAGAATTATATCTAAGCCTGGAGTTTCTATGACAGTGTGATCAGCATAAAATAGTATGCCATTTATTTCAATACTGACATTAGGACATAGGCTGGCGGTTTTGATTTTAGCTCCAGGAGAATAGATTATCATGTTTGTTGGTAAAAGATCAATTGGAATTCCATTTTATTCATCAAATTTCTTGGAAATGAAAGAACATGAAACTCCGGAATCAAACAATACCAAAGTATGTATTGAGTGAATAAGGAACGTACCTAACACCACGTCAGGTGCATTAGGTGCCTCCTCAGCGGTCACATGATGCATATGACCATGAGTAGGACCTTGTGCAAAAATAGGAGCTATCTTAAAGGGCTGCAGGCCTCTAGATCCTTGTGGACGACCTAGGGATCACTGTTGTGCTCCCAAAGGCTGAGGATGAGGTGGAGCCGAACCTCTCTTGGGGCAAACGTTGGTGTAGTGCCCACATTCATTGCAATTGAAGCATGTTAAATTGGTCGTCGAGTCTTGCATACCCAAAGGTTGTCTGCCAGTATTGTTGAAGGGGTGAACAGGTGGTTGTTGACGAGGAATTTGAGGTCGAGGAACTTGTCCTTGATGTCTTTGTTGATGTGATGGAGCAGGAGGACGAACATTGGATGATTGCCCAGTATGGGTCCTAAAAGAACCAGTATTTGTAGACTTCTGTGCCATCCACTTATGTTTGTGTGATTCCATAACCGCTCGGGTGCTGTATTCCACCCGAATGGCTTTATCCACAAGGGACTGGAAGTCATGGATATCATGAGCGACAAGTGTCCATTTGATTTTATCATTCAAATGGTCTTTGAAGCGCTCAATTTTTCATGCTTCAGTAGTGATCTCGGAAGTGGCATAACGAGATAGATAATTGAAGCGATGAAGGTATTCTACCACCATCATGTTTCCTTGGCGAAGGTCAAGGAAACCTCTTCTTTTAACTTCCACAAGGCTTGCGGAATGTGTGCTTTACGAAAAGCTTCCCAGGTGATGGCCTGATCGTGTGGAATAAAGGCTTGATGATTTTCCCACCAGGCTGCTGCAGTTCCTTGTAGCTAGTAGGATGCGTAGAGCACCTTTTCTTGGTTATTGCATTGCATAATGGCCAATTTGCTCTCAATTGAGTGGAGCTAGTCGTCGGCATCTAGAGGATCCGTCGATGTGGAGAAAGTTGGAGGCCGAGTTTTTAGAAACTCGCCCCGCTTGGAGTGGTGTGGGGTGTCACCATTTCCACCCCTGATGATTGCTGCGCCAAGGTTGGCAGTGTTTTATACCATCTGCTGAAGAAGAAGAGTATGTGTTTGACGACCTTGCTCAATCATGGCGAGCACTTGTGCCATGGTTGGAGGCCTGGGTAATTGTTCTTCTGGAATGGCGCCTTGCTGATTTTGTGTAGAAGGTGGTGGAGAATTGCCACACTTATCACATCGCGATGTGGATGCTCTTGCAGCGGGATGCATAGGATTTGGTTGAGCTAGGGTAGAAAGAGCATCTCTTAGACTGAGTTTCTGGAGTAACCTCACTCTCCAAAAGATTGCTAAGAGATTGAGTTACTAGCATCCTGAAATGAAGATTTAATCAAAGAATTAAGATAATGTTACTTAAGTGTATGTTACTTGATTCCTTTATTATAATCCTTATTAGAGATTTCAGAAGATGATTACTAGACATCTTTCTATTTAATATGAGACATTTTTAACTTAATTTAGAAAAAAAATATTAATTATATTTTTCTTGTAAGGGTTGCGACATCGTGAAAATTTTAACCTAAGGCTAAACATCCACGAGTGCAATCCAAGCAACACAGAAAATTCTTACAACCAAAAGATTTTTTCATATATAATAACCAAAGTCTTACATTACCAAAAGACTACTCCCTCACTGCATAACATAAGGTTCCTAGGCTATTTCTATAACTTCTACTCTACTCCTAGTCACTAGTCTCTAGCCATCCCGCAAATCTCGTGGCAAGGTCATCATCTTTTGGCGTCGGGGGCTTGTCCAAAGAACTCCCTACTAAGATGGTGGGAAAAGTTCCCCGACAACGGTATACCTGTGTCGATCGAGGATGACGAGTGCTGGATAGACCAGGATCAATGCTACGGCTAATATTGCGAGGGCGGTTGTAACGACCCCCATTTTTACAAACTTGCAAAAATGGAAATCTAATGTGCATTCCGTACTAGTCCCATGATCAGTAGCTAGTACGCACATAAACCAATTGGAATCACAACCATACAACAAATATTATTAAGCGGAAGCTATTACATAAAGAAAACTCTTACAAATCAGAGACATAGCAGCAAAAGAAGCAAAGTCTTGTAGTGTGCCCATCCAAAACCAACAGGCAACCGACAAGGCATAATCCCTAGAAAGATCACGACGAAGAAAAATCCGCAACTGCGATGATGAAGAAACCTCGAAGCTTAGCTAACTTATCCACCTAAAAACCACATATAAGCAAGGGTGAGTACATTCGTACTCATAAGATTTGAGCAAAGCCTATAATATATGCAGCCATTTCAAAGGAGGCTACTACGTTAATTTGCATAAAGCGAAATTGACATTGTAAAACAAGTTATTTGCAAACGGAATTTATAAAAGCATAATTGACTGATATGAAATAAGTAAAGCATAAGTAATATTCACAACCCATCGTGAATACCGAATAATCCAGAAATGGAATCCATCAATGTCGATCCTTTGACATGAAAACAAAAGCTGCTAAACAAGTTCCAAACCACAACCCATTTTAGAAAATTAAACATTTAACTAGTGCAAGTCCACCAAGTTTCCCATGACCGAGGGGACGGCTAATCGATTAGATTTACACTCTGCAGAGGTGTACAACTTTACCCACAAGTCATGACCTTTTCTTTTTGCCGCATTTTTCACGCACCTTTGGCGTGTGGCCAGAATGTTCATGACGAAAACCTTTACATTATCTAATTTAACTTTGCACCAGCACCGGGACGATAAAACCCACGCTATGCTGGGAGAACTCAGAGCATAGGAATGTTGGAACTCCCCATAGACGTGGCGTACACCGTTATATTGGTAAGTGTTGTTCCCAGCACCTCGGTGTGGGCACCCGTGAAACAAACCCGAAAGGAAAGCCCGTACTACTTCAGCCTACCAATGTGCAAAGTTAAACTAGATAACTTAATTGGTTTAAGGAAGCCCCATAACAATACTTATGGTTGTACAGATTATCTTGGATCATACAACACTGAGTTCGGTCCTTAAGTTGACACGGGCGATACTCCACCCTAACTACGTGCAAATCCCTCTGCACCTCCGGCTATTGCCAATAATCGCCCGCATCAAAACCATAGTTTTATTTTGGGTTTTTAATCAAAATACCCATAACCAACAGCTACAATTACAACATTTTCCATTTCTCAAGGAACACATTTTGATCTGATCATCATCATCATTTGTTCTAAAAGCATGGCTAAGCATGGATAAAAGTAATCGCATATACCCATGGTGACATTAAGTAATTGTCTAAGCTTATTCTATGGTTATCAAGGCTCACATTTTCACACTTATCAAGGAAGTTTCATGAGACAACAGGTATAACTACCAGTACCACAAAATAGCAATTTACAGAAAGTAAACGTATGCATAAAACATTTTAATAAACAATGCAAATTAAATTATGCGATCAAAATGGTCAAAGGAGGGTGCTTGCCTTGCTTATATATCGTTTACGACGAAGACGCGATCACGGCTGAAGGAGGCAACGACGGAGTAAGGGACGTCGAATTCTACACGTCGATTGATCGGAAAATATAGCAAATAAGAAACTTCAATAAAGGCAGAAAGAAAACAGACAAAAATCAAATAAAGATTCATTGCAGAAAACAGGAATGATTTAGGGTTTGAATTATTTAAGATCTCATGATTTAGATACTTACTGATGCACATACTTAATGGTTTCGAGATAACAAAGCATGGTTTCTTTTATAGATTAATTATTCTTGAATTACGAATTCAAGAGGCTAAAATTATGAATTCTTGTATTTACGATTTCGAATTATAGATGCTAAAATTATTTAGATTAGAAGAAGTAAAACACAAATTAAAGCGGTTATGCTAATAGCACTTAACCTTAAGCGATTTGCATAAGAAAGGTTTTAAATAAGTTATGATTGATAAGCTAGCTAATTAGATTTATTTATGGTTTTTAAGAAGGTTCTGGTAATACAAATTTATTAACTACAAATTCCTTATTACAAGGTTCATCTATTCCGATTACGGTGAGGTTCGCTAAACATAAAACTAAGGGTTATTCGACTATTAAAGATTATATGCCAAACAAGACGAAATAAGATTATTTCTTCGGGATTAGATAACCTATACCTTGAATAACACTTCTAAGCTGATTTCATATGTTTTAGCTTTTGGACGAGACATTATTTTCTTAGTTGAAAACGGTTATGTGACATTAAAAGTTATGACAAACATACTTTTTAGGGGTATTCAGCTAGCAAGATTTAATTGAAACGCAAGTTGTAAATAAAATATTTTTCTATAATATGATAGACCATATCCTAAATATCATTTCTAGACTAATTTCCACAGTTTTTGCATTTAGACGAGAGGTTCTACGGATCGATGAAAAACTTGATAGTTCAATTTACTACTCGCTAAGGGTTCAGTTTTTGATATAAGATTGCGACTACACCGTGTAGGATAATCTACTCATTTTTCAGGCATTGACAGGTTATGACTCTAGTAGCATTTTAAAATTAATACTGTGATATTTGGCTTCTATCCGAAGAGTTTTTCTTATAAGCGATCATTAGGGTCTAACAGTGTTCTATTTCATCTTTGCACAAACATAAGGTATTTTTGAATAAACAGCAAGGGCACTATTTTTCAAAGCTATAGGATTTTGTTTCATTAGATTCAAAGTTTGTTTGTGAAAGTTACAATTGTTCCAATTAAGTAATTATTAACACTTTAACTATTGATCATTTACTGTTTTATGTAGTAAACTTTTAAATATTATTTTATATTTGAAAACCTTATGATGCCAGAGACATAATAAAACTATCTGGGTGATCAGGAGGATTCATTTAACCCATTTTTAACCTTTCAACTTTCTATACATATACACATGCATTTTTATGTTCAAGCTATTTCATACTTTTCAAGATAATCCAAATCAGGTTCATTTTTTAAATATTTTGGCAAACTCAGGTATTCTACTATCATGCTAATATTTAAGAATCAATTTTACTTATTCCACGTTTCATTTATTCAAATAATGTATATTTGAATTTCTAATGAGTTGATTACAATCTTTAATAGAAAGTAATTCAAACTTAAGTGAAAATTAAATATTTTTATATATTTGAACTTCTGGAAACATGAGTATTTCACTAAAATTGGTTCCATTCATTTTTAAGTTTGTTTACAACATTTTAATATGTAGCACTTCTTTTAGCCTTTTCTTTAAATTTAAATTTCAAATTTACCCAGTGGAGATTTTCAAAATATTATTGCATATTCTAAAATAACTAGATTTTAGATGAATTTATAATTTTGTTTCATTTCATTTGGACCAAGGATTCAAAAGTTATTGTTGTCTGAAGTAGCTCGGGTATGGAAATTAAACTGAAATTCTGAAATACGTTTTCAGAGTTGAGGAAGTGTATTTCACCGAATGAACTGAAGACGCTTTGACCAGCTGACAATCGGGTCCCACGGGGCAGCGACAGAAAGCAGAGGAAGGACTAGGGCTCGCCGGCGACGGCAAAGGAGCGGCGAGGGCTTTCGCCGAGGCCCGAGAGCACCAGAGGGAAGTCGCGCACACGGGGGTGGGGTCGCTCACCGGCGGGGATGGTCGGAGCGGGCTGCCACCGGCGGCCTACGGCGGTAGGAGAGGCGGCTCGTCGGAGAAGAAAAGCAAGCTAGATCCGGCCGAATGAGTAGCAGTCTAGGCATCAGTGATGTCAGGGCGATCCATTTTGCCGGTTGGTTGGGCCGGGGCTTGGCCGAGGGAGCACGCCACCACGCGCCGGAGTTGGAGAAGAAGGGCGCCCGGTGAGGAAGCTCTGTAGTTGAAAAGAGGTGAAATTTCGGTGTGATGAGTAAACTATGATGTTGGATGGTGCTAGAGGAAGAATCAATTTCGAGAATTGTTACCGATTTTGCTCAATTCCTTGATTTCCCCTCTTTTCGGATTTTCTGGCGAAACGGCGAAGAAAAGGCGATTTTGGTTTGATCGTTGGTTCTGGGAATGAGCAAGAAAGGAGGGGCACTCAATGTGATGCACACCCGGTATTTATAGCCGGTGAATTCGTCTTCACAGTGTTAGAACGCGAGGGAAGAAATGCGGCGGATTTTGGCGCTCTCTGTGAAGTGGCGCACGATTCTCGCCGGCAAGAAAAGACACGACTGGTCAGGGTGTGGCGCAGGAGTCCAAGGCGAACGTGGTTGCAGTTGCTGGTTCGAGTGAAGGGGTTGGCGCTGTGGTGCACTGGATCGGCGAGGCAGGCGCGAGGCTCGGGAGTCTTCGAGTTTGTCTCGGGCGAGAGGGGAAAAGAAGAGAGGAGGCTGTGAAATCAGGGACTGACGAGTGGGGCCGGGGTCCACTGGCAGAGAGAGAATCGCTTTTCCGTTATTTTTGGTGAAGGGTTACGGAAAAGGAGGTGGCCCACATGTCGGTGAGAAGAGGCAAGTCAAAGTGATAAGCTTCAGCCGAACAGCTCCATATGACCATTAAAACGGCCATCAGATCACCGTTTAATTTTGTGAAACTTTTTGACCGACCTCTCCTGGTAGTTGCTAATGTCCAGTAAACATTTGAGGTTAAAATACCGCATGGTTAAATTTTAGAAATTCGACACTGTGGACTTGTACAGGACTTGAATTTCAGTATTATATTTATTTAGGGGTGTAAATCATATTAATTATTTTCCAAACTTTTTATAGGGATTAATTCTGTCTTAAGTATATCTCCATAAAAATTTAAAGTCAAAACCTCAAGTGAATAGTTTATAAAAATTCTGACATTAGGATTTTTCTAGTTTTTAATTGTTTCTGTTTTAGAATTATTAGAGGGCTTTGCCGACATGATCAAATCCTGATATTTTTACCAGGTGTAGGTTTTACACTGAGGGTGTTTTGGTAATTTTTCCAGATCCAGATAAACTTCGAATATTGTTCATTAATTCTGGCTTGCACTGTTTTTAGTCAAAAAGAGGTGTCATTCATTTATTTACCCACTTTTCTGTGCATAGAATTTTACATGTTGATTTTACTGACTTACCAACATGGTTAGGGTTCCATGGTAATTTTTCCAAAATTTATCTTTTACCTTTTTATCTTTTTACCATTATCCATTCTTTAATTCTAGTTGTTTGATTTTTCATTCAATACAAAAATCCAAAGAAATCCAAATAAATTCCATTCATGTCAAGAAAATCAGAAATAATGATATTCAAATTCAAAATATGAATTTTTATATTATTGCATTTTTCAGGATGTTACAAATCTACCCCCCTTACAGAAATCTCGTCCCCGAGATTTGCAAGGACTAAGTGGGTTTGGGAATTCTTTCTTGGATGTGGTCTTGTTGTTTCCTCGTCTTCTTGTTTCCAGTATTGTCGCTTTGCAAACATCATTCTTGCGATTCCAAAGTGACGTGGCTAGAATGGAGAAGATTTCTATTTGAGTTTCGCGTAAGCAGATGAGGAATATTACTATATATCTCTTTTGATTGCATAACTAGGATTGTTAATAATGATAATCTAATTTAGAGAGTGACATGTGATACGTTTAGAATATTCAAGGTGAAAGAAATAATGCATTGTTGTTAGATTCATTAGGGAAGAGTTGAATGTTATCATCAAGAAATGATATTTGAGTACAACGGTTGATCTGTACGATTTAACAATAGTTGACGAAATTTGGTGAGAACAAATGTTATTCTAGGTTATCTTTAGACTGAGGACAAGGTAAGATAATTCAAGAATTTAGGTTGAGGTAGGAGGATTATAATATGACCCTGATGGTTTAATTCACTTGATCATCTTGATAGACAGAGGGTTTTGATTTTCTTTATATTTGGCAATTATGAAGGAATATAATGTACAAAGTCAAAAGGTTGATTGTAGGAATTGCATATATAAAGGACGTTTTCGATATTACATTAAGTATCGGGTGTAATTACATAAGGAAGATCTCTACATAAGCCTGGCATCGAGGTAGGGGTCGTTCTAGGTACTTGCTGATGTGGAATTAGAGGATGATGATTATTCAATTATCTGGTTGCCTGGTAAAAAAAATTATTTTCTGTTTGGAGAGTTAAACTACCTCTTAAGATAAATTTTTTGTTCGGTTGACATTGGGTAAAAAGTATACTCACAGAAGATAATCTTGTGAAACGTGGATGGAAAGGTGATACAAAGTGTCAATTCAGTGGATGTTCTGAGAATATTAATCATCTCTTTCTTGTGTTCCCTTTGGCAAAATATATCTGGATAGTGGTCAAGCGTGCATTTTCCATTCCATCTACACCTCTTAACATAGATAGGTTTAGCAGAAGGAATAGAAGCTTTGTGGTGATCGGGGTAGCAGCTGTGCTCTGGAGCATCTGGAAGGTCAGGAACACAGCATGCTTTCAGCGCCGGTTGCCCCGGCATCCATCATCATATGTTTTTGCTTTATGTCAATGGTTGGATTTTTGGTCCGTTTTGCTGTAAGGAGAATGGCTAAGAGTGTTTTGTGAAGGAGCGGAAAGGATGAGGTGGATAATGACAGAAACGTTCAACTGCTCACAAGGATGGTCGCTGGGTTTGAGAAGATTGTAAGGATGAAGACTAAGCTAAAAGAGAGAAGGAAAATATGTTGTTTACCCCCTGTTATGTAATGCAGGCTGAAAGTTTAATTCTCCAATCATGAGATGGACGCGTGTTTTTGTGAGCACTGTCGAAAACATAGATAAACACCATCTTTTATTTTGCATGCTAGTACTCTGTAAGAGTTTTAGATGCAGTTTCAATCTTTCGATGGTGCTATAACTTTTTAAGTACTTTTTGGACTTAACGACCTAGAGGTAATGTGATCAAACCCAGAGATTCAACAAGAAACCCCTGCTCAATATTTTTTATGAATGTTAACCGGATTGAAAAATTTTCACACAGAAAACTAATACAGTCTTGTATCGTTGTTCATGGTTGCAAGACAAAAGTTCAAATTTCAAATTCTCAAATTTTGGTCTATTTGGCGCTACAAAACTATGACATATTGGATCCCATTTTTTCTCTCCAATCCTGCAGTCGGTATTAATCTTCACAGAGAAGCACGAATCTCAGAGCATGCTTGGGCGTCAGAGATACAAGGCTTACGCAGGGAATTTCCGAATTAGAATTCAAACCCCCCAAATTTTAGACTTGAAAGTTGGAATGTTAACATTTTGAATTGCATGTTCAAATGAAATCAAGTTGATAGTTTGGGATTTTTGAGTTGAAAAAGAAAAGTGATTTCAAGGTGGGGAAATATTTAGTACAAATAGAAAAAAAGATCATGTTAAATGTTTGAATTCACGTGTTCAAAGTTATGGTAAAATTAATTTGAAGGTATAAATTTACAGTTTGAATGTTTTAGCGAGGGGTGGAGAAGGGAGGGAGGCGCCAGAGAAGGTGAGGAAGTACCCTGTCCACTGCTTTGCTTAGCAACGGACAGCCCTGATTAGCATCACACCATCACCCCCTTACAGAATGTTGCCCTGATCTGCAATTTCTCTAAATCTAGTCAGCAATTTTTTTGTAGGTTCTGCACCTTCAATGTCTTATTACTTGCTGATTACATATATCCCTGGTCCTTCTAAATTCTAATGTATAATGCCAGCTAAACTGGCAATTCATCACGTGAATCTTCCTGCGACGACGGCTGTGTCTCGAACGCCACCTTGCACGGATCCAGCTCCGACCGGCACAACGGGCACGTCCTGTGCTCGGCCAGCCACCGGTCGATGCACTCGACGTGGTACACATGCATGCACACCGGCAGCTGCCGCACCATCTCCCCTTCCTTAACCGCGCCGAGGCACACCGCGCACTCGAGTCCGCCGGCTGCCGTCCCACCTCGCTCACCAGACTGACGACCGTAAACAAAGGTTGGCAGGCTCTCCACGGAGAACGGGTCAGCGCACTCGACAGAGAGCGCGCCACCGCCGTGCCCGCCGTTGTCCGGGCCGGTCCGGTCCCTCCTCCGGCAGCAGCAGAGCGCGAGCGCCACGACGAGGAGGAAAGTGGCGAAGAAGATGGACAGGAAAACGGCCGACGAGATGAACAATGCGAACGGCGGCGCGCCGTTGGACGGCTGGCTGCTGCCTTGAACGGTGCCGCACATGTCTGTGAAAGGACTGCGGGTCAATGGCTACTTTGCAATGGCGACGATCAGCGCAAGATTAGACCGTGCAGCATGTAGGTCAGACTCAGAGCTTGGAACATGAAAGAACGAGTGATTTATATAAACATGGCTGCGAAGAATACAATAAAAAACGGTTTATGAAGTAAAGTCAGAAGAGAGCTAAGCTCGCTGATTCGTCATCTCTGAGCTAATCAGTGACTACATCTTTAATAATGTAATATATACCATGGTAGAATATGAGCTAGTTCGTTTTCTTTAGTTATTATTGTCCTTTTCACTTGAGATGTGAATCTGCATCCAAGCGGATGAATATGCTGCTCAAACTTTACCTTGCTCGCAGTTTCTTTAGCAGACAAGACATGATACATATATGTTTCTGCAGAGGAAATTTAGGCAGTGCGGGTCAAACTTGTTAATCAGTTAGCTTGATGGTCAAGAATATGTGTAACCACGTTTATCTTTTCTTGAACAGTGCTTATTTGACAAACAGGTGACGGAAGAAACTCCCCTGTACGACAGACAACCAGAAAAAGATGTTAGAAACGTTGTACTGTACAATGAACCGAGACGGTCATCTGTGCTTTCCCGGCCTGTCACATTGTATTTGTATCTTCCGAATTTTCGATCCTAATGCCTGAAATCCTCAATTGAATAACCGATCACTCATGTTCTGGATTAAATTATATCTAGTCAAAGTACGCAGTCCTTCAATTAGTTCAAGGGTACTTGACAATATTTTTTGTATGGCTCCGGCTCACATGACCTGAAATCCTACTTTGCTTCAACCGCCTTAATTAGTCCCATGATTAGTGACTAGAGCACAAAGCTCAACATTGTCGTATCACATCCATACACAAGGAATAAGGAATAATAAAGTAGTTGTTTTAGTAATAATAATGAGCACATATCATGATGATCAAGTCTTGCAAACTGGGGCCATATATGGCCAACAACAAAGGACAAAAATTGTAGGGGAAGATAAAGGTAGTTCCCACGTGGTATGCCATAACCAACAGGCAACCAACTAAAGTTTGAGCTATAGTATGCGGCCCTGTCTCTAAATCTGGCATGATAGAAGTAACCCATTGCCGGATCTTGCTCTTTAACTAGTAAATTTTCAACAAGGTGAGTACCTTCATACCCCGCAAGACTTTTGCAAATGCTATTAACTTGTGATGTATGGCTATTAAAAGGGAGAATATATGCCTTGTTTGCTCAAAGCCAATCTTTATTTTGAATATGAATAATAGTAATAATTTCCAAAATAACAATCGTAAATACCTTTAACTAAAAGTAAATACATAACAAGTAATAATAATCCGTAATAATTTGAATAGGTACTATCCTTGTACCTACACTAGTATGGTAGTACAAGCCTGTTAGTGCACCATATACATTTACCCCATTGTTTCAAATTCATTTTCTAAAACCAGTTTGTAAAACCAAAGTCTAACCAAGTGTAGCCTTTCCTTGAAATACCTATGACTGGGGAACATGACTATTAGAATATATTTGATTATCACTCTGCAGACAACGTACAACTTTACACACAAAGCATAACCATCTCATTTTGCCTTGCACAAATTACACAACATATTAGAGTGCGACCGAGAGGCTATAACAAGGCCTTTACAATATCAAGCCCTAACATCACCCCTTACAGGAGGTATCCATCGTTGTGTCGAGTAGCCTTGTATGTAGTTTGCAAGTGTACCCTCATACATGGATGCCTGTTACCATCATCTGCACACCAAAGTAAACCTACATTTATAGCTAATTCTTGGTAAATTATTCAGCCAAGTCCCACCCATAAGGACATGTGATTGTATGGGATGTGCTTGGATAAATGACACTTGAGTTCATCTTAAGTGATCTGGGCGAGATTATCACTAGCCCAAACTCCACACTATTTATCACTCACTCAAGTCAAAATCATTTTGTTTTCCATTTTGCCAAATATATTTTCCTCAAGTATCTAAGTCCAAGTTGTAAAAAATGTTTTCCAAGATTTTTATCATCACTATTCTAGTATTTTTTCCAATTTTTGCTATAAGCATGGCTAATCATTTGCTATCTAATTCAAGTTAAGTCCCACCAGCTATTTCCAGTAAATAGGTAAATGTTCTTACTGTGACAATGGAAATAATATTCAATGTCAAGGAGGTATTCTATTCAATTTTTGGCCATACCTAAGTCATAGGGAAAAATATGAAAATTTGTATTTAAATTAACCAAGCACAAATAATTTATAATGAAAAAACACATCATTTGAAAAACTAGGACCAATATGATCAAGTGGGGACCTTGCCTTACTCGTTGAGTGCTTGTACGTCAGCGTCTAAACGAGAAAACACAAATAAATTCAAAAAATCCAAAAATTACCAAAATGATTAGGAAAAAATAGTTTGAATTTACAAAATTTAAGAAAAAAATAACAAGGTCAATCAGAGTTTATATAGGGGGAACGGGCCATCGGAAGTTTTACCGGGAGAGAAAAGATGGAAAAAGAAGATGACGAGAGAGAAAATACTATGAATAGTTATTTCTCATTAAATAGGAATTTCTTGGTTTATTGCTTAAAGGCTGAGGTGTGGCCACGGTTCAAGTGAACCGGTTTATTTAAAAACTGAACCGGACCAATGGGAGTCATGTGTTAGTGAATCATTTTGAAATCTGAAATTTTAAAAGAAAAACTGACATGTAGGGCCGGGCTATCAGTGACTGGGAGAGTGAGTAGGAGGAAGAGAGGCACCTGACAGGTGAGATATGCTTGTCAATGACTCAAAATAGGGCAGTGGCTCGGTGTAACATTCCAAAATTTGGATTTTAGAATGTTTGAATTTCAAACCTCATGTTGGTTTTGGTCCTTGCGGACTCCGCGCGCCTCTTCCTTTTTCCCCAAAACCGAGCCGACCAGCTCTCTTCGCCGCATTCGTTACCCGCCGCGTCCGTGAAAGACCATGTGGAGGTCTATCCTGTGTGTGATGAGTAATTGACGAGTTTTGAGCTTGGTTTGATTTGAATTGAATTGGATTTGAAGCGGTTTGAGTGTTGGTTGCTCTTTCTTAGTGCTAACGGCCCCCTCAGGGGCTATTTTATTTGGTAGTAGTATCTTAGTCCGCCTTAAGCGTTTGGTGTTGTGCCATTATGGGAATCATTTCAAATGACCATTGAGAGCAATTATGATCGATTAATGATTTTGGGATAATCATTGAATATCTTTGTGGGCATTGCTATGTGAAAGGTTTTTCCAAGAGTCGTCATTGATGGTTGCAGTGCTTGCACATTGTAGATTTTATGGTTTCAAAGGAAAATGATGGTTGTTTGGGAATCTGCTAGGTCATGGTGAGGCGAGGATGACCGAGACTAGGCGAGAAGCGTCGCAACATCCTCAACTTTCCACGAGGTCCAAGCAGACGGTTGGGAGATCGCCGAAAAATGATCGGAGACGGAGTCCGGCAAGTCAAGAAGACAAGGAAAGGAGATGATGCTAGCTAGATGCCGCGTGGATCAATGAGGGCCGTCGGATTGAGGTCTAGTTGATAGGTTAGCGGGTCTAGGTAGTATGCTTTGAAAACCGTGCAAGAAAACACCGTATGTGTGTGGGTTTTGGGATAGCCCTTGCATGGCTGTGTGTGTGGGTTAATCGTAGCCCTTAGATGAGTGCTCTAGGGTTGAGGGACTCATCCAAGGGTGGTAGTGGCCCAAGAGTAGTATAAATAGGGGTGGAGGGGTAGAGTCCTCCCCTTGAAGGTTTTTGAGGTTTTTGAATGCTCCTTTGAGCTTTGCCCACATGAAAGTGAGGCTTTGTAACCTCTCCTTCCAGAAATGAAAGTTTTATCCATCCAACTCTGAATTTATTTTGCGCATTTACATTATGTCTTTACTTTACGCAATTTAAATTCAGCATTTACTTTCCATAATTACATTCTCGCAATTTACTTTCACGCAATTTGGATTTGCCTCCCCTCCTTCTAAATGCTGTTGATCTTGGATGTTTTGAGTGTGTTCATATGGTTTTACATCTCTTTTGCACTCTTGGATTGAGTAGAGAACATCTTTTCTTTCAAGTTCTAACTTTGTTTAGAACTTGTTCTTTGCGCAGCATTTAGTAATTGATTTTTGTAAAAACCTATAAAAATCCTTTTTAAGTGATTCTTGTTGGAGAAGGTGTGGGAGTATGATATACACCTGCAGAACAATTTTGGAGTTCACTTGTTCCAACGTTTGGGCGCCATGAGGTGAAAACCGAGCCCCAAACTTTCTGCTCGAAGTTCTTGACTAACTGTGTTCTTTGATTTTTCCTGTTTTTTCTGTAAGGATTTTTGAGGAGAAATTTGGTGGAGTTCTTCAAGACTCTTCTGCTAATAGGGAGAAAAATTCTAAAAATTTTGTGAGCTGCAGAAACCCACCAACCTCCTGTTCAAATTGAGAATAATTTCTGGAAATTCTGGTTTTGCTTTTCTGAAAGTGACTTTTGTGATTTGAATTGATCTCCTTTCTAAAAGCAAGAGTTGGATTGATTCCTCTTTATCTTGGACACTAAACAACCAGGATTGTGACTCAAAAATCCCCACATATTTTATGGTACTTATCCATGCAAGCTAGGGGTACACATAGTTGTCTAGTTTTTCGGGTTTTTCACGATTTCCTTTGAGCTATCTTGTCGAGATTTTTGTTGGAGTATTTTGGGAGAAAATTTATTTGCGACCATTCACCCCCCTCTGTTCGCCATCTCGATCCTTCAATTGGTATCAGAGCCGGTTCTGCTCTTTCTAGATGTTGACCGGTCTCAAGAGCCTTGGCGACGGACAAATATTCCACCAAGCCTCCCATCTTTAATGGAGTTGATTTTCCTTTTTAGAAGTCCCGGATAGAGTCATACATCACTGCCCAGCGCTACCTAATATGGCAGAAGGTGAAACTCCCGTATGAGGTTCCTGCTGATGAAAATGTCATGGCCATCAATATGGCTGACGTTGAGGCGAATGCTAAGGCAAGGAACATTCTCATACAAGGTCTTAGCCGTGGTGAGTATGATAGGATTTCTCATCTTCGCTCCGCTCACGAGATTTGGGTAACCCTCGATGCTTACCATGAGGGCTCTACTCAAATCAAGACTGTGAGGCAGGATCAGTTCAAGCGCGAGTACAACAAGTTTGATCAACGTGCTGGTGAGAGTCTCGACGAGTATTTTGGTCGGTTTACAAAGATCTTGAGCGACCTCCGAGCTGTTGGTTGCATATACCCTAACTTGGACAATGCTCGGCATTTCTTGACCGCACTCGACCTTCGGGTTTGGGAGATAAAGGTGACCACCATCAAGGACACCACCGACTTATCGACTCTAACTCTTGACGGGCTTTATTCCCGCCTCAAGACTCATGAGATCGATGTCGTCTCTCGGAAGACGAAATCTTAGTTGATAGCTTTGGTCACCGATCCCAATGGATCTTCTTCTGATTCTTCTGTCGGTCTCTCCCTCTCCACCCTTTGCGAGCTAAGCGATGACCAACTGGAAAAATTTCCAGAAAATGAGCTTGCTCTTCTTGCTCGCAAATTCTCTCATGCATACAAGAGGGTGAGAGAGAGGAAGAGAGGTGACATGATCACCTGCTTCGAGTGTGGTGGCCCCAACCACATTCGGGCGAACTGTCCCAAGCTGGAGAAGGGCAAGAACGACGTTGGCGGTTCGGGCAAGAACGACTACACCGACAAGAACCGCAACAAGAAGCTTCCTGTTCGTGAACTGATGCACGAGAAGAAGTACCGCAACTTCTCCAAGAACAAGAAGCTCTTCCACTGCGTCCTCGCCGCGCTTGACGACATCAACATCTCCGACACGGAGACATGGAGCGACGAGGGCGAGGATGATCTGCAAAAGAAGAAAGGCGGCGACGACTTCTCCGGCATGTGCTTCATGGCCGACGTCAACGGCATCAGCGACTCTGAGCTGTACAGCGACACGGACGAGGTACCCTCCTATGACTAGCTCAATGAAGCTTTCTGCAAATTAGGAAAATTTCATGCTAGAGCTAGAGCTAGGTGTACGGAGCTTGAGAAGGAAGTAGGTACCTTGACTCGGGAGTTAGCTTCACTTAGATCTTCTCCCTCCCGAGTTAATGATGACTGTACTTTGTGTGATGCTTTGCTTGTGGAGTTAGAGAACCGAAGGACTATGCATGATAGTGTGTTGTCTGAACTAGATAGTCTTAGGTTGAAGAATGCTAGCAATGAATTGTTGATACTCCTTCTGTAGATGTTAGTTTTCTTTATGCTCACTCTACTCCCTCTTGTGCTAATTACCCTAAATTGCTTGCTGAAATTGATGCCATGAGCGATCACCTTAGAAAGCTTTCTTCTAGAAACGATGAACTTGAAATGCATGCTTCTAAGGACCCAGTCAGCTCATGTGAGGGTTGTAGACAACTAAAACTTAACAATGAATCCTTAAATGTCAAGTGTGCTAATCTTGCTAAGGACTTACTAGATAAGTCACAAGAAAGTTGCTTGCGATGTTCTATGATTGAGGGGGACTTGGATAAAATCCATGTCAAGCTTAGGAAGAAATTAGAAGACCAAACCCATAGAATTAGAAATACGTCTTGAGTTTCTTGTGAGGCCCTCAAGATTGAGGCAGCCGTGCTGAGGGAGAAAAATGCACGTGCTGAGAGATCTCATCTTTCTGGTTCTTCTTCTTCTTCCACCTGTTCTTCTTGTGCCTCTTTCTTTCGAGATTGCCAGTATCTTATGAGCACTCTCGAGAAGTTTGTAGGAGGCAAGAAGGAGCTCAATCTTATTCTAGACCAATCCAAGGTTAGTAGATTCAATCAAGGTCTAGGATTTGATCCCTTGGAGCACGCTCGAGCGCATCCTCCCACCATTGTGCGTGGCTCCAAGAGTGGTGAGATTGTGGTAGCTCCCAGAGTGAGCACCACTGTGTTTAGGACTGCTGGGGTTGTCCATAGGACTTGACGGAAGGGTGTTACTCTGTTTCCATCTCTAGCAAGGCGAAGTACACATGCACCTTTTGTAAGAAGGATGGTCACCTAGTAGATTTCTGCTTCAGGTGCGCCAAGATCACTCGGCGTGAGCGTGTTGCTGCTCTTAGGGGTATTCAGGGTCATCCCGAGACTTTGAGTGCTCCTAAGGTACACACTGCTTCTAGATAGGTTAGAGAGTCGCCGTTTTTTAGACGCGTGCTCGGACTCGATTTTCATGCTGGTTCTTCGAGTTTTAGTCTTGGAGCTGTTTGTAGTCAGTCTTTCCGCCGTCCTTTTGATATTCCTCGTTTTTCCCATCGAGGTAGATATCAGCGGCGTGAGGTGTTTTCTGGTAGGAGATTTAGGAAGCCTCACTGGGATGGTCTGGTTTTGCACCACGGCGGGCTAACCCAGTTCCAGCTCCTAGATCATCTACTAGAGTTGCTACTGATCATGTTAAGGTTAAACGGCAGAGAGACACTCGAGTCCAGTCTTCTTCTGTGGCTGGTACTCTGAGGTGTCGTGTGGTTCAATATTGGGTTCCCAAGTCTCCACTCTATCCCAGTACTGAGTCATCTTTCTCTCTTGTGTCTTGATCAGGTTCGTCGGATGGGGAAGGGAGATGTTTGGATTGTCGACTCTGGTTGTTCTCGTCATATGACCGGAGATTCTCGATGGTTCTCTTCCATAGTCCGAGCCCCCGGTGATGAGTTGATCACTTTCGGGGATGCTTCTTCAGGTAGAGTCATTGCTAAAGGTACCATTTGCATTAATGACAATTTCATTCTTAAAAATGTTGCCTTAGTAAGTAAGCTGCAATACAATCTGCTCTCTGTTTCTCAGCTTATCGATGACTCTTTCGAGGTAAGCTTCAAGAGTAATGCCTGTAGAATCCTTGATTCATCAGGAGGGTTAGTTTGCGGGATTTCTAGATTTGGGAGAGTCTTTCGTGCTGATTTTTCTGCTTCTCCTGGAGACTCTTTTCGATGTTTGGTTGCTTCTGAGTCCCATGATCTCTCCTTCTAGCATAGGAGACTTGGTCACATTGGTTTTGATCATTTGACCCGAGTTAGTAGCCACGATCTCATTCGGGGTTTGCCCAAACTCAAGATAGTCAAAGACTTAGTTTTCTCTCCTTGCCGACATGGCAAGATGGTTACTACTTCTCATCCTCCAGTCACCGTAGTGATGACTGATGCACCATGACAGCTTTTACATATGGACCTTTGTTGGTCCAAATAGAGTGCACGATCGGCAGGAGGGAAGTGGTATGTTCTTGTCATCGTTGATGATTTTTCTAGATACTCTTGGGTATTCTTCATGGCCTCGAAGGATGAGAATTTTTCTCACTTCAGGGGTTTGGTCAGTAGGTTGTCCATTGAGCTCCTAGGTGCATTACGAGCTATACGCAGTGATAATGGCACAGAGTTCAAGAATTCCTACTTTGAGAGTTTTTGTGTGGAGTCTGGTTTAGAGTATCAGTTCTCTTCTCCCTACGCCCCTCAGCAGAATGGCGTAGTGGAAAGGAAGAACAGGACCCTGGTTGAGATGGCCAGGACGATGCTAGATGAGTACAGTATTCCTAGGAAGTTTTGGGCTGAGGCTATAGCTACTACTTGCCATGTTTCTAATCGCGTGTTTTTTAGAGCACATTTGCATCGCACTTCTTATGAGTTGAGGTATGGGCGAAAGCCCAGTGTGTCTCATTTTCGCGTTTTCGGTTGTAAGTGTTTTATCTTGAAGTCTGGTAACCTTGATAAGTTTGAGTCTCGCTCTTCTGATGGTATCTTTCTAGGTTACTCGACTTCTTCTCGTATCTATAGGGTCTGGAGTGTTGATGCGTATAGGATCATAGAGACCTGTGATGTGACCTTTGATGAGGCTAGCCCAGGAGCTAGACCTGATGTTTCAGGCTCTTCTTATCCCTCCGAGACCATCTTTGTAGAAGATGAGGATGATGGAAATGATGGTGTTCCACCGGATCCAGTCCCCTCTACACCTAAGGTGCCTCCTGTTTCCATTTCTGCACCTCAGGGAGACCAGCCCTTGCCTTCCGACTCTCCTTCAGCGAGTGGCTATGTTCCTATCTCTTCTGTTCAAGAGGTAGAGGCCACTTCTGCTTCTGGTCCTCCCCGACATATTTAGAAAGCTCATCCACCTGATCAGATCATTGGTGATCTGTTTGAGCGGGTCACTCGCTCAAAATCAGGTTTGTCCAGTTTCTGCCTCCACTCTGCCTTCGTTGCCTCCTTTGAGCCGAAGGATGTTTCTCATGCATTATCCGATGAGTCGTGGATTAATGCTATGCATAAGGAACTTGAGAACTTTGAGAGGAACAAGGTATGATAGCTTGTCGAGCCCCCATCTGGTCATAATGTCATTGGGACCAAGTGGGTGTTCAAAAACAAGCAGAGTGAGGATGGGGTTGTAGTTAGAAACAAGGCTAGACTAGTTGCACAGGGCTTTTCTTGACTTTGAGGAGACCTTTGCCCCTGTAGCTAGGCTAGAGGCTATCCGAATTCTGCTTGCATTTTCTGCATCCAAAGGCTTCAAGCTTTATCAAATGAATGTCAAGAGTGCATTCCTCAATGGCTATATTGAGGAAGAGGTTTATGTCAAGCAACCTCCAGGATTCGAGAACCCCAAGTTTCTGAGTCATGTATACAAGCTTTCCAAAGCTCTGTATGGATTCAAGCAGGCCCCCAGAGAATGGTATGAGAGGTTCAAGTCTTATCTTCTCAGCCATGACTTTAAAATGAGCATAGTAGACAAAACTCTGTTCATCAGACACCATGAGTCTCATTTTCTTCTTATCCAGATTTATGTGGACGATATCATTTTTGGTGGCTCCTCTCATTCTCTTGTCTCTCAGTTTTCTGATGTAATGAGTACAGAGTTTGAGATGAGTATGATGGGCGAGTTGAGCTACTTCCTTGGCTTCCAGATCAAGCAGACTCGAGAGGGCACTTTCTTGCATCAAGGCAAGTACACCCGGGACCTCCTGAGGCGCTTCGACATGTCTGACGGGAAGCCGGTGTTAACTCCTATGGCCACCACTGCAGTCCTCGAGCCTGATGAGGATGGTGAGCCTGCTGATCAAAAGGAGTTTCGTAGCATGATTGGCTCCCTCTTGTATCTCACTGCGTCGAGGCCGGACATACACTTTGCCGTGTGTATGTGCGCCCAATTTTAGGCTTCTCCTCGTGCCTCTCACTGTCAGGCGGTGAAGCGCATTTTTCGGTACCTTCGCGCTACAATTGATTATGGTATTTGGTACTCTTCCTCCTCTTGTCTATCTCTTAGTGCCTTTTCCGATCTTGACTTTCTTTGGTCAGTAGGATAGATAGAAAGAGCACTTCTGGCACTTGCCAATTCATTGGCACTTCTCTTGTTTCTTGGTCATCTAGGAAGCAGTCTAGGGTTGCGCAGTCCACCGTTGAGGCCGAGTATGTTGCTGTAGCCAGGTTCTCTGGATGAGATCGACCTTGCGAGACTTTGGGTTTGATATACAGAGTGTGCCACTTTTCTGTGACCACTTCTGCTATTTGCATTGCTAAAAACCCAGTGCATCATTCCCGGACAAAACACATTGATATTAGATATCACTTCCTTAGAGACCATGTAGAGAAGGGGGATATCGTGCTTCAGTTTGTATAGAGTGACCTTCAGTTAGCCGATATCTTCACCAAGCCTTTGGATAGCTCCTGGTTTGTTGCCCTAAGGAGTGAGCTTGGGGTCGTGTGCCCTTACGGCCTTCTGTGAGGGGGAGCTGGCTTGTATATTATGTATTATATTATTTTTTCTTCTGGTTCTTCTTTCTTTTGTTTTGTTCTGGGTGCTATGGGTTTTTCTCTTTAGAGTTCTGAGTTCACTTCACCTAGACTTCTGGCATGCTTCGGCATGGACCTCTCATCTTATGCTTCAGGATGCTATTCTTTTCTTCTTCTTGGTTGAGCTCACTCACAGACTTATAGGTCTAGCAGGTGTTGGGCCTCCTGGGTAGACAAGGTGCATGTTTGATCTGTGTTGGAGTTCAAGAGTTAGCTATCCTTTGTCAGTCATTGGGGAAGATGAGAGAGAGTTTGAGCCTAGTGTTCTCTGCTATCTTTTCTAAACTCTATAGTCATTCAGTTTGCGCTTTTCAATCTTTCTCTCCTCTTTTTGAGTTTTGGCTTCAGTTGAGTTCATTTGGTTTTTTCTATGCCTAACTCTGCTAATAACTCAATTTGTGCTTAAAATTGACTCACATGTTGAGGGGGAGTTTGAAAATCTGTTCATGCATTGCATATAGGCTGCATTTTCTTTTCTTTTATGAGCTTTGTCTATTATGCAATTGATTCAATCTTCATGTAATGCACCTTGCTACATCTTTGAAGAAAATCACTAGCTTAGGTCTATCCAAGTTCATCTATCATACTAAGCTTGTTAAAATCTGAAAATTGAAAATCTTAAATGAAAAACATGTTGCTTTTTCTTGTTAAGTTTCTTCTCTAGAGGGTTTTACCATGAATTGTGAATTTATGGAGTTCTCTAGAGTCCCTATAGCAACTTGGGTGAAACTTGCTTGATCCATATTTTAGTCCTTCAAAATTGCTCATATGTGCTAAATTAAGAAAAATTTGACTCTCTTTTGTGCAAAATTGAACTCAACACTATATATTCTCGAGACTGCCTCCCATTGCACTTGGGATGAACTTGGAATATATCGTGTATGACCAAGATCATTCTCTTAAGAGTTACTCTTGGGGTGATCGAACATGGCTTGAGTCAATCATTAAGAAATGCAAATAACAAAAACATAAGTGGGTAAAGAATGCAAATAATGTCAAACATTTGCACCCCGCTATGTCTTTCAAAATATCAAAGAAGAAGAATTTGCATGAATTGAAAAATGAGCTCGAAGGACTCTATATGCACTTCAAGAATCCCCAAAGTGTTGAGTAGGTTGAACTCTAGGTTTTCCATTTGATCCTATGAGTAGTGTTTGCTTCTAGCTTTGAAACTTTTGCTAAGTTTTGCACTTGTTCAAATCTTGCTAAACTAAAATCTTGTAAACAAAGCTTGTGAGCAAAATGAATTTGTTCTTGGAGACATCCTAGTTCAGTCATTTTCTAAATTGACTAGCTTGGTGTCATATCTTGCATTTATGATCACTTGGATAATTCTCAAAGCTCACTTTGGATGCATTTCATGCATACATATATAAAGAGGGAT
The DNA here is from genome assembly GCA_036346275.1 of Otatea glauca. Lineage (NCBI taxonomy): Eukaryota > Viridiplantae > Streptophyta > Magnoliopsida > Poales > Poaceae > Otatea > Otatea glauca. Next base: position 43,256,140 of record CM070721.1, on the reverse strand, counting down.
AAAATAAAAAAATTTCTTGATACCTATATTGCCAAAAGGGGGAGAAAATGTAGAAAAGGCATCTTCAAAGGAAAAATGTTAATCCACTTTGGTTCTTATGATCTTTGTGACAAATGCAAATTTTTATGATCATAAGCATATTCCAGTGTTCCTAGTGAGTTTTATTAGATCTTTTAGAGCTTTTGTTGAAAACTTGCTCTCTCTAAAGTTTAGCTCTAAAATCCCTTTTCTGCCAACTTGGTCATGATCTTATTTCCTTATTCTGGACCAAGTTTGGCTTTGCATTCAAATTGCTTTCTTCTCTCTTATTCAAACTCAAAACTTATGCCTTTTCATGTGTTTGTCAATATACTCATCAAGGTGGAGATTGAAAGACCATGTGGGGTCTATCCTTGTGTGTGATGAGTAATTGACGAGTTTTGAGCTTGGTTTGATTTGAATTGAATTGGATTTGAAGCAATTTGAGTGTTGGTTGCTCTTCTTAGTGCTAACGGCCTAGGGGTAGTAGCACTGGACCATTGAGAGCAATTATGATCGATTAATAATTTTGGGATAATCATTGAATATCTTTGTGGGCATTGCTATGTGAAAGGTTTTTCCTTGTCATTGATGGTTGTAGGGCGACGGTGCTAGGTCATGGTGAGGCGGAGGATGACCGGGACTAGGCGAGGAGCGTCGGAGGTCCAGACGGTTGGGAGATCGCTGGAAGATGATCGGAGACGGAGTCCGGGCAAGTCAAGAAGACAAGGAAAGGAGATGATGCTAGCTAGATGCCGCGTGGATCAATGAGGGCCGTTGGATTGAGGTCTAGTTGATAGGTTAGCGGGTCTAGGTAGTATGCTATGAAAACCGTGCAAGAAAACCCCGTATGTGTGTGGGTTTTGGGTTAGCCCTTGCATGGCTGTGTGTGTGGGTTAATCCTAGCCCTTAGATGAGTGCTCTAGGGTTGAGGGACACATCCAAGGGTGGTAGGTGGCCCAAGAGTAGTATAAATAGGGGTGGAGGGATAGCCTCCCCTCCTTGAAGGTTTTGAGGTTTTGAATGCTCTTTTGAGCTTTGCCCACATGAATGTGAGGCTTTGTAACCTCTACTTCCGGAAATGAAAGTTTTATCCATCCAACTCTGAATTTATTTTGCGCATTTACATTTTGTCTTTACTTTACGCAATTTAAATTCAGCATTTACTTTCCCGCAATTACATTCTCGCAATTTACTTTCACGCAATTTGGATTTGCCTCCCCTCCTTCAAAATGCTGTTGATCTTGGATGTTTTGAGTGTGTTCATATGGTTTTACATCTCTTTTGCACTCTTGGATTGAGTAGAGAACATCTTTTCTTTCAAGTTCTAACTTTGTTCAGAACTTGTTCTTTGCGCAGCATTTAGTATTTGATTTTTGTAAACACCTATAAAAATCCTTTTTAAGTGATTCTTGTTGGAGGAGGTGCGGGATTCTGATATCCACCTGTAAAACAATTTTTGAGTTCACTTGTTGCACCGTTTAGGCGCCATGAGGTGAAAAATTCTAAAAATTTTGTGAGCTGCAGAAACCCACCAACCTCCTGTTCAAATTGAGGACAATTTCTGGAAATTCTGCTTTTGCTTTTCTGAAAGTGACTTTTGTGATATGAATTGATCTTCTTTCTAAAAGCAAGAGTTGGATTGATTCCTCTTTATCTTGGACACTAGACAACCAGTATTGTGAATCAAAAATCCCCACATATTTTATGGTACTTATCCATGCAAGCTAGGGGTACACATAGTTGTCTAGTTTTTTGGGTTTTTCACGATTTCCTTCGAGCGATCTTGTCGAGGTTTTTGTTGGAGTATTTTGAGGGAAATTTTATTTGCGACCATTCACCCCCCTCTGTTCGCCATTTCGATCCTTCAAGCGGTGAACGAGATGGTGAGGTAACGGATAGCAAGAGGGAGTGGAGCATAGTCTTAGGGAGAGGCTGGTGATGGTCGGGGATACCAGATATGGCTGGTGTAAGCATGTAGGCCCCTAATTTATGATATTTATGTGTTTTCGAGATTAATGACATTTGTTTGTAAAGATTAACTATGTTTCAAGGTTTTTAAGATGAGTTAGTGCTTACATTGGCATATTGGGAGTTCTTGGTATCCATGGATCCCCAAAAGGTGTATATGATTGCAAAGCATAATGGTTAAAGACCTTGTGACTGAAATGATCCAAGGAGTCGAGTTTGAATTATTTTAGTGATAGGATTTGTTTTTGCTTTAACAATACTATTAAGGGGGATCAAGGCTACTAGCTTGAGCTTGGCAATGTTGGGTAGTTAGCTGTGACACACACACTATGTCTCTCTAGCTCATATCTAGTCAGAGGAAGTCAAGAAACCATGTGAGGTTGAATAATTTGAAAAGTGTGTGAAATTTTAGGCTTGATTAGAAATTCATAGTTGGGTCGTTCTGATCAATTCAACAGAGAGCATGTCCAAAACATTTTAATGAAAGTCTGATGACCTTAGTGGCCCAAAGCATGGATTGGATCAATTTTACAGAGGGCATATTTTTGAGTTTCAATAAGAGTCAGATAATCCGAGTGACCCGAACTATAGCTCAGATCAACTTTACAGAGAAGTGTTCAAAGGGACCCAGATGATCTGAGTGGGTCAGACTAATGGTTAGATAAATTTGATAGAGACTTGGTCTAAGATTTCATTTGAGTTAGATGATCTAAGCGGGTCGGAGCAAGACCCATATCAATTTCTCAGAGAAGGTGTTTCTTAAGTTTTTGCACAAGCCTAGATAACCTAAGCCAGGTAGATGATCCGATTGGGTTAGATAATATGACTTGGGTCGGACGATCTGAGTATGTGCAACTGCTATATTTTTACTAGAATTGTTTAAGGTGGGTAATCCCTATGGGTTAGATGATTAACTCAAAGGGGGTATTGTCTATCGGCTAATATTTGTGGAGGGGAGCTATATATGACCCTATGGTAGTTCAAGTTAGCTCTCTTTGGACTCTATTTCAGTGTTTATCCTAATGAGGAGATGAAGGGTACTTTGAAGATTGGATTGAATATTTTTAGTGCTTGAGAGAGTAGATTAGGCCAAGGTTATGCATCACTCGAACTATTTAGGTTTATTACTCTTGGAGATTAGTGTCTCGTAGATGGCTTGGAGGCATTCGCTCCATGACCTTCCTTGGGGGAGCTTGTGAAAGGCACTTGGAAGCCTATGAATGTAGTGCACTAATTAAGTTTTAAAATTTGTATATGTCAAAGGATGAGTGTATTATGCATGTAAATACGCTGGAGCCCGGCGCCGCCCATGCCGGAGGGAAAAGGTCTGCATTTTGCACGAGACGACGTGGCGCCTGCAGGCGTGCCGCGTGTCGTCTTTGATCATCATGTGATGCATGACATAGATAAATGCAATTTCAAGTATAAAAATAATTTGGAAAAATCGGATTTTCTAATTTCAGATTCTCGATTTTATTCAAAACTTCAAATGACTATAACTTTTGCATTAACTCGGATTTGGGTGATTCAAATTTCTAAAATTCATAAAATTGTGATCTATTTAATGATGAATTTTATTTGAATTTTGAGATCATCTAGTCGTCTGTATTAGCTATTTATTGCATATTTTATTTGAACGCGTAGACGCAAATTTACCTAAGGTTTGAAGAAGAATTCGTCGCTCAAGACCAAGCTTGAACACGACCATAGCAGCTCTTTGAAGGCAAGTGATGCTTTGATCATTTTGATCCCAGATTTTAAAATGTAATTTATGCTTTGAAACTACGCATGCTAATTATTTAAAATGAATTTAAATTAATTTGGGATAATGTAGTTAATCAACCCATTTTGTTATGCCACCTTGAATTATTAATTGTATGCCTAGATCATTGTCACCCTAAGTTTTGATTATATTAGTTGGATGTTAATATTGTGCCAACACGGGAGGCTAGACCGTGAGTAGATGCTTAGCCTTGCAAACGAATCATGAATGATCTTTCTAAAAATGCTACAATATTGATTAAAGACATATTGAATGTATTTTGAAAAGTGGTGTGATGATGCCACATGTTGAGATTGAGGTCTGACAACTTTGTGTGGTTCCGTCTCGATATTGAGTTATTGCGGCATGTGTTGCACAATAATCAAGCTGGGTGGAAAATGATTTAGATCTGGGGCAAGTGGCAAGAGGTGTGTGCCAGGTGGGCTTGTGTGGCATTGGGTTGTTGAGTGATGTGAGTCTGTGTGCCACATTGGGCTGTGTGCCACTGTTGAGTGTTGAAAGTCTTGCCTTGGTCAGTTAAGGACTTCACCTTGCAAGCCTTTGATCTGAGTCAACCGTACAACCACATGTCTCGACATGGGATGACCTAGTTGACTAGGGTTACGATATCTTTCCTCCGATACCTCGGGGTGACAATTACGGGGTGTATCTGTATGGGGGAGCGCACTGCTACGGCTTGGTGCCCATCCAACGGTGATTGGCCGGTCCTATACTTGACTCTGTGAGGGCACTGTGGCAAGATGGAGGCTTCCACGACTTTTTATGTTCGCTAACCTCTGTTGATGACACTGTGAACAAAGGAAATCAAATTAGAAGATGAAGAATAGATGTCAGGACGAATCCTATGCTAGGAACTTGTACCTTGTAGCGCCTCCACTCCAGTTGGTCGTCTCGTTCGTTGTTGTGTCACCCTCCGGCAATATAAGACAAGAAAGACCTACATACAATGGCCAAATATGACATTTAGTCTAAAAAATGAATGTAGTTGAATACAAAAAGTGTTAGGTTAGAGAAATGCACTTACCTCTACGAAATAGGCTTGATCAAGTAGTCCATCAATCTCTTCTCCAGCGAGTTAAATGCGTACACTTTGTTTTCACTCCGAACGATCACGAATAGAACCCAATATTTGCTAATTATTAAATGTATATAGGTAAAGAAAATAAGTTCATATATGATTTAAGTGCGTACAAGTAATTGAAGGGTAAAATAATTAGAGTAGTACTTACCTCTTGTGGCACTGAAGATAATGGTCAAGCTTAAAGACAGTGAAGCACAACCAATACTTTCTAGCATCAACAGGCAACAATACTTTATAGCATCAATAGGAAATGATACTTACCACGGGAGAGGATGCCGGGGGGATGGGAGGACGACGGGGGCAAAGGAGGTCACCTAGGAGGGGGAGGTCGTCGGGGGGTCACCGAGTTGGTACGGGAGGATAGGGTTTGAGGTGTTAGCAGGTGAGAAGGTGAAGAGGTGGGACGGTGAAATTTTATAGGGGGTCCTCTCTATCGGTTCCACACTCAGAACCGATAAAGAAGTATCCTTATATCTATCGGTTCTGAGCATTGAACCGATAGAGATAATTAGTAAATCTCCATCTGTTTCGAGTGTTGAACCGATAGAGATGCACTACTTATCACTATCGGTTTCGAGAATGAACCGATAGAGATAAGATATACATATCTATGGGTTCAACACTCTAAATTGATAGAGATCATACTGCTCTATTGGTTCAGAGCATGGAACCGGTAGAGATAAATACACACTATTTTCCTGGAATAGCACTAGATATAGAAAACAAACATACTTAAGGAGTATACATGTATTATCTCTTTATTTACAATACACGCATGTAATTTATTTCATGTGTGTCGTTATCACCGCTAAGACATGCCCCATCTGCAAATAGAGGTATTTTATCGAATTGGTTGTACTCTTCTTCATCTATGATATTTTTAACTTCAACGATCCGCCTCTTACCATGAAGGACGATGTGCAACCTCAGATTGGCTGGATCATGCATGTAGAAGACTTGAGTTGCTTGCTTCGCAAAGACGAATGGTTTCTCTTTGTAGGCGAGTCTGTTGAGATCCACAAGAGTAAAACCTCTCTTGTCGACCTTCACACCATGTGGAAGTCTCACCCACTTACATCGGAACAATGGAACTTGGTATATTCTATAACCGAGCTCTCATATTTCTTTGATCATCCCGTAGTAGGAGTTCATTGCGATTGAGGATCCTCTTTTCGAGATATCATCGGACAAAGCATCTATATTCACACTACTATTTTGAACTATACTCTTTGCATCTTGACTTTCAGTGTAAAAGGAGTAGCCATTAATATCATACCCCTGCCATATCTGCACATTAAATCTTGGTCCGTGAGCTAACCATTTGATATCCTCACTAACGGGGACCTTTGTCTTTTCTTTGAACCATTTGAGGAATCGCTCTTTGTGTTCTCACGTGATAGAAAGCTCATCCATATGTGGATGCTCTTCCCATAATATCAACTTGTGCTACTCGATGTGTGGATGAACTTCTACGCTGTGTTGCAAGACTGTGAAATGCGTTTTATAATACATATCAAATCGTTAACTCATTGGTTTCGATCCAATGGTTCTTTTGCCACCATGTCTGCGCTCATGACGAGATACAGGAACACCAATTGCTTGTCTTTTACCTAAATAGTCCACACAGAACTTAATAACCTCTTCAATACCACACCTTTAGTAATACTACCCTCAGGCTTCGACCGATTCCTCAGTATGCCTTTAATATACCCATGTACCTCTCGAATGGATACATGTAATGTAGGACATCAATATAAAGGCTTGGTCATGATCTCTTAATCACATGCCAAAGGTTACGTGTCATGACTAATAAGATATGATCATGTTGTTAGTGGTGATATGCCCTTGTGGCGATCATAGAGATGATTGTATCACGCCTTATATTTATGGAACAATATAATTGTTTGTCCTTTGAATAAATATCGATTGGATTAATCAACAAGTAAGTGACTTGTTCGTGCAACTTTTTCCATATATTGATATTATTCAAGTTATCCCTGATCGGTTATCATAATATAGGACAATTATGTTTCATAGATCGGAACATGTATTGATTGATGACAATATTTCACGGGTCATAGAGATATGGAGATATCTAATCAATAATGTGGACACATGTTAGAGAACATGCGTTGGATAGACCCATATGAGACACTGCGAGAATTGTTATATATATTCTTATGTATCATCAGTTAGTCTCATGCATAATGTATGTACGTTCCTTAGACCTGAGATCGTCATTAGTTTCCTAGATGTGTAATGGTTTACTTAGGAGCTACCAAATGCTACTCTTTAACCAGGTAGTTATAAAGGAAGCTTTCGGGTTTACTATGAAACATGCTGAATTACATGAATGATCAAGATGGGATTTTCTCCTCCTATATAATGGAGAGATATCTCTGGACCCTTCGAGGCAGATGGATTAAGTAAGTGCATGGCCATGCCAGATGTGATTGAGAGTCAATCCAGATAAATTATTCCACTACGGTATGAGTGAAGAGATCGAGCTGTCATAGGATGACACGACTCTCGCCTTGAGCTTGATCTGATATCGTGAAGCAAAGGGAACATGACATTATCACATTATAGTAGGTTCGTCCGATGCTTTATGGATATTTGGGAATTGATATGTACTGCTAGGTACCGCTATCGATTATCGATCGGAAAGGTGCTTTCGAGTCGTGTCCAAATATACATGAACCTATAGAGTCACACACTTAAGGGGTTAGAATATAGTGGTATGGATTGGATCCGTCACTAATGGGCCAAGTGGGCTTTGTCCTTCAGTTGGGCCCTAATGTAGGGTTCCACCGTAGGGGAGGGGACGGCTATATAAAGGGAGTTCGTGGTTGCAATTGGGGACGTGAGAAGGCGTAGTCACCGAAACCCTAGCCGTCTCTACTTGAGCATTCCAGTGTGCGCTGGTGCTGGCACACCGACGCACGATGTTCTTTTCCCGAACATGTAGACACCAGTAGAGATTTTGCTGCTATTGCGACACTGATCGGGACGATCGACCACCGCGTGAGGTGGTTCGGCCACCGCACGAGGAAGATCGATCACTGCAACAGGACGCGAACTTTGTTGATTCGGGCTGCATCAACTTCCTTCCGCTGCACTGCGCATCTAGTGGTAACGATCCATGATCATTTACTTGCGTGGCTTTCTGGTTTACGAGGTAGAATTTTTTAATTGTGTGCTAGTGTAGCCTACCCGTATCCCTTCAGTTGTGTGGGTAAAGTAGTACAACATCTACAAACTGTAAAACTATTCGAATTGTTGTGCCTCTAGTCATGGACATTGCTTGGTTATATCAACAATAAGTAGCATTATATTTTTGTAAAATTGGTTGGAAAGTGTGTGGATAGAGAATCCATACACGGTTGACTAGTAAAAGGGCTTTGCTGAGTTTCAAATGTTTGTCGCACAAAGCCACTTGTTTATTTGTGATTACTTATGTTCTATTGCTACTTGTTATCAAGTATCAACTGCTCTTACAAATTTACCGATTGCAATATACTATTCAATATTGCAAATGAAAGCTGCTTTATGCAAAACTGGAAAACCTGGTAGGATAGCTATTCCTTTGACATAGCCTTGCATGCTAGATACATTTGTGTTGCGGAGTATGATTTTTGTACTCAATTGTTGCTTGTTCAACTTATCCAGAGGAAGAAGAAGGCCCGTCGTATAGTTACTTTTATACCGCAAGTTTTGGTGATGACGATGTAAACTTCTAAGGATCTTTACTTAGTCAGTTGCTTGTGGATGGGCTAAGACATACTAGCTAGATATTGATGTCGCCTTATTTTTCTTCCGCTGTGATTTCTAAAATGTGAACTATTTGGTCAGCCAACCTTATTGCAAAATTAGTCATGTATGACTTAACTTTGAATGTTTAAATATTATGTCTACTATGTTATGTCTGTCATGTATGGACGTGATATGTCAATGTGGGATGTCTGTGATAGCTATTGATCGTGGGACTAGCACAATATGTACATAGGTGTTGAAATGCAAATTCTGGGTCCCAGTAGTGTTGGTATCAGAGCTATACTGACTATAGGTTGGACCCTTAGTTAGAAATGACCGTTAGTATAAGGACATATTATTGAGACCCCTACTTGGGCATGTAATATCCTAAGGGTCTCATGTGTATACCGTACTAGTCCCATAATCAATGGCTAGCACACACACTCAACATTGTCATCACATCCATACTTACCACGACATAGATACAAAAACATAGGTCATATTTATACAATTGGTATATTGTACTTACAATAAAAGGAGCCATATGTCAAATAAAAGAAGCAGAAAGTAGTGAATTAAATATCAAAGTCTAGAAGTATGCCTCAACTGAAAATATCCACAGGTAACTGACAAGGATTAAGCCCTTGAAATGGTCGACGTCATATTCCACAAAACCTACGGTAAAGTAGCAATTGTTGGGGACCATAGTTCCTTCATCCTCTGAATATCAACAATGCAAGGGTGAGTACATTTGTACTCAGCAAGACTTGTAGCATATCACAATTATAAATATACGCTTGGCTATGTCCAAGGAATGGCTATCCCACCCTGGTTTCAAACTTTGTTTAAATATTTGTAGTTGACAAGTATGCAAACAACGAGCATATAACATAAATATAAGTAAATCACAATCCTCCATGATTATGATCAATGATCCATTCCCAGCCATTTATATAACATTTGTATAATGGCTATCCACCATTTCCAATTCAAACCTTTTTATTTTAAATTCCAAAAGTTAACTAGTGTCAATGCACAAGTCTCTCATGACCGTGAACATAGCTTTTTCTAAAATATTTACACCCTATAGAGGCGTATAGCATTACCCACAATCCATGACCAACTCTTGTTGCCAAGCTATTTACACACTTCCTATGTTGTGAGACCGAGAGATCATGATAAAACCGTTACATCATCTAGACCTAACTTTACACCAGCTCAGTAATGTTTGACCCTTATTATGGTGGTAGAAATAAAATTTTACTCACACATAGTAAACATGACAATTCATCCTTGTCATAACCATTTCCACCATAACAAGGAATTCATCATTGTATCGGCAAGTGTTATTCCCAGCATCTTAGTGAGAGCACCCCTGCAAGCAAACCTACCCAGAATGCCCGCGCTACTCTGCCCTTCCAATGTGCAAAACAAGTCCTAGACAACTTAGTAGGTTAGAACCACCCCATATATAGTACTTCTGGTTGCTATCGAGACCCTCCCTTTTGGCGTGGAATACCAGGAAGGTCCCATGTATATATTGTACTAGTCCCATGATCAGTGGCTAGTACGCACATTCACAACATTGTTATCACATCCATACATAAAGGTCATGAATATATTACAGGGATATAGTTCATACAGTATGGCCATAAAGGCCAAATTAAAATGCAACACAAGATACAAAAGTCCAACAGTATGCCTTCTCCCAAAATACCATAGGCAACTGACAAGGAGTAGACCCTAGAAAAGTTCATCGTCATAATCCCCGTAACCTACGGTGAAGTACATATCATCGGGGACATTGCTTTCTTCGCCCACTGAACTAATAACAATTTAAGCAAGGTTGAGTACTTTTGTACACAGCAAGACTTCTAGTGTATCGCAAAAATATAGCAAATATAGTCTATGTCAAGTGAGAGGCTACTAAGTTGGTTTGCATAAAGAGAAATTGAACGTGAATATACAGTAATAGATTGTAAGCGGAATTTGATAGATATGTAAATAACAAGTATGAAAGTATAAAAGTAACAACTCACAGTCCTCCATGATTATGAGTATCGAACCACTCCCTTGCCATTCCTAGGCATAATATCTGAAATAACTTTTCACAATATTTTCAACTCAACCATTTTTGTGAAAATGCAAAAATTTCTAACTAGTGTCAGTGCACCAAGTATCTCATAACCGCGAGCATGGCGTTTCGAAAAGTTTTACACTCTGTAGAGGCGTACATGTTTACCCACATGACATGACCAAATCTTTTTGCTGCTATTTTTTGGCTTCCTTTGGCACACAGCCAAGAGGTTATTACATAACCGTTACATCACCTAGACCTAACTTGGCACTAGCCCAGTGATAACAAACCCTTGCTATAATGGCGAAAGAAATTTGTACACTTAGTACTCATGACAGTCCATCGCTGCTGTGTCCGTACATTCCCCACATCAAGGCATACACCGTTGTATCGGTACGCGTTATTCCCAAAATCTGGGTGAGAGCACCCCTTCGAGTAATCCATCTCAGAAAGCTCGTACTACTTCGGTCTTCCAACATGCAAAGCTAGACCTAAGTAACTTAACTGGTTAAGGCCATCCTATACTAGCAATTGTGGTTGTACTGATTATTTTGGATTATACAACACTACGTTTGGTCCTTTATCCGACTCGAGCAAGAACAACCCCCTATACTTTGGGCAAGTCACATGCACTTCTGGCTATTGCCATATCTCACCCAAGTGAAACCATAGTTTTTATTTTTATTTTTATACTAAAATACCAGCAACTACTATTCTCATCATGTCCAAAATTTTAAATTTTAAACGAACAGTATACCAGACCATTCATCATCCCATTTCTAAAGCATGGCAAAGCAATTGCACATTTAATCGAATATACCCATTTGAAATTTCTATAATTCCTAAACCTACCATAGGGTTTTCAAGGTTGACATGACAATATTTACAAGGAAGTTCCATGAATTACGTGGTTATATCTTTTGGTACCCACAATATAGCAATTTACCTAAAATACACGCATACATAAATAAATTTGATAAAAACAATATAAATTAAGTGAAATATTGGGATCAACATAATCAAAGTGGGTGCTTGCCTTGCTCATTGGTTTCGGGGGCGGGATCAAGGTGGTCGGCGAAGGCATCCGAGGCGTGAGTGTCTACACGCAATACATTGTGAGCAATAACAAGAGTCAAAATAGCTCAAACCAAGTCAAAATCCAAACTTAAATTTGAAGTATATTTGACATAGCTACAATTGTTTGAATTTTGAATAGGTTGAAAAGTAAGCTAAATAGAAGTTCAATTCAAACTGAGACCAAACTTAAATATCTTTACAAGAATAGAAATTTCAATGTTTTAGAATAGAAACCTCCCCTGCTCCACCTCGCCCAGCAGACCACGCACTCGCCGGCGCCGCCCCAATCGTAGTACCCATACGGTGAGAGGCCGGCGATCGCGGATGCACCAAGACCGTGGTCCGGTGCTGGCTACTGCACGGGGATGCCCAGGCCTGCACCCAGCGGCGGACCCAGGACATAAATTTAGGGAGAGCTAAGCTTGTAACAAAATAATACTAAAATAAAACAAATCAAACAAAGTAGAAGTAGTTACTGACTATTGTGATCGAAAATCATACATAATTAGAAGAGAAACATAATGAAAATGTGAAATTGTCCATCTCTAACAAATTGACGAATCAATAATGGCGGTAGTCAATACTCACTACTCATTAGCCAATACTCAATACACAATATATAAATTCATCATTCATGAAAAATGAAACAAAGATTTTCATTTTATACCTTAGAATCTGTCTCTGGCTCTATGCCTATCTCCTTGACTGGTCTCAGTTCAGCACTTCAGCGCCTACTCGCTCGGACCTCGGTCGCTACTCGCCTACTCGCTATCTCTGTCGGTCGGCTCAGCGCCTCGGCCCGCCCGCACTCCTTCTCGAGCGTCGCCCTCGACGCCCCAAGCCCTCAACAGGTACACGGTGTGCCGGACTCTGGACGCCGGTCGCCCACCACATCGCCTCGCCGTCGCCCTCAGGCCCTCCTATGTGGGCCGCTGCTCAGGGCTAGGGTAGTAGGGTGCACGGCCCTCCTCTGTCGGCAGCCGCTCGGAGATCAGGAGCACATCGCGTGGCCCTCCTCGGTGGCACCATCGGCTGTTCGGCCTTTGCTCAGCCAGCCAGCAACCTGCTCGAAGCCCGAGCGCCCTCTGCGGTTGCCGGTTTGCCCTTCACCTATTCGGTCCTCCTCTCCGCAACACTTGGGGTCGCCTCCAGTCAACCGCTGGCTGCCGCTTCTGCACCTTCTACCCGACCGGCCGACGCCCCGCCACTGGTTTACCGGGCGCCCAAGCCCACCGACTTTGCTCAATTTGGGAATTGCAGATTGGGATGGGGATTGGGGGCAGTGGTTCTGTGGCTGTGTGCCTAAGCCCTAAGGTTGTTGTTGGTGGCCAGTGGGCTAGGCTAGCGTGGACTGCGTGCTGGCCCAAATTGGTTGCTCGGCTCATGTTGTAAGTGTTAGTGTTATGCCCTTGAGGCAATCATTTAGATGATTGTAACATGACTATGTTTATGAATAATAATATGATTATTGGTCCAATGAATATATATCATTGTATTGATCAACAAGTATGTGACTTGCTTATGAAGCTCTTTACTTATTGATGTAATTCGATAAATATCTCTGATTGGATATCATCATATAGGACAACGATGAATAGATCAGCACATGTAGTGATCGATGATCATGCTTCATAGATCATGGGATATGGAGATATCATCTATACATTGTGGACGCATGTTGAAGAACATGGGTTAGATAGACCCGCAATGGGACACTGCGAGAATGTTACATTCTTATGTGTCGTCAGTGTATCTCATACATAGTAGATGTATGATCCTTAGACTTGAGATTGTCATATTCCCTACATGTGTAATAGTTTTCCTTGGGGCTATCAAACACTACTTCCTAACCAGATAGTTATAAAGGTAGCTTTCATGTTTACTATAAAATGTGAAGAGGGAAGTGAGTAGTCAAGATGGAATTTGCCACTCCAATGAAACGGAGATATATGACAAGGCCAGTCGTGTGATATGATTAAGGAAGTGCATGGCCATGCCGTGATTGAGGAGTCAATCACAACTTAATAATATATCACAGATACGAGAGATGGATTGAATCATCAAAGGATGACATGCTTCTCGCCTTGAGTTCAATCTTCATATACTTGGCAAAGGGATTATTACATGAGTACTTTTGATAGGTTCTGTCCGATTTGATCATAGTACGTTTGGGAGTTGGCATGCTTTGCAAGGAGCCGCTACCAACTATTGGATTGAAAAGGAGTTTTCCGAATCCATGTCAAAACGTACGTGAACCTACAGGGTCACACAATTAATGGGCTAGGACGCATTAATTTGGATTGGATCTGTAATTAATGGACCTCGTGGGCTTAGCACATTGATGGGCCCTGGTTTAGGGTTTCATCTCGTGGCTATATAAGGAGTGGAGAAGGTTGGGCACAAGGTGTGCTTTCCTACGGTCTAGAAGTGTTTCACCCGAAACCCTAGCCTCCTCCTCTCGCTGCCCCCTGCCGATCGACCAGGTGCTTGCACACTGACGCACGGCATTCCATCCCCGGACGTGTGGACTACTGCGGTGACATTGCTGCGACTGCGGCGTGGGAGGACGATCCACGGCGAGGTGAGGACGATCCACTACATCGACGCGCGAAGGATTTCGCAACTGCGCGTCTAGTGGTAATCTAATCTATGATCCCCTTCTTGCGAGTAGCTTTCTGGTTATGAGGTAGATTTTTTTTGCTAGCGTAGCATACCGCGTTCCTCTTCAGTAAGTCCTATTCTACCTTTTCTATTCGTCTTCTTCGGTTCTTCCATTTCATGGTTCAGCACTTCAGCTCCAGCCTCCAAGTTCCAATATTTATGGCCAGCTTTCATGGCGACAGCGTGGTGGCGCCCCACGGTGGGGAAGGGGAGATAGGGGGTACCCCTAGTGTGGTCGGGGGTAGGGTGTGCCCTAGCCCCTTCTTGGTCTGCCACTGCCTGCGTCGACGTTGTTGTCGTTGCAGTCACTTGGATATTGGAGGCAGATGAGGATTGTCACGACTTCGAGGCTCCACCAGACGCCGGAGTGGAACGGCACGGCGCCGATGAGGGCGGTGAGGGGGAGGACGACGACGAACGCAAGTTTGACGAGGAGCTCACCTCAATCAGAGGAGCATGGCTGGCATGACGTGCTTAACTAACGATCTAATTAACCTCTGGAAGGGATGACCTCAATTATCGGTCGACTAATCAGTTTGTGTACCTTGGTGGAAGGTGAGTTCGTCGCTGGCGACTGACAGGAGAAACTATTCGAGGTACACGCCTCTCAGTACAATAATACTGTCACGACTCAGTGTCATTGTCAGAATTTGTAGCATGGAACTAGTCAGTCTAGGGACCATCAAATCGTGCCGATTAATTGTCCCAGTTACATAGGGTACTGCTGGATTAATTATCTGTGCATAAGCATGTCAGACGGCGTCAAAATTACTGGACTTTGAAGGACTCAGATGGCAATCAGAGGGGTGAATGATTCTAAATAAAAATTTTCTACTTAAAATGATTCAATCAAGTTCACAAATAAATGAGTTAAAAGGAGCAAATAAGAAGAGCAAACTGTTTTGTAAGAGCGGTGCTACTGCTGGGAGGCCGGTAGCACCGAAGGCCGGTAGTACCATGTTAGGCGCGGTATGTAACACCCTAAATTTTGCTCTAATTTAAATTTTGGAAGTATTTTTGTTTTTGAGAATTTTGAGAATTTATTGAAATTTATTTGGATTTATTCAAATATGGCCTTCCTTGAAAACAATTAAATAATGGAAAAGTTTTTGCAAAGTTTTATTGAAAATATTTTATTTGAGTCCCAAATAGCTCAAAGTATTTTCCGAAATTTTTCTAGAATTTTTCTACTATTTTAAAAGCCCCAAATGATTTAATTGAATTTTTAGAATTGTTTTTAATAAGAAATGATTTAAAAATTAAATGAATAGTACTGGGCCGGCCCAGCACTGTGCTTAGCTCGGCCCGGCTCACCGCGCAAACCCTAGCGCCGCCCAGCCCGAGCCGTCCGATCCTGATCGAACGCCTGCGAGTGTGCCACGTCGCCGCAGCGTGCCGCCGGATCATCGCCGCACGAACGGGCCGGGATAGGCCACGCCGCCGTCCCGCGAGATCACCGGAGAGGCATGGGCTTTGATGGCCGTGATTTTCGCCGCGGTTCACGCACGCCGAGGCCCTTTAAGCCGTCTTGGTGAGTGCGTTCTGCAGAGGGCTCAACGCCGCGTCTTTTGACTCCTTGCACGCATGCCGAGACCACCTCTAGCGCCCGCTGTTGCTCGCCGTAGTTGCTTTCCCTCGTCGTCGTTGTTTTTGCTTCCTCCCGTCGTCGTCCGAGCCACTCCACCGTGCTCCGACCCCGTCCCGAGTTCACCGATGCAAGCCGCATCAAGTGGACCTCCCCTTCTCGTCGGAGAAGCCCTGTAGCGCCGTTGGCTGCGTCATCTTCCCTAGCTTCGGCGACCTTCTCTTTCTGCGCCATCGTCGACCTCGCCAACCCTCGCCGACCGTTCGATCTGCATCGCACGTTTCCGGTACGTCCACGTCGCCTTCTCAATTTTCACCTAGATTAGATCTGAGTCGTTAGATCAGTTATGGACGGTCTGGATTAACTCTTAGGTTTACATGTTAGTTGAATCTTGATCGTTAGATCTAGAGTGAATGGCTTGGATTAGATCTATTTTCTGCGCTATGTTTTTGTCTTAGCCGTCGGATCGTTAGTGAACGCGTAGGATTGAGCCACGTTGCGCCATGCACAGTAAACAACTCAGATACCATGCTCCGTTGGATTAAATCTCAACGGGGGAGATTAGATCCAGTTTTGCCTTAAGAATCCGCGCCATTCAGATTTGAATGTGCGGCGGTGATTGCGCCGCGCCTTTGCCGAATCGCGTGCTGACACGTGGTCGTTTTGATCGGGGCAGAGACCAGATTCAGCCGTCGGTTTCGAGCGCACCGCTGCGATCCGCCACGTGGCGCACAGTAACCGAGACGCCGCCGAACGTGCGTGATCCACCGTTAATTTGGTGCGCCGTTGGATGTGCGGCGGCGTGGAGGCGTGGGCGTGGGGCGTGGTCGATCACGGATGCGCGATGCGTGTCGCGCGATCTCGGTCTTATTGCGGCTGCGCGTGAGGAAATCTGGCCGTTGATTCAACGAACGGCTCGGATCTTACCGCGTGGATGCGCTGTTTTGGTGAACCAAGTCCACGGTAGACCAGAGCCGAGCCATGAACCAAGCCCATAGACCGAGGAGACGTGGCGGCACCAGAGGCTGCCACGTGTCATGCTGACGTCATAAATATTTTTTATATATAAAAATATTTTGGCCGAAATTCATTTCCGTGCTGACGTCATCACGATGCGATGCTGACGTCATAAATGCGAATTTTCAGTATAAAAATAATTTGGAAAAATCGGATTTCTTAATTTCTGTATTTTCAGATTTTATTCAAACTTCAAATGACTATAACTTTTGAATTTTAACTCGGATTTGGGTGATTCAAATTTATAAAAATTCATAAAAATGTGATATATTTAATGATGAATTTTATTTGAATTGTTGAGGTCATATAGTCCTCTGTATTAGCTATTTATTGCATATTTTGTTTATACGCGTAGACACAAATTTGCCGGAAAGTTTCGAGGAAGATTTCGTTGCTCAAGACCATGCTTCGGAACACGACCAGCAACTCTTTGAAGGCAAGTGATGCTTTGATCATTTTGATCCCAGCTTTTTAAAATGTAATTTATGCTTTGAAATTATGCGTGCTTATTTATTTAAAATGAAGCTAATTTAAATTGGGATAACGTAGTTAATCAACCCATTCTGTTATGCCACCTTGAAATTATTAATTGTATGCCCTAAATCATTGTCACCCTAAGTTTGTTTGTACTGGTTGGATAATAATATGATGCCAACACGGGAGGCTAGACCGTGAGTAGATGCTTAGCCTTGCAACGAGTCATGACTGATCTTTCGAAAAAATGCTACAATATTGACTAATGGAATATTGAATGTATTTTGAAAGTGGTGTGATGTTGCCACATGATGAGATTGAAGTATGGAGACCTGTGTGGTTCCATACCGATGTGGAGTTATTGCTGGCATGTGTTGCACAATAATCAACTGGGTGGGAAATGATTTAGACTGGGCAAGTGGCAAGAGGTCAGTGTGCTGTGGGCTGTGTGGCATTGGGTTGATGAGTGTTGTGAGTATGTGTGCCACAATGGGTCAGTGTGCCACTGTTGAGTGTTGGAAGTCTTGCCTTGGTCAGTTAAGGACTTCACCTTGCAAGCCTTTGATCTGAGTCACCCGTACAACCACATGTCTGATATGGGACAGACCTAGTTGATTAGGGTTCTGATATCTTTCCTCCGATACCTCGGGGTGACAGTGCACGGGGGTGTATCTGTGCGAGGGAGCGTACCTGTGCTACGGCTTGGTGCCCATCCAATGGTGATTGACCTATCCTATACTTCGGCTCTGTGTGAGGGAAGTGATAGCGAGGGTAATACCGGAGAGGTTCTTTGGTTAAGGTAGAGGTTCCTGAAAAGGTTTGTTACGGACAATCACCTGTGTGGTGAGTGGCTGTATCTTGTGGGTAAAGTGTACAACCTCTGCAAAGTGTCAAAACTATTCGAATAGTCGTGCTCACGGTATTGAGCATTGCTCGGGGATTACAGTCAAGGGGTAGATCTTCATAAACAAAATGTGGAAAGGGTGGCTGTGTGCCAGTATTGAAAATGAACTGTTAAGGCTGTGTGCCGAGAATCTTCGAAGAAAAACCATTTGAAGAAAATAGTATTACTTATAACTGTTCCACTGCTTTAAACTAAATAAGATACTGGTTTAAAAATGCTGTTTGATGCAAGAGAACCATTTAAGCCAATCCTTTGGAATAAGCTTTGCATATAGTACTAGTGCCGCATTCTGTGCATTACTTGTTGAGTGCCTTGTGTACTCATCCCACCTTGCTTATCAACCCCAACATCAGTGGAGGAGTCTACACCAGCCTGGAAGGAGGAGTACATTGAGGACCCGAGCAACTAGGGGGCAAGCCCAATCGGATGGCTGTGGAGAGATGGAGACTTCCACGATATTTATTTATGTTCATTGTTATTTTTTTACTCAATCTCGTAAGCCCTGCGTGGATGTTTTTATGTAAGGAGACCATAAGGTCGTACAACTCGGTTTATATACATGTTTGCACTATTTATTCTTATATCGCTGCGAATGTCTGTGATGTGCAAACCTGTAAAGACTGTGTGTGCTAGCGTGATCCTGGACTAGCACAGAATACACAGAGGGTCCGGATTTGCAGATTCGGGTCCCGACACGGTAGCACTAGGCTCAAAGAACAGCTAAAGAACCAGTACGAACTCCAAAAGCAAATTTTGAAGGATGTTTTAATTTGTTGGACAAAAACTCATGAAACTTGGTACATGTACTCTTAAGGATATCAGAAACTTATTCCAACCTTCAATCGCAAGGATTGACGTTAAAGTTTTGACCTTTTTCACTTTGAAAAGAGAACAAACCAAGTTTGAGCAAAACTCAACAACTTGATCTTGAACTTGCTCATGAGATTTTGATGATCAAGATGATCTTGAATAACCTCCCATACATCACAGCAAGCAAAAATACAAGTCAAAAACCCCACAAACGTTATCTATAAGAATGATTCACTCAAGAACACAAGATCGGTTTTTCTTGCAAGAAAATACATGGATTTCCTAGGTGATTGAGGTGAAATTAGAAGGAGATTCATCTATCAATCAGCATCCTTAGCACAAGAATAAAAAGCATGTAGAAGGAGAGGAGGCAAATCCTAAAGCATGTAGAAGGAGGGGAGGCAAATCCAAATTACATAAATGGAAATTGCAAGAATGTAAGTGCGTAATTTAAATGCGTAAAGTAAATTCAAGCATAAGAGAAAATGGTTTGCATTTCAAATGAGCCAAAAATCTCTAAAACCTTCAAGAGGAGGAATGCCACCCCTCCCCTCTATTTATACTATTCTTGAGTCATCCTCCACCCTTGGATATGTTCCTTCTACCCTAAGGACTACCATCAAAGGATAGGAATGACTCCCACACATAGCCATGCATGGGCTTAACCCTAAACCCAACAAGCATATCGGGTTTTTGCATGCTTTTCAAAACATACTAACTAGACCCGCTATGCTATCAACTAGACTACGATCCGACGGCCCCCATTGATCCAAGCAGGTTCTAGCTAGCATCTCATCCGTTCCTTGTCTTCTTGGCTTGCACTGACTCTGTCTCCGATCATCCTCTGGCTATCCTCGACCGTCTGGACCTCTCACGCTCCTCGCCTAGTCCCGGTCATCCTCCGCCTCACCATGATCAACACCCGACATCCTCCAACCATAAAAAACAAGGAATACCCATCACATAGCAATATCCAAAAAGATATACAATTAAACTCCCAAAATCAAAATTTTTGGATCATTTATGCTCATCAGGGCCGGTGCTACTGCTCTCTGGCCGGTAGCACCGCCCTTCAACCCAAACAGCAGAACATCATCTCTGGAATTTTCACACCAGCCATTTAGGCCGGTGCAACCGCTCGGTCGGTAGCACCGGGCTACCATGGCCGGTAGCACCAGCTTGCCTGATCCCCTAAAAACACCCTCTCGGGTTTTTCCTCACCGCTCTGGGGACCGGTGCTACCACTTAGCTGGTAGCACGGCGCTACCATGGCCGATAGCACCAGGAAAAATAAACAGAGCTCAAATTGCTACAAATTGAAAATCTAATTCAAATCAAACTCAAATTAGAGCATACAAACTCAAATTTAGTCAAATATTCATCACAAACATGGTCAGACCTCTAGATGGTCTTTCAATCTCCCCCTTAATGAGTACAGCACAAAATGACATAAATTTGAGTTTGAAGAAGAAAGAAAGCAATTTGGATGCAAAGCCAAACTTGGTCCAAGAAAAGAGGAAATGAGATCATGACCAAGTTGGCAAGAGAGATTTTAGAGCAATTCCTAAGAAAAAGCAAGTTTTAAGATTAGCAATTTTCCACCAAAATCATATTATCCAAAATGCAATTTTATTTTTTTAATGATGCCTTTTCTACATTTTCTCCCCCTTTTGGCAATATAGGCATCAAGATTTGAATATTTTCTCCCCCTTTGTCTAGCATGGATGTATCAAATGCATCTAAAGAGCTTTGAAGATTATCCAATTGATTATAATGACAAGATATGACACCAAGCTCATCAATTTCAGATTATGACTAAAATAAGACATGTCCAAGAGTAAACACATTTTGCTAGCAAGCTTAGTTTTAGAATATATCATTTTTAGTAAGATTTGACAAGTGCAAAAACTTAGCAATAGTTTCAAAACTAGAAGCAAAGCCACTCATAGGATCAAATAGAAAACCTAGAGTTCAACCTATTCAACACTTTGGGGAATCTAGAAATACATACAAGATCCTTTGAGCTCATTTTTCAATTAATGCAAATTTTGCTTTAAGACTTTGAAAGACATAGCAGGGTGAAAATGTTTGATATTATTTGCATTCTTTACCCACATGTTTTTTATTTGTATTGTTTTTAAAACAATTGACTCACGCCATATTCGACCATCTCAAGATGAACTCTTAAGAGAATAGTCTTGGTCATACACGATACATTCCAAGTTCATCCCAAGTGCAATGGGAGGCCGTCTTGTGAATGTAAGGTGTTAAGTCTAATGCGCACAAATAGAGTCATTTTTGCTTAATTTTCATTTTAACACATTGATTTATGAGCAAAAGAAGGATTCTAGTATGGATCAAGTAAGTTTCACCCAAGTTGCTATAGGGACTTTAGAAAAATGCAAAATTGCACAAATCATGGCAAATACACCTAGAGAAGAAATTTAACAAGTAAAAGCAACATGTTTCATCAAGTTTGTCTTTTAAAGCTCATTTGCAATTTTTAGTAAGCTTAGCAAGATAAATGAACTCAAACATATCTAATCTAATGATTTTCTTCATATGATAAAGCATGGTATAGCATGATTAGTAAATCATTTGCATAATAGACAAAGCTCATAAAACAGGAAATGCAGCCTATATGCAATGTATGAAACAGGTTTTCAAATTCCCTGTAACACCCCAAATTTTGCTCTTCTTGTTTTTTATTGTGCTTTTCTATTTTATTTGAAATTTTCTTGAATTTTAATTATTTCATGTTGTATTTATTTAATTGAGCCTCTTTTATTATCTTTGAGTATTCTGAGAAAATTATGAATGATCTTTCTTGGAAACATTTCATTTGAGTTTGGAATGTTTAAACTTGAAAATGAACCATTTTCATTTTTCTTGAATTAATTTCAGCTTAATTTGACTTTTCTAAACAATGAAAAGATTTATTTTGATTAATATATTCCTCAAACAAAATATTTCTAGTCGCAGTTGGGTTCATTGTGCTTCAAGGAATTTTTTTGTATTTTTGGAGATTTTTTTGAATTTATTTGCTAATTATTTGAATTCCTGGAATTATATTAATTTGGAAATGATTTTAATTTTCTAAAATCTCCTCGGGCCGAATCTTCCGCCGGCCCGCTCCTATTCCCGCTCGGCCCGACCCGCGTCGTACCGCCTTCGCTCCGCCTCCGCCTTCGCTCGCCGCTTCGTCCGATGCTCGCTGCGTGGACGGCCGAGATGACTCCGCGCCGCGCTACCTCAAACCCTAGCGCGCCCCACCGTTTGATCTTGATCCAACGTGTTTCGTCGAGCCGCGTGGCTACTCAGTGTAAGTCGTCGGATCTGCGCCCTGTGTGCGGTCCGGATGGGCCACGTCGCCCCGCGCCGCCGCCGTCTCCAGGAAACCCTAGCCGCCGCAATATCCGCGTGCCGCGTCCGCCGTCATCTCGGTTTCCGTGATTGGCGCGCCACCCCAGGCTATTTAAGCCGCTGCTGCACCTTGTCCGAGGTTCGCCTCATTGCGCTGCCCTTTTTGCCCAAGCACCCGCATCCTGAGCCGCCGCCGTTCGCCCGTGCGAGCTCGCCGAAGCCTCCGCCGTCGTTTTTCGCCGCTTGCTCCCCGTCCGTTGCATCTCCACCGTCGCCGTTGGTACCCGTGTACTCATCGCACCGAGCCACTTTGAACGCCCCAGAAGACGTCACCGGAGATCCTCTGTAGCGCCATTGTGCTCGTCGTCTTCCTCGACTCCGGTGAAGAACGCCGCCGTGCCATCGCCGCCGCCCAGGAAGCGCCATCGACCGTCAGATCTGCAACCAACAGTAAGGATCAAGCCACGTCGCCTTTTCTACAGTAAACAGCTCCGTCAACCTTAGTCGTTAGATCTTTATCGTGCAGTTCCGATCTCGCCGCATCATCGTCAGTTGCTTCACTCGTCGCCGCCGTTGGATCCGCCTCGGTCGATTCTGATCATGCCGCGTGTCCCCGCTGCTGTCGTTGTGGTTGTCAGATCCGAGCCATCGGATTCAAACCAAACGGTGGGATCGCACTGCGCACCGGGCCAGTCCTATGCTACCGCGTGTCGTGCGAAAATCGAGGCATCACAGCCGACGGTTTCACTGACGTCACCGCCTTTGATCTCTGCCGTCCGATCTGAAATGAACGGTTGAGATTATCGCCGCCGCGTGTGTTATTCGCGTCCGTTGGATCTGTGCCACGTGTCATCCATCCAAAGGTGTCACGTGCGTGCTTGCATCAGCTGGTGCACAGGCACAGTGCCATCGGTTCACCGTGGACTAGCGCCGACCGTGGATCGTGTCCATACGCTGGTGACACGTGTCGCACCATGATTGTGCCGCGTGTCAGCACCCGATTGGGCCACGTGTCCGATGACGTTAGCATGACATCATAATCGGGTTTTTCCTCAGAAAAATATTCGGCCGAATATCATTTCTGTGCTGAGATCAGCATGATGTCATAAATGCTATTTTCTAGTGTAAAAGTAATTCAGTAAATTCGGATTTTCTATTTTCAGCAATTTCAGTATTTATTCCAATCTTTGAATAGCTATATCTTTTGCAGTTAAACTCCGATTGAGGTGATTCCAGTTTCTAAAATTTTTTAAAATCATGCTCTATTTAATGGTAAATTGTATTTAATTTTTAGAGTTGATATTTCTCTCTATTTTGGGTATTTATTCGCTTTCTCCTTCGTTACGCGTAGATGTTGTATTGTGCGACGCATCCGAGGAAAATTCATCGACTCAAGACCAAACTCGAGGGGAAGAATAAAAGATTTTCTAAGGAAAGTTGTGCTTTGATCATGTTGAACCCATGTTTACAAAATTGCTATATTGTTTTTAATTTAAATTGGGATTAGCTATGATACCAAATTGATCAATACCCTACCTTGCCAATTGTATGCCATGATCTAATTGTCACCCTATTATGTGGAATTATAGTTGGTTAATATTAATAATCAACATGGGAGGATTAGACCATAATAGTTGCTTAGCCATGCCACGTCATCACATGTTCTGGAATCATTGATAACTAATCTTGACTAATGGAATATGGAACAATGTTATGAACTTGTGTGTCATGTGTGGTCACACGATGAGATTGAGTTGTGGGGGCGAGAGGATGTCCCGCAACGAGGTTAAATTGTTGATGGCACATGGTGCTTGGTAATCAACTGGGGTGATCATGTTTTTACATTGGGGTAAGTGGCAAGGGGCGAGCATGCCAATGTGGGCCCGATGGGTACGGGGTATGTGCAAGTCTTGCCTCGATCATCCTAAGGACTTAACCTTACAAGCCTTTGACCTGAGTCTTACTTGCAACCACACGTCTGTAATGGGACAGACCTAGTTGATTAGGGTTCTAATATCTTTTCTCTGATACCTCAGGTTGATAGTACACGGGGTTGTATCTGTGCGGGGGAGTGTACCTGTGCTATGGCTTGGTGCCCATCCAACGGTGTTGGCCTATCCTATACTTCGATTGGCACTGCGTGAGAGGAGTAATAGCGAAGGCAACACCGGAGAGGTTCTTTGGTTAAGTTAGAGGTTCCTGAAAGGCTTTATCGTGAATTCTCTGCCGGTACACCAAAGTTAGTGTGCTAATGGCCAGGCACAAAGAGAATATCACGTCGTATGGGTAAAGTGCATAACCTCTGCAGAGTGTATAATCTATTCGATTAGCCGTGCTCACGGTATTGAGCAATGCTCGGGAATTACAGTCAAGGGTTAGACTTTTGTTAAACAAAACTTATTGGGATGGCAGGATGCCATGGAAAGTGGAATTTCACTTAGGGTTGGAAACTTGGTTTACTTGTCAAATGTTGAATCTATCTATTATTATTATTTGTTTTACTGAAATTTCAATCTATTTACTGTATTCTTTTATAAATGCTGCTTTACAGCAAAATAGCCATAATAACCTTACCTTTGTACTAAGCCATGCATATAGAATACTAGACTTGCATTCTGTGCACAACTTGTTGAGTGCTTTATGTACTCTCCCTTTGCAACACACAAAGTCATCAGTTGAGGAGAAGACTTCAACTTCGAAGGAGGAGAAGTTCCACGAGGAGGCGATTATCTAGGAGTTGAACCTTGTCAGTTGCCTGTGGTATATTGATGAGATTCGTCGACGTTCTTCATTCCGCTGCTGTTTATTTATTTTGAGTTGAAGCCACCAAGGCCTCACAAGTGTAAGTTTGACCCTAAGGTTGTTCAATAGTTCTATATTAATAGATGAAATCTTTATTTATTATTCCGTTGTGTATGATTATGATATTTCATCTATGTTGAGACTGTGTACACTAGCGTGATCCTGGACTAGTGCTGAATACACAGAGGGTCCGGATTTGCATATTCGGGTCCCGACAGAGGTGGTATCAGAGCCATACTGACTTTAGGACTTGACCTTAGATAGTTTGGTTGTCTCTATAGGACCTTCAAAATTATTTTCTAAAGGAAAGAACTAACCAGGAAGAATAACATGTTCTTGACTTATCTCATTCTTCTATTCTTTTCCTTTGCTGAGAATTCTTTCTCTTACCTTGCTGAAACAAGTTAAAATCTTACCTGAGCTGTCTTTAATAGAAAGCGATGTGCCACACCTTAGGAGAAGGCAACAAGTGTTGTTGTTAACTGTAAGGACCCGAATCCACCGATTCGAACCCACTGTGTTTACTGCACTATTCCCAGGATCAACGCTAGTGCACACAGCTTAACATTGGTATATATCACATCATACACAACGACAATAGAATAATAGTTCATTTATTGATATAGCTAAATGTATGATCTTATGACCAACTTACATTATTATACCACGCAGGCAAGACCGAGAATATAAACTAATAATTAAGCGTGGAAAGTAGAAACGTAGATAGCTCATCGATTCACCACAGGCAACCAACAAGGCTCGGACCCTAATGACTCGTGTCTTCTTGGACCTCATCTTCCAACACAGTGTAGATTCTTCAACTGTTGATTATTGTTGTTTGGCAAGGGTGAGTACTTAAAGCACTCAACAAGTTGTGCATGAATGCGATTCTATTTATCTATATGTAAGGCTTATTCCAAAGGATAGGCTATCATGGCTATTTTGCAATAAGCAACATTTATGAACAAATACAATAATAGATTGTAAAGAATGTAAAACGAATAGCAATAATAAATAAATTCAGTATTTCTCAAGTAAACCAAGTTTCCAATCCTAAATCAAGTTCCAATCTTCCATATGGCAATCCCGCCATCCCAACCAAGTTGTCCAATTTATTAAACTAACCCTTAATCAGTAATTCCGAGCATTGCTCAATACCATGAGCACGGCTATCCGAATAGTTTCACACTCTGCAGAGGTTATGCACTTTACCCACGTGATACAACCAAACACCACAAAGGCGAGAGATTATAACAAAGCCTTTACAATGCTCTATCTTAACCCGGTACTACCCGCTAAGGTTTCAACATCATGGTCCGAAACCACATCCAGGGCCCCTCTCTTGCGCCATGTGAATTACACCTGACCCGAACTCACACGACCACGATAGTATCAACATTAAGACTTTGCAAATTACTCAGCTAGGCTGGCCCATACCAGACATGTGGTTGCATGATTGACTCAGGTCAAAGGCTTGCAAGGTTAAGTCCTTAGTGTGATCAAGGCAAGACATCCACATACCATCTGCCCGCGGGCCCACCTTGGCCTCCTCGCCCCTTGCCACTTGCCCCAATCTAAGTTATTATCACCTGTGATTACCAAGCACCACGTGCCATGAACAATTCAACATCGTTGCGTGACATGACTCGCCACAACAACTCAATCTCATCGTGTGATCCCACATGACACACAAGTTCATAACATTGTTCCATATTCCATTAATCAAGATTAATTATCAATGGTGATGACACATGTGATGACGTGGCATGGCTAAGCAACTAATACGAACTAAACCTCCAATGTTGATTATAATTATTAACCAACTATATTAAACCAATCTAGGGTGACAATGGATCATGGCATACAATGACAAGGTAGGGTATAGATCAACCTGGTATTTTAGCTAAGCCCAAACTAATTTGAAACAGTTGTATAATTGAAATATATGCAATAGTGTAAATCAAACATAGCTATTTTATAAACATGGGTTCAACATGATCAAAGCACAACTTGCCTTGGAATAGGTCCTGATCTTGATCTGGAGTTTGCTCTTGAGTTGCTGGATCTTCCTCCGAAGCGTCGCACAATTCAACGTCTCACGCGTCATCAAGAAGAAAAGCAAATAAATACCAAAACAGAGAGCAATTGAACTCCAAAAATCAAATAAAATTCACTATTAAATAGATCTCAATTTTACAAATTTTAGAAATTTGAATCACTCAAATCGAAAGTTACGATGCCAAAGATATAGCCTTTTGAAGTTTGAAATAAATCTGAATCGTAAAATCGAAAATCGAAATTAACAGATTTATTTTTATCTTGAAAAACTGATTTATGACGTCAGCGTGACGTCAGCCCTGGCCCGACCGCTCGGTGTTGACACGCGTTCTTCCGGTCCATGGATCGCGTCCATGATTCCTTCGGGTTCACGGTGGATCCGGCCCACCCGAGTCAAGCTCTCGGCGCGTGGGCCGCCCTCTGCTGACTGGATCACCACGCGTGACGCTGACCAGACAACCACCTCACTGCCACGCAAGCCGTGAGGCTGATCTGGCGCTCACGTCGGATCCACGGGTCAGCCGCAGGTTCTGCCACGTCACTCATCGGCGCACACGGCCCTACGGTCATCGCCGGCGACCAAGATGGTTACCTTCGGGTTAGGCTCGACGCAAGGAGTTCAGTGACGCGAACGGATCTGCGATTTCTTCACGGGAACCGAGTCGGCAAGGCCTTCTTCAACGGCGGCGGCGACCTCCACGACGATCTTCTCCTCCGACGGTGCTCCGACGAAACTGAAGCGCGCACGGGTTTCCCCTTGACGAGACGAATCTAATGGCCACGGTTGCGTGCCTCAAACTCCACGGATGACGGCGGAATCGACGAAACCAAAGCGGCGACGCTTCGAAAAACTCCGATTGCGGCGCACGTAGAGCCACTTTCACGGCGAGAGCTTAGGGCTTAAGCTGGATATGATCTGGTGCCCTCGGTGCGCACCTATTTATAGCACTTAGGAGACCAGGTCACGCACAAACGGAAAGAATCCATGGCGGCGCCGAGACGGACACGGAGCAGAGTCCACGCCGGTCACGCGAAGACGACGACGCTCCACCCTACACGTGGCGCGATGCTCGTTGCGATGCACCAAAATCCAACCGAACACGTGGCGGATCCCAACGGCCGGATTCGAGAGATCGAATCGATGCGCTCCCCAGCGTGGCCTTTTGATCCGAATCGACGGTCGAATCGGTCGCTTACGGGCCGACAGCGCTACGCACTGGGCCGCGGCGAGTTGGGCCTTCACGCACAGTATCGGGCCAAGCCCAATACTGTTCACACGGATTTAAAAGGTTTTCCAATTAAATTAATTCCAGAAATTCATTTAATTTGTTTTAAACAATAAAACAATCGTGAAAATTCTAAGAAAAATCTCAAAATACTTTGAGACATTCTGGACTCAAATAAAATATTTTTGCCAAAACTTTATTTTGACTTTGCATAGATTTAAATACTTTTGAATAAAAAGCAATAAACTTGAAATAACATTTAATTCAAATAAATCCAAAAAAATCCAAATAAATTCCAGAAAATCACAAATGCACTTTTAAGCAATAAAAACCTAATTAAGCCAAATTTTGGGATGTTACATTAACCCTGAAGATCATGAAAGAAGAAATCGTCGAGATCAAGGAAGGAGCAAATCTACTAAGTGTTTCTGAAGCTAGAAGACCCAGTGCTTCGGGTAGCCAGTTGAGACTCATGTGTGGGAGTCGCGTCTCTTAAGCTATGACGGTCGCCCATGTAGACGGTAGTTTTGTGTGCTTAGGTTGATTGGTTCTTCCTTGATTGCTGAGTGTGCAGTATGTGTTGCATAGCTCTTAGGCTTATATAAGCAACCATACCAAGTTATCAATATTTGTTTGCTTAAGATGTTGGGTTAAACCTATCTCCCCTGTCTTAGGATTCCTGCTTCTTACCTATGCTATTTCTCTTTTCCCTAACCCATGTGAAGCAATCAAGCAGATGGTTCAGACTGGTGGAAGCAACGGAGTCAGCGAAAGTGATAATCAACTTAGTGAGAACCCCAATGATGGACCAGTTTTTCAACTGTTAGCGCAGATGGATATGCAGAATTTTAGAGAGTTTTTAGCTGTTCAGACTCAGTTGATGCATCTAATGATGAAGCAAATGCAGAACATGACTAATCAAGCCAACGCCAGCAATACATCTCAGGCTGTCATCAATTATCCTTGTTCTTACTCAAGGTTATCAAAATTCATAAGGACTCGTCCGCCGACTTTTTCCGGAAATGTTTCACCATCGGAAGCTGATGATTGGATCAATACTATTGAGAGGAAGCTGCTCATTGCTCAGTGTAAAGATGATGAGAGGGTCTTGTATACTTCTTATCAGTTACAAGGAATTGCTGCTGAATGGTGGAAGGAATATTGTGCTAACCATGAAACCCCGCAGAATATCACTTGGAGTGAGTTTGTCGCTATTTTTTGTTATCTCTTTGTTTCACGGAGGACAGTGTGGTCACAATGAATTCGAAAAGAATGCTATCCCGCACCTCGTTCAAATCCGAGGCGATGTTCTCTCAAGTGTTACCAATGGACAAGTCGAAGATCCTGCATGCATTATTTGTGGAGAAATAGGCCATATCTGGCGATGAGCATGCGATCAATTGCTCCATTGTGAAGGAAGTCATCCTTTCGAGAGTGTCCTATGAGCAATATCACATGTTACCTATGTGAAGGTCGAGATCATTGCCCACTCAATGTCCCTTGGATCCAATAGTTCTTGTAGTGACTCAAATACGTGAAGAATCTTCGAACTGCAGTTACTCAGGAATTGTCAAAAAGAGGTGTAATATCAGTTGTACAGGAGACGCCACTTGAAAAACTAAAGATACAGCCTCCTGATCTTGGCTATCGTCATCAAGAAAGCAGTAAGAGGCAATCGCCAACAGCATGTTTCTTATGTGATGAAGAAGGTCATTGGTCTAGAGAATGTTTTCTGAAGCAACCAGCCCTAAATTACCAGAAGGACAATAATGAGCATACAGTTATACCCAACAATACACAACAACGATCACGTTTGTGCTACTACCGTCATGAGGAAGGCCATTTTGTTAAGAAATGCCCGCGGAAGAATCTAGAGTCCCCTACAGACGCAGTCCTTCGAGAAGTTACCTCGGTCAAGTTCATAGCGCCAAAGGTAAGCAGTAAAATTTCAAGAGAAGTTTGCCCAGAGAACCGGTTGAAGAAAAGACGTCTGAGCAAAGACATTGCCCCAATCAGCGAGTGCTCAAGGAAGAAAATTGACCATAAACTCTGTTATACCTGCCGCAAGCCCGGACATTTTGCCAACAATTGCCCTCAGAAGGAAGCAATCACACCGGTTCAAGTTATTCTCAACTCTGCCCCAGTCAAAAACTCAGTGCCAATGCCAATCGAGGAAGTTCAGATCAATGATTTTACCCTAAGCGAGTGTCATAACTCATTTGTAAAGTGACGAGATTAGTAATGAATTCAATGTAAAGATTTCCTTGCAAAGAAATAAAGTAGAGATGAATGTTATGATGGTATGAGAAGTTTGAAATAAAAGCATTAATAGTAAATGAAGGATCAGATATTTCCCTGGATATTTGTCTATATTGGTGGTTCACTTGAAAGTGATGGGTGTGCTATAATGGTCAATTTAGTACCATTTAGCATGAAGCTTGTCTGCCAGAAGATTTGTCATTATTAGAAGGTAATCAATTATACTCGATCTAACCCAGGAAGTTTGAGAGTTCAATTGCTTAATAATGGAGTATGGCTCCAAGCGAATCGTATTGTGTTGGATACTCAGACCGTAGGCATTATTCTTGGAATTGAATGGTTGTTTAAGTATAAAGCTGCTTTGGATTGTGGTCAAGAGTTGTGTCAGTTAGAGCCTGATGACGAGGATGGAATTTCAAGTGACTGCAGTTCGCGATGGACAGTTAATGGTTAGCGTGGTGAAAATTGATAGCATAGAGGATGCACCAGCCGTTAGAGAATATATCGATGCATTTCCCGAGGATCTACCTGGTATGCCGTCATATCGTGAAATCAAGGTTGTGATCGAGTTAGTGATTGGTGCAGCACCAATTGTAAAGAGACTGTATCGGATGCCTATGGATAAGTTAGTAGAGATGAAGAATTGGATCGAGGAGTTGCTCGAGAAAGGTTATATAAGGACCAATTGTCACCATGGGGAGTGTATGTTCTGATCGTCAGCAAGAAAGATGGAAGCTTGAGAAAGTGTATCAATACATGTCCTGAATGTAGAATTGATAAAGAATAAGTATTCATTGCCTAGGATTGATAATTTGTTTGAATCAGCCGAGAGGAGCAGGAGTTTTCTCCAAGATAAGATTTCGATCAGGGTATCATCAGTTAAAGATTCGTGTGGAGGGTGTTACCAAGATTGCGTTCTCTACGCTATATGGATATTGTGAGTTATCGGTCGTAACCGTTGGATTTACAAGACTCCGGCATATTTCATGAACATGATGAATAAGATCTTCATGGACTATTTAGACAAGTTTGATGTTGTCTTTATAGATGATATTCTCGCATACTCTAAGTCTGAAGAGGAGCATGCAAAACATTTGAGAATGGGTTTGGAAAGGCTGCAAGAGAAACAGATGTATGCTAAGTTTAGCAAGTGTGACTTTTTGAAGAAGGAAGCGAAATTTCTTGGCCATGTGATGACTGCTAAAGAGGTTGCTGTTGATCCAAGCAAAGTTGAAGCTGTGTTGCATTGGGAGCAACCAAAGTCAGTTACTCAGATTCGTAGTTTCCTGGGAATGGTGGGATATTACCGTCGTTTTATAGAAGGATTTTCGACGATTGCTAGACCTCTTACGCAATTGTTGAAAAAGGAAAAGAAATTTCTTTGGACACCGGATTGTGAAAAGAGTTTTCAGGAGTTGAAGAAATGGTTGACGCCAAGACCGCACTAGTTTTACGATGTTCATCAAAGTTTCGATATCTATTGTGATGCATCGCTTCAAGGACTGGGATGTGTATTAATGCAGAATGGAAACGTTGTTGCATATGCGTCAAGGCAATTAAGGCCACATGAAGAGAATTATCCAACGCGTGACTTGGAATTAGCTGCTATAGTGCATGCTTTGAAGTTGTGGCGTCATTATCTCATTGGAAACAGATGTGAGATACACACGGATCACAAGAGTTTAAAATATAAATTCACCCAGTCGGATCTTAATATGAGGCAAAGGAGATGGTTGGAGTTGATAAAAGATTATAATATGAGGATTCATTATCACCCTGGAAAAGCTAATGTGGTAGCTGATGCTTTGAGTCGTAAGAGCCACATTGCCAATATGCTAGTTCATGAGGATTAGTCAAAATTATGCAAGGAGCTACAAAAGTTGAAATTGGAAGTAGTTCTGAAAGGATTTCTAGCCGCTTTGGAGGTGAAGCCAACTCTGGAGGATCAAATCAGAGAAGGTCAGAAAGTTGATGAAAAGATCAATAGAATCAAGTCCAAGAAAGAGGGAGGCTTAGCCAAAGATTTCACTTTGGATGATCAAGGTATTATGTGGTTTAAAGGTAGAATTTGTGTACCTAATGAGAAGGAGCTTAAGCAGTTGATTCTGGAAGAAGCTCATGATTCAAAGTATTCGATTCATCCAGGAAGTGCTAAAATGTATCAAGATCTTAAGGAGAGATTTTGGTGGCCAAATATGAAACGTGAAGTTGCTGAGTACGTTGCTTTATGTGATGTGTGCCAAAGAGTAAAAGCTATGCATCAAAGACCTGCTGGTTTGTTGCAGCCATTAAGGATTCCTGAATGGAAGTGGAAGGAAATCGGTATGGATTTTTTTACTGGTTTGCCTAGGACCTAGAGAGGTTATGATTCCATATGGTTCATTGTTGATTGTTTGACCAAAGTTGCTCACTTTATTCCAGTGAAGACTACTTATTCAGGAGATCACTTGGCAGAGCTATATATGTCAAGGATTGGGTGTTTGTGTGGAGTGCCAGAAAGATATTAGACAGAGGTACCCAATTTACCTCGAGATTTTGGAATAAATTGCGTGAAGCTATGGGAACTCATTTGAACTTCAGTACAGTGTATCATCTGCGGATAGATGGTCAGAGAGAGAGAGTGAATCAGATTCTGAGGATATGTTGAGAGCTTGTGCTACATCATGGGACAAATGTTGCCATATGCAGAATTCAGCTATAACGACAGTAGCAGGTAAGTTTGCAAATGTCACCATTTGAAGCCTTGTATGGTCGTGCCTGTCATACCCCATTGAAATGGAATGAGACCGGATAGCGTTTGGTATTTGGGCCTGATATTCTTAAAGAAGTCAAGATCAAATTGCTATGATCGAGAAAAGGTTGAAGATAGCACACCAAGGCAAAAGAGTTACGCAGATAATCAACGTCGAGGGTGGAGTTCTGAACCTAATGATTAGGTGTATCTTAGGGTCATCTCTCTCAAAGGAGTTACGATATTCCAAGCAAAAGGAAAGCTTGCCTTTAAATATGTTAGACTGTTCAGAATCTTGGTATGAAGAGGAGAGGTCGCCTACAAGCTTGAGTTGCCCAAGTTTGTTGCTGGAATCCATGATGTGTTTCATGTGTTGTAAGTGAAGAAGTGCCTACGAGTGCCGGAGGAACAGATGCCATTGGAAGTCATTGTTTTGCAAGAGGGTATTACCTGCAAGGAGCAGCCGATCAAAATTTTGGATGTAATGAAGCGCAAGACCAAGAGCAAGTTTGTTCGCTTTGCAAAGTTCAGTGGAGCCATCATTCAGAAAATGAAGCAACTTGGGAGCGTGAAGAGGAACTGAAGTCAGAATCCCCAACCTATTCACTAGCCATCCTGAATCTCGGGGTCGAGATTCCGTTTATGGGGGGGGGGAGGTTTGTAACACCCAAAATTTTGCTTTTCTTGATTTTTATTGTGCTTTTCTATTTTATTTGAAATTTTCTTGAATTTTATTTATTTCATGTTGTATTTATTTAATTGAGCCTCTTTTATTATCTTTGAGTATTCTGAGAAAATTATGAATGATCTTTCTTGGAAACATTTCATTTGAGTTTGGAATGTTTAAACTTTAAAATGAACCATTTGCATTTTTCTTGAATTAATCTCAGCTTAATTTGACTTTTCTAAACAATGAAAAGATTTATTTTGATTAATATATTCCTCAAACAAAAGATTTCGATCATGATTGGGTTCTTGTGCTTCAAGGAATTTTTCGTATTTTGGAGATTTTTCTCAATTTATTTGCTAATTATTTGAATTCTTGGAATTATATTAATTCGGAAATGATTTTAATTTTCTAAAATCTCCTCGAGCCGAATCTTCCGCCGGCCCGCTCCTATTCCCGCCTTGGTCAGGCCGCGTCGGCCGCCTTCGCCTCCGCCTTCGCCCGCTGCCGCCCGTCCGATGCTCGCCGCGTGGACGGCCGAGATGACTCCGCGCCGCGCTACATCAAACCCTAGCGCGCCCCGCCGTTTGATCTCGATCCGACGTGTTTCGTCGAGCCGCGTGGCTGCTCGGTGTGAGCCGTCGGATCTGCGCCCTGTGTGCGGTCCGGATGGAGCCACGTCGCCCAGCGCCGCCGTCGTCGCCAGGAAACCCTAGCCGCCGCAATCTCCGCGCGCCGCGTCCACTACAGTCTCGGTTTCCGTGATTGGCGCGCCTCCCCAGGCTATTTAAGTCACCGCCACACCTTGTACGAAGTTCGCCTCGTTGCGCTGTCCTTTTTGCCCTAGCACCCGCATCCCGAGCTGCCGCCGTTCGCCTGTGCGAGCTCACCGAAGTTCGCCGAAGCCTCTGCCATCGTTTTTCGCCGCATGCTCCCCGTCCGTTGCGTCTCCGCCGTCGCCGTTGGTACCCGTGTACTCATCGCACCGAACAGCTTCGAACGCCCCAGAAGACATCGCCGAAGATCCTCTGGAGCACCATTGTGCTCGTAGTCTTCCTCGACTCCAGTGAAGAACGTCGCCGTGCCATCGCCGCCGCCCGGGAAGCACCATCGACCGTCAGATCTGCAACCAACAGCAAGGATCAAGCCGCATCGCCTTTTCTACAGTAAACAGCTCCGTCAACCTTAGCCGTTAGATCTTTATCATGTTGTTCCGATCTCGCAGTGTCATCGTCAGTTGCTTTGCCCGTCGCCGCCGTTGGATCCGCCTCGGTCGGTTCTGATCATGCTGCGTGTCCCCACTGCTGTCGTTGGGGTTTTCAGATCCGAGCCGTCGGATTCAAACCGAACGGTTGGAATCGCACCGCGCACCGGGCCAGTCCCGTGCTGCCGCGTGTCGTGTGAAAATCGAGGCATTGCCGCCGACGGTTTCACTGATGTCACCGCCTTTGATCTCTGTCGTCCGATCTGAAATTGTAAGGACCCGAATCCACTGATTCGAACCCACTGTGTTTACCGCACTAGTCCCAGGATCAACGCTAGTGCACACAGCTTAACATTGGTACATATCACATCATACTCAACGATAATAGAATAATACTCCATTTATTGATATAGCTAAGTGTATGATCTTATGACCAACTTACATTAATAAGCCACGCAGGGCAAGACTGGAAATATAAACTAAGAATTAAGCGTGAAAGTAGAAAACGTAGATAGCTCATCGGTTCACCACAGTAATCGACAAGGCTCGGACCCTAATGACTCGTGTCCTCCTGGAGCTCCTCCTCCAACACAGGTGTAGATTCTTCAACTGTTGATTATTGTTGTTGGCAAGGGTGAGTACTTAAAGCACTCAACAAGTTGTGCACATAATGCAATTCTATGTAACTATATGCAAGGCTTATTCCAAAGGATAGGCTATCATGGCTATTTTGCAAAAAGCAGCATTTATGAACAAATACAATAAATAGATAGTAAATACTGTAAAACAAATAACAGTAGTAAATAGATTCAGCATTTCTCAAGTAAACCAAGTTTCCAATCCTAAGTGAAATTCCGTCTTCCACATGGCATTCTGCCATCCCAACCAAGTTGTCCATTTAATTAAGCTAACCCTTAACAGTAATTCCCGAGCATTGCTCAATACCGCGAGCACGGCTATTCGAATAGTTTTACACTCTGCAGAGGTTATGCACTTTACCCAAGCGATACAACCATACACCACAAAGGCGAGTGATTATAACACAGCCTTTACAATGCGCTGACGTAACCCGGTACCACCTGCTAAGGTTTCAACACTGGTGGGACTGGTTACCACATCCAGGGCCCCCCTCTTGCGCCATGTGAATTACTCCATAACTCGGAAACTCACACCGACCAAGATAGTACCAAAGCTAAGATATTGCAAATTACTCAGCTAGGCTGGCCCATAACAGACATGTGGTTGCATGCTTGACTCAGGTTAAAGGCTTGCAAGGTTAAGTCCTTAGAGTGATCTAGGGTGACAATAGATCATGGCATACAATGACAAGGTAGGGTATAGATCAAATTGGTAGCTTAACTAGATCCCAATTTAAGTTGAAACAATTGTATACTTGAAATACCATGCAATAGAGTAAAACAATATAGCATTTGTATAAACATGGGTTCAACATGATCAAAGCACAACTTGCCTTGGAATAGGTTCTGATCTTGCTCTGGAACTTGCTCTTGAGTTGATGGATCTTCCTCCGAAGCGTCGCACAATTCAACGTCTACGCGTACCAAAAAAGAAAAGAAAATAAATACCAAAACAGAGACCAAATGAACTCCAACAATCAAATAAAATTCACCATTAAATATATCTGAATTTTACAAATTTTTAGAAATTTGAATAACTCAAATCCGAGTTAAAATGCAAAAGTTATAGCCTTTTGAAGTTTGAATAAATACTGAAAATACAGAAATTGGAAAATCCGAATTAACTGAATTATTTTTGAAACGAAAACCGATTAACTGCGTCACGCTGATGTCAGCCCTGATGTCAGCCAATCTTACGGCGACACGTGGCACGGTCCATGGACCCGGTTCACGGTTTCGATCTGGTCCACCGTAGACCCAGCCCATCCAACCACATCTCTCTGACGTGCGGGCCCGTGCGTCGCTGACTCGACACCAGCGCAGAACACACGCGATGCCACGACGGTGCCACCTCGGCGAAGCTGCCCACGTGTGCGACACGCGTTAGCGAAGCGTCAAGCCACGTCGACGGCGGCGGCACGAGGACCTAGGGTCATCGGCGGCGAGGACGGAGGGTACCTACAAATGCGTCTTGCCGGTGCGGATTTGATGACGCGATCGGTTTCTCCTCCGGTGCACTGGAACGACGGCGGCGACGTCCTCCCCGCGGATCTCCCTCTTCGACGAGCTTCCGGCGAAACAACGACGCGCACAAGATGCTCTGGACGACGACGAAGCAGATGCGTCTAGATCCAGGCTTCGCGATGGCTTGATGGCGGCGAATCATCAACTTCCTCTCGCGGCGGCGCTGGGCAAACTTCTATGGATTCTGACGAAACGGTGCCCAATCTACGAAATCTACTGTGGGCTTTGGTTTGCGAACTCAGGCGACCCCGAGGCGCTCCTCTTATAGCCGCGCTAACCTTCTCCGATGCCGATTCGGACCTAGAGTCCATGGCGGCTACGGCTTGGACGCGATCTCGAATCTGTTGCGAAGACGACGACGCAGCTCCACGCGATGATGATCGGACGGTCACGAAACACTCCGGATGCTGCACGATCCTATCCGTCCACGCGCTTCCACAACGGTCCCGATCTGAAGAAGTCCCGAACCGGTACGTCTTGATCCCCACGGCGCGATCTCAATCCGACGGTCCACAACATTGAACCCGAAAAAAGAAACCTCGTTCTCAAATCCCGATCGCCCGATTTAGATCCAACGGTCCGCAACCCTTTCAGCTACGGGCCGACGGTACAAGCACTGGGCCGAACCAAGATGGGCTCCACGTGCACAGTATTGGGCTCCAGCCCGATAGAGTTCACCTGATTTAAAACGTGTTTCTGATTTAAAATAATTACAGAAATTTACTTAATTAGTTTTAGGCAAATAAATTATCAAGAAAATTCTCAAAAATACTTTGCGACATTTTGAGATCAAATAAAATAGTTTTAGCAAAACTTTATATTAAACTTGTCTAAATTTAATTAATTTTCACCAAAGGTTAATATACATGATTTGAAATTAATTCAAATAAATTCTAGAAAAATCCAATAAATTCTAGAAAAACATAAAAAGGACAATTAACCAATAAAATGATATTAAAGCAAATTTTGGGATGTTACAGAAATGAACGGTTGAGATTATCAACGCCGCGTGTGTTATTCGCGTCCGTTGGATCTGTGCCACGTGTCATCCATCCAAAGGTGCCACGTGCGTGCTTGCGTCAGCTGGTGCACAGGCATAGTCCCACCGGTTCACCGTGGACTAGCGCCGGCCGTGGATCGCGTCCATACGCCGGTGACGCGTGTCGCACCGTGGTTGTGCCGCGTGTCAGCACCCAATTGGGCCACGTGTCCGATGACGTCAGCATGACGTCATAATCGGGTTTTTCTTCAGAAAAATATTCGTCCGAATATCATTTCTGTGCTGAGGTCAGCATGACGTCATAAATGCTATTTTCCAGTGTAAAAGTAATTCAGTAAATTTGGATTTTCTATTTTCTGCAATTTCAGTATTTATTCCAATCTTTGAATAGCTATATCTTTTGCATTTAAACTCCGATTGAGGTGATTCCAGTTTCTAATTTTTTTTAAAATCATGCTCTATTTAAAGGTGAATTTTATTTAATTTTTAGAGTTGATATTGCTCTCTATTTGGGTATTTATTCGATTTCTCCTTCGTTACGCGTAGACGTTGTATTGTGCGACGCATCCGAGGAAAATTCGTTGACTCAAGACCAAAGTCCAGGGGAAGAATAAAAGCTTTTCTAAGGCAAGTTGTGCTTTGATCATGTTGAACCCATGTTTACAAAATCGCTATATTGTTTTTACTCTATAGCATATTATTTCAAGTATACAATTGTTTTCAATTTAAATTGGGATTAACTATGATACCAAATTGATCAATACCCTACCTTGCCAATTGTATGCCATGATCTAATTGTCACCCTAGTATGTGGAATTATAGTTGGTTAATATTAATAATCAACATGGGAGAATTAGACCGTAATAGTTGCTTAGCCATGCCACGTCATCACATGTTCTGGAATCATTGATAACTAATCTTGACTAATGGAATATGGAACAATGTTATGAACTTGTGTGTCATGTGTGGTCACATGATGAGATTGAGTTGTGGGGGCGAGAGGATGTCCCGCAACGAGGTTAAATTGTTGATGGCACATGGTGCTTGGTAATCAACTGGGGTGATCATGTTTTTACATTGAGGTAAGTGGCAAGGGGCGAGCATGCCAATGTGGGCCCGATGGGTACGGGGTATGTGCAAGTCTTGCCTCAATCATCCTAAGGACTTAACCTTACAAGCCTTTCACCTGAGTCTTACTTGCAACCACACGTCTGTAATGGGACAGACCTAGTTGATTAGGGTTCCAATATCTTTTCTCTGATACCTCAGGTTGATGGTACACGGGGTTGTATCTGTGCGGGGGAGTGTACCTGTGCTATGGCTTGGTGCCCATCCAACGGTGTTGGCCTATCCTATACTTCGGTTGGCACTGCGTGAGAGGAGTAATAGCGAAGGCAACACCGGAGAGGTTCTTTGGTTAAGTTAGAGGTTCCTGAAAGGCTTTATCGTGAATTCTCTGCCGGTACACCAAAGTTAGTGTGCTAATGGCCAGGCACAAAGAGAATATCACGTCGTATGGGTAAAGTGCATAACCTCTGCAGAGTGTATAATCTATTCGATTAGCCGTGCTCACGGTATTGAGCAATGCTCGGGAATTACAGTCAAGGGTTAGACTTTTGTTAAACAAAACTTATTGGGATGGCAGGATGCCATGGAAAGTGGAATTTCACTTAGGGTTGGAAACTTGGTTTACTTGTCAAATGTTGAATCTATCTATTATTATTATTTGTTTTACTGAAATTTCAATCTATTTACTGTATTCTTTTATAAATGCTGCTTTACAGCAAAATAGCCATAATAACCTTACCTTTGTACTAAGCCATGCATATAGAATACTAGACTTGCATTCTGTGCACAACTTGTTGAGTGCTTTATGTACTCTCCCTTTGCAACACACAAAGTCATCGAGTGAGGAGAAGACTTCAACTTCAAAGGAGGAGAAGTTCCACGAGGAGGCGATTATCTAGGAGTTGAACCTTGTCAGTTGCCTGTGGTATATTGATGGGATTCGTCGACTTTCTTCATTCCGCTGCTATTTATTTATTTTGAGTTGAAGCCACCAAGGCCTCACAAGTGTAAGTTTGACCCTAAGGTCGTTCAATAGTTCTATATTAATAGATGAAATCTTTATTTATTATTCCGCTGTGTATGATTGTGATATTTCATCTATGTTGAGACTGTGTGCACTAGCGTGATCCTGGACTAATGCTCAATACACAGAGGGTCCGGATTTACATATTCGGGTCCCGACACTCCCCCTCAACAAGTGAATCAATTTTAAGCACAAATCTGATTCAAGTTGAGTTATTAGCAAAATTAAACTCAAGGAAGGTCCAAATAAACTTAATTGAAACCAGAAACACAGAATGAGAAGTTGAGAAACTGCAAACTAGGTGGCTATAGAGCATAGAAAAGATAATAGAGAACACTATAGCTCAGACTCGCTCTCATCTTCTCCAATGACTGACAGAGGGAAGCTGACTCTAGATCTCAAGCTAAAGAGTGCACACAGACCCTGTCTACCCATGGGGCCTAATACCTACTAGACTTATAAGACTATGAGGGAACTCAACCTAGAGAGAAGTGAGAACATCTAATTGTGCATGATAGCAAACTATAGCATAAGATGAGAGGTCCATGCAAAGTATACCAGAAATCTAAGTGAAGTGGACTCAAAACAAGAAAATAAGCCCGTAAACACCCAGAAGATGCAAAAGAAAAAAATACTAAAAAATATATTACATAATATATAGACTAGCTCCCTCTCACAATAAGTTGTAAGGGCACACGACTCCAAGCTCGCTTCTCAAGGCAATAAACCTGGAGCTATTCAAAGGCTTGGTAAAGATATCGGCTATCTGGTGGTCACTCTCTACAAACTGAAGCGCGATATCCTCCTTCTCTACATGGTCTCTAAGGAAGTGATATCTAACATCAATGTGCTTACTCCGGGAATGTTGCACTGGATTCTTAGCAATGCAGATAGCAAAAGTGTTATCACAGAAAAGTGGAACACTCTCTATCTCTAACCCAAAGTCCGGCAAGGTCGATCTCATCCAGAGCACCTAACTGCAGCAACAAGCTGCAACGATATACTCGGCCTCAGCGGTAGACTGTGTAACTCCGGACTGCTTCCTAGATGACCAAGAAACAAGAGAAGTGTCAATGAATTGGCAAGTTCTAGAAGTGCTCTTCCTATCTATCCTATAGACAACAAAGTCTGCATCGAAAAAGGCTCTAAGGAACAGACAAAAAGAGGAAGAGTACCAAATACCACAATCAATGGTAGATCAAAGGTACCTGAAGATGCGCTTCACCGCCTGGCGGTAAGAGGCACGAGGTGAAGCCTGAAATCGAGCGCATAGACACACAGCAAAATGTATATCCAGTCTCGAGGCAGTAAGGTACAGAAATGAGCCGATCATGCTCCTAAACTCCTTCTGATCAACGAAAGGGATATCTCGGTGGGCAAAAGTATCATGTTCCTGAGTGGCAACGGGGTTGAGGACCAAGAGGGAAGGAGTGGTTCAATTTCTGTCACGCTTCTCTTCGTAATGTGATTGAATGAGCCTTCTATTGTTGAAGATGAAATAGCGAATATTGTTGAAACTACCAAGTTTTAAAGTGGAGAGGTAGAAGATCATAATGGCATGTATAGCACTACATAACTTCATTCGGGAAAGTGCCATACATGATCGTCTATCCCGGTGGTGTCATGAGGATGAGGACTACATGCCAGTGGTTACTCAATAAGCATCATCTACAACGGTTAGTGAAAACGACATGTCAGTTGACGATGGGGACATGGATGCTCTTCGTGATTTAATTGCTAACTCCTTGATCACTACTAGAGAGTAGGAATTTGTTTTGCTATGTGACAGTGGATATTGCACCTTTCGTGGCTAGCGATAGAGAGTACGAATGTGTTTTGCTATGTGATAGTGATTATCGCATCTTTTGTGGCTATTGCTTAGTTATTCACCACTTAATTGGTACGATGGTGTATGCGTTCTGATTGGACAACTGAAACTTATAGATATGTATGGGAAATTGATGGTC
The DNA here is from genome assembly GCA_036346275.1 of Otatea glauca. Taxonomy (NCBI): domain Eukaryota; kingdom Viridiplantae; phylum Streptophyta; class Magnoliopsida; order Poales; family Poaceae; genus Otatea; species Otatea glauca. The sequence continues at coordinate 43,213,398 of CM070721.1, read as the reverse complement.
TTGTATGTTGCCATGTACTTGCATTGAACAAGATAAACAAAAGGTTGATGAAGAAAAATAAATAAAATATATGCAATATTGTGATAAAAAATAAAATATAACTAATGCACAGTTATTCATCACTTAATATTTTCACAAATATAATCCAAAACATCAATATTTAAGTTAAATAACATACAAACAAGCCTTCAGAACTCTCAAGGTTATTTCAGTCATTTAAACACCAGCTACAGCTACAGTAGCCAACAATCAGCCAGTTTGCCAAACGGCATTTTAAGAAAAGCTACAGCTATTTTACAACCCAACAAGCCAAAATCAGCTTTACAGCTCAACCGCAGCCCCCAAACAGGGCATCAATTTGGTATTATTTGTTTCTACTTTTGGATGCTACATTTAGTTGAAACATCTTCTTCTAGGAAGTAGCAGCAAAACCTGAATGGAATTAGTGAAAATAACAAACCTAATTAACTAGTCACGAGACTTTTTGCCATTCTTAAAAATACTAAAATTTATATTAAGCTAATAACTTTTAGTATATTTTGTATTGTTTCAGCATAAATTTTAGTAGCTCCTATAAGCCGTAAAAAGTCTCTCTGAGACAACAAAGTTGCGGCCAGCCCGAGGCGAGTTTAATGCTGGGATGGGATTTGATAATCATGTAGTTCGGTCCAAGGTTTCAAATCTCGTCGAATTTCGGACCACCCCGAAATCTAAAGTACTGGCCGGGAAAAAAAATTAAATTTTTTTGAAATTGCTACAGTACCCCAAAATTTCTGTTTTTCTCGGCGAAATTTCATGTTTTTTGGCCGGTTTTGAAACTTTTAGGGCCTGATATGACTGGATTTGGTCCAATAACCCTTAGGAAAGTCATCTCCTATGAAAATTTGTTGAAAAACCGAATTTTTTAGACATTTTCAAATTTTGGCAGAAACACTATCAGATTTTTATAAAATAGTACAAGCTTGATAATAAGCATAAAATTTTATGGTACTATCCATAGTAGTTTATGATCATACATAAAAAATTTAAAAATAATGTAACTTCATTTGTTATCTTTAAAAAATCAAAAACAGAATGAACATAATTGGGACAGTTATATTGTCAGAATTTTATAAATTTTCTTGAGTGTGATTATGATCTAAAATTTTTGTGATAGATTAATAATTGACTCAGTACCATTATATAATTTTTTCAAAAAATTTAAACTTTTTTTTTGGTCAATCAAATCTATGTAAGCATTAAACTTCGTTTGTTATATTATATTTCAAAAATCAAAAAGAGAAAGAACATAAATGGTATTGTGCCTTGCTAGAATTTTATAAATTAACTGGAGTGTGATCATGATTCAAAATTTTTGTGAGATATTAAGAATTTCCTTATCACCCTTATGTAAAATTTTCAAAAATTTTAAACCTTTTTTTATTTCTGAAGCAAATCTATGTATTGATCATCAGGCTTTTATCAGGACGTAGCACTGTCTGAATTTTTAAACATTATTTAGGAATGATCATCATCTAAAACTTTTAAAAAAACACTAGTGTTACATCAGGACTATCCACAACAATTTTGAAATTTTTTTAACATGGTTTAGATAATTTTCCATTTTGTTCAAATTTGCCGGTAAGCCTTTTAACAGGGCAGTAGTACTGTTCAAATTTTTAAAAATTTATGAAGCTTAATCATCATGTGAAAATTTTATGAGAACATTAGTGATGCATCATAACCATTCAAAAAAATTGAAAGTTTTGTAACATGGTTTGAACCATTTTGCATTCGGTTCAAAATTACGAGTTAGCGTTTTATCAGGACCGTAGCAATATTTGAATTTAAAACATTCCACGGAATTCAGAATAATCTAAAATTTTTATGGAAATATCACTAATGTGTCAGGACTCTCCAAAACAAATTTCAAAAGTTTTAGACATCGTTTGTCCCACTTTTTTGCCATTGCAAAAAGACCAAAATTTCGGGTATTTCGCCCAAAATTTCGCTATTTTTCGGCGAATTTCGTTTTTTCTTGGTACAAAACGAACTGGATTTGAATTTTCGTTTTTGAATTTCGGACGAGATTTGTTCGAAATACCCAAATTTTGCTGAAATTTTGGATTCCGGTCCTGGGCGGTATTTTATCGAAAACAAAATTTGAATCCTTGGTCCGGTCCACCAGTAGCGCAAAACAACACCAGACTTGTTATGTGTGCAGTGTGTACCCTCGACTACGAGAACTAAGTATTCAAATTTCGTTTTGGATAAAATATCGCCCGGGATCGGATTCTGAAATTTCAGCAAAATTCAAGTATTTTGGACAAATCTCGTTCGAAATTCAAAAACAAAAATTCAAATCCGGTTTGTTTTCTATCGAAAAAACGAAATTTCACCGAAATATCCCGAAATTTCGCCGAAATATCCCAAAATTTTGGCGAATTTCAACTGAACTAAAAATGATTCAAACGATGTCAAACAATTTTGACATTTTTTTGGAGGTTCCTGATACATCAATGATGTTCTCATAAAAATTTGAGAAGATTATCACATATGAGAATTTTTTAAAATTCAAACATTGCTACTTTCCTGGTAAAATACTAACCGATAAGTTTGATCCGAATGAAAAATGGTACAAACTATGTTAGAAACTTTTGAAATTTTTGTGAATGGTTATGATACATAATTAATGTTCTCATAAAATTTTCAGATGATGATCAAGGTTCATGAATTTTTAAAAATTCAGACAGTGCAACTGAAGGCTGACCGATAAATTTCAACCGAATGAAAAATAGTTCAAACCATTCTATAAAATTTTGAAATTTTTATAGATAGTCTTGATGCATGCCTAATGTTACCATAAAATTTTCAAATGATGATCAAACATGAAAAAAGATATAAAATTCTGATACTATTACTACCTCGTTAATGCTAATTCTGTTTTTTATTTTTAAAAGATAACAAATGAAGTTGAAATATTTCATAAAATTTTATGTTTGATCCTAGACTTCTTAAGATAGTACCATAAATGTTTCATAGAATTAAAAAAATATTCAATTTTATAAAATTCTAAGAGTGTTTCTGCCAAAATTTTAAAATGACTCAAAAAATAGGTTTTTGGACAAATTGTCATCAAAGATTACTTTCTTATGGGTTATTGTAAGGACCCGAATCCACTGATTCGAACCCACTGTGTTTACCGCACTATTCCCAGGATCAACGCTAGTGCACACAGCTCAACATTGGTACATATCACATCATACTCAACGATAACAGAATAATAGTTCATTCATTGATATAACTAAAGGTATGATCTTATGACCAACTTACATTATTAAGCCACGCAGGGCAAGATTGAAAATATAACTAATGATTAAGCAGCGGAAAGTAGAAAACGTAGATAGCTCATCAGTTCACCACAGGCAACCGACAAGGCTCGGACCCTAATGACTCGTGTCTTCCTGGACTTCCTCTTCCAACACAGGTGTAGATTCTTCAACTGTTGATTATTGTTGTTTGGCAAGGGTGAGTACTTAAAGCACTCAACAAGTTGTGCACAGAATGCAGTTCTATGTATCTATATGTAAGGCTTATTCCAATGAATAGGCTATCATGGCTATTTTGCAATAAGCAGCATTTATGAACAAATACAGTAAATAGATTGTAAAGAATGTAAAACAAATAGCAATAATAAATAACTTCATATTTCTCAAGTAAACCAAGTTTCCAATCCTAAGTCAAATTCCATCTTCCATATGGCCTTCCGCCATCCCAACCAAGTTGTTCAATTAATTAAGCTAACCCTTAACTGTAATTCCCGAGCATTGCTCAATACCGCGAGCACGGCTATCCGAATAGTTTCACACTCTGCAGAGGTTATGCACTTTACCCACGTGATACAACCAAACACCACCGAGGCGAGTGATCATAACAAAGCCTTTACAATGCTCTGGCTTAACCGGATACTACCCGCTAAGGTTTCAACACTGGTGGGTCTGAAAACCATAACCAGGGCCCCCCTCTTGCGCCATGTGAATTACACCATAACTCGGGAACTCACACCGTCCACGATAGTACCAAAATCAAGACATTGCAAATTACTCAGCTAGGCTGGCCCATACCAGACATGTGGTTGCATGATTGACTCAGGTCAAAGGCTTGCAAGGTTAAGTCCTTAGTGTGATCAAGGCAAGACATCCACATACCCTCTGCCCATTGGGCCCACCTTGGCCTCCTCGCCCCTTGCCACTTGCCCCAATCTAAATTATCATCACCAGTTGATTACCAAGCACCACGTGCCATCAACAATTCAACATCGTTGCGTGACATGACTCGCCACAACAACTCAATCTCATCGTGTGATCCCACATGACACACAAGTTCATAACATTGTTCCATATTCCATTAATCAAGATTAATTATCAATGATTCTGATACATGTGATGACGTGGCAAAGCTAAGCAACTAATACGGTCTAAACCTCCAATGTTGATTATAATTATTAACCAACTATATTTAACCAATCTAGGGTGACAATGGATCATGGCATACAATGACAAGGTAGGGTATAGATCAATCTTGTATATTAGCTAATCCCAATCTAATTTGAAACAATTGTATATTTGAAACATATGCAATAGGGTAAAACAAATATAGCAATTTTATAAACATGGGTTCAACATGATCAAAGCACAACTTGCCTTGGAATAGGTCCTGATCTTGATCTGAAGCTTGCTCTTGGGTTGCTTGATCTTCCTCCGAAGCGTCACACAATTCAACGTCTACGCGTACCGAAGGAGAAAAGCAAATAAATACCAAAACAGAGAGCAATTGAACTCCAAAAATCAAATAAAATTCACCATTAAATATATCTCAATTTTACAAATTTTTAGAAATTTGAATCACTCAAATCCGAGTTTAATTGCAAAAGATATAGCCTTTTGAAGTTTGAAATAAATACTGAAATCAGAAAATCAGAAATTCGAAATTAACAGATTTATTTTTAAAACGAAAACTGATTTATTGCGTCATCATGACGTCAGCATGACGCCAGCGCTGAACCGGACCAATCAGAAGCCGACGCGTGGCCTCGGTGCATAGACCTGATCCACGGGACCTCCTCTGGTCCACCGTGAACCCGGCGTATGATGCCTCGGTACCCGCACCCGACACGCGTCTTGTTTCGATTGGTTGCAGCGCCGCCCCGCCGATGCACGACACGCGGCATGCATCCATGGCCCGATCCGATCGAACGGCGACAGATGCGTGCAACGCGGCTCGATCCCCTCCGTTCATCCGGATCTAACGGTCACGAACTCACCCGGCTTCGCGGCGGCGGCGGCGAGGAAGTCCACCGGAGATGAAGAAGAAGATTCGGCGACGGTGTTCCGGCGTATCCCCGACGAAAAGAAGTGACGCAATGGATGCGGCACACCCCGACGAGTTCGAATCCGGGACCAAAACGTCGAAAAACCACAGATCGGCGACGATCCAAGGCCAAACCGCGGCGGCTACAAACTTCAACTCCGCGAGCTCCTGCGGATGCGTGGCGACGGCTCGCGAAACCTTACCGACCAAAGGCGGCGCACACAGATGAACCTCGGGCGCTACCCCTCCTTTTATAACCTCGGCAAGCGCGCTAAAACGGAAACCTAGGCTTTCCCGTGGCGAAAGTCGTGTCGGCGGACTCGAGTTTGCATCGGAGGCGACAACCCTCGGTAGTTCGATTCGCTCCAACGGTCACGATCACACACCACGATCTAATCCTAACCGCCCGATTTCTTTCCAACGGCGAAGATCTCCGAATCCCGAACCGTGCGCTTCATCCATGATCATCCGATCCGGATCCAACGGCGCAGATTCAATCACTCTAGGGTTTACGAGATGGGCCAAATGGGCGCTTCTCCGAGACGCACAAGACAAGATACGGGCGAGCCCATTCTGATTCGAGGTTTTTCAAAAGGTTTTTCATTTAAAATAATTCCGAAATTCATTTAATTTGTTTTAGGCAATAAAATAATCGGGAAAAATCCAAGAAAAATCTCGAAATACTTTGAAACATTCAGGCTCAAATAAAATATTTTGGCAAAACTTTATTTTAACTTTGCACAGATTTAAATAGATTTGAACAAAAGGCAATAAACTTGATTTAAAATTAATTCCAAGAAATCGAGAAAAATCTAAATAAATTCCAGAAAATCACAACTGCACTTTTAAACAATAAAACTTAATTAAACCAAATTTTGGGATGTTACAAACCTCCCCCCCTTAATAGAATCTCAACCCGAGATTCAGGGCTAGCTAGAGAATAGGTTCGGGAATTCTGACTTCAAATCTTCTTCTCGCTCCCATGTGGCTTCACTTTCGGAATGATTGCTCCACTGAACTCTGCAAAAGCGAATAGACTTGTTTCTGGTCTTGCATTCCATAACATCCAAAATTCTGACCGGTAGCTCTTTGTAAGTCAAATCTTCTTGCAGCTCTATTGCATCTAACGGGGTTTGCTCCGTTGGTACTCTGAGACACTTCTTAAGCTGCGATACATGGAATACATCATGCACTCCTGCCAAGGACTGAGGCAACTCTAACTGATAAGCCACCTCTCCTCGACGGCTCAGAATCTTGAACGGACCAACATATCTTGGTGCAAGCTTCCCTTTAACATGAAATCTTTTAACGCCCTTAAGAGGGTAACCACGAGATACACATGATCTTACGGTTCAAAACTCAAATCTCGATGACGGTTGTCTGCGTAACTCTTCTGTCTTGGTGTGCTATCTTCAACCTCTCTCGATCATTGCAACTTGGCTTTCGCCTCCTCGAGAATATCTGGCCCAAACACCAATCGCTCTCTGTTTCATTCCAATTTAACAGTCGACAAGCACGTCCATACAATGCTTCAAATGGTGACATCTGCAAGCTAGCTTGATAGCTATTGTTGTAACTAAATTCGCATATGGCAAACACTTATCCCATGTCATGATATAAGCTAAAGCACAAGCTCTCAACATATCCTCTAAAATCGATTTACTCTTTCGATCGACCATCATCTGCGGGTGATATCTTTGTACTAAAATTGAGACGAGTTCCCATTGCTTCGTGCAACTTATTCCAAAATCTCGAGGTAAATTGGGTCCTCATGCGACACAATCTTCTTGGGCACTCCATGCAAACATACAATCTCGGAAATGTACAACTCGCTAAACGATCTCTGAGTAAGTGGTCTTTCTTTGGGATAAAATGGGCGACCTTGGTTAGGCGATCCACAATAACCCAAATGGAATCGTAACCTCTACGAGTTTTAGGTAAACCGGTGATAAAGTCCATTCCGATTCCTCCCACTTCCATTCCGAATTTTCAACTACGCAACAAACCAAATGGTCTTTGATGCATAGCTTTTACCCTCTGACATACGTCGCATAAAGCAACATGCTGAGCCACTTCACTCTTCATGTTAGGCCACCAAAATCTCTCTTTCAAATCTTGGTACATCTTGGCACTTCCTGGATGAATCGAGTACTTAGAATCATGAGCCTCCTCAAGAATCAATTGCTTTAGTTCCTTTTTATCCGGCACACAAATTCGGCCTTTGAAGAACATGGTTCCTTGCTCGTCCAGAGTGAAATCTACAGCTAGGCCTTCTTCCTTTTTAGCCTTAATCTTAGAAATTTTATCATCATCTTTCTGGCCTTCACTAATCTGATCCTCCAGTGTTGGCCTCACTTCCAGTGCAGCTACCATTCCTTGCGGAACGAACTCCAACCTTAGTTTCTGAATTTCCTTGCATAATTCTGGTTGATCTTCCCTTGTTAGCGTATTTGCGCTATGGCTCTTTCGACTTAGAGCATCTGCCACCACATTGGCTTTTCCGGGATGATAATGGATTCCCACATTATAATCCTTAATTAGCTCTAGCCACCTTCGCTGTCTCATATTCAGATCTGCTTGAGTGAATATGTATTTCGAGCTCTTATGGTGCGTATATATCTCACATCTATTTCCTATGAGATAATGGCGCCATATCTTTAAAGCATGCACTACGACTAATTCCAAATCATGCGTTGGGTAATTCACTTCATGCGGTCTTAACTGTCTTGACGCGTAAGCAACGACTTTGCCTTCTTGCATTAACACGCATCCCAAGCCTTGCTTTGAAGCATCGCAATAAATATCAAATCCATTCTGCACATCTGGCAACACTAATACGGGGGCTGTTGTTAAACGCTTCTTTAACTCCATAAAGCTTTTCTCGCACTCTGGCGTCCATGCAAACTTCTTTTCTTTCTTTAACAACTGCGTAAGGGGTTTAGCAATCGTTGAGAATCCCTCTATGAACCGACGGTAATATCCCGCCATTCGAGCTATCGGATCTGGTAATGACTTTGGTTGCTCCCAATGCAACACTGCGTCCACTTTGCTTGGGTCAACTGCTACTCCTTTAGTAGTCATTACATGACCAAGAAATTCTACTTTCTCCTTCCAAAATTCACACTTGCTAAACTTAGCATACAGCTGATGCTCTCGCAGCCTCTCTAAAACCATTCTGAGATGTTCGCATGCTCTTCTTCCGTCTTGAGTAAACCAAGATATCGTCTATGAAGACTACAACAAACTTATCCAAATATTCCATGAAAACCTTATTCATCATGTTCAAAAAATATGCGGGGCATTAGTCAATCAAATGACATGATGTAAACTCATAATGTCCATATCGCGTAGAAAACGCAGTCTTAGGCACATCCTCCGCTCGGATCTTCAATCGATGGTACCCGAACGAAGATCTATCTTGGAGAAAACTCAGCTCCTCTTAATCGATCAAATAAGTCATCGATCACGAGCAACGGATACTTATTCTTGATCGTTACTTCATTCAGTGCACGATAATCGATGCACATTCTAAGACTTCCGTCCTTTTTACGAACAAACAAAACCGGGGCTCCCCACGGTGATGAACTTGGTCTAATGAAGCCTTTCTCTTGCAGTTCCTCAATCTGCTTCTTCATTTCCACTAACTCGTCGGTAGGCATCCGATATGGTCTCTTTGATATCGGTCTTGTCCTCGGCGCTAACTCGATCACGAACTCGATATCACGGTCCGTGGTAATCACGCAAATCTTACGAAACACATCCGGTATTCCCAGCTCGCACATCTTCCATGCTGATGGCTTTCACGCTGTTGACCATTACATGCCTATCTCGAACTGCGGTCGCTTGAAACTCTACTTTCTTGCCACTAGGGCCTTCCAAAGTCACGATCCGTCGGCCACAATCCAAAACGGCCTTATGCTTAGACAGCCAATCCATTCCAAGGATGACGTCTAGGGATTGCGCATCTATCAAGATAAGATTCGCTAGGAATTCTATCCCATCCATAAGCAACTTAGCTCCCAAACACCCAAGGCTAGATCTAAGTTCGGATCACGGGCTTGGACTAAGAGCACACACTTAAGATTCACCACTTTAAATCCATTCTTGGTTGCAAAACTTTGAGAAACAAACGAATGCGAAGCTCCAGAATCAAACAAAACTGTAGCAGGTACTGAGTTGACCAGAAACTTACCCAGTACGACGTCCGTAGCTTCCTGAGCTCCATCTGCAGTGATGTGGTTGATCCTTCCACGCACTGTTGATTGCGGGGTTGCTCCAGCTTGACCTGGCGCACGATTTCCTCCTGAGGCTGGTGCCTTGGCCGGTGTTGTTCCCAAGTTGAAACGAACTGGCGTGATGCCTCCCTTCTGTGGACACCTATTGGAAAAATGCCCTGGCTCATTGCAGGTATAGCATCTTTTCACGGCAGACTGTTGATTCCCTCCTGGCGCATTGTTGCCCTGTGCTGGTGTCTGAAAATTCTGATTGGCAGGGCGAGGTGCAGGGGTTGATGTCTTGTTCACGGCTGGCGGTTGGAACCTAGCAAATTGCTGTGGTGACATCCTCAAGCGTAGATGGTTTGGGCGTCCACCCTGATTAGTCATTAAGCGCTTACGGTTCTCACCCAGCTCTTTGCGCTTATCCTCTAGGATCAAAGCCTTATTCACTAGTTCCTGAAAGTCTGGAAAATTGTGGGTGATCACCCCACTGCGATCCTGAATTCACCCTTCATGAAACGAGGCGCCTAGCTTTATCTGTCGTCGTCTTGAGGGCATAGCGAGCTAATCGAGTAAACTTGTTCAGTACTCGGCCACCGGTTGGCCTCCTTGTTTCAAAGCCACGAACTCTTCCTTCTTAAGGTCCATCATTCCCTCCGGAACATGATCTCGGCGGAAAGCATTAGTAAACTCCTCCCGGGTGATCTCTTGTGGGGCTCCATGAGCGGCAGACAAGAATTCTCCCACCATTCTGGCGGTTCCTTCAAGTTGATGAGAGGCGTAGAGCACCTTCTCATTGCCCTCACACCGAGTGATGTGCGACTTCTTCTCAATTGTCCTAAGCCGTCCATCGGCTTCCAAAGGGTTCACATTCCCTGAAAAGTTGGTGGCCGAGTCCTCATAAAATCTGATAGCTTTGAGTGAGGTCGGGGTCCACCATGGTTGTTCTGAGCTACAGGGTTGTTGTTGGTTGCTGCTGCATTGGTCATCTGCTGCATCTGCTGCATCATAGTCTGCATTAGTTGAGTCTGCGCGGCAAGAAACGCTCCCAGGTTCTGCATGTCTACTGACGGTGGTTGAGGGCTGCCTCTGTCGTTGGTGTTGTCGTTCTGGCGCAGTCCACTTCCTGAAGCTCCGTTGTTTCCTCGAGTATTCACCATCTGATGATTGCCTCTTGGGTTAGGAAAGGTAGGTGTAGCATAGATAAGAAGTAAGAATTTCTAAAGCGGGGAGATAGGTTATACCCAATTGAAATAATTCTTTATTTATTCTTGGTATGGCTGCTTATTTAAGCCTACAAGCTTTGCAACACATACTGCACACTCAGCAATACTAAGAAGCAAACTAAACACGAAACCTTAACGTCAACTAGAAAGGTAAAAACTAACTTAAAGACGCGACTCACACTCGAGTCTCAACACAGCTCCAAGGCTGACACTCACTCATCCAGCCACCCTGGCTGAGGCTGATCCGGCGCATACACCGGCGGATGAGCGGGCATAGGAGCAAACCTATCCTGATGACCTACTACTGGGTCCTCTGCAACAACGGGGTCTGCACTCCCCTCTGGCTCCCACTCTCGCTCCTCTGGATCCTCCTCGGACTCCTCTGCCGGCTCCTGAACTTCTCGAGTCACGCGCTCCAGCTCGTCCTCGACCGCCTCTAGGGCCTCTCCCAGCTCAGTGATCATCCCGATGGTCAAGCACGGGTCACCTCAAGCTCTGCTCGCCACTGAGTGCCTCGTACACGCCTCTAGCTCTGAGTAGTATCTCTCATATGATCCTCCGGGCAAGGGCGAACTCGCAAGGTGTACGCAGATGGCACACTCGTTCTCCACGATCCGTCGGCGTCGGCATGCTTGAACGTCTGGGTGAAGGCGGAACACTGAGTCGTGAAGCTCGTCGGCGTAGTCGCGGCAGACACGGCGAAGAGCAAGTCGGGCAACCTCCTGAATTGCAACCTCGTACGAGAATCTTCTGGCAGAGATGTTGATTGGCCTGCTAGCTTCCTCGTTCTCCCGAGCGTAGATAATCAGCTTGCAAATAAATCCCCGGTGTACACCATTAACTGACCAGCTGCCTCCTCGGTAAAGCGGACGATAAAAGCCCCCAAGCGTCTGAAGTGCTCTCCACAGCTCCATTGCGTAGCCGCCAGCTGACTCCTCGAAGGTCGGAACAATCGGCATCTGCTCCACAAGAACTTTGATTAAGTTCTCCACCCAAAACGGCAAGTAAAACGGCAAATTCAGCAAAGGCGAGAAGTAGAGAATGAGATGAGTCGAGAGTGTTTTATTAGTCAAGTTTAGATTTTCTTTTAGAAAATAGTTTGGACACACACAAGACACCTCCATACTATCTAGGGCCAAGACCTACAGTCACTATGCTCTGATACCACCTCTGTAAGGACCCGAATCCACTGATTCGAACCCACTGTGTTTACCGCACTATTCCCAGGATCAACGCTAGTGCACACAGCTCAACATTGGTACATATCACATCATACTCAACGATAACAGAATAATAGTTCATTCATTGATATAACTAAAGGTATGATCTTATGACCAACTTACATTATTAAACCACGCAGGGCAAGACTGAAAATATAACTAATGATTAAGCAGCGGAAAGTAGAAAACGTAGATAGCTCATCAGTTCACCACAGGCAACCGACAAGGCTCGGACCCTAATGACTCGTGTCTTCCTGGACTTCCTCTTCCAACACAGGTGTAGATTCTTCAACTGTTGATTATTGTTGTTTGGCAAGGGTGAGTACTTAAAGCACTCAACAAGTTGTGCATGTAATGCGCTTCTATGTATCTATATGTAAGGCTTATTCCAATGAATAGGCTATCATGGCTATTTTGCAATAAGCAGCATTTATGAACAAATACAGTAAATAGATTGTAAAGAATGTAAAACAAATAGCAATAATAAATAACTTCAGTATTTCTCAAGTAAACCAAGTTTCCAATCCTAAGTCAAATTCCATCTTCCATATGGCCTTCCGCCATCCCAAACAAGTTGTTCAATTAATTAAGCTAACCCTTAACTGTAATTCCCGAGCATTGCTCAATACCGTGAGCACGGCTATCCGAATAGTTTCACACTCTGCAGAGGTTATGCACTTTACCCACGTGATACAACCAAACACCACCGAGGCGAGTGATCATAACAAAGCCTTTACAATGCTCTGGCTTAACCGGATACTACCCGCTAAGGTTTCAACACTGGTGGGTCCGAAAACCATAACCGGGGCCCCTCTTGCGCCATGTGAATTACACCATAACTCGGAACTCACACCGCCCACGATAGTACCAAAATCAAGACATTGCAAATTACTCAGCTAGGCTGGCCCATACCAGACATGTGGTTGCATGATTGACTCAGGTCAAAGGCTTGCAAGGTTAAGTCCTTAGTGTGATCAAGGCAAGACATCCACATACCCTCGCCCATTGGGCCCACTTTGGCCTCCTCGCCTTGCCACTTGCCCCAATCTAAATTATCATCACCCGCTTGATTACCAAGCACCACGTGCCATCAACAATTCAACATCGTTGCGTGACATGACTCGCCACAACAACTCAATCTCATCGTGTGATCCCACATGACACACAAGTTCATAACATTGTTCCATATTCCATTAATCAAGATTAATTATCAATGATTCTGATACATGTGATGACGTGGCAAAGCTAAGCAACTAATACGGTCTAAACCTCCAATGTTGATTATAATTATTAACCAACTATATTTAACCAATCTAGGGTGACAATGGATCATGGCATACAATGACAAGGTAGGGTATAGATCAATCTGGTATATTAGCTAATCCCAATCTAATTTGAAACAATTGTATATTTGAAACATATGCAATAGGGTAAAACAAATATAGCAATTTTATAAACATGGGTTCAACATGATCAAAGCACAACTTGCCTTGGAATAGGTCCTGATCTTGATCTGAAGCTTGCTCTTGGGTTGCTTGATCTTCCTCCAAGCGTCACACAATTCAACGTCTCACGCATCAAGGAGAAAAGCAAATAAATACCAAAACAGAGAGCAATTGAACTCCAAAAATCAAATAAAATTCACCATTAAATAGATCTCAATTTTACAAATTTTTAGAAATTTGAATCACTCAAATCGAGTTAAATTGCAAAAGATATAGCCTTTTGAAGTTTGAAATAAATCAAATCGAAAATCGAAATTCAAAATTAACAGATTTATTTTAAAACGAAAACTGATTTATTGCGTCATCATGATGTCGCGCATGACGCCAGCCTGAACCGACCAATCGAAGCCGACGCGTGGCCTCGGTGCATAGACCGATCCACGGACCTCCTCCGTCCACCGTGAACCCGGCGTATGACGCCTCGGTACCCGCACCCGACACGCGTCTTGTTTCGATTGGTTGCAGCGCCGCCCCGCCGATGCACGACACGCGGCATGCATCCACGGTCCGATCCGATCGAACGGCGACAGATGCGTGCAACGCGGCTCGATCCCCTCCGTTCATCCGGATCTAACGGTCACGAACTCACCCGAAGCTCGCGGCGAAGCGGCGGCGAGGAAGTCCACCGGAGATGAAGAAGAAGACTCGGCAACGGCGTTCCGGCGTATCCCCGACGAAAAGAAGTGATGCAATGGATGCGGCACACCCCGACGAGTTCGAATCCGGGACCAAAACGTCGAAAAACCACAGATCGGCGACGATCCAAGGCCAAAACGCGGCGGTACGCAAACTTCAACTCCGACGAGCTCCTCTGGATGCGTGACGACGGCTCTCGCGAAACCTTACCGACCAAAAGACGCGGCACACACAGATGAACCTCGGGGCGCTACCCCCTCCTTTTATAACCTCGGCAAACGCGCTAAAAACGGAAACCTAGGCTTTCCCCGGCGGCGAAGTCGTGTCGGCGGCGGACTCCGAGTTCGCATCGGAGACGACAACCCTCAGCCGTTCGATTCCGCTCCAACGGTCACGATCACACAGCCACGATCTAATCCTAACCGCCCACGATTTCTTTCCAACGGCGAAGATCTCCCGAATCCCGAACCGGTACGCTTCATCCATGATCATCCGATCCAGATCCAACGGCGCAGATTCAATCGCTCTAGGGTTTACCCGAGATGGGCCAAATGGGCCGCGCTTCTCCGAGCCACGCACAAGACAAGACATGGGCCGAGCCCATTCTCGCTCGAGAGTTTTTCAAAAGGTTTTCATTTAAAATAATTCCAGAAATTCATTTAATTTGTTTTAGGCAATAAAATAATTAGGAAAAATCCAAGAAAAATCTCAGAAATACTTTGAAACATACTAGGCTCAAATAAAATATTTTTGGCAAAACTTTATTTTAACTTTGCACAGATTTAAATAGATTTGAACAAAAGGCAATAAAATTGATTTAAAATTAATTCCGGTAAATCCAGAAAAATCTAAATAAATTCCAGAAAATCACAAATGCACTTTTAAACAATAAAACTTAATTAAACCAAATTTTGGGATGTTACAGTTATTGATGTAATTGAAGTCAAATCCGGCCATAAAAACCAAAATCCAGAATTGTTTCATGAAATTTCGCCAAGTTTGATCGAAATCTCGCCGAAAAAAATCAAATTACTGTAGCATTTTCAAATTTTTTCCTACCGGTAGGTTAGGTCTCGGGGGGAGGGGCCCGAAATCAAAAATTTCGACAAAATCTATGGTCCTATTTTGAGGGTTTTAAGTCAGTTTTAGTTTACAAAAAGTTAGTTAGTGCTTCTAAACAGATTAGCTTTTAAGCGGCTTTTGACATAAGCAAGAAGCTTTATGTAACAAGCAAAAGCTGAAAACTGGGCTGGACCTGCTTTTGCAGCTTATTGGTGAGTGAAATTAGCTATTTATCAAACGGTCTCTTATAAAAATCTATAGTTGCTTTTCGGCCCATAAAACAAAAAAATAGCTTTTCAGAAAAGCTATCACTCCCCCAAACAGGCCCTATGTATGCACGCATAATTTTAGATGAAAGCTAACTTTAGGTATCTGGAATATAAACTCCATTCTCTTCCCTTTTACTTCAACTTCTCCAACATCTCCATCCACCATGCCAACCCCATCATGGGAATTTGTAATGTAACACCCTAGCACTTTATGTGCTCAATATATTATCACCATTTATATTTCTTACCACTTTACCGCGATTTTAACCATAATTTCAGTAAACATCCTAAAATAATTATCACTTCTACTAAACAATATTGACAAGAATTTGCATAACAACAATAACAAGAACAATAATGTAACGACCCTCCTTTTTGGCATAAAATACCAAGAAGGATAGGATCTATGTGCATATAGTACTAGTCCCATGATCAGTAGCTAGTACGCACATTTACAATATTGGTAGCACATCCATATACAATATTATTAAAGCGAAAGTATATTGTAGCAGAAATTTTTAAAAACCTTGTGGTATTCCCATACAAACCCTCAGGTAACTGACAAGGTATAAATCCTAGAAAAGCTCGTCAATATAATTCCTGTAACCTACATCAAGTATGCGTCGTTTTGGAAGTTCTCTAACTTCACCTAAACTAACAAATAAAGCAAGGTTTAGTACTTGTGTACTCAGCAAGACTTGTAGTGTATTGCAAATGCAGATATAGTAGATGCAGGCTATGTCAAAGGAAAGGATTCTACAGTTTTTTAATATAAAGAGAATTTGAACATAAAATAACAAATTGTATATTGAAAACGAAATTTGTAAAAGCAAGTTTTGACTGATATGAAAATAACAAGTAAGAATAAAATAACAACTCACAGCCCACTACTACAGAAAGGCTTATATTAGACGTCTCATTACAGACGGTTTCTCAACACCGTCTGTGACGATGAACATCACTGATGGTTCTATATTGCAACCGTCAGTGACATTATCACAGACGGTACTCTTCAAAAACCGCAAGTGATATACATTAATGTCACAGACGGTTTTAGTTAAAAACCGTCTGTGATAATATCACAGACGGTTTTTAATTAAAACCGTTTGTGATATCATATATTATCTCAGACGGTTTTATAACAAAACCATCAGCGACTTATCACAGATGGTTCGTTATAATAACCGTCTGTGATAAACCACATCACAGACGGTTTATCCAAACAGAACCATCTGTGATAATATTTCAACTTTCGCGCTCTCACCAAATTTGAACTTCCCGCTCGTCTCGTTTTCGACTTCCTTTAAAATGCCAGCGCGGCTCTTCTCCTGCTGCTTTCTTCTCACTTCTCCTGCTCTCCTCTTCTCTTCTCTTCGCACTTCTTTTTCCTCTCCTCTTCGAATGTTTGGTAAGTATGGTGTTCGAATCGTTCAACTAAAATGTTATAGCTCATCCTCTCCTCTTCTTCTTCCTTTCCCTCTTCTCTTCTCTTTTGCACTCTTGATGTTGCGGTGTTTTTGTTTTCGATCTGTGCACCTTTTGGTAAAATGGCCATAACTTTTGCATGCGAGCTCCGATCGCGACGTTCTTGTGCTTGTTTTAAAGCTAACAAAAAGTTCGATTTGAAAATCCATAAGTCTAAGTCCACGCGAGGCTCCCAAAAAACGTCAATCTCGAAAAAACGTTGTTTAGGGCCTCAAAATGGCCTCCGAATTTTGTTTCGTCGATTTTGCGTTTTAAAGTTCTTCAGAGCAGTGACATGGGATATCTCACATCCAATAGCTTTTATATTATGCTGAACTAGCACAGAGCAGCTAGAACACAGAAATATCATCTATACGTGACAATATTTTTTTTGTTTCCAAAAGTAACATCACAGGCGGTTCATAGTAATAACCGTCTGTGATAGTTGTTATCACAGACGGTTCTTAGTAAAAACTGTCTGTGATAGTTTGTTATCACAGACGGTTCTTCGTAAAAAATGTCTGTGATGTTTGCATATCACAGACGGTTTTAGTTTGAAACCGTCTGTGATATGTTCTATTACAGACGGTTCATAAACCGTCTGTGATGTTCCGTAACATCACTGACCCATGGTTATAGACGGTTCGAAAAACCGTCTGTGATGACGGTTCCGAACCGTCTGTGATGACGGTTCCGAACCGTCTGTGATGACCTTTTCTGTAGTAGTGGTCCTCTATGATTGTGAGTGTCGCATCATCTCATAGCCAATCCCTAGAATAAAATATCAACATTCCTTTGCCAATCCCTGGTATATAATCTGAAATAAACACTTTCTAACACATGTTTCCAAATCATTCATTTTGAAAATACTAAAACATCTAACTAGTGTCAATTCATCAAGTCTCCCATAACCATGGGCATGGCTTTTCGAAAAGATTTAAACTTTGCAGAGGTGTACAGCTTTATCCACAAGACACGACCAACTCTTTTTGCAAAGCTATTTAGCACACTTCCTTTGGTGTGCCACAGATAGTCATGACATAACCGTTACATTACCTAGGTCTAATTTTGCACCAGCCCGATGACGACAAACCCTTAGCTATGGCGGCAGAAAATATTTTTTCAATCATAGAACGACAAATGGTTATACACCTCATTGTCCTATTTCTACCATAGTAAGGTGTACACTATTGTATTGGTGTATGTTTGACCCACACCTCTGTGTGGACACGCCTACAAGCAATCTGTCCCAGAAAGCCTATACATCTCTAGCCTTTCAACATGCAAAGTTAAACCTAAGTAATTTAATAAGTTAAGGGTGTCCTATACCAACACTTCTGGTTGTACGGATATTCTTGGATCATACAATACTACGTTCGATCCTTAATCCGACTCGGGCGATAAATATCCCCATATCTATGTGCAAGTCCCATGCACATCCGGCTATTGCCAATAATCATCCGCGTCAAATCATAGTTTTTTAGTTTTAATCAAAATATCAATATCCTTTACTGCCATATCCAACCTTTGTAAATTATAAAGAATAGTATTTCTCTTCATTTACCCTCCCATTTACTAAGCATGGATAAGCATGATCATAAGTTAATCACATATACCTATGTTGACATTATGTATTGTCTAACCATATTCTAGAGCTATCAAGGTTCACAAATCAATATTTATTAAAGAAGTTCCATGAGATAACAGGTATATCTACAAATACCACAATATAGCAATTTTACTGAAAATACACGCATGAATAATAGTTTTGGAAAAAACAATATAATAATTTAAATATTAGAATCAACATTATCAAAGGGGGTGCTTACCTTGCTTTGTTGATTCAAAAATCGACTTGGGGTCAAAGTTGATTGTAGTAACTTAAGGAACATTGGTATCTACATGTGATTACGTATGGCAATAACAATAAGAGGCAAAAAGAAATCAAATAATACCAAATCCAAATAAGACATAAAATAGAAGTTTCTGGTGATAAAAATATTTTAAATACTAATTTCTTATTATTTGAGTTCATATGTTTGTGCTATGGATTTTAAAGTTTATATTATATCGGGTTAGGTTTTTCATAGGATTCAAATGCAAAGCATGTTTAAATAGAATTATTTTTCTGTAGAATATGATGGTTTTGACCCTAGCTAGGAGTGTCTTGAAACTAGTCCTACATGATTTCACCTTTATTTGAGTAGTTTTTGGCTATATATACTAGTTATATATGTATATCAATTAGTCTTTTCATATACTTGGTTCTTACTTAATCAAACATGTAATATTTTTGCATAACTAGCAATATTGTGGTCCTAACAAGGTTTTGAAACTGGTTTTACTATATTTTGAGTTTATTTGTATAAATTAAAACTATTTGAATTTTCTATGTATTGAAATTAATATATTTATGCATTTGGTACAAACTAGGTCCAAATCTAAATATTTTGCATTTTTGGAACATTCATGACCTCAGGAATTTATTTCATTAGTTGTGGCGACCACAATTTTTACATAAATGCAAAAATGGAAATTGAATGTGCATTCCGTACTAGTCCCATGATCAGTAGCTAGTACGCACATACACACCAATTGGAATCACAACCATACAACAATTTATTAAGCGGAAGCTATTATACAAGAAAAACTTACAACTCAGAGATTACAACAACAAAAGAAGCAAAGTCTTTTGTGTGCCCATCCAACCCGCAAGCAACTAACAAGGTATAAACTCTAGAAAGATCACGACGAAGATAATCCCGCAACCTGCGACGAAAGAGATAACTTCGAAGCTTCGCTAACTTATCCACCTAAAAACAACATATAAGCAAGGGTGAGAACTTTCGTACTCCGCAAGACTTTAGCAAAACCAATAATATATGCAGGCCATTTCAAAGGAGGCTACTACAGTTAATTTGCATAAAGCAGAATTGATATTGTAAAATCAAGTTATTGGTAAACGGAATTTGTAAGAGCAAGTTGACTGATATGAAATAAGTAAGGCATAAGTAATACTCACAACCCTTTGTGAGCATCGAGAAATCCAGATAATGAAATCCAACAATGTCGGTCCTTTGACAAAAAGCAACAGCTGCTAAACAGATTCAAAACTAAAACCCATTTTTAGAAAATACCAAAACTAACATTGGAGTGACTTCACCAAGTGTCCTAGACCGTGGACGCGGCTAATCGATTAGATTTACACTCTTCAGAGGTGTACAACTTTACTCACAAGTCATGACCTTTTCTTTTTGCCGCATGTTTCACGCACATTTGGCGTGTGGCCAGAATGTTCATGATGAAAACCTTTATATTATCTAAGTAAACTTTGCACCAGCACCGGGACGTCAACCCATGCTATGATGAAAGAACTCAAAGCATAGAAATGTTGGAACTTCCCATAGACATGGCGTACACCGTTATATCGGCAAGAGTTGTTCCTAACGCCACGGTGAGGGCACCCCTTCGAGCAAACTTGAAAGGAATGCTCGTACTACTTCGGCCTGCCAATGTGCAAAGTTAACTAGATAACTTAATTGGTTTAATGTTGCCCCATCCCAACACTTGTGGTTGCACGGGTTTCTTGGATCAATAGCGTCCCATTGCTCAGTCCTTACTGTGACACGGGCGATACTCCACCCTACACTACGTGCAAATTCCTCTGCACATCTGGTTATTGCCAATAATCGCCTGCATCAAAACCATAGTTTTATTTTTGGGTTTTTAATCTAAATACCCATAACCAACAGCGTCATTTCCAACATTTTCCATTTCTGAAGAAATAAATTTTGATCTGATCTTCTACTTCAAAGGTTCTAAAGCATGGCTAAGCATGGATAATTATGAAATCGTATATACCCAAGATGACATTAAGTATTGTCAAGCCTTATTCTATGGTTAACAAAGTTCACATGTGCATAATTATCAAGGAGTTTCATGAGACAATAGGTATATCTACCAGCACCACAAAATAGCGAATTTACAGAAAGTAAACGCATGCTTGAAACATTTTAATAAACACAATACAAATTAAATACTGGGATCAAGATGATCAAAGAAGGGTGCTTTCCTTGCTTATTTACTGCTTAAAACGAAGATGAGGCCACGACTGACGGAGGCATCGACGGAGGAAGGGACGTCGAATTCTACACGTCGATCAACCGAAAATATAGCAAATATCCAACTTTAATATGGGCAAAAAGAAAATAGACAGGAAACCAAATAAAGATTCACTAAAGAAAACAGGAATACTTTAGGGTTTGAATTATAATTTCAAGACCTCACGATTTAGATGATTACACATTCATATACTTAATGGCTTTTATGATGAGCAAAACATGGTTCTTCTATAGGTTATCTAATCTTGACTTACGAATTCAAGAGTCTAGAATTGTGAATTCTTGTATTTATAACTTTGAATTATAGATGCTAAAATTATTTAGATTAATAGAATTAAAACACTAGCTAAAGGGGTTATGTGAATAGTACCTAATCTGAAGGGATATTATACAAGGAATTATTTCGAATAAGGTACACCTGTTAAGTTAGGTTACTGGACTTATTTATGGTTTAAAAAAAATTTTGGTGATACAAATACATTAACTATGGGTTTCTTGATTGTTTCCGAGTTTGTTTATCCACAATATAGAGTTCAGAAATCATACTACTCAAGGTTATTTGGCTAAAAGGATTTATACACAAAACATAATGATACAAGATTATTTCTTCATAATATGGTAGTCTATACATTGGATAGCAATCCTAAGCTGATTTCATAAATCTTCGGGTTTGTACGAGACATTACATTCATTGTTGAAAAAGCTTATATGGTATTATAAGGTTTACTACATGGAATTAGGCTGAAAATGCGAAGAGAACAACTATCACTTAAGGTTGTTGCACTAACAGATTTTAGATGAAAAGCAAGCCATAAATAAAATATTTTTCTAGAATATGGTAGTACATATCCCAAATATCAGTTCTAAACTGATCATCATAATATTAGCATTTAGACAAGATATTCTACGGGTTGTTGAAAATGCTTAAGTGTTTCTATTGTTTGGAAAACATAACATTTAGGGCTATGTTGCTAGTTCATTTTATATACAAACCTTAACAAAATAACATTATTTCTTAAGAACATACCAGCATGCACGTTTTAGAGTATTTCTATGCTATTTTCATAAATCTTTGCAATTAGACGAGTTACTTTATATGCTGCTGAAAAGGTATAAACGACTACAAAGGTAACATCGAAACAACTCGGTTTTCATTTTAAGTTTGCGACTGCACCTTATAAGATTATTTATCCATTTTTTATGCATTAATAGGGTATGGTCCTAAAAGTGTTTTAGAGCTAATTCCGCGATATTTGACTTTCATCCAAGATGTTTTCCATATAAGTGATCATTAGGGCCTAATATGGACTTAACTCAAATTCACACAAACATAAGATATTTTTGCATAATCAGCAAGGGCATTATTTTTCAAGGTTATAGAATTTGGTTTCATCACATTTGAAGTTCGTTTGTGAAAGGTATGACTATTCGGATAATACAAGTATCGATACTTCGACTACTAAACATTTACTACTAACTATAATGAAACCTAAATATTTTTACATATTTGTGATAATTGAGATGTCAGGATACAACAAAACTGGTTTGGTGAATATTTAAGTTCATTTGATTCATATTTTAACTATTCAATTTTCAATGCAAGGGAAGCTTCCTATGCTTACTTTTTAATGCCAACTGAGTTCAACTCTAAATGTTTTTGCAGAAATGGGACATTTACAACCTCAGTGATATGTGAGAATGATTTCATAATTTTAGTAGCTATGGTTTTCATAGATGCTTCAAGGTATATAAAAGAGACTTTAAACAAACTTGAATAAAATAATTTGAACTGCAGCAAACATACAAATCTTATTGCATAATCTGAATCTTCATGACCTAACACAAATTTAGAAACTTATTTTACCTTATTTGAACCTTCCTAGCAAGAGATAACTAAAATGAGCCAAAAAGGAAAATTAAAATGCAGTTCCTGGGATTTGAAGTCAGGACCTGAGGCTTCGAGAGACAGTGCATATCCACTGAGCTACCTGGCTTTTCGTGACTTAGAGGGCCAGTGAATTAATTTGAGGCATCCTGCACGAGCAACCAAAAATGGAGGAAAAATGAGTGGGCGTTGCTGGGACTGGGATTCGAACTCTAAACCACAGGCCAGAACGCACCGCTACTAACCAACTCGGCTGGAGCTGCTTAGCAACAAAACGACTTACCAAACCACTTGAGGTTCCGCTGCAATCCCCCAAAACAGAGGAAGCACCAGCTAGGACCAGGGCATCTCGCCGGCAGGGCTACGGTGATAGGGCTAGCCGGACAAAGGCTCGAGGAGCATGAGAAGACCGGAGGGAAGTCGGCGAAGGTCTCGGCCGTAGAGAAGGTGGGCTGCAGAGGTCCACCACCGGCGACGTGTGGCTGAAGGCTCGTCCAGACGGAGATCAGCGTGAGCGGGCCAAATCAAACCAATTGCGCGCTTCATTGAGCATTAACGGGGCAAGAGCAACCCACTTTGCCGGTCTTCCCATGGCGAAATCAGCGGAGGAAGGCTACCACCGATCGCCTGAGCTAATGAAGAAGGGGTCATGGAGCGGTGGTGTTGCAGCTGATGAACCTTAGAAATAAGGTTTGATGAGTATTCCGGGATGCACTAAGAAGCTTCAGAAACAATTAATTTGGAAAAAACTCACTGGTTTAATTCAATCGCGCTCTTCACCTTTTTTCTGTATTCGGCGGCAAAGGGGTGACAGAGTTGAGCTCGGCAGGAAAGAGCTGAAATTGAAGGGTAACTAGGGATCAGGAATGTGCTGCGATGCTTCGAGTTCAAGAGATTTAAATATGGCTCATCGGATTGGCTTGATCGAAATTTTTCTCTTCTTGGGAAGCTCTGCGACAATGGCAAGGAAAAGGATGCTCCGGCTTCTGGGCTTGGGATGCTTGACCTCCTAGCTCTTGTTCTCTGGTTTTGCGTTCACTAGAATGAGGCTTGAGTGAATGGAAGAGATGAATGCTTGAGGCTTTCGGCTGAGACTCATTGCCTTACGGGTGAGTCTTTGGAAAATTTGAGACTTCGGGCAGGGGCTCTGCATCCTGCAAGGTGGCCCCTTGGCACAGGAGATGGGCCAACATGCAAGTGAGTTGCTATCAATCTTATGGGATGGGGCTTCAGGATGGCACCATGCTGGGCATTAAACGGCTACCAATCAAGTTGAAAATTGTGAAACTTTTTGACGAGAGTCTCCTGGTAGTTTTTTTTTGTCTCCAGTATAAATTTAATAGTAAAATACCTTATGGTTAATTTATAAAAATTCTAACATTGTGCACTGCTCAGAATTTCCACTTCTATTTTACATTTATTTAAGGGTGTAAATTATATTATCTTTTTTTGAAACTTTTTAGAAGAGTTTGGTTTGGGCTAGGCATGTCTCTATAAAAATTTCAAGTCAAAATATTGTGTAATTAGTTTATAGAAATTCTGACATGATAATTTTTAGATTTTCAATGCCTCTGTTTTTTAATTTTTAGAAGGCCTATATGACATGCTAAATTTCTGAAATTTTTACCAGTTGTAGTTTCTTCTCTGAGGGTGTCATGGAAAGTTTTATGCCTCCAGAAATGTTTTCGAAGATTTTCTAGTAACTTGACTACTATTGTTTCTAGTCAAAAGTGTTATCATTCATTTCATTTATTTACTTTTCTGTGCATAAAATTTTTACTTATTGACTTAACTGTTTTACCAGCATGGCTAGGGTTCCATGGTAAATTTTTCTAACTTTTTACGTTTACCATTTTACCTTTTTACCATTTCCCTTTTCCTATTCTCTTTTGTTTGATTTTCATTCAATACAAAATCCAAAAAAATTCAAATAAGAACCAACAATGCCAATAAAACTTAGAAATAAACATACTCAAATTTAAAATATTCATTTTTATTTTATTGCATTTTTTGGGATGTTACAAATCTACCCCCCTTACAAAAATCTCGACCCCGAGATTTGGCGAGGCTAGAAGAAGTCCGGGAATTCCTTTCGCATATGATCTTCATGTTCCCATGTTGCTTCGTCTTCTGTGTGGTTGCTCCATTGGACTTTTAGCATTTTGTGGGATTTGTTTCTCGTGTGGCGTTCCGCTTCTTCGAGGATACGTATTGGACGCTCTCGATAAGATAAATCTGGTTGGAGGTCGATGTTCTCCAAACTGGTGAACTCAGCGGGCACGCGGAGACACTTCTTGAGTTGCGATACATGGAAGACATTGTGAACTTCAGATAATTGAGGTGGCAATTCCAGCTTGTATGCCATCTCACCCATCTTCTCGAGAATTCAATACGGTCCAATGTATCGGGGAGCCAACTTTCCACGGATCTGGAAACAACGAATTCCACGAAGGGGAGAGACTTTTAGGTAGACATGATCACCAACTTCAAAGCTGAGTTCACGCCGACGATTATCGGCATAATTCTTTTGACGAGACTGGGCTTCTTTCAATCGGCTTCTGATTACATCCACTTGCTCTTGGGCTTCCTGGATAAGATCTGGGCCGTAAAATTTTCTTTCGCCAACCTCAGACCAGAAAAGAGGAGTTCTGCATTTTCTCCCATATAATGCTTCTAATGGCGACATTTGAAGATTGGCTTGAAAGCTGTTGTTATAGGAGAATTCAGCAAATGCAAGACTCTTCTCCCAATTAGCGCTATATGATAGCACACAGGCTCTGAGCATGTCTTCCGGGATTTGATTTACTCTTTCAGTTTGCCCATCTGCTGGGGATGATAAGCTGTACTGAAGTTTAGCTTAGTTCCTAACAGACTATGCAAATTTTCCCAAAAATGAGATGTGAACTGTGATCCACGATCTGACACAATTGTTTTTGGGACTCCATGCAACCGCACAATGTTGCTGATATACAACTCAGCAAGCTTATCTCCCGAATATGTAGTCCTGACTGGAATAAAATGTGCTACCTTTGTTAACCGGTCAACAATCACCCACATAGAATCACTTCCTTTTTGAGTTCTAGGAAGATCGGTAATGAAATCCATACTAATGTCTTCCCATTTCCATTCAGGAATTTGTAGGGGCTGAAGGAGACCAGCAGGACGTTGATGTTCGGCTTTAACTCACTGACATACGTCACACTTGGCAACATAGGCAGCAATTTCCTTTTTCATGCCAGGCCACCAATATTCCTGTTTTAGGTCTCGATACATTTTTGTGCTCCCAGGGTGAATAGAAAGAGGAGATTCATGAGCTTCTTTCAAATCAGTCTCTTAAGTTCAGAATCATCGGGGACATATATACGATTTCCTCGCATAATTAATTCATCTGGACTTTCAGAGAATTCGGACTCAACACCTTCTCTTAATTGCTTTCTAATTTTGACAACGGCTTCATCCTTGAGTTGAGCGGATTTTACATGAATTCTGAGAGTTGGTTGCAATTCAAGAGCAGCAACATAGCCTTCTTCAACCAAATCCAAATTGAGCTTTTGGAATTCACTTTCAGCTCAAATTGATCAAAGATGAAAAGACAATGAAGTTTTCGACTGAGAGCATCGGCTACAACATTAGCCTTACCAGGATGGTAATGAATGCCAATGTTATAGTCTTTGATCAACTCTAGCCATCTCCTTTGCCTGAGATTTAAATCTGGTTGGGTGAAGAAATATTTCAGACTTTTGTGATCTGTATAGATTTCACACCGATTGCCAATAAGATAATGTCTCCAAATCTTCAGAGCATGAACAACGGTTGCTAACTCCAAATCATGAGTAGGATAATTTTGCTCATGCGGCCGAAGCTGACGTGAAGCATATGTGATAACCTTTCTTTCTTGCATCAATACACATCCAAGGTCGTGTCGTGATGCATCACAATATACCTCAAAGCTCTTATGAATATCAGGTATAATAAGAATTGGAGCTGTGGTTAATCTTTTCTTAAGCTCTTGGAAACTTGCTTCACACTCTGGAGTCCACTCAAATTTCTTTTCCTTTTACAGCAGTTGAGTCATAGGATGAGCAATTTTGGAGAAGTTTTCGATAAAGCGGTGATAGTATCCCGCTAAACCGAGAAAACTTTGGACTTTAGGAACAGACTGAGGTGGCTCCCATTCTGTGATAGCTTGGATCTTTCGTCGATCAACTGCAATTCCACCTTTCGAAAGAACATGCCCAAGAAATGCGACTTCCTTTAACCAGAATTCACACTTCTCGAACATGGCATAGAGTTTATGCTCACGAAGCTTTCCTAGCACCATACTCAAGTGTTGCATATGTTCTTCTTCAGTTTTGGAATAAATGAGAATGTCATCAATGAACACTACTACGAACTTGTCCAAATACTCCATAAAGACCTTATTCATAAGGCACATAAAACTGGCAGGAGCATTTGTAAGTCCGAACGACATTACGGCGTATTCATATAACCCGTAACGAGTGGTGAAAGCAGTCTTTGGAATATCCTCGGGTTTCATTTTCAATTGATAATATCCATGTCTCAGATCAATCTTTGAAAATACCTGAGGACCATTCAATTGATCAAAAAGATCATCAATATGAGGAAGTGGATACTTGTTCTTGATAGTGACCTCATTTAAAGCACGATAATCTATGCACATGCGTAGACCACCGTCCTTCTTAGGAACAAATAGCACAGGACTGCCCCATGGAGATGAACTAGGACGAATAAATCCTTTATTCAATTGATCATTGAGTTGTTTCTTCAATTCAACTAATTTATCTGGAGGCAAGTGATAAGGTCGCTTAGAGATAGGTGCTGTTCCAAGAACAAGATTAATAACAAATTCCATGTCCCGATCTGGAGGCATTCCTCGCAGTTCATCTGGAAACACATCAAAATACTCACATACTACTGATACTTGACTCAATTCTGTGACCAAAGCAGAACAAAGTAAGGGTTGCTGAGCTGTAGTGTTACTGATTGAAGAAAACTGCACTTGAATCCCATTTGGACTAAGAAGGGATATAGATCGGTTAGCACAATCAATATAGCCCTTGTGCTTAGATAACCAATCCATACCGAGGATCACATCTAGTCCTGAGGTCTCAATAACAATAAGATCAGCATAAAAAGATACTCCATTAATCTTAATGCATACCTCAGAACAGAGTTTCTAGGTTTTTATAGTTACTCCTGGTGAATAGATTATCATTTTTGTAGGAAGTAGATCAGCTTGTAGTTCATGCTGCTTAATAAACTTGTTGGATATGAAGGAATGTGATACACCAGAATCAAATAACACCAATGTAGGTACAGAGTGAACAAGGAATGTCCCTAGCACCACATCAGGTGCATTATGAGCTTCTTCTGTTGTCACATGGTGCAGACGGCCATGATTAATACCTTGTTTTGAAGTAGAAGGTGGCTTAGAGACCTGTGAAATTCCAATCACTCGATCTCTACTTGAGGATTGCTGTTGAGAATAAAGTTGATCATAATTCTTCTTAGGACGAGCATAGGCTTCCTGGCACTGAGTGCTAGAAGATGATCTTGCATGCCGTGGTGAATGAACTGAGGGCTGTTGAGGGCGAGAAACTTGCCCTTGGCATTGCTAGGATTGAGATGTAGATTGCTGAATATTGGATGGCTGCAACAAACGCTGCTTTGAGGGATGATCATTTGTTGATTGACGTACTATCCATTTGCGCTTTCGGCTTTCCATTACTGTTCTCATGCCGAACTCCACCCGGATAGCCTTATCAACTAAGGTTTGGAAATCATGAATAGCATGGGCGACTAGCGTCCATTTGATTTCTTCATTCAGGTGTTCTCTGAAATGCTCAATTCTTCGAGCTTAATCTGACACTTCAGAAACAGCATAGCGAGATATATGATTGAAGCGGTGTAGATATTCCATCACTGATAAGTTTTCTTGCTTCAACTCCATAAATTCTCGCTTCTTGATCTCAATGATGCTTGTAGGAATGTGAGTCCTACGAAATGCTTCTTTAAATGTTGACCAAGATACAATTTGACCTTTAGGGAGCATCGCCTGATGGTTTTCCCACCAGATTGCTACAGCTCCATGTAGCTGGTGAGAAGCATAGAGGACCTTCTCATAGTCACTACACTGTGCAATGGCCAGCTTGCTCTCGGTGGAACGGAGCCAATCATCAGCATCGAGAGGTTCTGCTGACGAGAGAAAGTCGGGGGTTGAGTTCCAGAAACTCTCCCAACTTGGAGTAATGCGGTGTATCACCATTTCCATCCCTAGCTTCGCTAAGGTGGGTAGTATTCTGCACCACTTGCTGGAGTAGAAGTGTATCAACCTGATGCTCTTGCCCAATCATTGCCAGGACTTGAGCCACAGCTGAGGGTTCAGGAGATTGTTCTTCAGGAATAGCTTCACTTGGATTTTGAGGAGGTGGAGGTGATTCATGACGAACATTGCATCGAGATGCTCTGATAGCTGGATACTGCGGACTCGGTTGGACTGGAGTTGGAATGCTGCCCCTTTTTGGTTGGGAACTTTGAGCAGCCTCATACTCCAATAATTTTCTAAAGGACCTTGTTTTAGGCATCGTGTAGTCAAGAGGAGACAGATATTTAGGTGAGATTCAGCTAAGTTACTAGGCAACGTTTCGTTTCTTTAAAATCTTTTTTTTAATTAGATTTTCTTGCTGATTAAGGGTTATCACGTCGTGAAGTAGTTAACCTATTGTAAAGTATTCACGAGTGTATCCCGGAAAGCAACACCGAAAAGTTTTCAAGTACAGCACACAAATTAACCATGAACTAATATACTGGGGTTCTAAATAGCTTAGCCTATAATACCCTTATTCGACCTATCAATACAAGTCTTCACAAGTGACATTCCTTCTCCTTAAGATTGTTGACGTAGAAATCAGAGCTTCCATTTGTTGAGGATTGATTTAAGGGAAGATGACTTATTTACAAAACAAAATGAATGTAGGGGTAAGAGGAGAATCTTAAGAGAGAGGGAAGAATAGCAAAACCTACATTTTGCAAATATGGTAACTTTTGGACATAAGATTTTGAATTTGATTATTCTAAAGCTAGCGACCATTCTATCTAGGGTTTATCCTACGGTCAGCATAGCTCTGATATCAACTATGGCGACCCCCATTTTTACATAAATACAAAAATGGAAATCTAATGTGCATTCCGTACTAGTCCTATGATCAGTAGCTAGTACGCACATACACACCAATTGGAATCACAACCATACAACAATTTATTAAGCGGAAGCTATTATACAAGAAAAACTTACAACTCAGAGTTTACAGCAACAAAAGAAGCAAAGTCTTGTAGTGTGCCCATCCAACCCGCAGGCAACTGACAAGGCATAAACTCTAGAAAGATCACGACAAAGATAATCCCGCAACCTGCGACGAAAGAGATAACTTCGAAGCTTCGCTAACATATCCACCTAAAAACAACATATAAGCAAGGGTGAGTACTTTCGTACTCCGCAAGACTTTAGCAAAACCAAAAATATATGCAGGACATTTCAAAGGAGGCTACTACAGTTAATTTGCATAAAGCGGAATTGATATTGTAAAATCAGGTTATTGGTAAACGGAATTTGTAAGAGCAAGTTGACTAATATGAAATAAGTAAGGCATAAGTAATACTCACAACCCTTCGTGAGCATCGAGAAATCCAGATAATGAAATCCAACAATGTCGGTCCTTTGACAAAAAGCAACAGCTGCTAAACGATTCCAAACCAAAACCCATTTTTAGAAAATACCAAAACTAACATTGGAATGACTTCACCAAGTGTCCTTGATCGTGAACGTGGCTAATCGATTAGATTTACACTCTGCAGAGGTGTACAACTTTACCCACAAGTCATGACCTTTTCTTTTTGCCGCATGTTTCACGCACCTTTGGCGTGTGGCTAGAATATTTATGACGAAAACCTTTACATTATCTAAGTTAACTTTGCACCAGCACCGGGACATCAACCCATGCTATGATGGAAGAACTCAGAGCATAGAAATGTTGGAACATCCCATAGACATGGCGTACACTGTTATATCGGCAAGCGTTGTTCCCAACACCTCGGTGAGGGCACCCCTTCGAGCAAACTTGAAAGGAATGCTCGTACAACTTCGGCCTGCCAATGTGCAAACTTAAGCTAGATAACTTAATTGGTTTAAGGTTGCCCCATCCCAACACTTGTGGTTGTACGGGTTTCTTGCATCAATAGCGTCCCATTGCTCGGTCCTTACTGTGACACGGGCGATACTCCACCCTACATTACGTGCAAATCCCTCTGCACATCCGGTTATTGCCAATAATCGCCCGCATCAAAACCATAGTTTTATTTTTTGGTTTTTAATCCAAATACCCATAACCAACAGCGTCATTTACAACATTTTCCATTTATGAAGAAACAAATTTTGATCTGATCATCAACTTCACAGGTTCTAAAGCATGGCTAAGCATGGATAATTATGAAATCGTATATACCCAAGATGACATTAAGTATTGTCAAGCCTTATTCTATGGTTATCAAAGTTCACATGTGCATAATTATCAAGGAGTTTCATGAGACAACAGGTATATCTACTAGCACCACAAAATAGCGAATTTACAGAAAGTAAACGCATGCATGAAACATTTAAAAAAAACATAATGCAAATTAAATACTGGGATCAAGATGATCAATGGAGGGTGCTTTCCTTGCTTATTTATTGCTTACAACGAAGATGAGGCCACGACTGACGCAGGCATCGACGGAGGAAGGGACATCGAATTCTACACGTCGATCAACCGAAAATATAGCAAATATCCAACTTTAATAAGGGCAAAAAGAAAACAGACAGAAAACCAAATAAAAATTCACTAAAGAAAACAGGAATACTTTAGGGTTTGAATTATAATTTCAAGACCTCACGATTTAGATAATTACACATTCATATACTTAATGGCTTTTATGATGAGCAAAACATGGTTCTTCTATAGGTTATCTAATCTTGACTTACGAATTCAAGAGGCTAAAATTATGAATTATTGTATTTATAACTTTGAATTATAGATGCTAAAATTATTTAGATTAATAGAATTAAAACACTAGCTAAAGGGGTTATGTGAATAGTACTTAATCTGAAGTGATACTATACAAGGAATGATTTTGAATAAGGTACACCTGTTAAGTTAGGTTACTGGACTTATTTATGGTTTAAAAAAAAGTTCTGGTGATACAAATACATTAACTACGGGTTTCTTCATTGTTTCCGAGTTTGTTTATCCACAATATAGAGTTCAGAAATCATACTACTCAAGGTTATTTGGCTAAAAGGATTTATATGCTAAACATGATGAAACAAGATTATTTCTTCATAATATGGTAGTCTATACATTGGATAGCAATCCTAAGCTGATTTCACAATTTTTTGGGTTTGTACGAGACATTACATTCATTGTTGAAAAAGCTTATATGGTATTATAAGGTTTACAACATGGAATCAGTTGAAAATGCGTAGAGAACGACTATCACTTAGGGTTGTTGCACTAACAGATTTTAGATGAAAAGCAAGCCGTAAATAAAATATTTTTCCAGAATATGATAGTACATATCCCAAATATCATTTCTAAACTGATCATCACAATTGAAAGATCGAAAAAGGCGACTAGAGGGGGGGTGAATAGGAGCCAAATAAAATTTTTCGAATAAACTTTCCCCCTAGAATTCAAACCACCAAAAGTCCAGAAAGAAACTGCATTGGTCGGGTATCTCTAGTCGGATGAACAGTACCCCCGACCTACAGAGGTCGGATGAACAGTACTCCCGACTAGCACTGGTCGGATGAACAGTACTCCCGACCCGATGAACAGTACGCCCGACCTGCGGAGGTCGGATGAACAGTAAAATCAGCACGATCTTAAAAACAGAAATCGATGTAACTTTTGATCGGCTGATCCAAAAACAGTGAAACTTGGTGTGCGCCTCCCTAAGGATGTCAGGAACCTATTTCAGTCATCAATCGAAGGAATTGATACCAATGTTCCGTCCTTTTCAGTTTAACAAATGCAACACCAAAAACAGAGTCACAAACACAGACTTTATGTAACATCTCAAAATTTGCTTAAATGTTATTTTATTGGTTATTTGTGCATTTATGATTTTCGGGAATTTATTTGGATTTTTCTGGATTTATTTGAATTAATGTTAAATTAAGTTTATTGACCTTTTAATCAAATCCATTTAAATTTATGCAAAGTTAAAATAAAGTTTTGCCAAAATATTTTATTTGAGTCCGAATGTCTCAAAGTATTTTTGAGAATTTTCTTGGATTTTTCCCGATTATTTATTTGCCTAAAACCAATTAAATGAATTTCTAGAATTATTTAAATTAATAAAGTGTAAAAATCCTTTTGGAGCAAAGATTGGGCGAAGCCCAATCATCAGCACGTGAGCCCGCCGGGCGGCCAAAGCGACCCATCTCACCAAACCCTAGCCGCCTCTTGGCCTCGGTAGTTGGATTTGATCGAGCGATCAAGAGTTGCCGCGTCGCCAATGCATGTGAGCCGTCGGATTGAAGCCACGTGGGCGCGCGAGATGAGGCCACGTCGCCGCTCCGTGTTCTTCCGGACTCGCCGCCGCCACGAGACCGTCTCCGATTTCACAGCTGCGCCGCGCCTCGAGGGCTATAAAACCACACCGCCCACCTCCGAGATTCGCCTTCTTTGCTCCGCTTTGTCGCGCCGCCGTCACCCGAAGCCAACCGTCATCGAGTTCTTGCTCGCCGAGTTGTGCGCCGCAATCGAAGGTTTCTCCCGTCGTCTAGTCGCTCGGTGTGTCTCCGCCGTAGCCGTATCTCGTCGTGTTGCCGCCAACCGCTCTACCAGATCCGCTCGAGTTGCGCCCTATTCGGTGCTATTCCGCCGTCGAGCATCTTCTTCCTCGGCTCGTGTAAGCCGCGCCACCGACCTCGCCGTCGCGCGCTCGTTGGATCGTGGCCGTCCGATCTTACGTGAACGCGTCGGATTAAGCCACGTGAGTGCTGTCGTTGCCATCATCTGGGACCGTCCGATCTTCCACGGGTGGTTCCGATCCTGCCACGCGTCGGCAATCGGGCGTGTATCGTGGGCGGCGCCGTAGCCAGTCAGGCGTAGCCGCGTGTCGGCACGGGTGCCGAAGAGACGTGGACCGGGTCCACGGTGGACCAGATCCAAACCGTGGACCGGTGCGTGGACCGTGGTGGCGTGGCGGCTCGTGATTGGTCCGGTGGCGATGACGTCGCGATGATGCAATAAATCAGGTTTTTCAAGATAAAAATAAATCGAAAATTCGAATTTCCAATTTCGTATTTTCGTATTTATTCAAACTTTAAAAGGCTATATCTTTTGCATCTTAACTCGGATTTGAGTGATTCAGATTTCTAAAAATTTGTAAAATTGAGATCTATTTAATAGTGAATTTTATTTGATTTTGGAGTTCAATTGCTCTCTGTTTTGGCATTTATTTGCTTTTCTTCTTGATGCAGCGTGACGTTGAATTGTGCGGCGCTTGGAGGAAGATCCAAGAACTCAAGAGCAAGTTCCGAACAAGATCAGGACCTATTCTAAGGCAAGTTGTGCTTTGATCATGTTGAACCCATGTTTATAAAATTGCTATGTTTGTTCTACCCTATTGCATATATTTCAAATATACAATTGTTTTAAATTAAATTGGGCGTAGCTAATATACAGATTGATCTATACCCTACCTTGTCATTGTATGCCATGATCCATTGTCACCCTAGATTGGTTCAATATAGTTGGTTAATAATTATGATCAACATTGGAGGATTAGTCCGTATTAGTTGCTTAGCCATGCCACGTCATCACATGTGTCGAATCATTGATAATTAATCTTGATTAATGGAATATGGAACAATGTTAAGAACTTGTGTGTCATGTGGAATGACACGATGAGATTGAGTTGTTGTGGCGAGTCATGTCACGCAATGATGTTGAATTGTTGATGGCACGTGGTGCTTGGTAACCAACTGGGTGATAATAATTTAGATTGGGGCAAGTGACAAGGGGCGAGTATGCCAAGGTGGGCCCAATGGGCAGAGGGTATGTGGATGTCTTGCCTGATCACTCTAAGGACTTAACCTTACAAGCCTTTGACTGAGTCAATCATGCAACCACGTGTTGTAATGGGACAGACCTAGCCGATTAATTTGTAATGTCTTAACTTGGTACTATCATTGGTGGTGTGAGTTCCGAGTTATGGTGTAATTCACATGGCGCAAGAGGGGGCCTGGTTGTGGTTTTCAGACCCACGGTGTTGAAACCTTAACGGGTAATCTTGGATTAAGCGAGCATTGTAAAGGCTTTGTCATGATCTCTCCGCCGACACACCAAAGGAAGTGTGTTAACGGAAGGCACCAAGAGACGATCATGTCACGTGGGTAAAGTGCATAACCTCTGCAGAGTGTGAAACTATTCGAATAGCCGTGCTCATGAGTGAGCAATGCTCGGAATTACGATTAAGGGTTAGTTTAATTAAAATGAACAACTTGGTTGGGATGGCGAATGCCATATGGAAGATGGAATTTGACTTAAGATTGGAAACTTGGTTTACTTGAGAAAAGTTGAATCTATCATTATTGTTATTTGTTTTACCGTCTTTACAATCTATTTATTGTATTTGTTCAGTAAATCTTTGCTTTGTTGCAAAATAGCCATGATAGCTTATCCTTTGGAATAAGCCTTGCATATAGTTACGTAGAATTGCATTACATGCACAACTTGTTGAGTGCTTTAAGTACTCACCCTTGCCAACAATAACCTCACCAGTTGAAGAGTCTACATCAATGCTTTGGAGGAAAGATTCGGGAGGAGACGAATGTTTAGGCGCAAGCCTTGTCGATTACTGTGGTATCTTGAGGGGTTGTCTACGTTTTCATTCATTTGCGATTTAATATATTATTCACCTTGCGAGGCATAGTCATGTAAGTGGACCATGAGGTCATTCGACTAGTGGTATGTATCATATGATGTCTTTCATAATATTTTCGCTATGTATGATTGTGATATTTACTTATGTTGAGCCTGTGTGCACTAGCATGATCTGGACTAGTGCACGATATACAGAGGGTCGGATTTGCATATTCGGTCTCGACGAGTGGTATCGAGCCATCTTGTTGTAGGCCTTGACCCTAGATAGTCCGGTCGTCTCTATAGGAACTTCAAAATTATTTTCTAAAAGAAAAGAATTAACTTGGAAGAATAATATGTTCTTAACTTATCTTATTCTTCTATTCCTTCCTAGTCAAAATTTCTCTCTTTTCCCTCTTCGAATTTCTTTCTCTCTCCTTCTTTGGATCGAGTTAAAACCTTATCTGAGTTGTCTTGGTAGTTGGCGTGCCACATCATAGAAGAAAGTATCAAGTGCTTGCTTGTCAACCCCGGAAATCATGAAGGAGGGATCATCGTGCTCAAGGAAGGAGTAGATCCATGAAGCGTTCAAGAGCTAGAAGATCTATGCTTGAGTAGTCGGTTGGGACTCGGTGTGGGAGTCGCGTCAGCTTAAGATAGAAGTGTTACCCCGAGGCGGTAGTTTTGTGTGTATAGGTTGAATTGGTTCTTCCTTGATTCTTTGAGTGTGCGTTATGTGTTGCGAGCTTTTAGGCTTATACAAGCAACCATACCAAGTTATTAATATTGTTTGCTTAAGTTATTGGGTTAAACCTATCTCCCCGATTTAGGATTCACCTTCTTACCTATGCTATTTTCCTCTTCCCTATTCCAAGTGAAGCAATCAAGCGGAGGGTTGATTCGTGGAAACAACATAATCGATGGCGTGAAAATCAATCCAAGGAGAATCTCAATAGTGGATTAGTTCTTCAACCGTCGATCTGAGATGGATATGCAGAGTTTGAGAGAGTTCTTGTTGCTCGGACTCGGTTGATGCATGCAATGATGAAGCGGATCAGAATATGACCGACCAAATAATGTCAACCAAGTGTCCCAAGTGCTACCAATGATTTCCGTTCCTACTTAAGGTTATCGAATTCATAAGGACTCGTCGCCGACGTTTCGAAAATGAGTTACCCTCGAAGTAGATGATTGGCTCAAGACCATTGAGAGGAAGCTGCTCATTGCTCGGTGTGAAGACGATGAGAAAGTCTGTATGCTTCTTATCGATTACAAGGAATCATTCTTTGAATGGTGGAAGAAATATTGTCTTTGCTCATGAAGCCCGCGGAGTATCACTTGGAATGAATTTGTTGTTGCTTTTAGTAATCTCTTTGCTTCACCTAGAGACAGTATGGTCACGATAAATACGGAGCGAATACTATTCTTGCACCTTGTTCAACATCTAAGAGTTGCTCTCGAAGTCTCACAACCAAACAAATCGGAAGATCGTGCGTGCATTATTTGTGGAGAGATAGGACATACCACGACGAGCATGCGATTAATTGCTCCACTGTGAAGGAAGTCATTCTCGGGAGAATGTCCTATGAGTGACATCACATGTTACCTTTGTGAAGGCCGAGATCATGGTCGACTCAATGTCCTCTGAATCCAATAGTCACGCTGTAATTCAAAGATCGACAAAAGAATCTTGAGCCGTAGTTGCTCCAGAGTCGTCAAGAAGAGGCGAACGTCGGTTGCAAAAGTGGTGCCACTCGAAGAGCTAAGGACACAATACCTTAATCCTGTTGACCCTCATCAAGAAAGAAGTAATTGGCGATCACCAACAAATGTTTCTGTGCGATGAAGAAGGCCATTGGGCTAGTGAATGCCCTATGAAGCAACCAGATTCGACGCAACAAGAAGACAACAATGTACTGTAGTGACAACAACAACACGGTGTGTTATAATCTGTCATGAGGAAGGCCATTTTGTTAAGAAATGCCCGCGAAAGAATCTAGAGTCTCCTACGACGCGGTCCTTCCGAAGTTACCTCACCAAGTTCATAACGCCAAGAGTGAGCAGTAAAGTCGCAAGAGAAGTTTGTACGGAGAATCAGTTGAAGAAGAGGCATCTGAATGAAGACACTGCCTTAGTCGACGAATGCTCAAGGAAGAGAGGTGGACCTAAGCTTTGTTACACTGCAACAAGCCCGGCATTTTGCTAACAATTGCCCTCATAAGGAAGTGATCGCACGATGCAAGTCAATCTCAATTGCTCACGATCAAAACTTGGCGCCAATACCAATCGAGGAAGTTTAGATCGATGATTTTAGCCTATGCAAGTGTCATACCCTCGTTTGTAAAAGAAAAGTGACTAGAGGTGAATTCCATGTAAAGATTTTCGTGCCTAAATAAATAAAGTAAAGATGGTTGAGAGGTTGATATGCGAAGTGTTGGAATAAAAGCATTAATGATAAAGGATGTTTCGAGTATTCCCTATGTTGACGGTTCACTTGAAGATGTTGCGTGTGCAGCGATGATCGATTCGATGGTGTTTGTAAAGATTGTCGACTTGAGGAATTATCATGGTCGAAAAGTACACTATTGCTGATCTAACCTAGAATGTGATGGAGTTAAGTTGGAGAAAAGTTTCTAGCGAGCGATATTGGATATCAAACACGAGATGCTACTCCGAAATGAATTGGTCGTCCTGGACATAAGGTCATCACAGAGTTTGGTCAAAGAATTGTGTCCGCTAAAAGCCCTGAAAGCGGGAAAATGGAATTTCAAATGACTACAATTCGTGTTGGTCAGCGGAAGGTCAATAGTGTGGAAGTTGTCAGCTTTGAAGAGGTATCAGTTGTTGGAGAGTATCAAGATGTGTTTCCGAAGAATCCCACGGATCGAGAGATCAAGTGTGTGATGGAGTTAGTCCTTGGTACAACGCCAAAAGTAAAGAGACCTCATCGAATGCCTATTGATGAGCTAGTTGAGATGAAGAAGCAGACCGAAGAGTTGCTAGAAAGGTGGTTCGCTAGAACCAATTTGTCACCATAGGGAGCGCCTGTTCTATTTAAAAATGGGAGCTTAGGGAGGTGTATCGACCGTCGAGCATTTAATGAAGTGATGATTAAAAGGGTAAGTATTCGCTGCCCAGGATCGTAATTTGTTTGATCAGTCAAAAAGGAGCTGAGTGTCCTCAAGAATAGATCTTCGATCGAGTTATCATTAGTTCAGAACCTGTGTAGAGAATGTTCTTAGGTCAGAGTTTTCTACGCAGTATGGACAGTATGAGGTTACAGTGTGTCTGCTAGAATGATCAATGCCATTACAGAATTTATGGACATGACGAACGGAGTTCCATGGGAAATTGGTCAAGCTGTTATGGTGTATAGGTGGGATGTCTTTGTTGCTTCAAGTCAAAAGGAAAGTATGCAGAACAGTTGGGATTAGTGTTGGAAAGATGGCTAGACCCATGGCTGTATGCTAAGCTTAGCAAATGTGACTTTTGGAAGGAGAAAGTTGAATTTCTTGCGGAAGATGTCCGCTAAAGGAGTTATCGTGGATCCAACAAAAGCGATGTTACGTGGGAGCAGTAGAGACCGCTTAGGCATGTAGGAGGAGTGTGCATGGACTCGCGCATGCGAAAAGAGTTTTACGTGATTGAGGAAGCGTTTGACGATAGCACCTGTCTTAGTGTTGTCGGATGTGCAAACGTGGTTGTGATATATACTATGATGCCTCAAGACAAAATCTTGGATGTGTGTTAATGCGAGAAAGGTAAAGTTGTTGCCTATCGTCGGGACACTTGAGGCCACATGAAGAGAACTATACTACGCATGAATTGGAAATTGCTACCGTAGTGCATGCTTTGAAGTCATTGCGTCACTATATTATTGGGGATAGGTACAGGACCATAAGAGTTCAAGTGCGGACCTTGATATAAAGCGAAGAGGATGGTTGGAGTGATTAAGTATTATAAGGTGGGATCTGTTACCATCCCGGTAAGGCTAATATGGTATCCGATATCTTAAGTCGTAAAGGCCATAGTACCAATACACCAATATCAAGTGATCAATAGAAATTGTGCAAAGAGTTTCAAAAGTTGAAATTAGAAGTGGTTTCACAAGGATTTATAGCTGCTTTGAAAGTTAAGCCAATGCTTGAAGATCGGATCGAAGTGGGTCGAAGGATGAAGGCTTAGTGAGGATTTTACGAGGATAACCAAGGAACCACACGGTTTAAAGGTCAAAGCTATGTATTGAATAAGAAAGAGATTAAAGCAGTTGATTTTGGAAGAAGCTCATGATTACGAGTATTCAATTCATCCAGAAGTGCTAAGATGTACGAGATTTGAAAGAGGATTTTGGTGGCCTAATATGAGCGTGAAGTAGCCGAGCATGTTGCTTTATGCGACGTATGTCGAGAGTAAAAGCCATGCATCAAAGACCATTTGGTTTATTGCGTAGTTGAAAATTCGGAATAGAAGTGGGAGGAAATCGGAATGGACTTTATCACCGGTTTACCTAAGACTCGGAGAGATTACGATTCCATTTGGGTTATTGTGGATCGTCTAACCAAGGTCGCCGTTTATCGATAAAGACCACTTACTCGAGAGATCGTTTAGCGGAGTTGTACATGTCAAGGATTGTATGCTTGTATGGAGTGGCCAAGAAGATTGTGTGGGACAGAGGTACCCAATTCACCTCAAGGTGTTGGAACAAGTTGCATGAAGCAATGGGGACTTGTCGAATTTTAGTCTGACATATCACCCGCAGAGATGGATGGTCGACCGAAAGAGTAAATCAGATTTTAGAGGATATGTTGAGAGCTTGTGCTTTAGCTTATGCTACGTCGTGGGATAAGTGTTTGCCATATCACGAAATTCGATTACAACAATAGTTATCAAGCTAGCTGCAGATGTCACCATTTGAGCGTTGTATGGGCGTGCTTGTCGTACTCGTTACATTGGAATGAAACAGGAGAGCGTTTGGTGTTTGGGCGGATATTCTTGAAGAGGCGAAAAGTCAAGTTGCAATGATCGAGAGAGGTTGAAGATAGCACGATCAAAGCGTAAAAGCTACGCAGATAACCGTCGTCGAGATTTGAGTTTTGAACTGGAAGATCATGTGTATATCAGGGTTACCCCTCTTAAGGGCGTTAAGAGATTTCATGTTAAAGGGAAGCTTGCACCAAGATATGTTGGTCCGTTCAAGATTGAGGAGAGGTAGCTTATCGATTTGAGTTGCCTCGCCTTTGGCGAGTGCATGATGTATTCCATGTGTCGCAGACTTAAGAAATGTCTCGAGTGCCAACAGAGCAAATCCTACTTGGATGCAATAGAGTGCAAGAAGACTTGACTTACGAAGAGCAACCGGTCGTAATTTTGGATGTTATGGAACGCGAGACCGAAACAAGTCTATTCGCTTTGCGAGTTGATGGAGCAATCTTTACGAAAGTGAAGCCACTTGGGAGCGAGAAGAAGATTTGAAGTCGAATTCTCGAACCTATTCTCTAGTTAGCCACGAATCTCGAATTGAGATTACATTAAGGGGAGGTTTGTAACATCCCAAAATTTGCTTAAATGTTATTTTATTGGTTATTTGTGCATTTATGATTTTCGGGAATTTATTTGGATTTTTCTGGATTTATTTGAATTAATGTTAAATTAAGTTTATTGACCTTTTAATCAAATCCATTTAAATTTATGCAAAGTTAAAATAAAGTTTTGCCAAAAATATTTTATTTGAGTCCAGAATGTCTCAAAGTATTTTTGAGAATTTTCTTGGATTTTTCCTGATTATTTATTTGCCTAAAACCAATTAAATGAATTTCTAGAATTATTTAAATTAATAAAGTGTTAAAAATCCTTTTGGAACAGTATTGGGCCGAAGCCCAATCTTGCGCATGAGGCCCGCTTGGGCGGCCAAAGCAAATCGCCTTACCAAACCCTAGCCGCCAGGCCTCGGTAGTTGGATTTGATCGAGCGATCAAGAGTTGCTGCGTCGCCGATGCATGTGAGCCGTCGGATTGAAGCCACGTGGGCGCGAGATGAGGCCACGTCGCGCTCCGTGTTCTGCCGGACTCCGCCGCCACGAGAGACCGTCTCCGATTTCCGCACGCGACGCCTCGAGGGCTATAAAACCACAACCGCCCACCTCCCGAGATTCGCCTTGCTTTGCTCGCTTTGTCGCCTGCCGCCGCCACACCGAAGCCAACCGTCATCGAGTTCTTGCTCGCCGAGTTGTGCCGCCGCAATCGAAGGTTTCTCCGTCGTCTAGTCGCTCCGGTGTGTCTCCGCCGTAGCTGTATCTCGTCGTGTTGCCGGCGAACCGCTCTACGGATCCGCTCGAGTTGCGCCCTATTCGGTGCTATTCGCCGTCGAGCATCTTCTTCCTCGGCTCGGTAGGCTGCGCCACCGACCTCGCCGTCGCGCGCTCGTTGGATCGTGGCCGTCCGATCTTACGTGAGCGCGCCGGATTAAGCCACGTGAGTCTTGTCGTTGCCATCATCCGGGACCGTCCGATCTTCCACGGTGGTTCCGATCACGCCACGCGTCGGCAATCGGCGCGCGCATCGTGGCGGCGCCAGAGCGATCGGCGTGGCCGCGTGTCGGCGCGGTGCCGAAGAGACGTGGGCCGGGTCCACGGTGGACGAATCAAACCGTGGACCGGTGCGTGGACCGTGGTGACGTGGCGGCTCGTGATTGGTCGATGGCGATGGCGTCGCGATGATGCAATAAATCAGGTTTTTCAGTATAAAATAAATCGAGAAATTCGAATTTCCAATTTCTGTATTTTGATATTTATTCAAACTTTAAAAGGCTATATCTTTTGCATCTTAACTCGGATTTGAGTGATTCAGATTTCTAAAAATTTGTAAAATTGAGATCTATTTAATAGTGAATTTTATTTGATTTTGGAGTTCAATTGCTCTCTGTTTTGGCATTTATTTGCTTTTCTTCTTGATGCAGCGTGAGACGTTGAATTGTGCGGCGCTTGGAGGAAGATCCAAGAACTCAAGAGCAAGTTCCGAACCAGATCAGGACCTATTCTAAGGCAAGTTGTGCTTTGATCATGTTGAACCCATGTTTATAAAATTGCTATGTTTGTTCTACCCTATTGCATATATTTCAAATATACAATTGTTTTAAATTAAATTGGGCGTAGCTAATATACAGATTGATCTATACCCTACCTTGTCATTGTATGCCATGATCCATTGTCACCCTAGATTGGTTCAATATAGTTGGTTAATAATTATGATCAACATTGGAGGATTAGTCCGTATTAGTTGCTTAGCCATGCCACGTCATCACATGTGTCGGAATCATTGATAATTAATCT
Organism: Otatea glauca; assembly: GCA_036346275.1. NCBI lineage: Eukaryota > Viridiplantae > Streptophyta > Magnoliopsida > Poales > Poaceae > Otatea > Otatea glauca. The sequence continues at coordinate 43,170,191 of CM070721.1, read as the reverse complement.
TGATTAATGGAATATGGAACAATGTTAAGAACTTGTGTGTCATGTGGAATGACACGATGAGATTGAGTTGTTGTGGCGAGTCATGTCACGCAATGATGTTGAATTGTTGATGGCACGTGGTGCTTGGTAACCAAGCCGGTGATAATAATTTAGATTGGGGCAAGTGACAAGGGCGAGTATGCCAAGGTGGGCCCAATGGGCGAGGGTATGTGGATGTCTTGCCCGATCACTCTAAGGACTTAACCTTACAAGCCTTTGACCTGAGTCAATCATGCAACCACGTGTTGTAATGGGACAGCCTAGCTGATTAATTTGTAATGTCTTAACTTGGTACTATCATTGGTGGTGTGAGTTCCCGAGTTATGGTGTAATTCACATGGCGCAAGAGGGGCCCTGGTTGTGGTTTTCGGACCCACCGTGTTGAAACCTTAACGGGTAGTACTGGATTAAGCCAGAGCATTGTAAAGGCTTTGTCATGATCTCTCCGCCGACACACCAAAGGAAGTGTGTTAACCCTGAAGGCACCAAGAGACGATCATGTCACGTGGGTAAAGTGCATAACCTCTGCAGAGTGTGAAACTATTCGAATAGCCGTGCTCATGAAGTGAGCAATGCTCGGAATTACGATTAAGGGTTAGTTTAATTAAAATGAACAACTTGGTTGGGATGGCGAATGCCATATGGAAGATGGAATTTGACTTAAGATTGGAAACTTGGTTTACTTGAGAAAAGTTGAATCTATCATTATTGTTATTTGTTTTACCGTCTTTACAATCTATTTATTGTATTTGTTCAGTAAATCTTTGCTTTGTTGCAAAATAGCCATGATAGCTTATCCTTTGGAATAAGCCTTGCATATAGTTGCGTAGAATTGCATTACATGCACAACTTGTTGAGTGCTTTAAGTACTCACCCTTGCCAACAATAACCTCACCAGTTGAAGAGTCTACATCAATGCTTTGGAGGAAAGATTCGAGAGGAGACGAATGTTTAGGGCGCAAGCCTTGTCGATTACTGTGGTATCTTGAGGGTTGTCTACGTTTTCATTCATTCGCGATTTAATATATTATTCAGCCTTGCGAGGCATAGTCAAGTAAGTGGACCATGAGGTCATTCGACTAGTGGTATGTATCATATGATGTCTTTCATAATATTTTCGCTATGTATGATTGTGATATTTACTTATGTTGAGCCTGTGTGCACTAGCATGATCCTGGACTAGTGCAGTATACACAGAGGGTCCGGATTTGCATATTCGGGTCTCGACACTTTACCCCTAACTTGCTGGTGGGAGTTGATGGTCAGAATATCCTTGGATAACTCTCCACAAATCACAGCAAGTAAGTACACGAAGAAACAACCCTTCAAACAGATAGAAACACTATCTGAAAACTAGGCACAGAGATTGGTTTCTTCCAAAACTGAATAGAAGAGGTTGTAGATTGCCTAGATGATTGGGATATGATCTATAGAAGATTCATCCAGCAATCTTTCATCCTTGGCAATAAGAACCAGAAGCCAATCAAGAATAACGAACTGCAAGTCACACGTTTACGCACTTTAAGAACACAGATTTACAACTTGCAACAAGAACGCAAGGATTGCCTAAATGATTGAAAGCACCGAATCCAGAGAAGAGTTCATCAATCATGAATTTCAAAAAGGACTCAAAAGCATGTAGAAGGAGATGAGGCAAATCCAAATTACGTAAAGTAAATTGCAAGTAAGTAAATGCGGAATTTAGATAACAGAATTTAAGTGCGTAATGTAAATACATAAGAGAAATGAAACAAGAATATAAGTGAAGAACATTTCATTTCGGAAGGGAGGTTTACAAAGCCTCACAACAAAGTGGGCAAAACTCAAACGAGCAAAGAAAACCTCGTAACCTTCATCACCTTCACCGAGGGAGGCGCCCTACCCTCTATTTATATTGACACAGGATCAATTCCCACCTTTGGATGTTCTCGCTTCAATCCTAAGCCAACATCCAAGAGCCAGATTTGATCCTTACACCACTCTCAACAACTCTCAACTACTCACGTAGACTTTCCTCACCGCTCACCCCCAAGGAGACACCCTCTCCCTGTCTATTCATAGCAGGCTTGGAACACCTACCACCCTTGGATGAGCCTCTAAACCCTAGAGCACTCCATCAAAGGTGAGATTTTACCCACTCACAAAGCTATGCATGGGCTCACCCAAACCCAACAACCCAACGGGTTTTGCACGCTTTCAACTCACACTAACTTGACCCGCTTCTCTATCTTCCCGACCGCGATCCAACGGTCCTCCTAGATCGAGCAACTCCAAGTTAGCATCTCATCCATTCCTTTGTCTTCTCGGCTTGCGGCTACTCCTGGCCTCGGTCATCTTTGGCGACACCTTGATCATCCGGACCTCGGCTCTCCCCTAGTCCCGATCCCTTCGCCTCACCATGACCTAGCTCCAAAGTCCTGCAACCATCATAGACAAGGAAACCACATCACATAGCAATGTCCAACAACACATATCCATCTCAACAGAAAGATATACACTATGTCGACCAAAGATAACCCCGACCACATGGTCCGACCATCGGTTTCCATCCCGACCACCCATGGTGCGACCATTCCATCCCGACCACTCGAGGTCTGACCACTGGTCTCCATCCCGACCACTCGAGGTCTGACCACTGGTCTCCATCCCGACCACTCGAGGTCTGACCACTAGTCTTCGTCCCGACCACTCGGTCGACCATCGGTCTTCGTCCGACCACTCGGTCCGATCACCGGTCTCCGACCACCAAAGCCTAGACCACTGGGGTCGGACAACCGGTCTCCGACCAACCAAAGACTCGACCACTCGGGGTCGAGACGATCGTCTCCGACCACCAAATCCTCAACCACTGGTCGGGTGGTGGTCTCCGACCGGTGAGCCCGACCACTCGAAATCGGACGATCGTCTCCGACCAAGAGACCAACACTCAAATTGCTTCAAATCCAAATCAATTTAAAACAACACAAGCTCAAAACTCATCAATTACTCATCACACACAAGGATAGACCTCCACATGGTCTTTCAATCTCCCCTTGATGAGTATATTGACAAACACATGAAAAGGCAAAAGTTTTGAGTTTGAATAAGAGAGAAGAAAGCAATTTGAATGCAAAGCCAAACTTGGTCGAATAAGGAAATAAGATCATGACCAAGTTGGCGTAAAGAATTTAGAGCAAGACCATGAAAAGAGCAAGTTTTCCACAAAAGCTCTAAAACCAATCATAAGTGCCTTTTAATCAACAAGCCTTCACATTTTTATCTCCCCTTTTCTACATTTTAAATGATGCCTTTTCTACATATTCTCCCTTTTGGCAATATAGGCATCAAGAAATTTTTGTTTTCTCCCCCTTTATATATGTATGCATGAAATGCAACCTAAGTGAGCTTTGAAGATTATCCAATTGATCGCAATGACAAGATATGACACCAAGCTAGTCAATTTAGAAAATGACTGAACTAGGATGTCTCCAAGAACAAATTCATTTTGCTCACAAGCTTGGTTTACAAGATTTTATTTTAGCAAGATTTGAACAAGTGCAAAACTTAGCAAAAGTTTCAAAGCTAGAAGCCAGACACCATTCATAGGATCAAATGGAGAACCTAGAGTTCAACCTACTCAACACTTTGGGGAATCTTGAAGTACATATAGAGTCCTTGAGCTCATTTTTCAATTCATGCAAATCCTTCTTCTTTGATATTTTAAAAGACATAGCGGGTGCAAATGTTTGACATTATTTGCATTCTTTACCCACTTATGTTTTTGTTATTTGCATTTCTTAATGGTTGACTCAAGCCATGTTCGATCACCCCAAGAGTAACTCTTAAGAGAATGATCTTGGTCATACACTATATATTCCAAGTTCATCCCAAGTGCAATGGGAGGCGATCTAGAGAATATATAGTGTTGAGTTCAATTTTGCACAAAAAGAGTCAAGTTTTTTTATTTTAGCACATATGAGCAATTTTGAAGGACTAAAATATGGATCAAGCAAGTTTCACCCAAGTTGCTATAGGGACTCTAGAGAACTCCATAAATTCACAATTCATGGTAAAACCTCTAGAGAAGAAACTTAACAAGAAAAAGCAACATGTTTTTCATTTAAGATTTTCAATTTTCAGATTTTAACAAGCTTAGTATGATAGATGGACTTGGATAGACCTAAGCTAGTGATTTTCTTCAAAGATGTAGCAAGGTGCATTACATGAAGATTGAATCAATTGCATAATAGACAAAGCTCATAAAATGTAAAATGCAGTCTAAATGCAATGCATGAACATATTCCCAAACTCCCCTCAACAAATGAATTAATTTTAGGCTCAAATCTGGTTAAAGTTGAGTTATTATCAAGATTAGGCATAAAGAAAACCGAATGAACTCAATAACAACCGTAAAAAATGTAATGAGGAGAAGAAGTCGAGAAACTGCAAGACTGGATGGCTATTGAGCATAGATAAGATAGAAGAGACTCACTACGGCTCGATGGCTCTTATCTTCCACATGGTCGACATAGGAAGTCGACTCTAGATTCCAACTAAGGAGTGCACAGGCACTGCCTACCAGGAGGCCCAAAACCTGCTAGACTTATAAGACGTGAGGGAACTCAACCTAGAGAGAAGAGAGAACAAACTAATCACGCATGATAGCAACCTAAAGCATAAGATAAGAGGTCCATGGAAGACATGCCAAAAGTCTAAGTGAGTGAACTCAACTTAAGAAAACAAGCCCAAAGTCACCCAGAAGAAGAAAGGAAATGCTTTGGAGGAAAAAATATAGTACATAGTATACAAACCAGCTCCCCCTCAAGATAAGCCGTATGGGCTCACGACTCCAAGCTCACTCCTCAAGGCAACAAACCTGGAGCTATCCAAAGGCTTGGTAAAGATATCGGCTAACTGGTGGTCACCATCTATGAACTGAAGCATGATATCACCCTTCTCCACATGGTCTCTAAGGAAGTGATATCTAATATCAATGTGCTTGGTCCGGAATGTTGCACTGGGTTTTTAGCAATGCAAATAGCTGAAGTGTTGTCACAGAAAAGTGGCACACTCTCTATCTCTAACCCATAGTCCCGCAAGGTCGATCTCATCCAGAGCACCTGGCTACAGCAACTGGCTGCAGCAACATACTCGGCCTCAGCGGTGGACTGTGCAACCCCAGACTGCTTCCTAGATGACCAAGAAACAAGAGAAGTGCCAATGAATTGGCAAGTGCCAGAAGTGCTCTTCCTATCTATCCTCTGACCCGAAGAAAGTCGGCATCGAAAAAGGCTCTAAGAGATAGACAAGAAGAAGAAGAGTACCAAATACCATAATCAGTGGTGGCACGAAGGTACCTGAAGATGCGCTTGACCGCCTGGCGGTGAGAGGCGCGAGGAGAAGCTTGAAATCGAGCGCACAGACACACAGCGAAATGTATGTCCGGCCTCGAAGCAGTGAGGTACAAGAGGGAGCCGATCATACTCAGAAACTCCTTTTGATCGTGAGCTCACCATCCTCATCGGGCTCGAGAACAGCAGTGGTGGCCATAGGAGTCATCACCGGCTTCCCATCTGACATGTCGAAGCGCCTCAGGAGGTCACGGGTATATTTACCTTGATGCAAGAAAGTACCCTCCTGAGTCTGCTTGATTTGGAAGCCAAGAAAGTAGCTCAACTCGCCCATCATACTCATCTCAAACTCTGTACTCATCACATCAGAAAACTGAGAGACAAGAGAATGAGAGGATCCACCAAAAATGATATCGTCCACATAAATCTGGACAAGAAGAAAATGAGACTCATGGTGTCGATGAGCGAGTTTTGTCTACTATGCCCATTTTAAAGTCATGGTGAGAAGATAAGACTTGAGCCTCTCATACCATGCTCAGGGGCTGCTTGAGTCCATACAGAGCTTTGGAAAGCTTGAAAACATGACTCGAAACTTGGGGTTCTCAAATCCGGAGGTTGTTTGACATAAACCTCTTCCTCAATATAGCCATTGAGAAATGCACTCTTGACATCCATTTGATAGAGCTTGAAGCCCCGGATGCGAGAAAATACAAGCAGATCCTAATAGCCTCTAGCCTAGCTACGAGGGCAAAGGTCTCCTCAAAGTCAAGACCCTCAACTTTGAAAAAGCCACTGCAACTAGCCTAGCCTTGTTGCAAATGACAACCCCATCCTCACTCTGCTTGTTTTGAACACCCACTTGGTCCCAATGACATTATGACCAGATGGACACTCTACAAGCTGCGGACTTTGTTCCTCTCAAAGTTCTCAAGTTCCTCATGCATAGCATTAATCCACGACTCATCGGATAATGCATGAGAAATATCCTTCGGCTCAAAGGAGGCAACAAAGGCGAGTGAAGATGAAGGAGGACAGACCCGTTCTTGAGCGAGTGACACGCTCGAACAAATCGCCAATCATCCGATCGGAAGGATGGCGTCTCGAATATGACGGGAGGTCCAGGCGTATGGCCTCTACCTCTTGAACAAAAGAGATAGGAACAGAGCCACTCACCAAGGAGAGCCGAAGACAAAGGTGGTCTCCCGAGGTGCGTAAATGGAAACAGAGGCACCTCGGTGTAGAGGGACTGGATCGTGGAACACCATCATCTCCATCATCCTCATCCTCTACAAAAATGGTCTTGGAGGAAGAAGAAGAGCTCAAACATCGTGTCTAGCTCTGGGCTAGCCTCATCAAAGGTCACATCACGTGTCTCTATGATCCTATGCGCATCAACACTCTGCACCCTATAGCTACGAGAAGAAGACGAGTAACCTAGAAAGATGCCATCAGAAGAGCGAGACTCAAACTTATCTAGGTTACCAGACTTCAAGATAAAACACTTGCAACCAAAACGCGAAAATGAGACACACGGGCTTTCGCCATACCTCAACTCATAAGAAGTGCGATGCAAATGTGCTCTCAAAAACGCGATTAGAAACATGGCAAGCAAGAGCTATAGCCTCACCCAAAACTTCCTAGAGTCTCAGACTCATCTAGCATCGTCCCGCCATCTCAACCAGTGGTCCTGTTCTTCCTTTCCACTACGCCATTTTGCTGAGGGGCGTAGGGAGAAGAGAACTGATGCTCTAAACCAGACTCCACACAAAACTCTCAAAGTAGGAATTCTTGAACTCCGTGCCATTATCACTGCGAATAGCTCGTAATGCACACGGGAGCTCAATAGACAACCTCTTGACTGCACCCTGAAGTGAGAAAAGTCTCATCCTTTGAGGCCATGAAAAATACCCAAGAGTATCTAGAAAAATCATCAACGATGACAAGAACATACCACTTCCTCCTGCCGATGCACTCTAGCCGGACCAACGGTGTCCATATGTAAAAGCTGTCTGGTGCATCACCATCACTACGGTGGACTGGAGGATGAGAAGCGATAACCATCTTGCCATGTCGGCAAGGAGAGCAAACTAAGTCTTTGACCATCTTGAGTTTGGGCAAACCCGAATGAGATCGTGGTCGCTAACTCGGTCAAATAATCAAAACCAATGTGACCAAGTCTCCTATGCCGTAAGGAGAGATCACGGACTCGAAGCAATCAAGCATCGAAGAGGGTCTCCCGAAGAAGCAGAAAAATCAGCACGAAAGACTCTCCCAAATCTAGAAATCCCTCAAACTAACCCTCCTGATGAATCAATGATTCTACAGGCATTACTCTTGAAGCTTACCTCGAAAGAGTCATCGATAAGCTGAGAAACAGAGAGCAGATTGTATTGCAGCTTACTTACTAAGGCAACATCTTTAAGAATGAAATTTTGGTTAATGCAGATGGTACCTTTAGCAATGACTCTACCTCAAGATGCATCCCCAAAGTGATTAACTCATCACCGGGGCTCGGACTAGGAAGAGAACCATCGAGAATCTCCGGTCATATGACGAGAACAACCGAGTCAACAATCCAAACATCTCCTTCCCCATCCGACCAACCCGATCAAGACACAAGAGAGAAAGATGACTCGATCTCGGGTAGAGTGAAGACTTGGGAACCCAATCTTGAACCACACGACGCCTCGAGTGCCATCCACGAAAGAAGACGGACTCGAGTGTCTCTCGACGCTTAGACTTAACAAGATCAAGAGCAACTCTAGTAGATGATCTATGAGTCAAACCGGGTTGGCATGCCGTGGTGCAAAAGCCGACCATCCCAAGAAGGTCAGCTGGATCTCCTACCGAGAAAACACCTCACGCCACGATATCTACCTCGATGGGAAGAACGAGGAATATCAAGAGGACGGCGGAAAGATCCCGACTACGAACAGCCCCAAGACTAAAAGTCAAAGAACCAAAGATGAAAACCGAGTCCCGGACGCCCCCAAACAGGCGACTCTCTAACTGTGTCTAGAAGCGGTGTGTGTCTTAGGAGCACTCAAAGTCCGGGATGACCACAATACCCCTAAGAGCAACACGCTCACGCCGAGTGATCTTGGCGCGCTGAAGCGTAAATCTACTAGGTGACCATCCTTCTTGGAAGGTGCATGTGTACTTCACCTTGCTAGAGACGAAACAGGGTAACACCCTTCAGTCGAAGTCCTATGGACAACCCCAGCAGACCTAAACACGGTGGTGCTCACTCGGAGCTACCACAATCTCACCACTCCCGAGCCGCGCACAATGGTGGGAGGATGCGCCCAGCGTGCTCCAAGGATCAAATCCTAGACCTTGATTGAATCTACTAATCTTGGATTGGTCTAGAATAAGATTGAGCTTCTTCTTGCCTCCTACAAACTTCTCGAGAGTGCTCATAAGATCTGGCAATCTCGAAAGAAAGAGGCACAAGAAGAGCAGGGGAAGAACAAGAAGAAGAACCGTAAAGATGAGCTCTCTCAAGACGTGCATTTTCTCCTCAAAGACACAGTGCCTCAATCTTGAGGGCCTCACAAGCAACGCAAGATGCATTTCTAATTCTATGGGCTTGGTCTTCTAATTTCTTTCTAAGCTCGACATGGATTTTATCCAAGTCCCCTCAATCACGAAACATCGCAAACAACTTTCTTGTGACTTATCTAGTAAGTCCTTAGCAAGTTTAGCACACTTGACATTTAAAGCATTATTGTCAAGTTTTAGTTGCTTACACCCTCACATGAGTATTGGATCCTTAGAAGCATGCAATTCAAGTTCATCATTTCTAGAAGAAAGCTTCTTAAGGTGAGTGCTCATGGCATCAATTTCAGCAAGCAATTTAGGGCAATTAGCACAAGAAGGAGTAGAGTGAGCATGAAGAAAACTAGCCTCAACAGGAATATCATCAATAGAACTAGTGCTAGCATTCTTCCTCCTAAGACCATCAAGTTCAGCAAGCACACTATCATGTATGGTCCTTAGATTCTCCAACTCCACAAGAACAGCATCACAAAGAACACAGTCATCAGTGACTCGGGAGGGAGAAGATCTAAGTGAAGCTAACTCCCGAGTCAAGGTACCTACTTCCTTTTCTAACTCAGAACACCTCGACCTAGCCTTAGCATGAAACTTGCCTAATTTACAGAAGGCAGCATTTAATTCGTCGTAGGTGGTACCTCGTCCGAGTCGCTGTACAGCTCGGAGTCGCTGATGCCGTTGGCGTCGGCCATGAAGCACATGCCGGAGAAGTCATCGCCGCCCTTCTTCTCTTGCGGATCATCCTCGCCTTCGTCGCTCCATGTCTCCGTGTCGGAGAGGTTGATGTCGTCAAGCGCGGCGAGGACGCGGTGGAAGAGCTTCTTGTTCTTAGAGAAGTTGCGGTACTTCTTTTCACGCGCTGGCTCGCGAACTGGAGGCTTCTTGTTGCGGTTCTTATCGGTGTAGTCGTTCTTGCCCGAACCGCTTTGTTCGTTTTTGCCCTTCTCCAGCTTGGGACAGTTTGCTCGAATGTGGTTGGGGCCACCACACTCGAAACAGGTGATCATCCCACCTCTCTTCCTCTCTCTCACTCTCTTGTATGCATATGAAAATTTACGAGCAAGGAGAGCAAGCTCATTTTCTGGAAATTTTTCCAGTTGGTCATCGCTAGCTCGCAAAGAGCGGAGAGAGAACCCAATGAAGAATCGTAAAGAGAGGATCCAATGGGATCGGTGACCAAAGCCATCGATCGAGACTTCGTCTTCCGCGAGACGACGTCGATCTCATGAGTCTTGAGGCGGAATAAAGCCCGTCAAGAGTCAAGGTCGACAGTCGGTGGTGTCCTTGATGGTGGTCACTTTCATTTCCCAAACACGAAGATCGAGTGCGGTCAAGAAATGTCGAGCATTATCCGAGTCGGGTATATGCAACCGATCGCTCGGAGGTCGCCGTAATCTTTGTAAACCGACCAAAGCACTCATCAAGACTCTCACCAGCGTCTTTGTTCAAACTTGTTGAACTCACGCTTGAATTGGTCTGTCGAACCGTCTTGATTTGGGTAGTGCCTCATGGTAAGCATCGAGGGTCACCCAAATCTCATGAGCGTAACGAAGGTGAGAAATCTGTCATACTCATCGCGGCTAAGACCACGTATGAGGATGTTCCTTGCCTTAGCATTCGCCTCAACGTCGACCATATTGCCGGCCGTGGCGTTCTCATCGCCAGGAACCTCATACGGAGCTTCACCTTCGCCATATCAGAAGCCACGGCGGTGATGTACGACTCCATCCGAGATTTCCAAAAGGAAAATCAACTCGGAGAAAATAGGAGGCTTGGTGGAATACTTGTCCATCGCCATGGCTCTTGAGACCGGTCAAGATCTAGAAAGAGCAGAACCGGCTCTGATACCAATTGAAAGATCGAAAAAGGCGACTAGAGGGGGGGTGAATAGGAGCCAAATAAAATTTTTCGAATAAACTTTCCCCCTAGAATTCAAACCACCAAAAGTCCAGAAAGAAACTGTATTGGTCGGGTATCTCTAGTCGGATGAACAGTACCCCCGACCTACAGAGGTCGAATGAACAGTACTCCCGACCAGCACTGGTCGGATGAACAGTACTCCCGACCCGATGAACAGTACGCCCGACCTGCGGAGGTTGGATGAACAGTAAAATCAGCACGATCTTAAAAACAGAAATCGATGTAACTTTTGATCGGCTGATCCAAAAACAGTGAAACTTGGTGTGCACCTCCCTAAGGATGTCAGAACCTATTTCACCATCAATCGAAGGAATTGATACCAAGGTTCCGTCCTTTTCGCTTTAACAAATGCAACACCAAAAACAGAGTCACGAACACGACTTTACCCCTAACTTGCTGGTGGGAGTTGATGGTCGAATATCCTTGGATAACTCTCCACAAATCACAGCAAGTAAGTACACGAAGAAACAACCCTTCAAGCAGATAGAAACACTATCGAAAACTAGGCACGTAGATTGGTTTCTTCCAAAACTGAATAGAAGAGGTTGTAGATTGCCTAGATGATTGGGATATGATCTATAGAAGATTCATCCAGAATCTTTCATCCTTGGCAATAAGAACCGTAAGCCAATCAAGACTAACGAATCGCAAGTCACACGCTTACGCACTTTAAGAACACAGATTTACAACTTGCAACAAGAACGCAAGGATTGCCTAAATGATTGAAAGCACCAATCCAGAGAAGAGTTCATCAATCATGAATTTCAAAAAGGACTCAAAAGCATGTAGAAGGAGATGAGGCAAATCCAAATTACGTAAAGTAAATTGCAAGTAAGTAAATGCGAATTTAGATAATGTAATTTAAGTGCGTAATGTAAATACATAAGAGAAATGAAACAAGAATATAAGTGAAGAACATTTCATTTACGGAAGGGAGGTTTACAAAGCCTCACAACAAAGTGGGCAAAACTCAAACGAGCAAAGAAAAACCTCGTAACCTTCATCACCTTCACCGAGGAGGCTGCCTACCCTCTATTTATAGTGACACAGGATCAATTCCCACCTTTGGATGTTCCGCTTCAATCCTAAGCCAACATCCAAGAGCCAGGATTTGATCCTTACACTCACTCTCAACAACTCTCAACTACTCACGTAGACTTTCCTCACCGCTCACCCCAAGGAGACACCCTCTCCTCTGTCTATTCATAGCAGCTTGGAACACCTACCACCCTTGGATGAGCCTCTAAACCCTAGAGCACTCCATCAAGGGTGAGATTTTACCCACTCACAAAGCTATGCATGGGCTCACCCAAACCCAACAACCCAACGGGTTTTGCACGCTTTTCAACTCACACTAACTTGACCCGCTACTCTATCTTCCCGACCACGATCCAACGGTCCTCCTAGATCGAGCAACTCCAAGTTAGCATCTCATCCATTCCTTTGTCTTCTCGGCTTGCGGCTACTCCCTGGCCTCACCATCTTTGGCGACACCTTGATCATCCGGACCTCGGCTCTCCCACCTAGTCCTCGATCCCCTTCGCCTCACCATGACCTAGCTCCAAAGTCCCGCAACCATCATAGACAAGGAAACCACATCACATAGCAATGTCCAACAACACATATCCATCTCAACGAAAGATATACACTATGTCGACCAAGATAACCCCGACCACACGTGGTCCGACCATCGGTTTCCATCCCGACCACCCATGGTCCGACCATCGGTCTCCATCCCGACCACTCGAGGTCGACCACCGGTCTCCATCCCGACCACTCGAGGTCCGACCACCGGTCTCCATCCCGACCACTCGAGGTCGACCACTGGTCTCCATCCCGACCACTCGAGTCGACCACGGTCTTCGTCCCACTCGGTCCACCATCGGTCTTCGTCCCGACCACTGGTCGATCACCGGTCTCCGACCACCAAAGCCTAGACCACTGGGTCGGACAACCGGTCTCCGACCAACCAAAGACGACCACTGGGTCGGACGATCGGTCTCCGACCACCAAATCCTCAACCACTCGGGGTCGGGTGGTGGTCTCCGACCAAATGAGAGCCCCGACCACTCGGGGTCGGACGACTGGTCTCCGACCAGTAGACCAACACTCAAATTGCTTCAAATCCAAATCAATTTAAAACAACACAAGCTCAAAACTCATCAATTACTCATCACACACAAGGATAGACCTCCACATGGTCTTTCAACAATATTAGCATTTAGACAAGATATTCTACGGGTTGTTGAAAATGCTTAAGTGTTTCTATTGTTTGGAAAACATAACATTTAGGGCTATGTTGCTAGGTCATTTTATATACAAACCTTAACAAAATGACATTATTTGTTCAGAACATACCAGCATGTACTTTTTAGAGTATTTCTATGCTATTTTCATAAATCTTTGCAATTAGACGAGTTACTTTATATGCTGCTGAAAAGATATATACGACCACAAAGGTAACATCGAAACAACTCGGTTTTCATTTTAAGTTTGCGACTGCACTTTATAAGATTATTTATCCATTTTTTAGGCATTAACAGGGTATGATCCTAAAAGTGATTTAAAGCTAATTCCGCGATATTTGACTTTCATCCGAGATGTTTTCCATATAAGTGATCATTAGGGCCTAATATGGACTTAACTCAAATTCGCACAAATATAAGATATTTTTTCTTAATCAACAAGGGCATTATTTTTCAAGGTTATAGGATTTGGTTTCATCACATTTTAAGTTCGATTGTGAAAGTTATTACTATTCGGATAATACAAGTATCGATACTTCGACTACTAAACATTTACTGCTAACTATAATGAAACCTAAATATTTTTACATATTTGGGATCTTTGAGATGTTAGGAGTACAACAAAACTAGTTTGGTGAATATTTGAATTCATTTGATCCATATTTTAACTATTCATTTTTCAATGCAAGGGAAGCTTCCTATGCTTACTTTTTATTGCCATCTGATTGAAATAAAAGAGAAAACTAAAATTTGAACTGCAGCAAACATACAAATCTTATTGTATAATCTAAATCATCATGACCTAACACAAATTTAGAAACTTGATTGAAATAATTTGAACCTGATTGAAATAATTACATAAAAGAGACTTTAAACAAACTTGATTGAAATAATTTGAACTGCAGCAAACATACAAATCTTATTGCATAATCTGAATCCTCATGACCTAACACAAATTTAGAAACTTATTTTGCCTTATTTGAACCTTCCTAGCAAGAGATAACTAAAATGAGCCAAAAAGGAAAATTAAAATGCAGTTCCTAGGATTTGAAGTCAGGACCTGAGGCTTCGAGAGACAGTGCATATCCACTGAGCTACCAGGCTTTTCGTGACTAAAAGGGCCAGTGAATTAATTTGAGGCATCCTGCATGAGCAACCAAAAATGGAGGAGAAATGAGTGTGCGTTGCTGGGACTGGGATTTGAACTCTAACCACATGCCTGAACGTAGCGCTACTAACCAACTCGGCTAGAGCTCCTTAGCAACAAAACGACTTACCAAACCACTTGAGGTTCCGCTGCAATCCCCACCCCAAAACAGAGGAAGCACTGGCAAGGACCAGGGCATCACGCCGGCGGGGCTACGGTGACGGAGCTAGTCGGACAAAGGCTCGAGGAGCATGAGAAGACCGGAGGGAAGTCGGGGAAGGTCTCGGCCACAGAGAAGGTGGGCTGCAGAGGTCCACCACCGGCGACGTGCGGCTGAAGGCTCATCCAGACGGAGATCAGCGTGAGCGGGCCAAATCAAACCAATTGCGCGCTTCATTGAGCATTAACGGGGCTAGAGCAACCCACTTTGCCGGTCTTCCCATGGCGAAATCGGCGGAGGAAGGCTACCACCGATCGCCTGAGCTGATGAAGAAGAGGTCACGGAGCGGTGGTGTTGCAGCTGATGAACCTTAGAAATAAGGTTTGATGAGTATTCAGGAATGCACTAGGATGCTTCAAAAACAACTAATTTGGAAAAAAAAAACTCACTTGTTTAACTCAATCACGCTCTTCACCTTTTTCTGTATTCGGCGGCAAAGGGGTGACAGAGTTGAGCTCGGCAGGAAAGAGCTGAAATTGAAGGGTAACTAGGGATCAAGAATGTGCTGCGATGCTTTGAGTTCAAGAGATTTAAAGATGGCTCCCCGGATTGGCTTGATCGAAATTTTTCTCTTCTTGGGAAGCTCTGCGACAATGGCAAGGAAAAGGAAGCTCCGGCTTCTGGGCTTGGGATGCTTGACCTCCTAGCTTTTGTTCTCTGGTTTTGCGTTCACTGGAACGAGGCTTGAGTGAATGGAAGAGATGAATGCCTGAGGCTTTCGGCTGAGACTCATTGCCTTACAGGTGAGTCTCTGGAAAATTTGAGATTTCGGCCAGGGGCTCTGCATCCTGCAAGCTGTCCCCTTGGCACAGGAGATGGGCCCACATGCAAGTGAGTTGCTATCAATCTTATGGGATGGGGCTTCAGGACGGCACCATGCTGGGCATTAAACGACTATCAATCAAGTTGAAAATTGTGAAATTTTTTGACGAGAGTCTCCTGGTAGTTTTTTTTGTCTTCTATATAAAGTTGAGAGTAAAATACCTTATGGTAAATTTTATAAAAAATTCTGACACTGTGCACTGCTCAGAATTTCCACTTCGGTTTTACATTTATTTAAGGGTGTAAATAATATTATCTATTTTTTAAACTTTTTACAAGAGTTTGGTTTGGGCTAAGAATATCTCTATATAAATTTCAAGTCAAAATATTTTGTAATTATTTTATGGAAATTCTGACATGATAATTTTTAAGATTTTCAAAGCCTCTGTTATTGAATTTTTAGAAGGCATAAATTACATGATAAATTTATAAACGTTTTACCAGTAGTAGCTTCTTCTCTGAGGGTGTCATGGAAATTTTTATGGCTCGAGAAACGTTTTCTAAGAGTTTCTAGTAAATTGACTTCTACTATTTCTAGTCAAAAGTGTTATCATTCATTTCATTTATTTACTTTTCTGTGCATAAAATTTTTACTTATTGACTTAACTGTTTTACCAGCATGGCTAGGGTTCTATGGTTAATTTTTCTAACTTTTTACGTTTACCATTTCCCTTTTCCTATTCTCTTTTGTTTGATTTTCATTCAATACAAAAATCCAAGAAAATTCAAATAAGAACCAACAATGCCAATAAAATTTATAAATAAACATACTCAAATTTAGAATATTCATTTTTATTTTATTGCATTTTTGGGATGTTACATTAGTTAAGGAGCTAGGGTTTATATATTTCCAATAGTAACCATATTAGGGTTTACTCTAGTTTTAATTCAAATAATTCAAACTGAGTTTAAAAATTAAATATTTTTGCAGAAATGATCTATTTGTTGTCTCAAAAATTTTATAAAATTTATTTCATAATTTTAGGAGTTATGATTTTCATATTTGAAATAGTGTCCATATTAGGTTTACTTGAATTCAAAAAATTTCCACATGGATATTAAATTAATTTTTTTTGCATATTTTGGTATATTTTGAGTTTAGATGAATTTATAAATTTATTTGACTAGAATTGGAGCTAAAATGCAAAAGTTATTAATACATGAATGTGTAGGGTTTGGAAATTCACTTGGCAATTGTAAAAAGTATGTTTTCCCAACATGAAAGCGTAGTTTGGCATTTGAGAGGCCTCTGTGCCTTGCGGCGGCTGACGACCCAGCCCACATGACAGTGAGCCATAGTAGGGGAGGCTTGGGCGGGGGCTCACCGGCGCGGAGGAGGTCTGGAGACCGGCGGTCAATGGCGCAGGGAGCTATAGAGAGGTGTGGGGAGTCTAGGGGGTGGATCGACTGGGTTCGGGGATTTCTGGAAGTAGGTCGGCGGTGGCGTTGGGCGGCGGTTGTGGTAAAAGGTTAGGCCGGGAGAGGTGGAGGTGGCGAGTGAGCTCGAATTGACCGGGGAAAAAGCATCAAGGGAATTGTTGAGCTCCATTTTGCTACCTAGATTGGTCGGAGGAAGGCTGGAGAGCTCCGCCATCAGTGGCCGGCCACGAGGAAGAAGAAGCTCGGTGTGGTGGTACAAGCGATGGAAGCTGAAATCATTCTACGCAATGGAATTAGGAACGTATGAGAATGCTCCAAGTTCAAGGGATTCAAGAAAGACTCACCAAGATGGTTTAATTTTGGTTTTACCCCTTTCTTGGAAGTCACTGGCAATGGCGGAATTGGGCTACTCTAGTGGCGGTCATGGCGGTAGTCAAGGTAGGGGGAGATGGGGGAGTATGTTGGGAGTCATGTGGTGAGCTCGAGCGGTATTTGAAGGCGGAGGAAAGGCTGTGGCAACAGGGAGCTCGTGTGTAGACGCAGACCAGTGCTGCGCCGAAGTTTGGCGGGAGATAGTGATGACGGTGGCTCGCGTCTTGCGCTGCCATGATAGTGCAGGATATGATGAGGGTGTTTGCCATGGCAGGGAATGGGTGAGTTTGGCTTATACGGCAGCTTAGCACGGGAGTGACCGGGGCTTGACCGACAATAGGAAAGGCAGCACTGGCTGCGAGAGGAGTCAGGGGCTGAGCTTGGCCGGTCCAGAGCAACGAGACAAGGCGATGCAGGGGCAGGGTCAAGTTCACACTGCGCTGAAACGGCGAGTTACGGCGTCGTCCTGCTGTGGCAGTAATTTGGGCGGCTTTTGCCTGCCGTGGCAAGAGCTGGGCAAGGCGATGCAGAGTTTAGTTGAGAAGAGGGCAGGGCATGGCGAAAAGGCGTCATGGCAGGGCTTGGGCGTCGTGCTTTGGCCGTATACGGCTGTGGTTGTCGGTGTTTTGCCATGGCAGCATTCTCACGGGAATTTCCCTGTCGCGATAGAGATAAGGTAAGGGAGAGGTAGTGGCTGGCTGAGGACAAGGAAGAGCATCCTGGGCATAGGCATAGGGTTGGCTAGGCTCTTCCATGTGGGCCAACAACAGAAAGGTCCACATGGCAGTGAAACCAAGAGAGGACACAAGCACTGGACAGAGCTTGGTTCTTGCCTTAAATGAACATTCAATCGTGTCAGAAATTTTTGATAATTTTTGTGTATGAAATTTAGTCGATTTTTATCATCTGATAAAACTTTCAGACCAAAATCTTGTTTTTGTAAATTCTAAAAATTCTGACAAGCATACTATGTCAATTTTATGTTTTCTGATTTTCATTTTTATGGAGTTCCAAATGAGATTTATTTTATATGAAACTTTTTCAATAACATACTAATGGTTATTAAGAACTAACAAAAAAATTACAGAAGATAATAAAATATATATGATTTTATAAAATTCTGACATTGTTAATGCTGTTTTTAAATTGATTCTGTTTTTTATTTTCTAAATATATCAGATAAGGTTATTTATTTTTGAAACTTTTTATGTATTGTATTTTAATCCTTTATATGATTTAATAAAAATTTCATAATGTCATCTTGTACGTACAAATTTAATTAATTCTGACAATACTAATGTTTATAGTCTTTGTTACTGTTTTTTATTTCTTATCAACATTAAATGTTTTCACATTTCTCTGAAAATTTATATGTTGGTTCCTTTGATGATTTATATGATACCCTAAAAATATTATAGAATGATAATGCCATGATATGTTTAAACAATTCTGACAATGTTATTGTTCTTTGCTTAAGCACTTTTTTTTTATTTTTCCTAATTCATTAAATGCATTTAAACTGTTTTGAAAATTTTTGTGATCATTCTGGAGATGGATTAGGGTTTGAAGAGATTTTATCCAAACTTTATCATTATTAAATTTTAAGTTTCACAATATGAAAAAGAGAAAATCAACAACACAAAATGGTTTTCCAAAAGGCCAAAATTCAAGAAAAATGCAGAAATGGTGAAAGTTAAAAAAATATTTTAAATTTTATTTTATCAATTTTAAATTTTATTTTAACTATTTTTAAAAAAAATCGAGAAGTTACAAATAACGAATTAAATCTTGGAACCACGTGCCCAAGCACATCCACGTCCAGACGCTTAGGAACACCTAAGTCTTCGCACTTAGGAATGTCCAGATTACACAAGTCTGGGAGCCATCTTTACCTTTTGATGACAAAAATAAAAAATAATTTAGAGATAATTAAATAAATGACTAAAGTTCTCCATTAACACGAAACACCAACTAAGTTCATACAACCTTTATTATGAATAAGGAGTCCATCAAATAAATTGGCTAAGCACTGTATTATTCATGAGTGAACACTACAACTAGGTATTTGTGGAAGATGATGTGATAAGTGACACAGTAGCACTAGTCCCATCTCATGCATATCGCCTTCAATGATCATTTAAAACATTAAAATAAGCAAGTATGACTACATGATTCAGCAAGCATATAATAAAACAATTACGTAACCATTTATTACATTCATCTATTTAATTATTTTTGGGTGAGTCAACGACTCAATAACATAACCATTTATCATATTCATTTCATTAGTCGTCATTTATCACTAGCGATGCAACGCAAATATATCTATATGCTCATCACATAGCATATGCCGGTATCACTAAGTGCACACCCTCTTATACACTATATCCTGTGGAAGTGCCTACCGAAGTAGGTCTTTCATGTCTACACCAAGTTGATCATAGAGACCCACGCATGTCACCTCTTTCATCATTAATACACATACAAATGATATTAGTTATTAACACGTTCTATCATCTCCATTATTCAAATCATTATAACATATCATTTTCTATAATAAGCGAAAGTTATCATGCAAAGCATAATGATAGAAAGTTTTCAATAAGAACAATAAGAATTCATCATCCATATCATCGTTTTACCATGCACTTGCCTTTTTACCCACAAGGAATGGAATACAGTGAAGTTGAAACCAAACACATAGTCACACCTCCTACAGTAGGTAAATTCATCTCAAAATCATAATATAATAGTACAAGCATTAAACATAATAACATCACACCTACGCACAAACCTAGACCTAACTTTCTCCCTTACCGGACAGTTGAATCATATTCTGTCCTGGTGGTCGGAAGGCCATAACTCCTAACTCAAGAGCCCAAACATAGCAAACCATATGTTTCTTAAAACTACAAAATATTAACTACAATTTTCTAGTTATCCATATTTTCTAATTAATTTATTTAACCTCTTGGTTCTAGCTCCGAAGACTGATCATTTATTTTATTAGACAACAGACTTCACAATTTCATAACTATTTTTACAATACCCCACATATAGTAAACCATATCATCTCTGAAATCTAGGAAAAATTATCTAGCTTTCTCTAATTGTTGATATAGTTTAATTCAGCCGTTAACTAGCCCTAATCATTATATTACTACGATTACTCTTAGCAGCTACTGATTTCTAAACAGTAAGCTTCTATATGCCATAACTTTCAAATGCCTTTACCCACTTTTAC
Source organism: Otatea glauca (assembly GCA_036346275.1). Classification (NCBI taxonomy): domain Eukaryota; kingdom Viridiplantae; phylum Streptophyta; class Magnoliopsida; order Poales; family Poaceae; genus Otatea; species Otatea glauca. The sequence goes on along the minus strand of CM070721.1, from coordinate 43,149,916 downwards.
GTTCTTATACTCTAATAAAACTTTAGATAGTAATTTATATTTTTCATAAGTTTCACAGGCCATGAAACGGACCATAGGTACGCCAAAACACAACTCGAAGACATAAACCACTATTGAATGAATACGGATCTCTCCCAAAATCCATCCCATTTCTTTCCATCTGCCACATATACCAACGAAACGACTATAACATCATTCCACTACAGTACCAACCTAACCAAGACCAATCTATGGTTTATACCTATATCCCGAAGATTCACCGAAAACGTAGGTGTTGGCGATCCTCTGCGCTCCCCTCGTGTTCCTCGCTCCTTCACGCTTCCTAAAATTCCTGCACCTTATCGTCCAAAATCCTCATTACCTCCCTCATAGGTGACACAAACTTTTTATTGATAGCTTCGATTCATGAACGATTTTCATCAGTAGCTTACTGACGAACAGAGCAACATAATGATATAAGTCTCGCCAATAAACAATCATTTTGTTGTCCGGTGACAGATTTTACTATTCGTATAGATAAATTATACTATCCGTATATATAGATTTTACTATCATGCAGAGAGTTCTTACTGTACTGATGCATTAAGATTCGAAAAAACAACTAATTTCTGGAGATACTGAGGACGTTGGACACGTCGGCCATCTACCTGACTAACAACTTTGTGGCGAAGATCTCCCAAGCACGTCGCAATCGACCTAGACCCACTACTACAGAACAGCACATCACTGCCGGTTCAAAAACCCCATCACTGCCGGTCATTGGCGCCAGCAGTGATTGGTCGGCAGTGATACTCGGGGATTATCACTGCCGGCTCACGAACCGGCAGTGATAAGGATTATCACTGCCGGTTCTATCTAAAACCGGCAGTGATATTGTACTATCACTGTCGGCTCAAACCTAAATCCGGCAGTGATGATAATTATCACTGCCGGTTATACATGAAACCGGCAGTGTTATCGAACTATCACTGCCGGGTTGTACAATAATCCGATAGTGATATGTACATATCACTACCGGTTTCCTCCAAGAACCGGCAGTGATAAGCTTGCATATTTTTTGTGCAATATATATATTTTTATATAATTGTTTCCAGTGTCCATATGTAGTATATAAAGCATCGTTCAAATCATAATTCAAATATACATATATATGAAGCATCGTTAAAATCATAATTCAAATATATTAAATTAAGCATCACATAATTTGTTTTTACAATGATTTATTTACAAATGTAGCTCGACTACATGTCATCCCATTCGCTTTGATATTACAAAGAGTCGAAGTAGACATGTCACGCGTCTAGGCCGTAGGAATGAGGGCGATGAGGCTACTCGTGGAACTCGCCGTTTGGATTGATGATCTCATCATGAATGAATCCGGCGATCTGTTCTTGAATTGCTATAATTTCATCAAGAATAACTTATTGGTTCTCGCTTTGGGCGCTGTTTTTGAACAAAAAGGAAGTTAATTAATGATGATATTTGTTAAATAAAAAGGGCATCAATGTGAAATTACGCACCATGGCTTCGTTATAGCCGACACTCTCGTGACAATTGAATGCATATTTGTACATACATAGAATGCAAATAAATTGTTTCCGGTTCTGCCTCATGCATGGAAAGTCATTTATTATTTCAAAATTTTTCTGTATGGACGATATCAACACTTTTCTTGCGAACGCGATGTAAAGCCCCGTGAATGATTTTGAATAGTAATTAAACTTAAATGCAATACAATGGAATTTTACTAGAGTAATAACACAACGATCGAGTTTACCTGTTCAGCATGTCCCAAAGGTCTTGGTACAGATTAGTTGGTTTTCTCCTGGAATCCAAGACAAAAACCCTGCTAGCATCTAACTAGATGACGAGGAGGACCCAGTGAAACCTGCACATATATGTCAACGTAGTCAATTACTCCCACATCGTACGTGTTACGCAAAAATAGTAAAACGATATTAGAAGTAAGGAGATACGTACTTGAAGTTGTAGGGTAAAAGTATGGAGGTTTTGTATTGCAGCTTCAAAAAAGTATTAAATAAATAGTCTTCAACGTATTGTGCATTGTCCTTCACAATCTTCTCGTTGAGAAGCCCCGGATCTAGGAATGCTAGATTGTCATTGTTATTTCTTCTACATGTCTGCGTCTCCATTCTACATAAGAAAGAAGTTAGACATGCAATTAAACAGTACAGAAATGCTCAACGGTATACGTACAGACTTACAAAGTCCATAGTCTAAGTATATTCACGTCCAGAGCATCTTACTGGTACAACATATACAACTCCGTGAAAAGAACCCAGTAGATGTTATCCCCATTGTGGAAATCTTGCTCGTATCCGATCGCGAATGCCTCCATCCCATCATTTGATCACGCATGTACCACCGATGGACGCTTGCAGCTTGTGTTGTCGTTGTCGAAATGAGTGGTTCAACCAGCGGTTTTCCCATAACGAACTTCCACCTTAGGCCTTGCGCTAGAGCATCTAGTTGAGCGACATCCGCTGAGCATCCCGCTTTAGCGTGTCGGCACTAGCCTTTGCAAGTATTGCTTTACGGATATGCGCTCGTAGTCCGACATTTTACAAGGTTGAAGCTTGCCCGTCTTTTGCACTTTTGCCATACTCAAGAAAAACTTTTGCGTCACAAGATCAACTTTAGTCTTCTTACATGATGGCACTTTTTAAAGTGAGATGTTACGCAGGCGCTTACATGCTTTTTCCGTTCTTCCTCAGTCATGTCAGCTGATAGTTTCTTTTGTGGTTGTCCTAGGTTCACAGATGGTTGAGATTTCTTCGAGGATGGTGCCGACTGCCGAGATGTTCTTGGTGTTCGATTCTTTTCTGATTTTGGCGGAGGAGTCGGGCTTTTTCTGGTTGGTGCCGGTGGAGGAGTTGAACTTTTTCTGGTTGGCGGCGAGAAGAGCGGGAGGTCTCTGTGTGGAGAGTGCGGCTGATCATCATCGTCGTCGCCCTCATCGTCCGAGCCAAACTTAATCAAGCTCTTGCGCCACGCGAGGAAGCCATGCGCGTTTTCTCCTAGCTTTTTGTTCCCATCCTCGCCAGGGATCTCTACCTCCATTTTTCGGTATTGGCGGATGACACTGTCCACTTCGACCCTGGCGAATCCCTACGGTATCGGGCGACAGTGCAAAACCTGTGACTCCTGGCATGGCCAAGCCCTGCCCTCAGCCACCTTTATGGTAATGCCATGTGCGGCCAAATGTAGCCTGCACGGTGTCGGTTCTTTGATGTCATCCACAGGAAAATGCAGTCCATGCTCTTCGAATCCTGTGGGCGCCGCAATGCTCTTACGAGCACCGGGACTGATGAGCTTAGGGCTTTCACCGGGTGGCGGTCGTGAGCTGAGAGCTTTCTGTACGGCTTGCTCCACAGCCTTATCTAGTTTCGCTCTTTGTTCCTCTAGCGCTCTCGCGATAGCATCTTTTATCTGACGTTCCAGTTGATCTTCTCTTAATCTCTTTGAACGTTTGTACATCCATGCGTCTGCGGGGTAGGCTTCTTTTCACGTGACCAAACCAACTCCTCTGGTGCGACCTGGATGCTCCTTGTTACCCAGGGCTATGGTTAGCTCGTCATTCTCCCTTCATGGCGCGAAAGATCCTTGGGAAGAATGCATGTGAGCATCTGTGATTCTGCGCAGCACTTCCTGCTCTCTATCGCTTCTGAAGCTTAAGCTGCCATCATCGGAGATAGAAGCACCCCTCCCAAGCAACCAGTGCTTCGATCGTTCGCTTAAGGCGGCCGTTGTAGGAATTATACCCTTGCGGGTTATTTCTTCTTCGGACCGATCCCATGCTGGTATTTTCTTCACGTACCCTCCTGTTCCTAGTTTGTGAGGGTGAATATTCTTATCCGCGTTTGCTTTGTTCCTTTGACTTACTATGAGAGCTTCTTCCGACCTCTTGTACGCCACAAATTCATCCCAGAATTCCCTTAACTTTGGGTACGTGTCAAAATTCGGCGTTTCATTCTTTTTCACATAATTCTTGTTTAGTGCTGTCTTCCAATTCTTCCACATAGTGCACATGATGCAGAGTGCTCGTTTCTTTGTAACCAGCTCGGTCCCTTGGGGGAACTGGAAAACTTGTTTCAACTTGTCCCATAATGAGTTCTTCAGGTAATTGGGTACCACCCATGGGTCACCTCCACGGCCAATCCATGATCTATAGCTGATGGGCACATCATCTCTAGCAAGAACCCCGCAGCTGTCCCAGTCGCCCCAATGATGACTCTGGTATAGCAGGTTCCCCGACTGCCGATAGCTCCACTATGTTAAAAATTCCCTTAGGCATCTTGTTCGGACCACGACTTGCGCGCTGCCTTCGTTGATCAGACGTCTGAGCCTACAAATTGATCTTCTAAAATATTAGTCGTCTGGGCCTACCATGTTTTGGGAACCACAGTGTACTAAAACTTTACCTCGCTTACGTTAGTAACGTCAGGTTGGTCCATGGCTGGATCCTGCAAGTTCAGATAGGACGTTGGGCTATTATTCAGGCTACCCCTTCCTCTTTCGTCCATATTTGAGGGCCCAACTCCCTCCGGCACTTGTCCTTCGTCGAAGGCCATTCCTAGCAAGTTTGTCGAAAATTTCCAATTAACAAGGTCATTTTTGAAAGACACATACAAATGAAGATTGACATTAAAGTTAATCCCGTGAAAGGATGTTTACATATTCTAGGATACATACACATATACATCTTTACATTAATATTTTAGAGAACTACTTGAAATGGCATGAAGCAGGATGTCACAGATTTTGTTAGGCAGTGTTCAGTATGTCAATTGGCAAAAAGTGAAAGAGCAAAACTGGCAGGGCTATTACAACCACTTCTAGTGCCTGAAACAGCATGGCAACATGTAACCATGGACTTCATTGAGAGCTTGCCACTATCGGAAGGTTGTAATGTTATCATGGTGGTGGTGGATCGATTTTCAAAATATGCATATTTTATATCCCTCCGACATCCCTTCACCGCCTGTGTGTTGCAAAGCTATTTTTGGAGCATATTGTTAAATTACATGGAGTACCAACATCCATCACCTCTGATCGAGATAGGATCTTTACCAGTTTGTTCTGGAAAGAGTTATTCAAAGCATTGGGCACAAAATTACAGTACAGCACATCTTATCATCCTGAAACAGACGGTCAAAGTGAACGGGTAAATCAGAGTTTGGAAATGTATTTGCGGTGTGCAGTCCATGAGTCACCAAAAAAGTGGAAACAGTGGCTTGCTCTTGTAGAATTTTGATACAACACCAACTTTCATTCATCTCTAGGGTGTTCTCCTTTCAAAGTTTTGTATGGGGAGGAACCAAATTATGGGGCGATGCCATGGTTAGTAACTAGCGAATCTGAAGAGGTGAATGAATTCATTAGAAACAGAGAAGCACATAATGAGCTAGTGAAACAAAGATTTGGCCGTATGCGAATGTAATGAAGCTTCAAGCAGATAAGAAACGAGGGCTGAAGGGCATGACACGGTCATTACCGAAGCAAAGAACGGCGGGGCGTCGGCTGGGGCGATGAGGTCGCGACGACGGCAGGGCGGTGAGGTCCGGCGGTGAGGTCGGCGGCGACACGGGCGATGCGGGCGACGGCGGGCGACGGCGAGGCGAAGTATGCGATCGAGTTGAAGTGGAAATGAGGGGAGAGGCGCGGCGTTCAATTTATAGGGTTAGAGTATCACTGCCGGGTCACCACAAAAACCGGCAGTGATACACTATCACTGTCGGATAATAAAGAGAACCGGCAGTGATAGTTGAATTATCACTGCCGGTTCAATCTCAACCCGGCAGTACTATCCATTTTCACTACCGGTCCAATCTAAAACCGGCAGTAATAATTACCTTGTCACTGCCGGTTGTATCTACACCCGGCAGTGAAAGTATTTATCACTTCGGTTCAAAAAAAAACCGGCAGTAATACTTGATTATCACTGCCGGGTTAATACTACAAACCGGCAGTGATAAATCACTTCACTGCCGGCTTAATGAGACAACCGGCAGTGATAAGCTCCGGTCAATTATGTCAAAGTTTTCAAAGGATGATTGCTTTGGGATTTTTTAAATCCTATCAATTTTTGTCCAAATTTTCTGCAAATTTTTGGAGGAATACTTCAGGACATGTAATATTTGATTTAAATATATCCCCTAAGTTTTGAAAAAGTTGTAAAATTATAAAAATCTAGATTGCTCACTGTTTTCATAGTTTTAATATTTCAAAATAAAAAAATTCACACAAATTCAAACAAATGCAGTAGACCAACCATCGCTTCAAAAATTCACACAAATACAAAAAAAACACACAGATGAAGTTGAATTCACACAAATTGATACATATGACAAAACAATACATTAATTGTTACATATGAGAAAATAAACATGTATTTAATTAGGACAACTAAGCTACGATTCGACCTTCGTCATGATCGCGGCGTATGTATGTAACTTCGTCCTCACTCTCTTCCATGAGACCGAGGTCAACGTCCTCTCTGAAAGGAGGAAGCTCATCGAATTGGTTGTACTCTTCCTCGTCGACAACATTCTCAACCCCGACAATCCTTCTTTTTCCTTGAATAACCACGTGGCGCTCCTTGTTAGCTGGATCGGTTACAAAAAAGATTTGTGTAACACAATTAGCAAGTACGAATGGTTCTTCTCTCAGATCCGACCAGTTTTAGGTCCACGGTAGTGATACTGCATTTGTCGATGTTCATGCCCTTGGAAGTCTTACCCATTGGCACCGAAAGAGAGGGCCTTCAAAGGTCCGTAATCAAGCTCCCAAATCTCTTCTATGAATCCGTAGTAGGTTTTCCTATCTCCGTTCTTTGTCGTGAGGCATCCATGACGGATACCGCTTGTTTTGGTTGGTGCTCTTTTATCTTGTGCTCTTGTATAAAAAGTAAAACCATTTATATCGTATCCTTGGAATGTCCGAATTGTAGTGGACGGTCCCTGAGCCAACACTTTCAACTGAGCGCACTCTGTCTCCGTGTGCATCATGTGCCTACGCAACCAATCGCCGAAGTTATGTCTGTGCTCTCTCGCGATCCAACCCTCTGACTTCGTTGGTTTGTTCTGGATAGCATGCTCTTGTGCATGTTGACATACGGGGCCACCACAACTGATTGTCCCAAAACTGCGAAATGTGCTTGTGTGAATGAAGCTAGATTGTTTGTACGGAGTGATTTCTCGCCCAGTGTCCCTTTTCCCTGTAGCCTACCCTCATGTCGTGATGTAGGCACACCAATCGGTTTGAGATCCATGTAATCAACGCAGAACTCAATGACCTCTTCGGTTCCCCAACCATCTCGCAATGCAACCTTTCTACCGATGTCGATTCTTAACATATTTCTTTATAAACCCCATGAACCTCTCAAAAGGATACATCTGATGTAGAAACACGGGACCGAGAATCCGTATCTCTTTCACGATGTGAACAATGAGATGGACCATAATATCAAAAAAAGATGGAGGGAAACAAATCTCGAGCCTACAGAGAGTGTGGACCACGTCTTCCTGTAGCTTATCTAGTTTCAATGGATCGATGGCCTTCTGTGAAATCGCGTTGAAGAATGAACACAACTTTACAATTGGGTCTCGGACTTTCTCCGCGTAACACCCTAATTGCAATTAGAAGCATCTGCGTCATCATCACGTGGCAATCGTGAGACTTCATGCCAATTAATTTTAAGTCTTTCATTGAGACTAGTCTCTTTATATTGGCAGAGTATCCGGACGGAACTTTCACTCCGTGCAAGCATTCGCACAGGCTAATTTTTTCTTTCTTGCTCAGAGTGTAGCAGGCTGCGGGAAGGTACTTTTTCTCTGTATCCATGTCTCTGTGATGCAGCTCCTTCCTGAGTTTCATATCTTCAAGGTCCATACGTGTTTGGAGAGTATCTTTTGTTTTGCTAGGTATATCCAGTAAGATACCAAGCAAGCTGTCACACACGTTCTTCTCTATGTGCATGACGTCGATTGCGTGTCGAACTTCCAAGTGCTGCCAGTAAGGTAGGACCCAAAATACTGATCTCTTTTTCCACAAAGGAGCCTTATCACGGGAACTCGGGATAGATGTACTTCCTGCTCCCTTTCCGTGGATAATTTTAAGATCCTTTACAGCTGCAAATATCTCTCTCCCAGTGTGATTCTTCGGAGCTAAAGCGGTCTCCTTTGTCCTATCAAAAGCTTTCTTATTATTGCGGTATGGGTGATCCTTGCGGAGGAACCTACGATGCCGCATGTAAGACATTTTTCGACAGTTCTTGACCACCGACTAGTTGTACCATCTAAGCATCGGACGATCCATTGAAGCCTTTTATCGTCCGCCCGACAGTTACCAAGGGCAGGGTAATCATTGATGGTTACGAACAACAATGCGCTAGGATAAAGTTCTCTGTTTTATACTCATCCCATACCCGTACTCCATCGTTCCACAAGATTAGAAGATCTTCAACCAATGGTTTGAGGTACACATCGATATCGTTGCCAGGTTGCCTAGGCCCTTGGATCAGTAGTGGCATCATAATGTACTTCCGCTTCATACAAAGCCAAGGAGGAAGGTTGTAGATACATAGAGTTACCGCCAAGTGCTATGACGATCGCTCATGTTACCGAAAGGATTCATCCCATCCGTACTCAATCCGAACCTTATATTCCTTACATCATATGCAAAGTGCTTCTTATATTTTCTGTCGATGTTCCTCCATTGCACAGAGTCAGCAGGGTGTCTGAGCATTCCATCGTTCTTACGCTCTTCGGCGTGCCATCGTAGCAATTGGGCATGCCTTTTGTTCGCAAACAATCGATTCAAACAGGGAATTATAGGAAAATACCACACCACCTTACGGAGAGATTTCATCTTCTTACGCTTCACCCCGACATCTTCATTATCGATGTCATCATCGTTGCCCTTATACCGCTTTGCTTTGCAAACAAAGACGACCATCCAAGTCCGCAAACTCATTGCGATACAACATGCAATCGCTTGGACATGCGTGTATCCTTTGTACTTCCAATCCCAACGGGCGGATAACCCGCTTGGCCTGCACGCACTTGTAGGCAACACGTTACCCTCTCAAAGCAAATCCCCAAGAGACATAAGAGCTCGGTGAAGCTCTTATCGGACCAACCATTGCTTGCCTTCAATCTGCAGAGTGTAAGCACGTCCGCAATTTTGTGCTCCTCCTTGCGGCTGGGTACAATGGTGTCGTGGAGTCCTATACCATATGTTGGAACTTTTGAAACTCTCTTTCACTCGTGAAGTCTCCTCCCCATCACGCAACATTTGATCCAGATCGTCGTCGTGGTCGCCGACAAACGTATCTTCAATCGCCGCATCATACCGTTGTCTCCGTCATCTTCAATAATGTGTTGCCCTTCATGTACAATCTCATCTTCGCCGTGCTTGGTCCAACAGGTATAGCCTGCCTTGAATCCTCTTCGAAGCAAGTGTGCACGTATCGACTCTATGGTAGAAAACGACCGATTTTTGCGATCAACGCATGGACAGACATGTAGTCCGCCAGATTCTTCGACTTGTGCGCGCGATACCACGCTTAGAAAATAACTCACACCATTAAAAACTCGCCCACAACGGTCCGTGTCATACATCCACCTTCGGTCCATCTACAATTAATTAAATCAAACATTATATACGCATATAATTGCAAATAACAAATAATTGTAAACGATTAGATTTAAAAACCTATGTAGCAATTTTGACTATATTAAAATACATCAACCTTTTTCCGTTATGTAAATATCCATGTAGCAATTTTTTAGTATTGTAAAAATGAAAATAATCAGAATAGTTAGGATATATTTAGACTATATCAAAATATATCAATCTTTTTTCATTGCGTCAATATCCATCTTGCAATTCCTTATTATTTAAAAATTTGGAAAAAATTGTAAGTACTTAGGATATACTTTGAGTACATTAAAATATATCAAAATTTTTTGATTACGTAAATATCCATCTAACAAGTTTTTATTATTTCAACATTTGAAAATACATGAACCTTTTTTCATTATGTAAATATCCACGTGGCAATTTTTTATTATTTACAAAAATACAGATCAAATTACTAACCTCGAAAAGAAGTACAATACAAATTTTAACAAATTTTTCAAAGAAGCAGATCGTCAGCATCTACAAATCGAGCAAAGACAGAGCGCCTCTCGCCTTTGCTCGATCGGTCGGGAGGCGGGGTCTCGATTATATAGCGACTTATCACTGCGGTTCGCGCAGAACCGGCAGTGATAAGCTCTGAATGCGCGGGAAAAACATATTACGCGAGAAGATAATATCACTGCCGGTTCTAGTCTCAACCCGGCAGTGAAAAAGCAAGTATCACTGCCGGTTTAAGAACGACCCGGCAGTGATATATCTCTGCCGGTTGTTGTCTCAAACCGGCAATGATATCTTGCTTTTTACTGCCGGTTGGTTGCATGAACCGGCAGTGATAAGTTCTCCCCCCAACTTAACTTTCGAACCGGCAGAGATATGTTATCACTGCCGGCTCGGTTCTAACCGGCAGTAATATGCCGGCAAGGATTGCCTGTTCTGTAGTAGTGACCGATTGATGCCGGACGATGGCGTATGCGCTAGCTCGATTTTGTCTGTATATTTGCGCATTCCTTCACGTGTGCATGCGTTGAAACGAAAGTGTGTACAAATTCTTTATTTTTACTTATGCAGTGCTGATTGATTAGTTTTACGAAATTGCTAGTAGCCGGACGTCTGATTATTTTCAGACACTTTGCAACATTTTTTTTCCTATGCGTGAAATTTTTTTTTCTACACGTGAAACATTTTTCCTTCGATAACAGTAAAAATATGCGCGGAAAAAAATATTGCACATGTTGAAAAAAAATGTTACACACGTTAAAAAGAAATATTGCACCGAGCGTCCAATGCAACATGTTGATGTCAGACGTCCGGGTGATAGTTCTCCCCTTAGTTTTACTGTGAACCACTGCAATCCCGGGGATAGATTTTACTACACTGCATAGCTAGAGATCAGAGCTCACGATCGAGCTAGCAAACATGTGTTCGTGGGCAGTGCACTGCACGCCATTCTCACGCCTATATATATGTACTGATCAATGCTCACTGACTGCCACCTTCTTGTGGAGGTAGTGGCAGACCAGCTCTTCGTCGCTCGGATAGAACCTGAACCCTGGTTGAAGCGTAGACTCCGATCTCTCTCAATGCCATCCCAACTATATATATCTGAACTTAACAAGCAACGAACGAAAAATCGATGTCAATAATAGGCTTGATATAATATTCCTAATTAAGAAGCAGCTAGCTACAGATAGGAAATGAATGGCCATTCTGATATGAGACCTTTTTATAGAGGAAACTGAAGAAGATAGGCTTACCTGAAAACGCTGTCGTGTGCCCGGGCCGTGTATCCTGTATTTAACCGACTGGCCGTAAGATAAGCAAGTCTAGATCCCTATCTCATGTGGCAGAAACTAAAACTAATCAATCAGCAAAAGCTCAAGTATAATCCAGTGACCAAAACAAGAGTACAAGGCAATTTCATCGGTGAATGAGATTTTTAGTGTTAATTTACCGAATGTGTCTTAAAATTTTACTGCCGTATAGGCTACTGAACCCTCTGGTATAATACTAAAATCTATGTATACAGATAGTAAAATATGATTTATACTACGATACTTATATCAATATGTTGCTCTCGTCGTCAGTAAGCTACTGGTGAAACCGTTCGTAAATTGGAACTATCAATAAAAGTTATGGATAATCAAAGAAAAAATAGATACATATACAAACAAGAGATGTATTTACTAGTCAGTCATGCGGCGTAAACTAGTAATGTGTTTCCTAGTTTGTACATGAATATGTTTTTTCTTTGATTTAACCATAACTTTTCATTGATAACTCCAATTCATGAATGGTTTTCACCAGTAGCTTACTGACGATGAGAGCAACATAATGATATAAGTCTCGCTAATAAATGCCGCATTAATGAGATTTTATTGCCATATACCGAATGTGTTGTAAGATTTTACTACCACACATGCTACTGAGCTCATTGACATGATAGTAAAATCTATGCATACTGATAGTAAAATCAACGTATCAATAGTAAAATCAGATTTCATGCTGTGAGACTTATATCAATGTGTTGCTCTCATCGTCAGTAAGCTATTAGTGAAAACCGTTTGGCTACCTTGGAAGTAAAACCTACTCTGGAGGATCATATCAGAGAAGAACAAAAAGATGACGAGAAGATCAAGAGAATCAAGTCCAAGATGGATGAAGGCAAGGCAAAAGATTTCAAACTGGATGAGCAATGCACGATATGTTTTAAAGGACGCGTTTGTGTGCCGAACAAAAAGGAACTGAAGCAGTTAATCTTGGAGGAAGCTCATGACTCCAAGTATTCAATTCATCCAGGAAGTGCCAAAATGTACCAAGACCTGAAGGAAAGATTTTGGTGGCCAAGCATGAAGAGGGAAGTTGCAGAGTATGTCGCATTATGTGACATATGTCAAAGAGTCAAAGCAATGCATCAGAGACCCGCAGGACTATTGCAACCCCTAAAGATACCTGAATGGAAATGGGAAGAAATTTGTATGGATTTCATCACCGGTTTACCCAGAACTCAAGGTGGATATGATTCCATATGGGTTATAGTGGATCGCTTAACTAAAGTTGCACATTTTATACCGGTAAAGACCACTTACTCAGGAGATCGGTTAGAAGAACTCTATATGGCAAGAATTGTCTATTTGCACGGAGTACCGAAGAAAATAGTGTCAGACAGAGGTACCCAATTTACCTCCAGATTCTGAGGTAAGCTACATGAAGCAATGTGGACTCGTTTGAACTTCAGTACAGCATACCATCTGCAGACAGATGGTCAAACTGAGAGAGTTAACTAAATATTAGAAGATATGCTAAGAGCCCGTGCTTTAGCATATTCTACTTCATGGGACAAGTGTTTGCCTTATGCTGAGTTCAGCTACAATAACAGTTATCAGGCAAGTTTACAGATGTCTCAATTTGAAGCTCTGTATAGTTGATCCTGTCGAACACCGTTGAATTGGAATGAGATAGGTGAACGACATGTTTTTGGACCGGACATTCTTCAGAAAGCGGAAGAGCTGATCGCCATGATTAGAGAGAGATTGAAGATTGCTCAGTCAAGGTAGAAGAGCTATGCCGACAATCATCACAGGGAATTGAGCTTTGAACCTGAAGACTTTGTGTACCTCAGAGTCACCCCACTCAAAGGAGTCATAAGGTTTCATGCAAAAGGGAAGCTCGCACCCAGATATATCGGACCATTCAAGATCTTGAGCCGCAAAGGTGAAGTTGCGTAACAATTGGAGTTGCCGCAGTCATTGGCAGGAGTACATGATGTGTTCCATGTGTCACAATTGAAGAAGTGTCTTCGAGTACCGGAAGAACAAACACTTTTGGAGGCAATCGAGCTGCAAAAAGATCTGACTTATAAAGAGCATCCGTTGAAGATTCTGTACATAATGGACAGAGAAACAAGGAACAAATCAACGCGTTTTTGGAGCAATCATTTGGAAAGTGAGGCGACTTCGAAACGGGAAGAAGACCTGAAGAAAGAGTTTCCTCACCTATTCCATAGTCAACCCTGAATCTCGGGGACGCGATTCTGTTAAGGGGGGAGATTTGTAACTACCTGAAATTTACTCTAATTTAAATTTTGGAGTATTTTTTATTTTTGAGAATTTATTAGAATTTAATTGGATTTATTCATTTTTAATCTTTCTTGAATTTAATTAAATTCATGCAAAAGTTTATACGAAATTTTATTGGAAATATTTTATTTGAGTTTTAAATGTTCCAAAATATTTTCCAGAATTTTTCTGGATTTTTTCGGGTATTTTTTCTATTTATTTTGGCTTATTCCATTTACCCAATTTATTTTAATTCGAAAATAATTTAAAATTGAATGAATAGTATTGGCCCGGCCCAGCACTGTGCTTAGCCCGGCCCAACACCCTGAAAACCCTAGCCGCGCGCCGTCCGATTCCGATCGAACGCTCGCCAGATTCTGCTGCCGCTAAGCGCTAGCGGCCGTCCGATAGAGTCCACGAGCACGGTTGGGATGGAGCCACGTCGTCTCTTCTTCGCGAGATCACCGGAGAGGCATGGGCATTGATGCCCGTGAGTTTCGTCGGTGGTTTTCACGCACGTCGAGGCTCTTTAAGCCGTGTCGGTTAGCACGTTCTGCAGAGAACTTCAAGACGCTTTTTTTTACTCTTTGCACACACGCCGAGACCCCTCCTGGCGCCTGTGTGAACTCGCCGTAGTTACCCTTTCGCTCCACCGCTGTTTTTGCCTCCTCTCGTCGCCGTCGGTCGTCTTCCACCGTCGCCCGAGCCTGTTCCAAACTCCTCTGAGTTTGCCGCGTCGAACGAGCCACTTCATCACGTCGGAGAACTATTGTAGCGCCATCAACCGCGTCGTCTTCCCCAGCTCCGGTGACCTACTTCTTCCGCTTCGCCGTTGACCTCGCCGAACCCCGTCGACCATTCAATCTTCATCGTGCCGCGCCAGTGAGTCCACGTCGCACTTCTCTGTTTACGTTTGGATTAGATCTGTATCGTTAGATCTATAGATGTACGGCTTAGATTAGATCTAGAGTTTTACGTTGGTTACGGTTTGGACCGTTGGATTGTTTTTTAACGCTATAGATTGAGCCACGTCGCCTTGTGCTCAGTAAACAGCTCCGTAAGCCTGCACCGTTTGATCAGATCTGAACGGTTGAGTTTAGATCTAGTTTTGCCCTAAGGATCCGCGCCGTTCAAGTTTGAACGAGCGGCGGTGATTGGGCCGCGCCCTCGCCGAATCGCGTGTGGCCGCGTGTCCGTCCCCATTGACCGAGGCGTGACCCAATCTTGGTCGTTGATTTCAAACGGGCCGTCGCGATTGCGCCACGTGTCGCTATGTAGCTGAGGCGTCGCCAAGAGTGCGCGGGATCTGGCCGTTGGATTCAGGCGCACCGTCAGATGCGTGCCACGTGGCAGCACGGAGATCGAAGCGTCGCTAGTGCGCGTGGAGGCGACCGTTGGATCTGTAAGGACCGACGGATGGTTGACATGTGGTGCACGGTCTCCGAGGAGTCGCCGAAGCGAGCTGCGCGTGAGATCTGGCCGTTGAATTCTTTGACGGTCCCGATTACGCCGCGTGGCTAAGATCTAGCTGTTGGTTGAGCGATGGCCGAGATAGTGAGACGTGTTCATTCACGAATCTCGAGGCAGTCGGCTGACGTCAACGGTGACGTCAGTGCTGACGTCATCTGGTGGGGCCAGGTGCACTGTTTCGTGGACCGAGTCCACCGTGGACCAGAGCCGGTCTATAGACCGAGGCGACGTGGCAGCACCAGAGAGTGCCACGTGTCCCCTGACGTCATGCTGACACAATAAACCGAGTTTTCAGTTGAAAAATAATTATATTAATTCGGTTTATTCTTTTTAATATATTTGCAAACTTTGAAAGGCTATAACTTTTGCATTTAAACTCCGATTGGGGTGATTCCAGTCTCTAAAAATTTGTAAAATTGAGATCTTTTTAGTGGTGAATTTTATTTGAATTTTTGAGGTCATTTAGTCTACTGTTTTGGTTATTTATTGCATAAATAATTTTACACGTAGACGCAAATTTGCCGGAAGGTTTCGAAGAAGAGTTCATAGCTCAAGACCAAGCTTCGGAACACGACCAGCAACTCTTTGAAGGCAAGTGATGCCCTGACCATTTTGATCCCAGTTTTTAGAATGTATTTTGCTTTGAAATTATGCATGCTAAGTTAATTAAAAATGAATTTAAATTGATTTGGGTATTGTAGCTAACCCACCCATATTGTTATTTCCACCTTGAAATTACTATTTGTATGCCTTTAAATCATTGTCACCCTAGGATTATTCATATTTATTGGATATTAATATGATGCCAACACGGGAGGCTAGACCGTGATTAGATGCTTAGCTTTGCAACGGGTCATGTATGATCTTTCGGTAAATTGCCACAATACTGATTAATGAAATATTGAATGTATTTTGAAAATGGTGTAATGATGCTATGTAATGAAATTGAGGTACGGAGACCTGTGTGATTCTGTACCGATGTTGAGTTATTGTTGGCATGTGTTGCACAATAATCAACGGGGTGGGAAATGATTTAGACTGGGGCAAGTGGCAAGGGGCTTTGTGCCAGGTGGGCCTGTGTGGCAATGGATTGATGAGAGTTGTGAGGCTATGTGCCACATGGGGCTGTGTGCCACTGTTGAGTGAAGGAAGTCTTGCCTTGGTCAGTTAAGGACTTCACCTTGCAAGTCTTTGAACTGAGTCACCCGTACAACCACATGTTTGGTATGGGACAGACCTAGTTGATTAGGGTTCTGATATCTTTCCTCTGATACCTCGGGGTGACAGTACACGGGGGTGTATCTGTGTGGGGGAGCGTATCTGTGCTACGGCTTGGTGTCCATCCAACGGTGTTGGCATGTCTTATACTTCGGCTCTGTGTGAGAGAAGTGATAGTGAAGGCAATACCGGAGAGGTTCATTGGTTAGGGTAGAGGTTCCTAAAAGGCTTTGTTGAGGACAATCACCTGTGTGGTGAGCGGCTGTATCTTGTGGGTAAAGTGTACAACCTCTGCAGAGTGTAAAATCTATTCGAATAGCCGTGTCCGCAGTATTGGACATTGCTCGGGTATTACAGTCAAGGGTTAGATCTTCAAAAATAAAATGGGGAAAGGGTGGCTGTGTGCTAGTGTGAAAATGAATTATTAAGACTGTGTGCCAAGTTTACGGAGAAAAATTGTTTAAAGAACTTAGTACTATTATTAAATGTTTCACTGCTTTTAATCCAAATAAATTGATAGTTTAAAAATGTTGATTATGCAAATGAGCCAAGTAAGCCAATTCTTTGGAATAAGTCTTGCATATAGTAATAGCAATGCATTCTGTGGATTAATTGTTGAGTGCCTTGAGTACTCACCCCTCCTTGCCTATCGACTCAACATCAGTGGAGGAGTCTATGCCAGTTTGGGAGGAGGAGTACGTTGAAGATCCGGACAATTAGGGGGCAAGCCCAGTCGGTTGTCTGTGGCGAGATGAAGGCTTCCACGAAGTTTATTTGCTTTCCGCTGTTATCTTTTAATACTCTGATAATGTAAGCCCTGCGTGGCTGGTCTTATGTAAGGAGACCATAAGGTCGTACAATTCAGTTTATATAAAAGTTTGCACTATTTAATATGGTATCGTTGTGAATGTCTGTGATGTTCAACCCTGTAAAGACAGTGTGTGCTAGCGTGATCCTGGACTAGCACAGAAAACACAGAGGGTCTAGATTCTCAGAATCGGGTTCCGACATTTAAGATCCAAACACGCTGAAAGAGATTGAGGAGTACGTACTCAAGGTGCTGCTAAAGCTACAAGACAAGACCTACGTACTTTTACCCTACAACTTTCAGTACGTGTTTCCCTGCCTACTAGTCTCACACATTTCATGCGCAACACTATGTGACGACTAATTGGCTTCACAACTTTCACTGGATCCTCCTCGTCATCATATTAAACGAAAGCACGATCACTGTCTTGGACTCAATGAGGAAATCGATAGACGATTACAAAGAAGTAATAGAGTTGCTAGACAGGTAAACTCGGTCGTTGTTTTATTGCTCCAATAATCTTTCATTCCATTGCACCTAATTAAGTTTAGTGACTACTCAAAACCATGCAAAGGGCGTACGCAAAATACCGCAAGAAGAGCCAGCGGTATCGTCCATTCACGAAGAAGTTCAGAATAAAAACTGATTTTCCATGCCTGAGATAGCAGCAAGGGAACAATTTATGTGGATACTACCTAATGACACATATGCACACGTTCATCACTGACAGTACCGACTACAACGGCGAGATGATATATCATTACATGTTGACGCCTACTTTCCTTCATAATGACGATGACACTAATTAACACTTCAATTTCTTCAATGGCAGCGCGTGAAGCTGGGCACCAACAGTCTACTCGACAGCGAAATTGAATCCCTTCGAGAGCAGATGGCTGTGTTCATCGTTCGAGAAGTTATCAACCCGAAGGGCGAGTTTTACATGCAAACGCTAAAGCTTAAGTGAAATGTGAACGATTGTGAATGAACAATGTAATAATTAAATATTATGATACTTTAATGTATTTGAATTATGCTTTAGCGATGCTTCGTTAATATTGTGCATAACATATACCGTACAGAATACATCTACTGTACAATATATATGCTGCAACATTACATAATATATATACTAGAAACATATATATATATATATATATATAAAACCCATCACTGTCGGATTTACAGGAAAATATGGTAGTGATAAGGAGTTATCACTGCTGATTTTGGAGGAAAAATGGCAGTGATAAGAAGTCATCACTGCCAATTGTAGAACATAACCGGCACTGATAAGGAGTTATCACTGCCAGTTAAAGAGAAAAATCCGGCAGTGATAATTACTTATCATTGCCGGTTGTGTAATATGGACTAGCAGTGATAGTGATTATCACTGCCGGTTCAAAACGTGACCGTGATAGTCCCCGACTATCACTGTCACTTAATTAGTGCTGGGTCCACATCCGGCAGGGATGCCGATGTGGACCCGACAGTAAAGTCGTTTTAGCATTGCGTTGTTCCACGCGTAGATCATAGCTCAGGAGATGAGCTCGTTGAGCGAGACCAACTCGAGGCGCGTCGTGAGGGACGTCACCAGCGAGTCATACTTCTCACCGGGTCCAGCCAGGAGGTAGGAAACAATCTCCTCATCACGGAGCGTGTGCCCTAAAACGCCATGGTATCGGTCAGGTTTTTGACCTTGCTGAAATACTCCACCGCCGTTAGATCGTTCTTCTTCATGTCTGCCAATTGGATGCAAATTTGCACCACCCGCGCAACGCGAACATCCGCTCGAGTGTTGTCCACACCTCTACCGAGGTATTGAGCAGCAACACCTGTGAGAACACCTCCGGCAACAGGGAGGAGAGAAGGGTGCTCAGCGCCAATGGTCATGCTGTAACCAGGTGAGATTCGCCGGATTGGGAGTAGTGACCTGTCCTGCATATGTCGTGGTGGTGAGGAACTGAGGACTTTCTCCAGGCAAGGATTCGTGCCGTCGACTTACGCAAGAAGCTGTTGGCTTTCGAGGTAGGGCATGAATTGTGCCTTCCATAGAAGGTAGTTCTCCCACGTAAGCTTCAAGTTGACTAGGGGATTGAAAGTGTTGAAGTATATATAAGTGAATTGTCCATATTTTATTGTCAGTTTAAGCTTTTGGGTGAATTGGCTGCTGGTGCATACAACTCAATATAGTATCAGAGCCAAAAAGTCTCGAGTTTAAAACCCGGTTGACGCAATTAAAAATAATAATTGTAGTCTACTTCTATTCCACATCCTAGAGCTGAGGAAGCCTATACGTGAGAAGTGTTGAAGTATAAGTCAATATGGTATTAGAGCCAAGAGGTCTCGAGTTCAAGACCCGGTTGGCGCAATTAAAAATATAATTGTAGCTTACTTCTATTCCACGTCCTAGGCCTAAGAGAGCCTATACGTGAGGGAGAGTGTTGAAGTATAAATGAATTGCTCACCTTTGCTCATAAGCTTAAAGCTTTTAGGTGAACTGGCTGGTGCATGCAACTCAATAGAAAGAAGTAACTATTACGGGATATAATTTATTAGCATTGTATAATCTTGTTACAATGGTTAGTGGAGTGCAATTAACATTAGAAAGAGATATCTTTCGATGGAATTTTTGATCCATCAAAATGGATAGTTTTCTGTTCAGTTGTTGTATCAGGCTTTAATGCATCATAATGTCCTTGTTAGAAACCGTAATTTGTGGAAGCTTAATTTAACTCTAAAAATAAAAAAATTCTTTAGTACCTACGTTGTGGGGTGATATTAACAAAAGGTAACCTTACAAAAAGAAACTAGAATGGTAATAAAACATGTTGTTTTTGTAACAAGAATGGAACCATGCAACACATATTTTTGACTGCCATTTTGCTTGTTTGGCTTGGCATGTCATCCAAGTGGCTCTTAATTTGACACCTCCTAGTAGCACGACCAATATGTTTGGGAACTGGTTAACGGGGCTAGGCAAAGATTTACAGAATCACATTTTGGTTGGCGCTGCCATACTATGTTGGTCAATTGGTTACATCGGAATTATATGGTGTTTGATAAGAAAAGAAATCTAATCCATTGCAGGTTATCTTTATGTGCACCAAATAGTTATGCTCGTGGTCTGTGCTACAATCTCAAGAGGCCCAGGCTGTGATATCTTCAGGATGCAGCTTGCTAGATATGGTACCCAGGGACCTCTTCATCATGCATGGGTGGAGAATTAGTAATAGGCTGTGTGTGGATTGAGATCTTTTGTTTCATCTTTAATTTTGGTTTGTTGCAAATTTTCTGCAGAATTTAATTATATTCTTCTATAGATAGTTGTTTGGCTCTAACTTTGTAATAATTGTTTGGCTGTGTGCATCTCACGATGCAAAGGCCGGAAGATTTAATCTTCCATTATCTAAAAAACTGTAATTTGAGCATTATTGCACTAAATAAATGAAAGATGGCATTTGCAAAAGACACCTCAGATTCTAGTGATACGAGACGAATTATGCAAAACTGACAGTTTGTTGAACTATGATCGTATATTGTTCATATCCCTTGTTGTAGCATCACGCATTCCAAGCGATCAAGATATTACCACAGTATAATTTTTTATTGCTTTTGCCAAATTTTTAACAACAATTTCAGCCAGCTTCCCTAAACAATTACAACCGATTATTAAAAAAGATTAACCAGAATATGTATAATAAAATAAATAGAAACAATAACAGTAATAATTTTAGAACCACGCGCTCAAGCACGCTCAAGATCATGCGCTAGGGAATGCCCAAGTCCTCGAGCTTGGAAATGCTCGGTGCCACGCGCCCGAGAACGTTCGGATCACATGCGTTAGGGTGCAATCATTACCTTTTGACGATGAAATAGAACAAAGATTTATAGATAATAAATAAACAAACTAAACTTCTCAATTAATATATTTAAATTCAACTAAGTTCACATGAGTATTATTATGATATAAAAGTTCAACAACTAAACCGACTAGCCATTTTATTAATCCAAGAATGATCACTAATACTAGATAACTGTGTAGATGATGTGACAAGTGAAGTGATGACGCTACTCCCATCCAATGCATGTCGTCTTTAGTATTCACCTAAAAATAATAAATAATCAAGTATGAGTCCAAGACTCGGTAAGTATATAGTAAAACTATAACATAACCATTATCACATTTATATCTTTAATTATATTTTATCATTAGTGATCCAATACAATTCTATCTACTAGATTATATGTACATCACATAGCGTATACCGGTATAGTGTATCCCATGGAGGTGCCTGCCGAAGCAGCTCTTTCATACCCACACAAAATAGATTATAGAGGCCCACAAATGTCACCTCTTTCCAATTCAAATAACATGATTTATCAACATTTAACATTTACCATAATAACCATTAAGTTCTTCATCATACTATTGCCATAGTAAATAAAAGTGATCATGTAAAATAGCATGGTAAATAAATTGTCAATGTGAACAAGAGTTAAACCAAGTTATCGTTCTACCATGCACTTATCTTTTACCCACGAGAGACGAATGACGTGTAATTGAAGCCAAACCCGAAGTCATACCTCCTATAGTAGGTAATCCCAACTCAACAGCATTCCACAATAATAAATAAAATCAATCATAATAATATCACTCGTACGCACAATCCTGGAGCTAATTTTCCCTCCCATTAGACAACATTCACTTTGCTATCCCGATGGTCGGATGACCATAACTCCTAGCTTAGGAGCACAAACATAGCAAACCACATATGTTTTGAAAACTACATAAGATTGTCTACAAGTTTCTAGTTGGCCAAAGATTCAGCATAGTTCTTTTAACCCATCGTTTTAAGCATAGAAGACTGTTATGTTGCTTTCTAGACAGTAGGCTTAACAATTTAGTATACATTTTATACAAATCCAAATATAGCAAACCATGGCATTCCAGGAATCTATGGAACATTGTATATCATTCTCTAGTAATGGACATAATTTAATTCAGCATTCATCTAGCCCTATAAGAAAATCAACACAATTGTGCCCAACAGTGACCGATTTTGCACAGCAATCTTCTAAAAGCCATAATTTTCTAACCGCTTAACCAAATTAAACATTCTTGTACTCTAATGAAACTTTAGACAATTACATACACTTTTTATAACTTGGATAGGCCATGAAACTGATAGTAGATATCCCAAAACTAGCCCTGATGATAGAATACTACTAATTGAATACCGATCACTCCCAAATACCATCAAGTGCTATCTATCTTCCTCTTCAACCACTAATACGACCATAACATCACATCACTATAGCGCAAATATGACGAACAACAATCAAGGGTTTATACCTGCGTCCCAAAGCTTCGTCGAAAACTTCGACATGCCGGTCCTCCGAGTTCCCACATGTTCCATGCTCCTTCACGCTTCTTGAGACTCCCGCGCCATAACCTCTAAGATCCACAACACCTTTGCACATGGTGACGTGAACGGAGCTCTGTTTGGACGCACTGTTTGATGAGAAACACAAAAATACAAAGCAAGATATTGTCGGGGGCTCACGACGGAAAATGGCGACGCCATGGCACCTTGGCAATGGTGCGTTGATGGACGGTAGGCGGCGCCGGTGGCATCTTACCTTGGTGTTGGCATGGCTCAGCGACCGTGCAGCGATGTGGCTCAGCAACGGCGCAGCGACTCAGGGGGCCTAGGGCGGTAATGCAGTGGGGTCGGGTGGCTACTGCAATGGCCTGTGAGACTCCGTTCTGATGAACAGGAACCTCCATGTGATTACTGTGCTATTCCCTGGATCAGTAGCTAGCACTCACATGTTTACAACATTCATATCACAACCATGCTCGCAAACAAACAGAAGGATATACATAACAGTAATAATTATACAGAGTTCAGTACAAATTTAAAACGTTTGACAGCGGAAACCAAAAAAAAGCTGAACAACTCCAAACAACCTTGCGGTTGCCCACTAAACCCTCAAGCAACTGACTAGGCACCCTAGAAGAGACTATCGTCGAAACCCCCGAGACCTTCCCGAAAAGAACGTGTCTCAGGAGATCACGATCTTAAATCCTCTGAGATAGCAGATGCAAGATTGAGTACATTGGTACTCAGCAAGTCTTATAGTGGTTCACAGATGCAAATAAATAATTATGCAGGCTGAACAATAGACAGGCTATGGCTATATTGCAGTTGCATAAAAGTATTGCAAATGTATAAGCATATTAGATTGTAACCTCGCATTTTAATAAAAGCAATTGAAAGACAATATGATAAGCAATTATTCCAGATTTTCAACCTAGTCTACCCGACTGCATAGGTCCCCGGTGTCGATCCTTTGACACAAAACTAGTTACAAGACAGTTTCCAACCCAAAACCCATTTTCCAGAAAGTACCAAAAGACTCTAGCATGAAATAACGTCAACAAGTGCCCTTGACCGCGGGCGCGGCTAATCGATTAGATTTACACTCTGTAGAGGTGTACACTTTACCCACAAGGAATGATCAACCTCTTTTGCCAGGCCAGTTAACACACTTCCTTTGGTGTGTCGGCAAGGAGATCATACAGAGCCGTTACATTATCTAGACGTGGATTTACACCAGCCCGGGACGTTAACCCTAGCCCTGAAAACAGAGACACTCACTCAAGTCATGGATCCACATTTATCACACACACACCACGTCTCTGTCCAGGGCAAGGCGTACACCGTTGCATTGGTATGTAGAAACCCCTACGCATGCACTGACCAAATGTCTCATGCAATCTCCCGCCTTCCATGGATGCAAAGCCACATCTAAACAACTTAATAGGCTAAGACCCGCCCATACAAGCCCTCGTGGTTGCACGAAAAACATGGATTCAACGTCCCATCGCTCGGTCCTTAATCCGACACGGGCGATACTCCACCCTATACTACGTGCATATCCCTTTGCACAACCGGCTATTGCCAATAATCGCCCGCGTCAAACCATAGTTTTACTTGAGGTTTTTTTTAGCAAATTAACATTAACCATTTCACAAAAAGGACCATACACAAGTTGAAAAGATTGAAAACACACAATGGATTAGCTTAAGCAGGAATATTATTATGCTAGCAGTTATACCCAAAATGACATTAAGTATGTCTAGATCAAGCTAAGGTTTACAAGGTTCACATGTCCATACAGCTTGAGATAAACCATAATGTACAGGATTAACTACAGTTCCAACCCAAATTAGCACTTCTATGGAGAATTATCCGGATGCATCATACATAGGCAAAAACAACATAAGGTAGGTAAATTATCAGGCTCAATATGCTCAAGGGGTTGCTTGCCTTGCAGCTCACTGTCAGGTATAAAGTCTAGATCTGCGGAACAGTCGTCTTCTTCTTCGATGACGTTGGTGTCTACTCGTCGAGAAAACGAAGAACAAAAGAACATTAGTAACCTCCAAATGGGCAAAAAAAAAACAGACAGACAAGCAAATAACACAAGTTCGAACCAAACAGGGGTTGCTTTTTACGACTTATTTGCATTCATATATCGAATTATAGATGCTAAAATTACTTAGATTAAGAAGATTTTGCTCATTAGCAACCCTAGAAGAGGACATGAAAGAGCAGCACTAGGAAAACCACTCTCTGCCTTCTCATTAGTCCAAGAAGTGAACATTCAAAATCAAGACTTTGGGTTATTCATCTAATGAGATTTATGTGCAACATCTAATGAAATCAGGGTTTTAATCTTGAACTAGCTAGAGAATACTTTGGTTAACAATTCTAATGGCTTCTCTTAATTTTTAGGGTTTAGACAAGGCTTGGAAACTACTGATAAAAAGGCTTGGTTGGAATCTTAACTTAGGCTGTAAATCTGGCTAAGGAAAACAGACTAAATAATATCACTTAAGGTTATTACACTTATGAAAACTAAGTAAAGCACAGCTCTTAAACATAATATTTTTCAGGAATATAGTAGTATAAACATTGGTGATCATTTCTACACTATCCTCTCTAAAATTCTCACTTGCATGAGCTACTTTACAAGC
The DNA here is from genome assembly GCA_036346275.1 of Otatea glauca. Taxonomy (NCBI): domain Eukaryota; kingdom Viridiplantae; phylum Streptophyta; class Magnoliopsida; order Poales; family Poaceae; genus Otatea; species Otatea glauca. Next base: position 43,124,658 of record CM070721.1, on the reverse strand, counting down.
TGTTGAAAATGCTAAGTATTTCAACTACTCTAAGAACTATATCAGTTAAGCTTATTTCACTAACTTGTTTTGCATACAAACCTTAGTAAAAGGTCATTATTTTTCCAGAACCTATTAGTATATACTATGTGGAGTGTTCCAATACTATTTTTACATTATCTCTTATTTAGATATTCTATTTTATCAAATGTTGAAAAGGGCTATATGAACACAAAAACTGCCTTATAACATTTCAATCTTTCACTTTCATTTACTACTAAACCACTCATCATCTTTTATTCATTTTCCTCCTGGCATGAGGGCATGATATTAAAAACATTTTGAAACTGAATTTGAACTATTTTGAACCTATTCATAGTAAGTTACCTCTATTTTTACTATTATAAATGTTGTTTTCCTTTATTAAATAACCGTCACCTATACTTTTTCCTAGGTATTTTCACATGAGCCAGCTCCCATTGGTATATGTCCCTCCAGGATGAATCTTAAACACTTCAACTTTAATTCTTTCTTTTATTTACATAACCTCTTCTTTATGCTTAGTATTCATTTTTGTGTAAACATGATATACAACAAGGCAACATGTAAACATTTTTGTTTATTTGAAACCCTTATAACCCATGGATTCCATATAAACTTTTATTACATTAACTGAACTTTTCCAAAAATATTTTATTCACATGGCCTCATATTTACCCATGAGCATTTTTAATTTCCTAAAAATTACACAGAGCTCTTCTATCATTTATTTTTGGATATTCTGAATCTACAGGGTTTTACACGAATTTAGAAACTGGTTTCACTAATTTTTGCCAGATGATTCAAAAGTTACAAGCATTTGAATTTTGGCCGGCTATGAAAATCATCTAAAATCTGAAATGTGCTTTCGCTATTGAGAGGCGCCTTTCCTCGCGCGCGCAAAAACGCGTTCAAACGCGCTAACCCGCTGACACATGGGGCCCACCGGTCAGCGACAGCAACCAGAGCTCCTCAGCTTCTTGCTCGCCGCCGGCGAAGCAGCTCCGCCGCGGTGTAATGGGTTCCACTAACACCATCAGGGCGCCAAGGCGAACCTAGGGGTGGCATCGATTCGACGAACGGAGGTCGGGAAGATGGCCATCACCGCAGAGGTGCGGCGGCGCCATGACCGAACCGGCGAGAGCTCGGTTAATGGCCGAATTTCCAGTGAACTAGGGCTATGTGAGCTACAGTAGGGTGAGGGGATTCGGACTCACCGGGTGGTTGGGTCGGAGGAGGTCCGTGGAGAGCTGCCACCGCACGCCGGCTGCGAAGAAGAAGAGCGGCGGCGGGACGGCGCTGCGAGCAAAAACAACCTAAATCGGTCGTTAATCCGCAACCCTGAGATGCTCAGGAAGCTCGGGATGGAAACAATTTGAAGAAATGGGGGAAGATTGACCCGAATTGCCGAGTTCCCTTCTTTCGGCTCCTGCGGACGAACGAGGAAGAAGACCCCACGTGAGGCTCTCCACTCAGCGAAAAGCAAATGGGAGGAGGGGAGACGAACCTGCGACGCAAGGGGAAGCTTAAAGCTTATGGTTCGCAATCGTGTCTGCGCTTGGACTCGGGTTTAGGGCGTTGCCTCGGTCGACTTCTTCTGTGCCGAGCGCAAGCAGCGGCGCAGCCACCTCTCTAGCGCGGCTCGACCAAGAATGACCAAGCACAAGCATGTGGGAGACGGCGCGCTACGTGGACGACGATGAGCGTGTCCGGACGGGAGTGGTTGCGGCTGATCGGTGAAGGACGGAGGCGACATCACCTCGCCTCGGCCGAAAGGAGAGAAGGGGAGAAGAACGCCGTGCACCGAGGCTGACATGCGGGACCGGGGCCCACTGGAGTGAGACAAGACTTCGCCTTAGCTTTGCCAGCGTGACAAGCTCAATAACGGCCGGACCCACTTGTCAGTGATAGTGGACGATTAATGCGATGGGACTGGACGGGAATTCTCCAGATTTTGCATTTGTTTAAGCTTCAAACTCAGTCAATATTTTATCCAAATATTTTACCAAGACTTGCTGGGAGTCATACGCCTCCTGTAAAATTTTGAGATAAAAACTCCTCCCAGAGGTTTTACTAAAATTCTGACACTGTACCCTGCCCTAAATCTTGATTTCAGATTTTGATTTAATTAAAGGTCCATATTTTATGATTTATTTTTGAACCTTTTTGGAGAGGTTCATATCCTTCTGAGGAGATCACCCTAACATTTTCAAGTCAAAACCGTAAGTAATTATTTTATAAGAATTCTGACAATCGTTTTTCCATATTTTCTAGACTCTCTGTAATTGAATTTTCAATAGGCTTAAACCAGTTTATTAAATTACAGAAATTTTACCAGTGATGAGTTATACAGACAGGGATTTATATAAATTTTCTTGGCTTTACCTTAAAGTAGACTATTTTTCATTTAGCTTTTTGATTTACTGTTTTTAGTCAAAAAGTAACTACATGATTTAATTACCTTGATCCAAAGCATATAAAATTTTATTTACTTGTCAAACTGTATTACAAGCTTGAATAGGACCCATGGTAAAATTTTCTGAATTTTTATCTTCATCTTTTTACCTTCTTGCATTTCTTACCCTTTGTCTTGCTTTTGTTTAGTCTTTTCATACAACACAAAAGTCTGAGGAAATTCCAATTGGAGCAAATAATACCAAGAAAACCCAGAAGTAATTATTTTCAAATTTAAATTGTACATCTTTTACTATTCTAGATTTCCAGGGTGTTACATGACCCTAGAGGTAGACAACGCTGGGGCTGAGGGCGTGGCACAGGGAGCGGGGGCATGGTACAGCTAGGGTTTGTCCACCCCAGTGCCCTTTATAGCTGGCCGGACCGAGTTCATCTCGGTAGGCATGTGATTCTAAGTCGCCCGAACCAGCCCACTAATTTCTTTTTTATATTTCTGGAGTATCACACTCATCAACTTTAGATTTGGAATGAACAGGTTGGTGTATGGAACTCGATATATTTCTGGAGTATCACACTCATCAACTTTAGATTTGGAATGAACAGGTTGGTGTATGGAACTCCATAGACACATCTTGAAATGCCACGCCAAATTAATTTGCTTATTTTCCTTCCAAATCACCATGAAAATGCATGTATTACAAAACACCGTTTACACGTGATAATTTTGATTAACCCCAAGCGCGCTCAAAGGCCGCACCAATTAAATTGTCGATGAAATCTCATGTCATAAACTATGAATAGTATGATCTTCATGGCTGGCCTCATCATCCTGGATGAGAATACAATCGAAATATCTCGGTTCCGTCATCCATGAACCTTCACGACTCCTTCAGAATGGATCACATTGAACTATCGAAGCAATATCTTAGTTCCATATTCATCCACAAAGCCTTACTTGCAGAAAAAAGCATTGACCCCACCTGACGTTTGATCATTTTATATTCATACATCTATCAAGATCATACATAAATCAAATACAAGCGGCGACCTTGCGTGCCCAAGAAAGCAACCCATATCCGGCCTGCCTTAGTTGCAGCTGCCTGCGCTGTCCATCCGAGAAGGCATTATCCGTTTGCCCCAATAGCTTAAGCTCCAGCGCATCTTAATTAAAAGCCTCGCCGATGCCGCCATTTCTCACATGCATTGCACGAAGCCGTCTGCCAAGATGCCGTCAACGGTGGAGTACTCGTGGCGGGCGGGCGGCGGCGAGGGCGTGTATGCCGGGCAGCGCAGCGCGTTGGTGCTCTCGTCGTACCCGGTGCTGCTCATCCTCGTCATCCTCGCCGCGTTCGTCAAGTTCGTGTGGATCGCGCTGACGCTCTACTGCGCGCTCCTCTTTCTGCTCTCGTGCACATCCCGCCGCTTCGCTTGGTCGGGAGGCGCCGCGGCCGTGACCGCGGTCACCGCGACGCAGGAGCTGCAGGGAGCCGTGGGCCGGGGCGGACTCTCGCAGGTAGCCTTATCGGCGATCCCGGTATTCCTGTACGACGTGACCGTGCATGGGGAGACGCAGTGCGCGGTGTGCCTGGAGGCAGTGCGGAGCGGGGAGGCGGCGCGGCGGCTGCCGGTGTGCGCGCACACGTTCCACGTGGGGTGCATCGACATGTGGCTTGACTCACATGCGACTTGCCCAGTATGCCGGTGCCACGTCGAACCACAGAAGGGCGACAAGGAGGCGCCTGCTCCGATCGAGCCACCATTGCCGCCGGTGTAGTTCTTGGTGCAGCTCGGCGGTTCAAAGATAAGTCTGTACGTACAGGTTTAGATTTTAGGTACCGTAGTTGTGTCAGTCAGTCGTGTTACTCTGCTGAAAATCGCATGTAGTATCCTACTACGTCTTTGTCACATTTTCACAATATTGGGCTACTAACCTTTGTCAAGTCTTCTACTAGTCACATTTTCCACAGATACATACAGCTAGCTAGCACTATGAGTGATTTTTTTTTGGCTTATTTGGCCCCTTGTTTGCACCAAAATTCGATAAGTTTAGCCAAATCGATAATAAAATCGAAGATATGGAAACTAACGGACAGGATTGGAAAGAATTCAAGATATTTGGTAACAGCAAAATCTTAAAAGAAAAACAACCGTCCGAGGTAAGACCGATACGGATCAGGATTTTAAAACGTGTTGTAATAGGACACGATCGGCCGAAAGGTATAAGAGAAGGGCCGAAGCAAGCTGTGGATCAATACAATACAATCAATGTCGGGACCCGGATTTGCAAATCCGAAACCCTCTGTGTATACTGCACTAGTCCAGGATCACGCTAGTGCACACAGTGGAAACATAGATGAAATATCATTTCATACAACAAATTAATTAAGAAGAAGCAATTTATTATTAAATAAAGCAAACGACCTTATGGTCAATGTTTACACCATTACGCCTTAAGGGCTTAAGAAACAAATACTATTGCAGCGGAAAAGATAACTTGAGCCATTCGACATGCCACAGGCAATCGTCTGGGGAACGCCTTCCTAATCCACGTAGTCTTCATAGAATTCCTCCTCATGATATTCATTATCTCCTTCAACAACTGATCAACAAGGGCATAAAGCCGTGAGTACAAAGGTACTCAGCAAGCCGTAGGGAATTGATGCAATATATTCATGCACGGCTTGACAAGGATGGCTATATAGTTCATTTGCAGAAAGCAATACTTGAATTGAAATACAATAAATAGATTGAAAGCATATTTAAGAAAAGATAAATAAATAACTGGTAGATCAATGATAGACAACAAAACAACAGTGAACTCCCCGTTCACATCCCAACAATTCCACATTCCACATTTTATGAAACACTCTATACCCCGTGTGAAATTCCCGGGCTTTGTCCATGACCACGGACACGGCTATTCGAATAGTTTTACACCCTGCAGAGGTTGTACAACTTTACCCACAAGACATGAACATCTCTTTGTGCAATCGATCTTAACACACTTCCTTTGGTGTGTCGCAGAGATATCATGACAAAGCCTTTACAATGCACTGTCTAAACTCGGTACTGCTGTCGGGACCCGAATATGCAAATCCGGACCCTCTGTGTATACTGCACTAGTCCAGGATCATGCTAGTGCACACAGGCTCAACATAAGTAAATATCACAATCATACATAGCGAAAATATTATGAAAGACATCATATGATACATACCACTAGTCGAATGACCTCATGGTCCACTTACATGACTATGCCTCGCAAGGTGAATAATATATTAAATCTGCGCGGAATGAAAACGTAGACAACCCCTCGGTATACCACGAGCAATCGACAAGGCTTGCGCCTAAACATTCGTCTCCTCCTGGAATCTTTCCTCCATTGATGTAGACTCTTCAACCGGTGAGGTTATTGTTGGCAAGGGTGAGTACTTAAAGCACTCAACAAGTTGTGCACGAATGCAATTCTACGCAACTATATGCAAGGCTTATTCAAAGGATAAGCTATCATGGCTATTTTGCAATAAAGCGACATTTACGAACAAATACAATAAATAGATTGTAAAGGCGGTAAAACAAATAACAATAATGATAGATTCAACTTTTCTCAAGTAAACCAAGTTTCCAATCTTAAGTCAAATTCCATCTTCCATATGGCATTGGCCATCCCAACCAAATTGTTCATTTTAATTAAGCTAACCCTTAATCAGTAATTCCGAGCATTGCTCACTACATGAGCACGGCTATTCAATAGTTTCACACTCTGCGGAGGTTATGCACTTTACCCACATGACATGATCGTCTCTTGGTGCCTTCCGGGTTAACACACTTCCTTTGGTGTGTCGGCGGAGAGATCATGACAAAGCCTTTACAATGCTCTGGCTTAATCCAGTACTACCCGTTAAGGTTTCAACACCGTGGGTGCGAAAACCACAACCAGGGCCCCCTCTTGCGCCATGTGAATTACACCATAACTCGGGAACTCACACCACCAATGATAGTACCAAGTTAAGACATTACAAATTAATCAGCTAGGCTGTCCCATTACAACACGTGGTTGCATGATTGACTCAGGTCAAAGGCTTGTAAGGTTAAGTCCTTAGAGTGATCAGGGCAAGACATCCACATACCCTCTGCCCATTGGGCCCACCTTAGCATACTCGCCCCTTGTCACTTGCCCCAATCTAAATTATTATCACCCAGTTGGTTACCAAGCACCACGTGCCATCAACAATTCAACATCATTGCGTGACATGACTCGCCACAACAACTCAATCTCATCGTGTGATTCCACATGACACACAAGTTCTTAACATTGTTCCATATTCCATTAATCAAGATTAATTATCAATGATTCGACACATGTGATGACGTGGCATGGCTAAGCAACTAATACGGACTAATCCTCCAATGTTGATCATAATTATTAACCAACTATATTGAACCAATCTAGGGTGACAATGGATCATGGCATTCAATGACAAGGTAGGGTATAGATCAATCTGGTATATTAGCTACGCCCAATTTAATTTAAAACAATTGTATATTTGAAATATATGCAATAGGGTAGAACAAACATAGCAATTTTATAAACATGGGTTCAACATGATCAAAGCACAACTTGCCTTAGAATAGGTTCTGGTCTTGCTCTGAAACTTGATCTCGAGTTGTTGGATCTTCCTCGAGCGTCGCACAATTCAACGTCTCAGCGTCAGAAAGAGAAAAGCAAATAAATGCCAAAACAGAGAGCAATTGAACTCCAAAATCAAATAAAATTCACTATTAAATAGATCTCAATTTTACAAATTTTTAGAAATTTGAATCACTCAAATCCGAGTTAAGATGCAAAAGATATAGCCTTTTAAAGTTTGAATAAATACTGAAAATACAGAAATTGGAAATTCAGAATTTCTCGATTTATTTTTATACTGAAAAACCTGATTTATTGCATCATCGCGACGTCACTGCCACCGGACCAATCACGAGCCGCCACGTCACCACGGTCCACGCACCGGTCCACGGTTTGGATCTGGTCCACCGTGGACCCGTCCCACTCCTCTTCCGTCTTGTCGACACGCGCTACGCTTTGGCCGCTCTGGCGCCGCCCGCGATCGCGCCGTTGCCGGCGCGTGGCGGATCGGAACCACCCGAGGAAGATCGGACGGTCGGATGATGGCAACGACAAGACTCACGTGGCTTAATCCGTCGTTCACGAAAGATCGGACGGCCACGATCCAACGAGCGGCGCGACGGCGAGGTCGGTGGCGCGACTTCACGAGCCGAGGAAGAAGATGCTCGACGGCGGAATAGCACCGAATAGGCGCAACTCGAGGCGGATCTGGTAGAGCGGTTGGCGCAACACGACGAGATACACAGCTACGGCGGAGACACACCGGGCGACTAGGCGGCGGGAGAAACCTTCGATTGCGGCGGCACAACCCGCGAGCAAGAACTTCGATGAAGGTTGGCTTCGGGTGACGGCGAAGCGGCGGCAGTGCGCGAGCGACAAGGCGAATCTCGGGAGGTGGCGGTGTGCTTTATAGCCCTCGGGGCGTGCGCGTGCGGAAATCGGAGACGGTCTCGTGTGGCGGCGGTCCGGCGACAACACGGAGCGGCGGCGTGGCCTCATCTCGCGGCGTCCACGTGGCTTCAATCCGACGGCTCACATGCATCGGCGGCGGGCAACTCTTGATCGCTCGATCAAATCCAACTACCGAGGCCAAGGCGGCTAGGGTTTGGTGAGGCAATTTGCTTTGGCCGCCGGCGGGCCTCAGCGCCTGATATTGGGCTTGCCCAATACTGTTCAAAAGGATTTTTAACACTTTATTAATTTAAATAATTCTAGAAATTCATTTAATTGGTTTTAGGCAAATAAATAATCAGGAAAAATCCAAGAAAATTCTCAAAAATACTTTGAGACATTCTGGACTCAAATAAAATATTTTTGGCAAAACTTTATTTTAACTTTGCATAAATTTAAATAGATTTGATTAAAAGGTCAATAAACTTAATTTAACATTATTTCAAATAAATCCAGAAAAATCCAAATAAATTCCCGAAAATCATAAATGCACAAATAACCAATAAAATAACATTTAAGCAAATTTTGGGATGTTACAAACCTCCCCCCTTAACAGAATCTCGACCCGAGATTCAGGGCTAACTAGAGAATAGGTTCGAGAATTCTGACTTCAAATCTTCTTCTCGCTCCCAAGTGGCTTCACTTTCGGAATGATTGCTCCACTGAACTTCTGCAAAAGCGAATAGACTTGTTTCTGGTCTTGCGTTCCATAACATCCAAAATTCTGACAGGTCTATTGCATCCAACGGGGTTTATTCTGCTGGCATTCTGAGACATTTCTTAAGTTGTGACACATGAAACACGTCGTGCACTTCTGCCAAGGACTGAGGCAACTCTAACTGATAAGCTACTTCTCCTCGACGGCTCAAAATTTTGAACGGGCCAACACATCTTGACGCAAGCTTCCCCTTAGCGTGAAACCTTTCGACACTTTTCAGAGGCGAACTTTGAGATACACAAAATTATCGCTCGAACCTCAAATCTTGGCAGCGGTCATCAGTAGTAACTCTTCTCGTCTTGGTGTGCTATCTTCAACCTCTCTCGATCATTGCAACTTGACTTTCGCCTCTTGAGAATATCGGCCCAAAACCAAACGTTCTCTGTTTGTTCCAATTTAATGGAGTACGACAAGCACGTCCATACAACGCCTCAAATGGTGACATCTGCGGGCTAGCTTGATAACTATTATTATGGCCAATTACGCATATGGCAAACTTTTATCCCAAGATGTAGCATAAGCTAAAGCACAAGCTCTCAACATATCCTCTAAAATCTGATTTACTCTTTCGATCGACCATCCATGCTGGGGGTGATATCTTTGTACTAAAATTCGGACAAGTCCCCATTGCTTCATGCAACTTGTTCCAACACCTTGAGGTGAATTGGGTACCTCTGTCAAACACAATCTTCTTGGCCACTCCATACAAGCATACAATCCTTGACATGTACAACTCCGCTAAGCGATCTCTCGAGTAAGTGGTCTTTCTTTGGGATAAAGCAGGCGACCTTGGTTAGGCGATCCACAATAACCCAAATGGAATCGTAATCTCTCCGAGTCTTAGGTAAACCGGTGATAAAGTCCATTCCGATTTCCTCCCACTTCTATTAGGAATTTTCAACTACCGCAATAAACCAGTGGTCTTTGATGCATGGCTTTTACTCTCGACATCGTCGCATAAAGCAACATGCTCGGCTACTTCACGCTTCATATTAGGCCACCAAAATCCCTCTTTCAAATCTGGTACATCTTAGCACTTCTGGATGAATTGAATACTCGAATCATGAGCTTCTTCCAAAATCAACTGTTTTAATCTCTTTCTTATTCAATACATAGCTTTGACCTTTAAACTGTGGTTCCTTGGTTATCCTGGTAAAATCCTCACTAAGCCTTCATCCTTCGACCCACTTCGATCGATCTTCAAGCATTGGCTTAACTTTCAAAGCAGCTATAAATCCTTGTGAAACCACTTCTAATTTCAACTTTTGAAACTCTTTGCACAATTTCTATTGATCACTTGATATTGGTGTATTGGTACTATGGCCTTTACGACTTAAGATATCGGATACCATATTAGCCTTACCGGGATGGTAACAGATCCCACCTTATAATACTTAATCACTCCAACCATCCTCTTCGTTTTATATCAAGGTCGCACTTGAACTCTTATGGTGCGTACCTATCCCCAATAATATAGTGGCGCAATGACTTCAAAGCATGCACTACGGTAACAATTTCCAATTCATGCGTAGTATAGTTCTCTTCATGTGGCCTCAAGCGTCACGACGATAGGCAACAACTTTACCTTTACTGCATTAACACACATCCAAGATTTTGTCTTGAGGCATCATAGTATATATCAAATCTGCGTTTGCGCATCCGCAACACTAAGATAGGTGCTATCGTCAAGCGTTTCCTCGATCACGAAAACTCTTTTTGCACTGCGGCGTCCATGCAAACTTCTTCTCCTAGTTGCCTAAGCGGTCTCGGTTGCTCCCACGTAACATCGCTTTTGGTTGGATCCACGATAACTCCTTTAGCAGTCATCTCATGACAAGAAATTCAACTTTCTCCTTCCAAAAGTCACATTTGCTAAGCAGCATACAGCCATGGGTCTAGCCATCTTTCCAACACTACTCCCAAGCGTTACGCATACTTTCCTTTTGACTTGAAGCAACAAAGACATCCCACCTATACACCATAACAGCTTGACCAATTTCCCATGGAACTCCGTTCGTCATGTCCATAAATTCTGTAATGGCATTGATCATTCTAGCAGACACACTGTAACCTCATCTCGTCCATCTGCGTGAAAACTCGACCTAAGAACATTCTCTGCACGGGTTACGAACTAATGATAACTCGATCGAAGATCTATTCTTGAGACACTCCGGCTCCTTTTGGTGATCAAACAAATTACGATCACAGGCGTGAATACTTACCCTTTTAATCATCACTTCATTAAATGCTCGACGGTCGATACACCTCCTAAGCTCCCATTTTTAAATAGAGCAGCGCTCCCTATGGTGACAAATTGGTTATAGCGAACCACCTTTCTAGCAACTCTTGATGCCTTCTTCATCTCAACTAGCTCATCAATAGGCATTCGATGAGGTCTCTTTACTTTGGCGCTGTATGCAGGACTAACTCCATCACACACTTGATCTCTCGATCTGGTGGGATCCTTCATAAACACATCTTGATACTCTCTAACAAGCGATACCCCTTCAAAGTGACAACTTCCACACTATTGACCTTGGTGGCCAACACAAACCGTAGTCATTTGAAATTCCATTTTCCCTTTGGGGCTTTTAGTGACACACTTCTTTGACCAAACTCGGGACGACCTTATGTCCGGACGACCAATTCATTTCGGAGTAGCATCTCGGTCGATATCCAATATCGCTCGCTAGAACTTTTCTCCAACTTAACTCCATCACATTCTAGGTTAGATCAAGCAATAGTGTACTTTACGACCATGATAATTCCTCGGTGACAATCTTTACAACCACCATCGAATCGATCATCGTTGCACACGCAACATCTTGAGTGAACCGTCAACATAGGGAATACTCGGGAACATCCTTTATCATTAATGCTTTTATTCCAACACTTCACATATCCACCTCTCAACCATCTTTACTTTATTTATTTAAGCACGAAAATCTTTACATGGAATTCACCTCTAGTCACTTTTCTTTTACAAGCGAGGGTATGACACTTGCATAGGCTAAAATCATCGATCTAAACTTCCTCGATTGGTATTGGCGAAGTTTTTGATCGAAATGCAATTGAGATTGACTTGCATTGTGCGATCACTTCCTTATGAGGGCAATTGTTAGCAAAATGCCGGGCTTGTTGCAGTGTAACAAAGCTTAGGTCCACCTCTCTTCCTTGAGCATTAAATCGACTAAGGCGGTGTCTTCATTCGGATGCCTCTTCTTCAACCGATTCTCGTACAAACTTCTCTTGCGACTTTCTTGCTCACTCTTGGCGTTATGAACTTGGTGAGGTAACCACGGAAGGACCGCGTCAGTAGGAGACTCTAGATTCTTTCGCGGGCATTTCTTAACAAAATGGCCTTCCTCATGACAGCTTATAACACACCGTGTTATTTGTTGTGCACTACAGTACATTGTTGTCTTCTTGTTGCGTCGAATCTGGTTGCTTCATAGGGCATTCACTAGCCCAATGGCCTTCTTTATCGCACATGAAACATCTTTGTTGGTGATCGCCAATTACTTCTTTCTTGATGAGGTCAACGGGATTAAGGTATTGTGTCCTTAGCTCTTGAGTGGCACCACTTTTGCAAGCGACGTTCCGCCTCTTCTTGACGACTCTGGAGCAACTACGGCTCGAAGATTCTTTTGCGATCTTTGAATTACAGCGGTGACTATTGGATTCAGAGGACATTGAGTGGACCATGATCTCGGCCTTCACAAAGGTAACATGTGATGTCACTCATAGGACATTCTCCCGAGAATGACTTCCTTCACAGTGGAGCAATTAATCGCATGCTCGTCGGTGGTATGTCCTATCTCTCCACAAATAATGCACGCACGATCTTGATTTGTTTGGTTGTGACACTTGAGAGCAACTCTTAGATGTTGAACAAGGTGCAAGAATAGTATTACGCTCCGTATTTATCGTGACCATCTGTCTCTAGGTGAAGCAAAGAGATTACAAAAGCAACAACAAATTCATTCCAAGTGATACTCAGCGGGGCTTCATGAGCGGACAATATTTCTTCCACCATTCAAGAATGATTCCTTATGGCGATAAGAAGCATACAGGACTTTCTCATCGTCTTCACACTGAGCAATGAGCGACTTCCTCTCAATGGTCTTGAGCCAATCATCTACTTACGGGTAACTCATTTCAAACGCGTCGGCGACGAGTCCTTATGAATTCGATAACCTTAAGTAGGAACGGAAATCATTGGTAGCGACTTGGGACACTTGGTTGACATTAGCTGGGTCGATCATATTCGCATCTGCTTCATCATTGCATGCATCAAGCGAGTCGAGCGATCAAGAACTCTCTGAAACTCTGCATATCCATCTCATCTTGACGGTTGAAGAACTAATCCACTATTGAGATTCTCCTTGGATTGATTTTCGCTGCCACTGATTATGTTGTTTCCACGAATCTGAACCCTCTGCTTGATTGCTTCACTTGGAATAGGGAAGAGGAAAATAGCATAGGTAAGCGAGAATCCTAAAGCGGGGAGATAGGTTTAACCCAATAACTTAAGCAAACAATATTAATAACTTGGTATGGTTGCTTGTATAAGCCTAAAAGCTCTGCAACACATACTGCACACTCAGCAATCAAGGAAGAACCAATTCAACCTATACACACAAAACTACCGCCTACAGGGGTAACACTTCTATCTTAAGCGGACGCGACTCCCACACCTGAGTCCCAACTGACTACTCGAAGCATAGATCTTCTAGCTCTTGGAACGCTTCATGGATCTACTCCTTCCTTGAGCACGATGATCCCCTCCTTCATGATTTCCAGGGTTGACAGCAAGCACTTGATACTTTCTTCTATGATGTGGCACGTCAACTACCAAGACAACTCAGATAAGGTTTTTAACTCGATCCAGCAAGGGAGAGAGAAAGAAATTCAGCAGGGGAAAAGAGAGAAATTTTGACGAGGAAAGGAATAGAAGAATAAGATAAGTTAAGAACATATTATTCTTCCAAGTTAATTCTTTTCTTTAGAAAATAATTTTGAAGTTCCTATAGAGACGACCAGACTATCTAGGGTCAGGCCTACGATCGAGATGGCTCGATACCACTACATCGGGACCGAATATGCAAATCCGGACCCTCTGTGTATACTGCACTAGTCCAGGATCATGCTAGTGCACACAGGCTCAACATAAGTAAATATCACAATCATACATAGCGAAAATATTATGAAAGACATCATATGATACATACCACTAGTCGAATGACCTCATGGTCCACTTACATGACTATGCCTCGCAAGGCTGAATAATATATTAAACTGCAGCGGAATGAAAACGTAGACAACCCCTCAGTATACCACAGGCAACTGACAAGGCTTGCGCCCTAAACATTCGTCTCCTCCTGGAATCTTTCCTCCAGCATTGATGTAGACTCTTCAACTGGTGAGGTTATTGTTGGCAAGGGTGAGTACTTAAAGCACTCAACAAGTTGTGCACAGAATGCAATTCTACGCAACTATATGCAAGGCTTATTCCAAAGGATAAGCTATCATGGCTATTTTGCAACAAAGCGACATTCTGAACAAATACAATAAATAGATTGTAAAGGCGGTAAAACAAATAACAATAATGATAGATTCAACTTTTCTCAAGTAAACCAAGTTTCCAATCTTAAGTCAAATTCCATCTTCCATATGGCATTCGCCATCCCAACCAAATTGTTCATTTTAATTAAGCTAACCCTTAATCGTAATTCCGAGCATTGCTCACTACATGAGCACGGCTATTCGAATAGTTTCACACTCTGCGGAGGTTATGCACTTTACCCACGTGACATGATCGTCTCTTGGTGCCTTAGGGTTAACACACTTCCTTTGGTGTGTCGGCGGAGAGATCATGACAAAGCCTTTACAATGCTCTGGCTTAATCGAGTACTACCCGTTAAGGTTTCAACACTGGTGGGTCTGAAAACCACAACCAGGGCCCCCCTCTTGCGCCATGTGAATTACACCATAACTCGGGAACTCACACCACCAATGATAGTACCAAGTTAAGACATTACAAATTAATCGACTAGGTGTCCCATTACAACACGTGGTTGCATGATTGACTCAGTCAAAGGCTTGTAAGGTTAAGTCCTTAGAGTGATCGGGCAAGACATCCACATACCCTCGCCCATTGGGCCCACCTTGGCATACTCGCCCCTTGTCACTTGCCCCAATCTAAATTATTATCACCCAGTTGGTTACCAAGCACCACGTGCCATCAACAATTCAACATCATTGCGTGACATGACTCGCCACAACAACTCAATCTCATCGTGTGATTCCACATGACACACAAGTTCTTAACATTGTTCCATATTCCATTAATCAAGATTAATTATCAATGATTCCGACACATGTGATGACGTGGCATGGCTAAGCAACTAATACGGACTAATCCTCCAATGTTGATCATAATTATTAACCAACTATATTGAACCAATCTAGGGTGACAATGGATCATGGCATTCAATGACAAGGTAGGGTATAGATCAATCTGGTATATTAGCTACGCCCAATTTAATTTAAAACAATTGTATATTTGAAATATATGCAATAGGGTAGAACAAACATAGCAATTTTATAAACATGGGTTCAACATGATCAAAGCACAACTTGCCTTAGAATAGGTTCTGGTCTTGCTCTGAAACTTGATCTCGAGTTGTTGGATCTTCCTCCGAAGCGTCGCACAATTCAACGTCTACGCGTACCGAAAGAGAAAAGCAAATAAATGCCAAAACAGAGAGCAATTGAACTCCAAAAATCAAATAAAATTCACTATTAAATAGATCTCAATTTTACAAATTTTTAGAAATTTGAATCACTCAAATCCGAGTTAAGATGCAAAAGATATAGCCTTTTAAAGTTTGAATAAATACTGAAAATACAGAAATTGGAAATTCAGAATTTCTCGATTTATTTTATCTTGAAAAACCTGATTTATTGCATCATCGCGACGTCACGCCACCGGACCAATCACGAGCCGCCACGTCACCACGGTCCACGCACCGGTCCACGGTTTGGATCGGTCCACCGTGGACCCGTCCCACGTCTCTTGGCACCGTCTTGACACGCGCTTCGCTTTGGCCAGCTCTGGCGCCGCCCACGATGCGCGCCCGTTGCCGACGCGTGGCGGGATCGGAACCACCCGAGGAAGATCGGGCGGTCGGATGATGGCAACGGCAAGACTCACGTGGCTTAATCCGATGCGTTCACGTAAGATCGGACGGCCACGATCCAACGGCGCGGCGCGACGGCGAGGTCGGTGGCGCAGCTACGGAGCCGAGGAAGAAGATGCTCGGCGGCGAATAGCACCGAATAGGCGCAACTTCGAGCGGATCTGGTAGGCGGTTCGGCGGCAACACGACGAGATACACAGCTACGGCGGAGACACACCGGGCGACTAGGCGACGGGAGAAACCTTCGATTGCGGCGGCACAACCCGCGAGCAAGAACTTCGATGACGGTTGGCTTCGGGTGACGGCGGCGGCGAGTGCGGGCGACAAGGCGAATCTCGGGAGGTGGCGGTGTGCTTTATAGCCCTCGGGGCGTGCGCGCGGCGAAATCGGAGGCGGTCTCGTGGCGGCGGCGAGTCCGCAGAAGAACACGGAGCGGCGGCGTGGCCTCATCTCGCAGCGTCCACGTGGCTTCAATCCGACGGCTCACATGCATCGGCGACGGGCAACTCTTGATCGCTCGATCAAATCCAACTACCGAGGCCAAGGCGGCTAGGGTTTGGTGAGGCGGGCGCTTTGGCGCCGGCGGGCCTCAGCGCGCGATGTTGGGCTTCATTATCTGTTCCAAAAGGATTTTAACACTTTATTAATTTAAATAATTCTAGAAATTCATTTAATTGGTTTTAGGCAAATAAATAATCGGGAAAAATCCAAGAAAATTCTCAAAAATAGTTTGAGACATTCGGACTCAAATAAAATATTTTGGCAAAACTTTATTTTAACTTTGCATAAATTTAAATGGATTTGATTAAAGGTCAATAAACTTAATTTAACATTATTTCAAATAAATCGAGAAAAATCCAAATAAATTCCGAAAATCATAAATGCACAAATAACCAATAAAATAACATTTAAGCAAATTTTGGGATGTTACAACGCCGCTAAGGTTTCGCCTTTAGGGCCCCCTTGCATATGCGAATCTACCGTCCATCCGGAACCCACACCACCAACTAGCGATACTCAAGGCTAGGCGTTGCAAATTAATCGACTAGGTCTGTCCCATTCCGGACATGCGGTAATGCAGTTAGGCCAGTTCAATGGCGCACAAGATTAAGTCCTTAAACTGTCTCGAGCAAGACATCCACATCCCAATGTGCTAGAAAGCACCCCTTTATCGCACGATCACTTGCCCGAGGGAAAACAATTCGTTCAACCAAGACCAATGGCAAACCCGCCATGGTACAACAAATTTACAACGATGGCTAACGGCCACGATTCAATATTATCTCATTAAGTCAAGATTAACATTATTCAACATGTGACATGAATCCCAACGTATATATAAGCATGTCTAAGCATAACTACGATAACCCAGGGTTGGTGTAATAATTATGTCCAACTAATAATGTCCCAACCTAGGTCTAACAATGGATACATGGCATACAACTAATCAAGGTGGCATAATGTCAACTAGGTATACATCTACTCCCATTAAATAAGCATTGATACACAAAATAGCATGTAATTGTAATAAAGTAAATTACTTTGGCAAACCTAGGATCGATATGATCAAAGGATTGCGACTTGCCTTGCTGATCTGGTGCTGAGTCTTGGTCTTCAAAGTCTTCGTTTGCTCCCTCTGAATTAGCGTCTACCGGAAAAGAAGCAACGAAACCAAATAAATACAAAAAAGAGACTCAAACAAGCTCAAAACTGACAATAAATGGCTCTGAAAGATAGATCTTGATTTTAGAAAAATTTAGAAACTTGAATCGCCTCAATCGGAGTTCGTATTAGCGAGAACGGGCCTCCGAAAGATTAAATTCAGAGAAAATACAGAAAATCGAAAATCGAATTTACGGAATTATTTTTATCTTGAAAAGCGATTTATTGCGCAATCGCTGGCGTCATCGGGTTCACGGTGGACTCGGTCCACGGCGCGGCTCGGTTCACGTGCACCCGGCGCCGGTAGCGTCATTCTTGTATGACGACTCGGTATGACGCAGCGGCCGACGCAAGCGGTGACGCAAGCGCCGACGGAGCGGGCCACGTCACGCATCTGGCGAAGGGCGGTCGGACGGCGGAAGCGAGATCGCGGCGGTGAAAGACGTGGCGCATCTGGGGCGCAGTGCGAGATCGAGCGGCCACGATTGCGCAAAGCAAGCAAGGCGGCGGCGGCGGCGCAAGCTTACCGGAGAGGAGGAAGAAGATGAGGCCCGCGGCGGAAACGCGACGGAACGGGCACGCGCGGGTGCGGGTTCAGAAGAGGACGTCGCGGCGAACTCAAAGAGAATCACAGCTGCGGCGGAGAGGCACCGGGCGGCGAGGCGACGGGAAAAACTTGATTTTGGCGGCGAGCTCTGGCGAGTCTCACGCGAAGGCGACGGGCTTCGGCGATGGCGAAGGGGCGGCGGAGTGCGGCGAGACGGCGGACCTCGGGCGCAGCGCGTGACGCATTATAGCCCTCGGGAGAAGTGCGGCCAGAAACCGAGGCGGCGGCGTGCGGCACGGGGACTCAGTAGCGGTTAGGGTTTGGTGGCGGCGGCGACGTGGCGCAATCCCGCGACCCACACGCGTCGCGTCAGATCGACGATCGGACGGCGTGCGCGTAAATTTGCTGGGCGCGAGGAAAGGCGGGCCGGACCGAGCGGGTTGGGAAAACGGGCCGGAGCAGATTCGGCCGAGGGGCTTTTTGAAATAAAAACATTTTCCGATTTAAGAAATATCCAGAAATTCGAATAAATGCAAATAAATTCAAATAAATATCAAATAACTTTAGAAAAATCTCCAAAAATACAAAAAAATTCCTTGTAGCACAAGGAACCCAACTAAAACTGAAATTCTTTAGTTTGATGAATAGTTTAGTCAAATTAAATCCTTTCATTATTTAGAAATTCAAATTAAGCTAGAATTAATTCAAGAAAATGCAAATGGTTTATTTTTTTGAATTCAAACATTCCAAAACTCAAATTTTGGGATGTTACAAACCTCCCCCCTTAAATGGAATCTCGACCAGAGATTGGTTTGAGATTAGGGAATAGGTGGGAAACTCGGACTTGATCCTCTTCTCGCTCCCAAGTTGCTTCCTCTTCTGAATGGTGGCTCCACTGGACCTTGCAAAAATGGATGATCTTGCTCCTCGTGATACGCTCTGCTATATCCAAAATTTTCACTGGTTTCTCTTTGTAGGTAAGATCCTCTTGCAAATCAATAGCTTCGAATGGCATCTGTTCCTCTGGTACACGCAGGCATTTCTTCAACTGAGATACATGGAACACATCATGGATTCCGGCAAAAGACTGAGGCAATTCTAACTTGTAGGCAACCTCTCCTCTCCGTTCCAAGATTTTGAACGGTCCCACATATCTAGGGGCAAGCTTTCCTTTTACTTGAAATCTCCTAACTCCTTTGAGAGGGGTGACTCTGAGATAAACATAATCATTGGGCTCGAAACTCAAATCTCTGCGACGGTTATCTGCATAACTCTTTTATGCGCTTTGGCGATCTTCAACTTTGTCTCGAATTAATTGGACTTGCTCTTGACTTC
Organism: Otatea glauca; assembly: GCA_036346275.1. Classification (NCBI taxonomy): domain Eukaryota; kingdom Viridiplantae; phylum Streptophyta; class Magnoliopsida; order Poales; family Poaceae; genus Otatea; species Otatea glauca. The sequence goes on along the minus strand of CM070721.1, from coordinate 43,105,180 downwards.
TTGCAGTATGGCAGGACCAAACAATTGTCTTTCTCCTGACTCCTTCCGGTTGAGAGGAGTTCTGCACTTTCTCCCATATAAGGCTTCGAAAGGCGACATCTGCAAACTGGCTTGATAACTATTGTTGTATGAAAACTCGGCATAGGGCAAACATTTGTCCCACTTAGCACCATAAGTTAAGGCACAAGCTCTTAACGTATCTTCAAGAATCTGATTCACACGCTCAGTCTGTCCATCGGTTTGAGGGTGATAAGCAGTACTAAATCTGAGATGAGTTCCCATGGCTTCATGCAGACTTTGCCAAAAACGAGAGGTAAACTGGCTTCCTCTATCAGACACTATCTTTTTAGGCACTCCGTGAAGACTGACGATCCTTGACATATATAATTCTGCTAATTGATCTCCTGTATAGGTAGTCTTAACTGGAATAAAGTGAGCTACCTTAGTTAATCGATCCACTATTACCCAGATCGAGTCATAACCTACTTGGGTCTTAGGAAATCCGGTAATGAAATCCATACCGATTTCTTCCCACTTCCACTCTGGAATCTTCAATGGCTGCAGCAATCCTGCTGGTCTCTGATGCTCTGCCTTGACCTTCTGGCAGACATCACAAAGTGCAATATATTTTGCAATCTCACGCTTCATACTAGGCCACCAATACCTTTCCTTGAGGTCTTGATACATCTTGGTACTTCCAGGATGAATGGAGTATAAAGTCTCATGCGCTTCTTTGAGAATCAACTCCTTAAGCTCTTTTTGATCTGGTACGCAAATACGCTTCTCATACCAAATAGTACCTTGTTCATCTTCGGTGAACCCTGGGGCTTTTCCTTTCTTCATATTGCTCTTGATCTCCTTGATATCGGCATCATCTACCTGTGCTTCTCGAATCTGATCTTCCAACGTAGGGCGTACTTCCAAAGTAGCTAAATACCCTTCCTGAACCAATTCCAAACTGAGCTTCTGAAATTCCTTATAAAGGGCTGGCTGACTTTCCTTAATCATCAGAGTATTGCAGTAGCTCTTTCTACTCAAAGCATCGGCTCGACATTGGCCTTGCACGGATGATAATGAATCCCAATGTCATAGTCCTTGATCAATTCCAACCATCTTCTTTGTCTCATATTGAGGTCACTTGGGTAAAGATATACTTCAAACTCTTATGATCGAGATAAACCTCTACAACGATTACCAATGAGATAGTGACGCCAAATCTTTAAAGCATGCACTACGGCTGCTAATTCCAAATCATGGGTAGGATAGTTGACTTCATGAGGCCTTAGTTGTCGCGAAGCATACGCTACAACCTTCTTATCTTGCATTAGCACACAACCGAGTCCTTGTCGGGATGCATCACAGAATATCTCAAAATCCTTCCTATTATCTGGCAGGATAAGCACTGGGGCAGTTGTCAAACACTTCTTTAACTCTTGAAAACTTTGCTCACACTCTGGTGTCCAAACAAATTTCTTCTCCTTTTTTAAGAGTTGAGTGAGCGGTCTAGCTTTTCTAGAAAACCCTTCTATGAAACGACGATAATATCCTGCCATTCCAAGAAAACTTCGGATTTGGGGTACCGTCTTGGGTGACTCCCAACTTAGCACATCTCGTACTTTACCAGGGTCAACAGCGACTCCTTCTCCTGATATGACATGTCCTAGGAAAGCAACTTCTTTCATCCAGAACTCGCATTTGCTAAACTTTGCATAAAGCTGATTCTCTCTTAGCTTCGTTAAAATTTGGCGTAAGTGATCCTCATGTTCTTCCTCACTTTTGGAGTAGATCAGAATGTCGTCAATGAAAACAACAACAAACTTACCCAGATATTCCATGAATACCTTATTCATCAAGGTCATGAAGTAGGCAGGGGCATTGGTCAATCCAAAAGACATCACAGTATACTCATACTGTCCATACCGAGTAACAAAAGCTGTTTTGGGTATATCCTCTGACGAATCTTCAATCTGGTGGTAACTTTGATCTCAGGTCGATCTTTGAGAACACTCTGGCTCCTTGAAGTTGATCAAACAAATCATCGATTCTTGGTAGAGGGTACTTATTCTTGATGGTGACCTCATTGAGTGAGCGATAATCTACACATATTCTCTGAGTTCCATCTTTCTTTTCAACTAGAAGAACTGGTGCTCCCCATGGCGAAGAACTTGGTCGAACAAAACCTTGATCTTGTAGCTCTTTAATCTGTCTCTTTACTTCGGCTAACTCATTAGCAGGCATCCTATAAGGTCTCTTGGAAATAGGTGGTGTTCCAGGAACTAGTTCTATCAAGAACTCTATATCTCGATCCGGTGGCATTCCAGGCAACTCATCTGGAAACACATCAGGAAATTCGCTGGCGACTAGCACATCTTCCAAACTTATTCCTTTGGCACTGCAAACTTTAATCCTTCTGGACCGATCCAGGCGGCTTGAACTTTTAACTTGGCTCCATCTGGGCTGGTTAAGGTGATCTCTCTATTCCCACAATCCAAAACTGCTTGGTTCTTGGAAAGCCAATCCATTCCTAGGATCACATCTAGGGACTTGGTGTCTAGGACAATAAGGTTGGCTAGAAATTCTACCCCTCCAATTAATATCTTAACTTCGGGGCAGCCTTGGTTCATACTCAAATCAGAACCAGGAGATTGCACTAGTAAAACAGTCTTAAGAGGCATTGTTTTTAATTGATGATTTGCAGCAAAACTCCAAGAAACAAATGAATGCGTAGCTCCAGAATCAAACAAAACCATGGCAGATGCTGAGTTGACTAGGAGCTTACCTAGTATGACGTCCGGTGCAGACTGGGCATCCTCGGTGGTGACATGATTCACACGGCCTCTTCCAGCAGGCGGCGGAGTTCTGGTGGCTTGATTAGGAGTCTGGGGCGCTCCACGTCCTGATCCTGGTGCGGGGGTCTTGGCTGGCGTAGATCCCAAATTGAAACGGATCAAGTCACAGACTTGCTTTCTCGGGGCAATTATTTGCATAATGACCGAGTTCATGACAGGTTGAAACATGTGACTCCTGCACTGGATTCTTGTTCCTCCGAGGTGGATTCTTTGTTGGTGTTGAGGTTGCGATTGCCCGAGGAGATGGGCGAGTCTTCAGTGCGAGGGTCCTCATTGCATTCGGAGGAGTAAAGCGAGCAGGCTGTTGAGCATTGGTTCTAACTCTCTGCTGGTGACTCTGATGGGCTCCATGCTGCATCATCTTTCTCTTACGGGATTCTTCCAATTCCCGACGAGATTCCTCAATAAGCATAGCTTTATCTACAAGGTGCTGAAAATCTGCATAGTCATTGCCAATGACTTGCACCTTTAGTCCTGAATTGAGTCCACGCTTGAACTTCTTCTGGCGAGCATCATCTGTAGCCACATCCTCTGGAGCGTAGCGAGCGAGTTGAGTGAATTTATTAAGGTATTCACTCACTGACATTCCTTCCTGCTTAAGCTCTCGGAACTCATTCTTCTTCATTTCAACCTTGCCATCAGGAATATGAGAGTGGCGGAAAGCGGTGGAAAACTCTGCCCAAGTGATAGTCTGAGGGTCGTCATGGGCAACTTCGTAGTTCTCCCACCATTCAATGGCGGTGCTCTCCGGTGGTGGCGGCATAGAGAACCTTCTCACGATTGGTGCCTTTGGGCAATTTCAAGCTTCTTCTCAATGGAGCGGATCCAATCATCGGCGTCCAATGGTTACGAAGAGTTGGAGAAAGTTGGCGGACGAGTCCTCATAAATTCTGCTAGCTTGGGCTGGGGACGAGCTTGAGGAGGTGCAGCGGCGGCTTGGTTCTGTTGGTTCAACAGTTAGCTAGAACAATCGCGATGCAGTTCTGGCGATTCATCATGTTGTTCATGTTCTGCATCATTGTATTCATTAGCTGAGTCTGAGCTGCCAGAAAATGTCCCATGTTCTAGTCTGTCACTGCTGGAGGTGGCGGTGCATTGGGGTTGGGGTTGGTGCTAGTGCTGGCGATCCACGACCGGCTCCAGAAAGGAATAGCTAATTAAGTTTTTACATCCCAGAACCTGGGAGTCGTGCACCTAAAGCCGATAGAGCTCAGGTAGCGCCTTGGATATAGTTTCTGTACCTCATCCGAGTCATCATCTTCTCTCGCCTTTGCTTGGAATGGGTACAAGTTTGGCCGATTGCTCTTTGAAGGCTGCCACGACCGATGCTATTTCTACCTTCTGCTCCTTGGCGGCCGATGAAGTCTTTTCAAAGGAATCTTGGCCTTCAGCGATGAGCTTCATCGTCTTTGACAGTTCTTCCTCAAGAAATTTTCTAGTAGTCTCCAATTTCTGAAGAGAAGTTTTGTTAGCCTTCAGAGATTCTATGGTTGCATCAAATTTTTTCTTTTTTGCCTTTGTCTCTGCAACCATTTTGTCAAGGACCCTCTGGTCGGCTTCCTGGACTGCTCTCTTTGCTTTCCTTTCTTGAGCTGCCTCCACCAAAGCCTTCTTCTCGTCCAGATGGCACACTTCGAGCAGCGCGGCCATGGCCTCTGGTGGTAGGTCGGTTTCAACTGCGGCCATGGTGTCCCGAATCGGCCGGTTATTATTCAGGATCTCTGATTGCGGCCTTGACACCAAATCAAAGAGCTTGTTGAGGCGCTCTTGCATTCCAGGAGCCGACGAGACTGCAGCTGACGCGTCTTTTGAGACAGCGATGATCTTTTGAATTTTAGAGATACAATCATCGGCTGCAAAGATCTCTGGATCATCCAAGTCAGATAAGTTGAAGCCGAGGATGTTGGATGGATCAGAAGACTCTGGAGCAGCGGCGGTTGCAGGCATCGGTGTCGGCTGAGGAGACGATAACTCTTTAGCTGATATGTCCGGTAAGTTGGCCAGAATGCTGGCCACTTGTGCTGATGCAGTAGGTTGAAAGAAATAAAAATATAATGAGAGCCGATGGAATAAGTCAGATCTGTAAATTCTTTGGGATGAAAAAAAATACATCAGCAGTAGCCGATCCGTGCGGTGAACTTTCGCCACTTTGTTCCTGTGGTTTGGAGTATTTTTTCTTGGCAGGAACTTTAGTGGACTTCGGCTTCTTCTTTTCTGAGGGTTCATCGGCTGGAGAGTTAGATGATGAAGGAAATAAAGATAACTTACTTGTTTGCTGTTGCCTTTCTAAATCATACAAAGATGGGCTTTGAATGCCCAAAGAACCAGAAGTATAGCCGGTGAGTGCAGTTGCCTTGTGCGGTCATTTTTCTTTACTAGCTGCAGGAGCATCAATCGGTTTCTTGCCAGTAGCTTTAGTCTGCAAAGAAAAAGGATAAAGCCAATGAGAAATTCATATGGGCTACGATGAAGAAGAGTAAAATCGACTAATACCTCGCATTAACATTTATAAGACTCGTATTATCATATCCAGAACTTGATTCGTCGCTTGAATCAGTATCCGAAGATACCATCGGCTCAGGAAGGTCTGGGAAAAGGGCATCGATAATAGCCGATGGAGTACGATCAAGGAGAAGTGCTTCCGCAATTAAAGGCCACCATGCAGAGAATCGACTAGATCGACGATTATTCAAAACAAAGTGAGGCAAGGATTTGATTTGCAAGTCATCGGCTATTTCCAAGACCATATTAGCTGCAGCTAAAGATCGTACTCTGGTCCTAGGTTGAACCAAGTCAAGGAGTAAAAGACTGGGAATCATTTGGCCGAAACCCAATTGTCTGGCAAAGATAGAAGGGTGATAGAATTCGTAAGAGGATGAAAGGTACGGTTTCTCGTGTTAAAACCAACATGCGAGAACACTCGGAGAAATGAAAAGTTTGAAGAAGTCTAAAGTCGATTCGGGCATCTCGAGCTATCGAATCCGGATGAAGAAATGATGGCCATTCAAAATCAATTGACCGGTATAATCGAAAAATCTTGTTGGCTAAAATCATTATTATCCAAGTTTAGAAAGAAAGATAAGTATTTCTTTAGGCCAATCGGAGAAATCTTCTTCTTTGCCAAAACACATGATGTATCTTTCGCCATAAGATCGGTGGTTCAGATTCAGGGACCGCATTTTCGGTGTGTCTTGGCGAGGAAATCTTTGAATCTTCCGAGGATCCAGCTTTGAAAGATCAGCTAAATAAGCAGTATAACCACATTTGGATGAACCAGAGAGGACCGCCTACATTGCCGATGCAAAATCTGGCAAACCCAGTAAATAGCCGACTTCTAATCACATGCATCATCTGACAAACAGCTCCCAGAAACATTTTTCCCAATGCTAGCCGACGGCCCTCAACCAACCGCTCTGCTATTAGGTGATATACTTGTGTTGGCCCCAAAGAAGCACCGCAAAACAAAAATCGGTCTAACCACAAGTTCAGGAAGGCAACGTGTTCCTCATCCGATACCAGCCCATTCATTTTATTATTGTTATTAATGTACTTCCGCCAACCTTCTCCTTTGGATTGAATAAGCTTGTATTTCGGTTTGTCGCTATAAGCCGATATCTGTTCACCATCTGGCCTAAGGCAACACAATTGGGCTATGTCCATAAGGGTTGGGCCGATGGGACCAGTACGAAACAGAAAGGCGTTGAAGGTCTTCGACTAGAAATAGCAAGCCGTAGCCACTAAGAGCTCATTGGCTTCTGGATCGGCTAACGAGAGAGGAATGCACTCAGCTATACCCATCCTTTCCCACTCTTCTCTTTTCTGAGCAGCCACGCGAATGTACCAAGATTTCCATCCTTTAAGCGCCACGCCATGCCCCAAGCTTTTTTCCCAGCTCTCTATATTAAATCCAGTACCCGATAGAGGAAGGCGAGGAATGCCCTGACTAATGACCGTGCTGGCATCTAGATTTCCTATCGGACCAAGGAAATACTGATCTTTACTGTTAGGGATTGGAATAAGTACCTGATTCGCGTCCATTTCAGCCAATCTTAGCAAGCCGATCGATGAAGGAGGGATGCAAGCCGATTGATGGAGAGATTGAGCAACAGACTAGACAAAGCCGATTTTTTAGAGTCTGAGAGCTTGTGCGCGTGAGGAATGACCGAGGTGGGGGCCGCATTTTATAGCGTGGTAAAAATTTGAAGCGGCGGGAGGTGAATCTAAAAAGACGCGGATAATTAAAACGCACTACCCGCATGTCAGAAAATTACGCGCGAATAAAGTAGCAGTTATTGAGCGAAGTTCAACTGTTAGCCAATCGGGGAAGCCGATAAATGAAATTTTTTGACAGATGACAAGTCATCTCTCAAAAATGGGGGGTATATGTTTGCACCAAAATTCGGTAAGTTTAGCCAAATCGACAATAAAATCGAAGATATGGAAACTAACGAAAGGATTGGAAAGAATTCAAGATATTTGGTAACAGCAAAATCTTTAAAGAAAAACAACCGTCCGAGGTAAGACCGATACGGATCAGGATTTTGAAACGTGTTGTAATAGGACACGATCGGCCGAAGGGTATAAGAGAAGGGCCAAAGCAAGCTGTGGATCAATACAATACAATCAACCAGCCTTTACTTACTTTTTCCTGTCGACTAGGAGTAGTTCTTGTAATTTAGTCTTTGTAATCGATTTTGATCAATAAAGTTGCGTATCGCCGATTGTTGATCTTCGTCAATTACACCTCGTGTTCGATTTATTCGATTTTTGTTGCGCACGCCTTCTTGAAATCGATCCGCTTTATCCTCCGATTAGCCTTAATCGCTAATTAGATTTATCTTGTTACTTTGATCTTGATCGGCTTCAAGCTGATTGAGTTTAAGCCGATTGATCTTAACGATCGGCTTTGAGTGAATTTTATATTTTACCTTGTCGATTCTGAGTCAAATCGACCGCACGCTCTGAACTGGTGTTAAATGCGGTGTCTTTGTTGTCGAAACCCTACATCAAGTTTTTGACGCCAACACCCCTTCATCACTGTATTTTTTTCTTCTCAAAAGTCGCCTCCGTACCGTCCGAACTGCAAAAATAGCTCATCCGACGAGCTTGATAGCCATGGCAAATAATATGTTTCACCTGCCAAGGTAGTGATGCTCGAAACCTTATCGAACATACGGTAGGCCGGACGACCGCAGAAGCCAGGCGGGCATAGCACTATGCCGCCCACACGGAGCTCGGGAGGGAAAGCTACCACACTAGGCGTGCTCGGCAGCGTATCCTATCGCTCTCAGCGTAGGCGTGTTGCATCGCTCATGCGGCAGGCGCTATCCGGTCACTGTCTGGTGTCCCTGCCGAGCAAGCGGGCTCGGCATGCTTTGGGTGCTATTAAACCGGCCGAGGTCCCCCACCCCCAGATGATTTTGGAGCATGCAGTTAGTTTGCTAATCACAAAAATCTATAGTTGTGAAAGTTATTGATCAAGTTCAAATCTTCTAGGAAAGGATATGTTTTGTGCAATTTATATAATTAATTTGTTGTTAGTACTCAATTAGTGTAATGGTTGGCAGAAGACATGCATGCACAACCTGTATCTATTTAGCACAATTAGCGATGTGGAAAAAAAGAATTGATGCGTAAAGAGCTGTGGAAAGGTGTGGAAAAAATAATCGAATGTGGTAGTACACATACGCAAGCACATTTATTATATATATCATAGTTGTTATTATAATGACACTAATAATTAATATGTAGAGTATAATATTAATATAATTGATAGTAGACATGCATGCATAGCTAGCATGCGTTTAGTAGATTAGTGTGGTCGAAATGGAATATTTTCAAAATATTGAGTAATTTAGTCAGTGTTGTTGATTTAGTTATGCGATGTAACGCACGCATGTGTATTTGATATGTACGCTTTAGTTGTTATTACGATGAGGGCATTATTATGATCTGAAATTCATGTAAAATTGGTAGCAGACATGCACAAACATCATGCATTTAGTAATATTAGTGAGGTGAAAAAATAATAGTCATGCTTAAATAATGGCTCAGCAGCATTCTCAAGGGTTTTTAGACTTTTTCTATCCTCTGCCTATCCATTCATTCGCCAACACCACAGGACGTGTTCTTAGTTGCGCTTCCTCAATTTTACTACCACGGTCCTCAACCATTAGATTCTACCATATTGATTAATCCACGGTGTCGGAGACTTCGCTGAGCTACCTCTTGTTGCGCTTCCTCGACTGCTACCACGGTCCCACATGCTACCACGGTGTCGGAGACTTGCTGAGCTACCCAGGTTCTGTAGAGGACACATGTCGGCAGCCGCGCTCACGAGGCCACTTTTGCAAAAGCTTTTGTATCAGGGCTAAATTCGGAAAAAAAATGAACTTTAGGGAGCTACAAAAGCGACTACTTCTATGGGATTGGGCAGGGCAGAGGCCCTAGACACGATTTAGGCAATGCGGCAAAATGCCTCCAACAATAATCTGGCCGGAAACAAGCCACCAAAGGATCTTGCCGGAGCTTCTTCAACTGGGGTTTCATGGCAGGGGCGGAACTGAGACCCCCAAAAATTATGAGAACTAAAATCCTGGTATTGGGCCTGTACCATTCAACCAATCGGCATGTCAAAAGGCCGCTAACTAGTGCTAAGGCCCGCTCCTTTGTCATCCCAATTCCCAAACAGCCAAACCCTAAATCCCTAATCAGTGGGCACAGGCTGTCAGGCAGTGGGTGATGCCAGCGGCCTGGGCGGCAGGCGAGGTAGGCGCCAACGGTGAGCGGGTGGCATGGGTGTCAGGAACCAATCCAATCCGACTCAAACTCTGAATCAATCTGCAGATGTGAAATGAAATCGAGAGGAAAGGAATAGAAACAACTAGGGTTTACTCTAACAAACTGAAGTAAAGCTAGCATATGCGGAATCTCTTCCTTTTCCATTTCCACCAATACCGGGTTTTATACCCAAAGGTTTACAGCATTGAGATTAACTAAACAACGTGATAAAACAGTAAAGTATCAGGTAAATGGGAATAGCGACAAATTGAAATGAACTACAGTGTTTCCAGGTAAAAACTGGTTTGGCATTTGACCATCAGATCTTCCATCTTCTTATCTAGCAGTATTTCCAGCCATTGGATCCCTTTTAACTGAAGTCGTTGAAATTTTTCACCAGCTGCTGACTTCACTGCTTTATCTTCTTCTTCTTCAGAGTTCCTGATAAGCATTTCCCTCTCTTCAGAGTTCTTGACAATCTGCCCGCTCTTGAATCCGCACTTGCCCTCAAGGCGAAGAATTTGGGAACGTATTTTGAATGAAAGCAGTATCTTCCCATGTCGCATCCTTTTTTGCCAAATTCAGCCACTGAGCCACAGCTACTCCTTTCCGAGGTACAATCCTTCTGTCCAAAACAGCAACAGTTCAGTCTTCACTCTTCCCTCCGAGTCCACTAATGGCAGTCCAGGTAATGGTACCGCGTTTGGCCCCATGTGCTTCTTCAGCTGGCTTACATGAAAAACTGGGTGTATAGATGCGTCCGAAGGCAACTGAAGTTTATAGGCTACATTACCAATTTTCTCCATGATGCGAAAAGGACCATAATACTTGGATCTTAATTTCAAAGAACCTCTGAGTCCAAAGGCATTTTGCCTATAAGGTTGCATCTTGAGATACACCATATCACCTCTTTGAATTGCCTTTCAGATTTCATTTTATCAGCAAATCTCTTAATTCAGTTCTGGGCATTGTTCAAGTTCTCCTTGAGTTTCTTCTTCATCTCATTCTTTGCCTCAATTGTCATTCTAGTTTCTGCTGAAATGTTGCAAGGAACGGACAGTTCAGCCACTTGTGGAGGATGGTATCCATACAAAGCCTGAAATGGAGTAATCTTCAAAGAAGTATGGTATGTGATATTATAGCACCATTCAGCCATTGTTAGCCAATTTAACCATCTTTTCGGATCCTGAAATACCATACTTCTCAGGTAGACCTCCAAACACTGATTGACTCGCTCGGTTTGACCGTTGGTTTGTGGGTGATAAGCAGTGCTGAACCGCAAGGAAACCTTAAGTGTTTGAATATTTCCTCGAACAGTTTGCTAGTAAAGACCCTGTCCCTGTCAGTGACGATTGCTAGAGGCATCCCATGCAATTTAAAGACATTATCCATGAATGCTTGTACAACCTGCTGGACTGTGTAAGGATGAGCTAGTGCTATGAAATGAGCATACTTGGTGAAGCTGTCAACTACCATTAGAACAACTTCCTTTCCTTTTGAGTTGGGTAATCCCTCTATGAAGTCCATTGAAATGTGCGACCATGCCATGTCTGGGACCTCTAGGGGATTTAGTAGTCCAGGTACGTGTACATATTCAGCTTTCGTCACTTGACAAACTGGGCACTCCTTGACATAATATTCAACATTCATCCTCAACTTAGGCCAGTAAAACAGTTTCCTTAGCCGATGGTATGTGGCCCTGACACCCGAGTGGCCTCCAATTGCAGACTTGTGAAAAGCTTCCATCAATTTCACTCTGAAAGCATTATGTTCCCCCACATATAATCTCCCTTTGTACTTGAGAAGATCATGTTCTATTGTATATTTAGAACCCAGTTCTGTTCCTCTCTGAATCTCCTTCCTGTTTTTGATGACTTTTTGATCATTTTCATAATTATCCTTAAGATCTTGTATCCACTAAGGTGAAACTGAAGTGACTGCCAAGCACGACTTTTGCTCATCTCCCTCATGGTCTCTTCTTGACAAAGCATCTGCCACAATGTTCTCTTTGCCTTTTTTATATTCAATTTGATAATCAAACTCTAATAATTTCAGCATTAACTTATGTTGGACTCCCTCCACCAATTTATGTGTTGTAATAAACTTTAGGCTTTGCTGATCAGTTTTAATAATAACTTTGTTGCCCAGCAGGTAATGCCTCCATTTTTTAAGAGCTTCCAGAATTGCAATAGCTTCTTTGTCATATATTGGTTTGGCTGCAGCTCTTACCCCCAAAGACCTACTGAAATAAGCCACCCGCTGGCTGTTTTGCATCAACACGGCTCCAATGCCAGCACCACTAGCATCGGTCTCCAAATGAAAAGGTTTGCAAAAATCAGGAAGTGCCAACACAGGGCAGGTTGTCATGATTTTCTTCAACTTCTCAAAAGCTTCAGTCTGCTCGGGACCCCATCTAAAACTGTCCTTCTTTAACATGTCAAAGAGGGGTCTACAAATATGGCCATAGCCTTTGACAAACCTCCGATAATAGCTAGTCAATCCCAAAAATCCTCTCAATTTGGAAACATTGTTGGGTATTGGCCAGCTGAGTACATCCATAATTTTCTTGGGATCGGTAGAAACTCCTCCCTTACTAATAATGTGCCCCATGTATTCAATGGTGGTGACAGCAAATACACATTTACTCCTCTTAGCTACTAGCTGATTTTCCATCAGAACTCCCAATACTCTTCTCAAGTGTATTTTGTGTTCCTCAAGACTCTTGCTATAGATGAGAATGTCATTAAAAAAAACACCAAGACGAACTTCCTAAGACAGTCCACAAATATGCTTTTCATTAGTGCTTGGAAAGTTGAAGGAGCATTTGAGAATCCAAAAGGCATCACTAAGTACTCATAGTGTGCAAAATGAGTTTTGAATGCAGTCTTGGAGATATCATCTTCCTTCATTCGTATTTGTTGGTAGCCAGACCTCAAATCTAACTTAATAAATATGGCAGCTCCATTCAATTCATCTAGTAAATCTTCTATAATTGGCATAGGAAACTTATTTTTGATTGTCACTGAATTCAATTGCCTAAAGTCTACACACATCCTCCAGGATCCATCCTTCTTCCTGACCAATACTACTGGTGATGAGTAGGGGCTGGTGCCAGGTCGTATTTCACCATTTTTGAGCAAATTCTTGACAATATCTTCCAAAGCATCTCTTTGATAATGTGGTACTCGATATGGCCGCTGATTAGAAGGTTCTGAGCCCGCCTTCAAATAAATTGCATGGTCACACTTTCTTTTGGGTGGTAACCCTTTTGGCTCAGCAAACACCTGTGAATATTGATTGAGTACTTCCTCCACCTCTACTGGTATACTAGCTTTGCCCTTCTCAGATTGAGTACCCAGTGTATTGATCTGAATCACTATTCCTTGTACTCCCTTATGAATCATCTTTTCCAGTCTCTCAGCACTAATGCTGCAGTTTAGCTCAGGTTGTCTATAATCTCTGAATCTGAACTGCTGGCCTCCCTTCTAAATAGTCAGCACCTTCTCCTTAAGATCCAGCCCAATGGGACTATGCTCATAAATCAAATCTGCCCCTAAGATGATATCATAATTTCCTAGACTTAATAGTTTGAAGGTGGTCTTGAAAGAAACATTCTGCACTTGGTACTGCAAGTCGTCCACTTTTGCATCAGAAATCAGCTAACCCCCACCTGCTACCAATATCATCTGACCAGGTAAATGACTCAGCAAGTATCCATTCCTCACTGCAAACTCATAGTCCATGAATGAATCTATGCTACCACTGTCTATCAGAGTCACTGCTTGCTTGTTTCCTATGTTTGCAATCAGAGAGAAGGTGGCTGGTCCAGTACTACCGTGTGCTGCATGAACTGAAACTTGCATTAACTGATTCTCCTTTTCTTCTCTCTACTTTGCTCGGGCTACCAGGAGCAGTAACATACCCTTGCTCTGCCATCGCATCATTACCTTCTGCACATGAATCCTCTTCCTCTCCCTGCATTAATATAGCATGTAGAGCCTTCTTTACTTTGCAGTTTAAATTGTGCCCTGGTGTCCATGGCTCATTGCAGTGTAACTGGTTCTCCCCTTCTTGTCAGGTATATTGGAGTTTTGGTTATCAATTACCTCAGTTCTAGCTGTTTTCTGCATCAAAGGTTTTTGGAGCCCTGATTGCATCATGTGTTTAGGATGTCCTCCAGCTTGACTTACTTTCTTGGTTGTTACTGCTTTTTCCTCAAGCTTGGCATACCAATACGCCTCTAGCAACCCTTTAGGTTGATGACTACTAGTGTCATGTTTAATCTCCTCTTTCAAGCCTCCAATGAAACAACTCAGCAAATAATTCTCTTGAAGGTAAGGATGGTCCCTCTTGACCAATTCTACGCATCTCTCAAAATGATTAATATACTTGCTCGTTGTGCTCATATGTTTAGCATTTTGCAATTTCTCAACAGCCTCATGAGCGCTAGCTTCTGAGAACCAGTCACAAACAATAGTGCTAAACTGCTGCCAACTCAGCATATGCCAAGGTATACCAATTCTCTTAAACCAAGTATTAGCTCTTCCAGTTAAATGCCCAGACGGCAAATTAACCCACTGGTCCATTGGAGTTCCTGCCATTTCAAAGAAATTTTTACACTGTTCTATCCATCCTAATGGATTGTACCCTGAAAACAAGCTCAACTCAAGTTTAGGGCCTTTGATGATAGCTTCTGCATAATAGTGTGTGCTACTGTTTTCCCCAAAACCGTTAGTCCTTGGAACATCATGAAGCTGAACTCCAGGAAAATGTGTTGCCTGAAATTGGGTACTGCTACTGTATGTTACTCCAAGGTTCAAAGACTGATTGAGAACTGGGTGGTTATAGGTTGGAATATGCACTCCATATCCTACAGGTCCCCTATTAGCAATACTTGACAGAGGAGGTATTTGTGAAGGCACATTAGCAAATACTCCAGTAGTTCCTAAGCTTCCATAATTCCTCGTGTTAACTTGTGATGAGGTTCGAAGTGCGGGAGTATAAATTGGCAACTGGCTACTCAGATTCATCGGAGTTTCTTGCAGTACAGGAAGATTCCAACTTATCTGTGGGTGAGTAGGAGCTATTACCTGAATACTCGGATTGTCAAGCCCAGGATGAACTCTATCTTCCATGTTCGCAGATGTATTAAGATTTGGCGAGAACTAGCGTCCGGACGTCCGATTTTTGCAATGTTGCGTCGGACGTTCGGTGCAACATTTTTTTCCAACGTATGCAACATTTTTTTCAATGTGTGCAACATTTTCTTTCGCGCGCACATTTTTACTGTTATCGAAGAAAAATGTTTCACGTAGGAAAAAAATGTTGCAGCGTCCGAAAAAAATCAAGGTCCGAGGGCTAGCAATTCCGTTAAGATTTCCATTTGGTTCTGCTGTCTGCCAAGGTTTACTCAGCAGGAGAGCCTTGATCTCAGCAACATCTGATCTCAGCCCTTCCAGAACTATGAACCTCTCATAAATCTTCTCAATCTCCACTCTATTCTCCATCTCCAGCTCTTCTTCCCCACAATCCCTTTGAAATCTAGTGTCTGAGGACATATACTAGAATTCAACTCCAGATCGAGGGATTTTACGGCTGCCCAATCTCAATCTGGATCCAATTCAACTTGAACTATCCTCTGCTCTGATACCAATTTGTCAGGAACCAATCCAATCCGACTCAAACTCCGAATCAATCTGCAGATGTGAAATGAAATCGAGAGGAAAGGAATAGAAACAACTAGGGTTTACTCTAACAAACTAAAGTAACGCTAGCATATGCGGAATCTCTTCCTTTTCCATTTCCACCGATACTGGGTTTTATACCCAAAGGTTTACAGCATTGAGATTAACTGAACAACGCGATAAAACAGTAAAGTATCAGGTAAATGGGAATAGCGACAAATTGAAATGAACTACAGTGTTTCTGGGTAAAAACTGGTTTGGCATTTGACCGTCAGATCTTCCATCTTCTTATCTAGCAGTATTTCCAGCCATTGGATCCCTTTTAACTGAATTCCTTGAACTATTTCACCAGCTGTCGACTTCACTGCTTTACCTTCTTCTTCAGAGTTCCTGATAAGCATTTCCCTTTCTTCAGAGTTCCTGACAGTGGGCAAGAGGCATGGGCGTCAGGCGGGCGACATGGACATGAGGCATGGGCGTCGGGCAGGCACGAGGTGTGGCCATCAGGAGCGTGCGATGCGGCAGGTAGCGGGGGCATGCGGCGCGGCGGGCAGTGTGCAGGCAGCACAGGCCGGACGAGCTGCCTCCTCCCACCAAGCAAGCACTCCGCGTCGAATTCTTCCGTCCTCCCTTCGGCTGGATTGGCGTGGGGTGTAGATCCATCACCCATGCGGGCTGATTTCGTTTGTTGGTAAGCCCTACTGGCTTGGATAGTTGGATTTGTTCTAGTCTTTTCGCCGTGAGCAATCGAACCCAAACCCGCATTGAGGGTGTTAGTTGGATCCGCCTGGTGTTCAAGAGCAATTCGTGGATTGTAGCATGGAATTGCTGCGGAGGATCCGTGGATTTTCCATTTTGATGTTGCTCCTTCGACTCTTTTTTGTCCCGTGGGTTTATTTTTGTTCAGATGCATATCATTTGGTGTTATTTAGTCCTTTATTACTTTGAGACAACGTCGCCATTACAGATTTAGAATTACAATAGTGGATTATCTTGTGTGAATACCTGAGCCACTGAGCGGTTAGTTAAAACGAACATATGTCTTTAATTTCTCCCAATTGGTTTCCTCTCTGCCTGAGGCACTCGGTGAACTCAGTAGTCAGAACCCCCTCTGTTCGAAATGCACATAAGCGTTTAGATTAGTCCATTAATCTTGCTACGTATCTAGATTAGTCACTTAATTTTACTAACATATTACTATGAAATTTGTGAATATAGAGCAAGAGCAACAACCAACATGAAGAGGAATAGAGACATTATTTCCTTTATTTGGGTATTGAGAAGCAAAGGCAAGGAACATTTCATCTTCTTCGTCACCGCCTTAGGGCAAACTGAAGAACAAGAAGAGGGAGGAGTAAGTAAAGGAAGTGGGAATCAAATTGTTAATGTGATTGCTGATAATATACCAATTGCTGCACCACCCTAAGTCCAAAGTGCAAGAGCTTCAAATTCAATTCGTACCAGCGAGGAGGAGGGACTTATGATGTTGACCTCCTTCCTCATGATCTAGGGAAAAGGATACCAATTGCGAGCTATACCATCAATGTTTAAAATACAGTTCAGAGAGGATATATTGCAAAAGGTCCATACCAACCTTATACACATGATTTCCTTATCAAGGAAATATCAGGTAAAATATGCCACTTATGCGTGAATTGGTTTCATAAGTACAATTGGGTTGAATATAGTATCAAAAGGGATGCTGCATTTTGCTTTATCTGTTATTTGTTCAAGGGGAAAACTAAGGGGGTGACAGCTTTGTTAACGATGGTTGGAGAAATTAGAACAGATATGACTCACTTGACAAACATGTGTGTGGTATAAAGTGAAGGATTACTGTAGGCTACACTAGTGCAAATTAAAAATTCCATCGATCCCAACAAGCCACGCAAGTAAATGATCATAGATTACAAATCGTTACCACTAGATGCGCAGTGCAACGAAAGAAGATGTCGAAGTAGATCGACTTTGCATGTCCTGGTATGGTCGTCGAACAGTGCGATCGGTGCGAGTGGTAGCCTAGCAACAAGTTGATTCTTCGGCTTGTGGATCGGTCCAATCAACCTCTTGATTGGTCAAGCAGTCATCCTTGAGCAATACCACACTAGAGCAATGCCTCTATCGGTATCCACATGTCCGGGGTTGGAACGCCGAGCACCGGGGTGCTAGCACCATACGAACGGCGGAGATGGTGGAGGATGCTAGGGTTTCAGTGGTGGTGCAACTCTTGTATACAACTTCTGCCTGAAACCCTAAGCCTACGTCCCCTTTTTATAGCCCTCGGTGGCGCCCAACCCTTGGGTCCAATGTAAGTCCACATTCAATTCGGTTCATTAGAAATGAATTCAAACCGAACTCTGATAACCGATTGTAACCATTCCAAACCCCTTAAATGTGTGACCCTATAGGTTTATGTATATTTGGACACGACTCGGAAACATCTTTCCTACCAATAATCGATAGCGGTCCCTAGCAGTACATATCGATTCCAAAATATTAATAAAGTGTCGGATGAACCTACTATAGTGTGATAATGTCATGTTCCCTTTGCCTCACGATATCAGATCGAACTCAAGGCGAGAGTCGTGTCATCCTATAACAGTTCGATCCATTCACTCATACCGTAGTGGATTAATTTATCTAGATTGACTCCCAATCACATTCAGAATGCCCATGCATTTCCTTAATCCATCTGCCTCGAGGGGCCCAGAGATATCTCTCCATTATGTAGGAGGGGCAAATTACATCTTTATCATTCATGTACCTCCACATGTTTCATGGTAAACCCAAAAGCTATCTTTATAACTACCTGGTTAAAGAGTAGCGTTTGGCAACTCCTAAGTAAGCCATTACACATCTAGAAAACCAACGACGATCTCAGGTCTAAGGATCATGCACACATTACGTATGAGACCAACTGATGGCACATAAGAATATAAAACAATTATCGCAGTGTCTCATATGGGTCTATGCTCACATGTTCTCCAACACGCGTCCACAATATTGATTAGATATCTCTTCTATATCTCTATAACCCATGAAACATGGTCATCATTCAATACAAGTGCAGATCTATGAAACATAATCGTCATATTTTATGATAATCGATCAGGGTTAATTAGAATAATATCAATATATGGAAAGTGTTGCATAAACAAGTCACGTACTTGTTGATCAATCCAATTGATATTTATTCAAAGGACAAACAATTATACTATTCTATAAATACAAGACGTGGTAGAATCATCTCCATGCATGATTGTCTCAAAGGCATATCATCAACATAAAGAGTATCCATAATCAAGCTCAAGAGAATTTCAACTTCTTAGGTAAACCAAAATCATCAGTTGCTCATGTTATTGTGAAGCAATCTAAAGAGGAGAAACTTCTTTACAAATCTAGGTTGACTTATTCATTTAGATGCTTAAGGTTTATTTTGCGTAAGGATTTGCATGCTGTGGACATGATGAAAGCGAACTCTCTAGTAACCAAGAAAACTTCCTTGAACTATTGAAATGGCTTGCAGAAAGTAATGAAGAGGTTAATAAGGTTGATTTGAAAATGCTCCAGGTTGTCTCTTGACTTTCCATGCCATACAAAAGAAAATTATTACTTGTGCCAAGGAAACAACTAGACACATAATTGAAGAAATTGGTGATGACCATGTTGCAATTCTAGCTGATAAGTCTAGTGATGTATCCCAAAAGGAACAACTTGCTCTTTGCTAAAAATTTTACTGTTCTAGCCTCGTACGTCATTTTTTTGAGGAGTTAGCCGTTACTATGCTGAATTTGCAGAAGTAGCCCCTATATAGTGGAAATCCAATGGACGGGATGCGCAGATTAATTTGAAGTGGACACAGCCCGCTAGGAATTTTTTTTCTCTTTATTTCTAGTGGTCTGGCAGATCTGAATAATCTTTCTTTTTTTAGTTATTTTTAGCACAGGAGGACCACTTGATTATCACCGGTGCGAATTTTTCCACGTGCAAAAAAATCAAGCGGACGTGAACCGCTGGGTTGTCCTGCGGTCCCGGCCTACCATCAATTTTGGTCCACTGGAATTGGCTGACTGTTAATTGGTGCCCCTCTCTCTTGCAAGGCATGGAGATAGAAGATCAGTTAGTGATTTGCTATTCTGGCTAGCTAGATTTAGTGCATCAGCCAATTCCAGCGGACTGGGTCAACTAGAAATCTACGATAGGGCCCGGTCCATAGGACAATCAGCTAATCCAGTGGTCCTCCTGTGCTGGAAATAATTAAGAAAAGGAAAATTATTCAGCTCTCCCAGACCACTTGAAATAAATAGAAAAACTTTCCGGGTATGTGTCATTGCAAAATTAATCTGACACCCCATCCATGAATTTCCATCGATAGGGCTACTTATGCAAATTCAAAGACAAGAATGTGCTAATCACAAGAAAAGAAAATGATGCATGAGGCTAGAAAAGTAAAAAATTCCTATTTGCTTGCATTACGTTGATTAACTAAGAAAGGTATGTGAATAGTTCCTTGGAGTATTTTATGTAGCTGATACCACTTCTTTATCACATAAGGATGCAATTGAGACTTTACTTATAGATCAGTCGTTGAGTCTTACTCAAGTCCGTGGGCAAGGTTATAATTGGGCTAGTAACATAAAAGGTGAGATTAAAGGGCTGAAAACATTTATTATGAATGAGTCTCCTTCTGCTCATTACATCCATTGCTTTGCACATCAACTCCCATTAGTTCTTGTGGCTGTTGCTAAGGGCAATGTTGATTGTGTTTGGTTTTTTGACCAACTATCAAACATACTAAATGTTATTGGAGTTTCTTGTAAGTGCCATGACATGCTTTGAAACACTAGAGCTCAGGAAGTTTTGGAAGCACTGGAAGTGGGTGAAATTGAAAATGGATGGGGATTGAATCAAGAAATAGGGTTGGCTAGGCCTAGTGACACTCGTTGAGGTTCTCATTATAAAACTATTTTGCACATTATAGATATGTATTCTACAATCTACAAAGTACTCATAAAGATTGGAAAAGAGCCTGCCCTAAAGAATGAATGGGGGAAAGCCCATGCTATGGTGGCAGTCCTTGAGTCAAACTTTAAGCTAGTAATACTTGGGTACACAGATGTGTTGTGTCAATCTTTGCAAAAGAGGGATCAAGATATTATTAATTCTATGTAACTTGTTGATATGGCTAAGGATAGATTGCAACATATGAGGAGTTATGGATGATAAGACCTTTTTCATGAAAAAGTTACATCCTTTTGTATGAAACATCGCATTAAAGTTCCTATGTTCGATAAGAAATATGTGTCTTTTGGAAGATCAAAGTGTTTTCCCCCAAACAAACAAATGATCATTATAGGAGAGAAGTATATCTTGGCATCATTGATAGTGTTCTTCAAGAGCTTAACAGTCGGTTCGACAAAGTTAATATGGAGTTGCTTATATGCATATCTGCCTTGAATTCTCTCAACTCATTTGAAGCCTTTGATAAGGATAAAGTACTTAAGCTTGCCAAAATTTATCCCAATGAGTTCTCAAATACAGATTGGATGAGACTTACATTCCAAGTTGATAACTTTATTAATGATATGCAGAAAGATGATAGGTTTAAGGACCTTATGAATCTTGGATAGCTTTTTGTTAAACTTGTTGAAACCAAAAAGAATGAAATTTACAATTTGGTGTATTTCTCAAATTGGTATTGCTCGTACTAGTGACGACAGCGAGTGTTCAAAATGTGTTTTCTACTATGAATCTTGTGAAGAACAAGTTAAGAAATAGTATGGGCAATCTGAAGGGGAACGAGTAGGCTACTCTAGCGTAAATCAAAATTTTCTACCACGTAACCAAGGAACCACTACAAGTTATAGATCGCAGAATTACCACTAGACGCATAGACAAGTAGTGGAAGTAGAGTCAATGTAGCGTATTGGTGCTGTTGTAGTCGTACTAGCCTCGTGCCTCCTCCAACAACTCCTCATGACCGTCACAGGTTGCAGATTATCCTAGCATTGAAGCCTCGCAGCAAAGCTTCCAAGGTGTCCATGCGTACGGGACAGGAACATCATGGGCCGGAGTGTTAGCACCGGCTGCGCGGTTTTGGACGAAGGAGTTGTAGCGGCTAAGGTTTCTAGAATTCTGAATTCCTATTGTGTTTTTTAACCCTAAAACCACCACGCCCTCTCTTTATATAGATGCCCCACAATGGGTCTTTACATTAAAGGCCCATTAAAAACTCAATGCCCATCAGAATTCATATCACCATTCGAATTAAGTCCCAACCCTTTAAGTGTGTAGCCCTGTAGGTTCACGTATACTTGGACATAGCCTGAGTACTCTTACTTGACCATTAATTGGTAGTAGTCCTGTTAGCACCACGATTTGGCCAGTGTAGCAGATTTGGAAGGTAGAGTTCAAATTTGGAGAATTCTAATATGGAAATTAAAGTAATGGGGTGTGGAAATATATGGCCGATTTGGATAAATAAGTTAAATTTGGATTTTTAGCCGATGTTGGTCCAAATAAGGAGTCTTGCCTATAGTAGATGAAAACCGATACGGATTATGATTGACAACACATCAGAGAAGGATATGATTGACCTACACGCTATAAAAGGGACTAGAAGCGAGTCAAGAAGAAAAAAATAGCAACCAATCAAACAACTCGCATCTACTTTTTTTATCTACTTTTCCTAGGAGTAGTTCATGTAAATTAGAATTTGTAATTCGTTCTTGATCAATAAAGTTGCATATCGCTGATTGTTGATCATCTTTGATTATGCCAATTTATCCAGGTTTACTTTTCTCCGATTTTGTTGCGCATCGCATTTTTCAAGAAAATTTGCCTTTACCAAACCATCTTATCAGTCGTAATAAGCTTCTTAGATTTACCATTATGTGTGATTTAATTGGCTAAATAGTTGTTTAGATCTGATCTGAATTAAAAAGCATAATCGGATGTAATAGCTATTTAGATTATATTTTTCTTGCCGATTATAGGATCAAATCGGCTAGCACGCCTCGAACCTCTTGAACCCGACGTTCACGTGTGTTGAGGCTGATTAGCTCTTTTTCGGTACCAACACACTTTTGGCATGGCCCTATGGGACCGTGATGTCTTCGGGAAAATCAATTCCGCTGGTTGATGTCAATACCGATGCCATAATCGTTCCAACAATGGACAATTTGACACTAGAGCAGCGATAGGAAATCGAAGATCAGAAGGCTGTGCTCAAGGAGATGATGCCGACGGTCAACCCCTTTAGCTATACACAAACCGTCGATGCATTGGTAAGCCGATACACGCCTACACAAGCTGAATTATTTGCTATGATTAATCAATATGTGTACCATGCTTTGATTAACCAATCATCAGCTCTTGTAACAACTCAAGCCGATGATAACCAATAGTGTTAAAACCATTACTTAAGGGCTAGCATCCACTGGGAGCCTGCTCGATCCGATGCAAGCTTTGCCAAATTACCCAGTCTATTTGGTATCGGCAAGCACACAGAGTTTTGGTCTAGTAGCTGATCCTAAACCATTGGCTCCAGCTCCTACCATGATGCCGATCTAACCAACCATAATATTGCCATGAGATCCTTGTGCAAGTAGGGTTGTGCATTACTAAGCATACACCGATGCTACTAAGTTGGATGAACCAGCCTGCCTACCACCATTGGCTCCATTTTACGCCTACCCACAATCGGCTCCACAACCGGTTTGAACCCCTATGCACCCAAAGTACACTGAGCCAATTCTATAGAGGAATCCAGCCTTGTACATGGTCATGACCTACTCAGAGCCCTTTGTTCCATTACCAAAGCCGATGGTAGGAGGCCGAACGTAGGCTATGAACAAACTCATTAGCTTCCATCAGCTCAAGCAACCTATCAACTCGAGCCTGCTCTCGGTGGGTAGAATGCCAGTTATGATCCTAATTGGCAAGCCCCTAACACATTATTATCCAATAGAACAAATTGGGTCAATCAGATTGCTGTCATGTTGCAAGATCAATTCAGTATACAACCGAAGAGGAGGATAACCGGCTATCGGAAGCTCTATCCCGATTATATTGATAGGATTCCATACACTAAAAATTTCAAGGTCCCCGATTTTGCAAAGTTTTCAAAGACGATTCGACCACCACCTTAGAGCATATCAAACGATTCATCGCACAATGCGTTGAGGCAGCCCACTCCAATGGCCTGAGGATAAAATTGTTTCTGCTATCATTATCAGGTACTGCTTTTAAATGGTTCATGACTTTGCCCCCAAATTTGGTCAATATTTGGATCAATTTAGAGAGCTGATTCCATAAATACTTTTTTATGGAAGCTTGGAGCTTCGGATTTCTGATTTAAGTACTGTCTGGCAAAAGTTTGGTGAATCAGACAAAAAATACATTAAGAGGTTCAGGGAAATTAGAAATCGGTTTTTAATGTCACCTTGCCCGATAATCAATTGGTCGATTTGGCCTTCCAGGGGTTGGTACCTTAGTTGAAGAAAAAAATTGGCGAAAAAGAGTTCACCGATTTGAGTCATTTGGTACATCGAATATCGGCTTAAGAAAGCTGTTTTACTGATAACAGAGGTTTTAGGGATAAGTTCAACAACAACAACAACAACAATAATAATAATAAAGCCAAAGTTAACCTCATCGAATATGGTTCAAGTGATTTATCGAAAGACGATGAGGCTGAAATAAATATACCTAAGTGGGTTAAATGTGTAAGAAGTCTTTAGTCTATTCGTGGCATAAGCCGACTAAAAATAAGTGAGAAATAAAACATGCTTTTGATGTCTTTAAATGTGACCGTATTTTGATCTACTGCTGCAAGAAAAAATAATATGGTTGCCCGAAGGACACACTATACCATCGGCTAAAGAAATTAAGAAGCGAAGGTATTGCAAATGGCATCATTCTTTTTCTCATAACACTAACGATTGCAATATTTTCGGATGGTAGATACAATCGGCTATAGAAGATAGCTGACTCGAATTCGTAGAAGACTCGACGATGCAATTAGATGCTAATCCCTTCCCGAGCAACATGGTTCAATGTTCCAAAAAGGGAAAAGAACCGATACAAGACATGGGGTTAAGAGTTACACGTCAAGTTGATGTTCAATCAAGCTCTAGTGGCGGGGAGACCCTGAAAATCACGGTTGGCTCACTTCAAATAGAAATTGATCGTGAAGGGAAGAATTTGAGGAACATCAAGCCAAATGGAGACTTGCAAATCGACAAGTGGTACAAGGCTGAAAAAGCATTGCCACCACAGAAGCCGATTCACAAGATAAAACCAACTTTCTCCTGACTATTGGAAAATATGAAAGGGGAAACAGCAGGCCACGTTATCCTGCATGTTAGACAGATAATATGTATTAGCCAGACAACCTTGAAAAACCTCACCAACGATGCCCTTTTTGGCAGTTTTATTAGGAGAGGGGGCCAGCTTTGTCGTCACCATACACTTGTCCCATGGAACATTACCCACGTCAAGGTGACAGGCAACAATGGTCGGCTAAAGACAGAATATCTGAGCCATGCAAGATCGTCATGGAGAATAGGTCAATAAGGGACCGGTCCATGAAAGGATTTCTAGACCGATCCAGGAGCAAGCACGACCGGATGAGTGGTCAAATTCTACAGCCAAGGTATCTGGCAGAAAAAATAAGAGAGCCGATTGATGTCCTCCGAGGCTTAGTCAATCTTAGTGCAAACGACTTTAGAGGCTGAGAACCCAAGAGATGAGGGAAGCCGAGCAGGACAAACAAAGGGATGAAACCTTTAGTGAGCTCTCGCCGATGAAAATCACTAAGGAGTAGAGGAAAAAGGAACCGATCAAGGATGCATTCGACTCAGCCAATGATTTGGATTCGCCCGTGATTTTGAATGATTCTCCACCTCCGATGGACATTAACATGGTGTTCATTTTGCCAGCCGAATTCAAAACAAGCACTGCACTGATCAAAGAAGCTTTCGCTCAGTTATGCATAGGGGCTCAAGATGCAATTTTTTAGAAGCCTCAAGATGATCATAGTCATCTGAAGCCATTATATTTGAAGGGTCATATTAATGGAAAGCCGATATCAAGAATGCTGGTCGATGAAGGAGCAACTATCAACCTGATGCCCTATACTACATGCAAGAAGCTGGGTAAGTTCGATGAAGATTTTATTAAAACTAATATGGTTTTAAATGACTTCACTGACGATCCCACAGAGGAAAAGGGGGTCATGGTGACAAAACTTTGCCGATCGGCTTTTTTGTGGTTGACGTTAAAGGGAATTATAGTGTTTTGCTAGGACAAGATTGGATTCAAGCCAATTGTTGTATTCCGTCGATTATGAATCAAATGCTAGTCCAATGGAATGATGACAAAGTGGAGGTCATCCAAGCAAATACATCGGCTCATACTGCTATGGCTAGTTTGGATGCAAATTGGTAGCATGATGGAGTGGAATACATATCGTTCAAAACTCTGGATGACTGTGATTTTCTCTGCATCAACAAAATGGGGCTTATTACGATTAATGTAAGGCCGAGCACATTTGATCAAACAGCTGAAGTTGTGCATCGATGGAGTCCAAGTTGGCAATGGAAGCTTTACATGATAAAATGCTTAGCTATCGGTAAATAACGGATAGCTATGAGGCCATTGAAGATTTCCAAGAAATCGAGAAATTGGGCCAATGCTTTACATTGACTGATTTGCTTGATGAGGTCGACATAGGTGACAGTGATCGGAAAAGACCAACTTTTATTACTTCAAAGTTAGCAGCAGACTATAAAGAAAAGTTAGTTAAGTTGTTAAAGAGTTATAAAGATTATTTTGTTTGGGAGTATCATGAAATGTCTAGTTTAGCTGACAATTAGTTGAGCATTGGTTGCCTATTAAATCAGGTTATAGGCCGTTTAAACAGTCATCTAGACGATTTAATCTGGCCATGTATAATATAATAAAAGAGGAGATTGAGCGATTTTTGGAGGCTAAGTTTATCAAGCCTTGCCGTTATGCTAAGTGGTTCTCCAATATCGTTACTGTAATGAAAAAGGATGGCAAATTGAGGATATGTGTCGACTTCAGGGATTTAAATAAATCCACACCTAAAGATGAGCATCTGATGCCTATAGTCGATATGCTTATTGATGCTACATCGGGGAATAAGATTATTCGCTTTCTTGATGGTAATGCCAGATATAACCAAATATTCATGCCAGAAGCCGATATCTCTAAGTCAACTTTCAGGTTCCCTAGTACCCTGGGCTTGTTTGAATGGGTGGTAATGAAATTTGACTTGAAAAATGCTGGTGGAACATACCAGCGTGCTATGAATTTAATCTTTCATGATTTAATCAGCCATATCGTGAGAATTTATATTGATAATGTTGTTGTGAAATCCAAGGAAGATTTGTAGCATCTAGCTGATTTAGAGATAGTGTTCAAGAAAACAAGGGCACACGGCTTGAAGGTGAATCCATACTAATGTACTTTTGGTGTATCGGCTGGACAGTTTTTAGGATTTATGATCCACGAAAGAGGAATTGAATTTAATTAAGAAAGGGTTAAAGTTATAGCCAATACCAAGCCACCAACCTACAAAAGGGATCTATATAAGTTGATCGACAAGATTAATAATTTACAGAGTTTCATTTCAATTTGTCTGGTCATATCGGTTCGTTTACCCCTATTATTGAAATTGAAGGAAAATCAAGAGTTTGTTTAGGGAGCTGATCAACAAAAGGCTTTTTAGAGCATTAAGGATTATTTGTTCAAGCCTCCAGTTTTGGCCACACCTAGGAAAGGCGTCCCATTTAAATTATGTATATCGGCTGAATAGGTGACAATAGGAGCTGTTTTGGCACAAGAGATTGATGGCAAAGAGCGAATTATTTTCTACCTAAGTCAACGGTTAATTGACGCATAAATCAAAAATCCTTTTGTAGAAAAACTTTGCTTGTCATTTTGTTTTGCTTTGTACAAAATTAAGGTGTCATATTTTAGCATCGGTTTGTAACGTTGTTTGTAAAACCGATGTTATAAAATACATGCTATCAGCTCCAATTTTATGAGGTCGACTTGGCAAATGGGCATATACGCTCATCGAATTCGACTTAACATACGAATCGGCTAAGGCCATCAAGGGTCAGGCAACTGCCGATTTTATAATAGAACACAGAACCGATATGAATGCCAATCTAGTATGTGTTGCCCCATGGAAATTGTTTTTTTGATGGATCAGTATGCCAAGAAGGTGATGGTATTGGGGTAGTGCTAATTTCGCTAAAAGGATACAGTTTTGAGTTTGCATTCAGGATAAATTTGCAAGTGCTCTAATAATCAAGCCGAATATGAAGCGTTACTTAAAGGCCTACATTTGCTCGATAATATCGGAGTCGATTCTGTTGAGGCTTATGGTGATTCTTTGTTGGTGGTCCAGCAGATTAGGGGAGAATATAACTGCTATGGTCTAGTAGATTAGGGGAGAATATAACTTCTATGATGAAGTTTTGGTTATATATTTAGAGCAGTGCTTAAATATAATTGGCTCGTTTAAATCTTTTTCGATTTGCCATATTCCACGTGAGATGAATGGCAAGGCCAATTCATTAGCTCAACATGCATCAGACTAAAAAGTTTTTGGCAGATTAAAAGAATGTAAGCTGATAGAAAAAATTATCATGTGCATCACTACAAATGATTGGAGAGCAGGAATAATGGATTATTTAACGGTCCTTCAAAAGCCACTGATCGAAAAATTAGGAGACATGCCCTAAAATATTTCTTGTTTGATAATGTGTTCTATTATCGGACTTTAGAGGGTTTATTATTGAGGTGTCTTGGAGTCGAAGAAGCTAAAGTGGCAATGGGTGAAGTGTATGAAGGTATTTGTGAAACCCATCAATCGCCTCATAAGATGAAATGGCTATTAAGACAGACTGGATATTTTTTATCGACAATATTGGAAGATTGCTTCAAGTATTATAAGGGATGCCAGACTTGTTAGAAATTTAGCAACATGCAATTAGCTCCAGCATTGGCTTTGCACCCAATTATCAAGCCTTCGCTGTTTAGATAATAGGGAATACATGTAATCGGGCAAATATTTCTTCCATCAAGTAAAGGGCATAAGTATAATTTGGCTGCGATCAATTATTTTTCTAAATGGGTTGAAGCGATACCTCTCAAGAAGGTTATAAGTATTGAGGCTATCAGATTTGTTACAGAACATATTGTTCATCGGTTTGGAAATCCTCAAACTATTACAACTGATGAGGGCACTATGTTTATGTTCGATGAGTTTCAAGGTTTTGATGGTAGCTTGGGTATAAAATTGCTGAATTCATCATCTTAATATGCTCAAGCTAATGGTCAAGCAGAGTCGTCAAATAAAAAGTTGATCAAGTTAATCAAAAGAAAGATTAAGGAAAAAACCAAGGAATTGTCATGTAATATTATCGGAATCTTTATGGGTATATCAGATTGCTTGCCATGGTGATATGAAACTATCGCCTTATCAGTTGGTTTATGCACAGGAAGCTGTATTACCTGTAGAGATCAATATTGATTCAATAAAAGTGGCCAGACAAAATAGACTGTCAGTTCGGAATTATAAAGATTTAATGTTCGATAACTTAGACGACTTGACGGAGTTACAGTTACATACATTAGATCGGCTTAAGAAGAATAAGGCAAGAGTTGCAAAGGCTTACAATAAAAATGTCATACCTAAGACATTTTATGAAGCCGATCTCGTTTGGAAGACTATATTACCTGTTGGCTCTAGGGATAACCGATTTGGCAAATAGTCTCCAACATGGGAAGGACCATACAGAGTTCATCGGCTTGTGGATGGAAATTCTTATATTTTGGAAACTCTGGAAGGAGTGGTATTTCCTAAAACAATCAATGGCAAATACTTGAAAAAAATATCATCCAAGTATTTGGATTGATACTTAATCGGCTAAAGGTGACTGTTGGTTGTGAGAAGCCAAATTAACTAATTGCAGTTAATTCTGGCTATGAACTATAACAGTAAAATAAACTATAGCCGATTACAAACGACATGGCAAAAATAAGAATAAAACATAAAATCAGTTAAATAGCCGATATAAATAACTTACAAAATATTCAAAGCATTGTTTTCAAACCAAGCCCATCCATTACAAACATTCATTGTCTATAAATAAAATAGTAGCCGATTGAAGGTTAATTAAGGGTTGCGCTAAGAGCCGATAGTACAGCAGCAACCTTGGCAACGGCCTGTTCCACATCCTCAAGAATCTTGTTATGTTCTTCCTTTGAGCTGGGGACGGGAACGACTTTGGCCGATTTCTTTTTCACTGAGGCTATGGCCATGCCCAAGTCAACTCTCTGATTCCTTAAGGCCAATGATGAAGATGCTAGGTTCTCCTGGACCTCGGCTAGGAAAGCATTGACTTTGGCTAGCTCTTCTTTCAAAGATTTTTTGGTATACTCAAGTTTGAGCGCTATTTCCTTGACGACCTTCAGAGATTGAAGCTTTTCGTCTTATCGGACTTTGAGGGCCTTGGTGTTATCCACCAACTTGTCAAGCAGCTTTTGATCTTCACGTTGTGTTGCCTGATGAGCAATTCTTGCCTTGGCTGCTTCCACCGCATCTTTCCTCTCATCAAGATGGCATACATTTAGCAATATAGCCATAGCTTCCTCTGGTAGATTAGCTTGCATCGCCGCCATGGCATCCCTGAGAGGTTGAGCATTCTCAAGCAGATTGGTCGATGGGGTGAAGAGCAGTTTGAAGAAATTGTTCAGTCTTTCTGCCATGCTTGGGGCCGAAGTTACTTGAGTCGATGCATCCTTTGAGATGACCAAGATTTTCTGGATTTCTTCTGGGAAGCTGTCCACGCCCAGATCTACTTCATCTTGTAAGGACTCGATCGGCTTGACGCTTAGCACTGCAGCAACATCAGGGATGGCAACAATGGTTGGTGCGCCTTGAGGGATTTTGGGTTGGGGCATCGGCTGTGATGGGGGAGGGTCCAGATCTGTTTCCATGGGAATATCGGCTAGAATATCAGCCATGGATTCTAGTGTAGAAAGTGGAAGCTGCAACCTGATCTGTGCCTAATGCACGAGATGAGCTTTCAGCCAATTGCTCTTGTGGCTTCTGACCCGTGCAAGCCAAGGCCCTCTTATTTGGACAGCCACGCTTCTTTTTTGTTAGCAGATTAGTCAATCGGTTAAAAAATTGTTTTACAAGAGAAATTGAAATGAGTAAGTTATAGCCAATGATGTCTTCCTTGGTGGTTACCTGTCTAAGTCTGACAGGGAAGGAGATTGAGTGCTTATGTTGGTCAACAAATAGCCGGTAGTTGCGATTCCGACATTAGGGTGAGGACCTTTGCTTGATGTGCCTATGCCCGTTGAAGCGCCTGCAATCTTTTTGCCGGTTTGCTTTGCCTATTAAGTATGAAAAAGAACCGATTAGTGAAGATTAAGGAATATTAGAGAATTATCAACAAAAAGACTACATTAGCCGATACCTCGTCGATAACATCGATAAAACTCGAGTTAGTATAGCCGGGGCTAGCATCGCTGGAGCTAAAGCTATTACTATCGGAGTTAGTCTGTGTTGTCGACTAAAGCGGGAGATCTAGAAAGAAATCTGATACTATAACCGATATGGTGCGTTCCCCTGAAATAAAGCTACACTAATGGTCGACCACCGGGTGATAAAACCTCCTACTGTTCGAGTTTGTAGAAGGAAATGTGGCAATGCTTGGACTTGTAGGTCGTCAATTATATGAAGAGGAATCTCAGCCGTTGAAGCCCAACAAATTCTGTCCCTTGGTCGAAGCCGATCAAAAAGCTAGAACTTGGGAGGTATTTGCCCAAAGCCAAGTTGCCTTGCATATACTAACGGGTGATAGAATTCATATCATAGCTAGTAAGTCCGACCCTTTGTGTGTAAGCCAACAAATAGCACGTATGGAGATATAAATATCTTGAATAGTTCTAGAGTCTCCCTATCCATATCATTACTATCGGTTGTTAAGTGTAGGAAGGACGGGTAAGGAAAGCAATCGGCTTCTCTGTAGCTGAAAAAATCCTCTTTTTTTGAAAATCTTCATTATCAAGCTAAAAGAAGAAGGCTAAGAACTTTCTGCCTCCAATTGGTGTGATCTTGGTTCCATTGCCAGAGCAGAGAATATACTTTTCGCCAAAATGATCGGTTGTTTCTGCATTCAATATTTTGTTCTTCCAGGGTGTCTTCACGAGGGAAAGGAGTCATATTACCAGAGTCGATCTTGAAGGATCGGGTGCTATATAACTAGATCTGAATGAACCAAAGAGGTTCGCCAGTGTTACCAACTGTGTATTGGCCTAAACCCATGAAAAGCTGACTGTAGATTTTATGCATCATCTGGTGCACCGCTCCTAAGAACATGTTCCCTAGAGCTAGCCGATGACCTCTTATGAGTTGCTCGTCTACAACTTGATAGGTCTGAGTTGGACCAAGGGCAACGCCACAGAAAAGAAATTGATCGAGCCACATATTCAAAAAGGTTGTGTGTTCTTTATCAGAGATTGGACCAATTCCTTTGTTGTCACTAATGTATTTATTCCAACCTTCCTCCTTGGTGGAGATTAGTTTGTTTTGAGGTTTGGCACTGAAAACAGATATTAGGTTGCCATCAGTCCTTAAACAGCAGAGTTACACCTTGTCCAAAAGTGTTGGGCCAATCGAACTCGTTCTGAATATGAAAGCATTAAAAGTGTCCGAACAAAAGTAGCATACCGTGGCCACCAAAGGCTCATTGGCTTAAGGGACAGCTAAAGATAAAGGGAGATAGTCTGAAATTCCCACATGTTCCCATTCAGGCATCTTTTGTGATGCTAGCCAATTGTACCAGTCCCGCCACCCTTTCAGAGCCATCGGCCAATCTCTAAAATTCTTGCTCCATCCTTGGATATTATACTCAGGAGCGTGCAAGGGGAGTCTAGGGATATCCTTTTCTATTATAGTCGATTGATTTGGATCTCCTAACGGGCCTAAATAAAATCTATCTTCACAATCGGGCACGGGGATGAGTACTCGTTCTAGATCCATCGTTTTAAAAGCTGACAGATTGGTGAAGCTGATGAAGCGATGAGGAATTGATCAAAAGTTGAGCTATTGAGAGGTAAGGACAATGAAGCAAAGCCTGATGATGAGAGGTAGGAGAGCTCATACGCGTGAAAATGACAAGAGAATGGGCCTACATTTATAGGCGGGTGAAAAAAGGTGAAGTGGCAGGAAGCTTTTTCGATGATTCACGAGCAGTTATGATGGAAATTTATGCGGTTGAGATATTGCGGCGCAGTTAATGGGAAGTTACCTAGAAAAGCAGCGGGAATAGTGTGAAATAATTGTGTTTAAGCCAACTCAGGAGAAATTTGGAAGATAACTTCTTATCTCCCAAAAATGGGGGGTACATGTTAGCACCAAGATTTGGCCAGTGTAGCTGATTTGGAAGGTATAGTTCAAATCTAGATAATTCTAATATGGAAAGTTAAAGTTATGGGGTTTGGAAATATATGACCGATTTGGATAAATAAGTTAAATTTGGATATCTAGCCGATGTTGGTCCAAATAAGGAGTTTTGCCTGTAGGAGATGGAGACCGATACAGATCATGATTGGCAATACATCGGAGAAGGATATGATTGGCCTACATGCTATAAAAGGGATCAAAGGCGAGTCAAGAAGAAAAAAAGCCAATCAAACAACTCGTATCTACTTTTTTATCTACTTTTCTTAGGAGTAGTTCTGATAACTTAGACTTTGTAATTCTTTTTTGATCAATAAAGTTGCGTATCACCGATTATTGATCATCTTCGATTACACCAATTTATCTAGGTTTCCTTTTCTCCGAACTTGTTGCGCATCGCTTTTTTGGGAAAATTTGCCTCACCAAACCATCTAATCGGTCGTAACAAACTGCTTAGATTTATCGTTATGTGTGATTTAATTGTATAAATAGCTATTTGGATTGATCTGAATTAAAAACCCTAATCGGTTGTAATAGCTGTTTAGATTACATTTTTCTTGCCGATTGTAGGATCAAATCGGCTGACACGCCCCAAACCAGTTGAACCCAGCGTTCGCGTGTGTTGAGGCTGATTGGCTCTTTTTCGGTGCCAGCAGGTCCCTAGCAAGACGTGCTGACTCCCGAGTATATATAAAGATCACATCAAACGGACCTTAACAATGCTTAGTTATATGTATTTCCCTTTGCCTCATAATATCGGTCAAACTCAAGGCGAGTATGTGTCATCCTTGTTTAGGCAGTTCGACCACTCTTTCTCGATTATGTGACACGGAATTTTTTACTACGGTTAACTCTTTAATCGTGAGTAGCATGACCATACATTTCCAGAATCCGATCACTTAAGAGGCCTAAAGATATCTGTTCCGTTGTATGGAGGGGCAAATCCCATCTTGATTAACCATACCTCATAGCATGCTTCACGACAAACCTAAAAGTCACTTTTATAACTACCCAGTTATAGAGTGAGTATTTGGCAACCCCTAAGTAAGTCATTACACATCTTGAGTATATGCGTCAACCTCAAGTCTAAGGATATAACATACACATTGTATATGAGACTAACTGATGACAAGTAAGATTACAATATTCTCGCAGTATTGCAAGGTGGGTCAATCAAACTCCATGTTCTCTAACATATGTCCATATTGTTGGTTTGATATCTTCATATCCATGACCCGTGAAACATGGTCATCAACCAATACATATGCTTGTCTATTCATATGTGTCTTCTTATGTTTATCGACTAGGAATCACTTTAGAATAATCATCACAAAGTCATATATCGAGTTTCACAAACAAGTCACATATTTACTAATAAATAATAAAGACATTATTTAAGGAACAAGATAATAAATCATGAATATAAGGAAATATAATCATATCTATGATTGTCTATAGGGCACATCTCCAACACAATCAATTCTTGAATTATTGTTTAGTCACATTTATTGAGCAAGATATTTTATTGAAGGTTACTGGAGACGATGTAATAAAGTGTTTTCATGTCATGAAAATGCGTAAAGTTTAATTCTAATTTTCATTACATATTTTGTAATCTTCTATGCACGTAAAACTAAGGGTGAAAACGGAAACGAAATTTCCGACTGTTCCAAAGAAAAACGGAAACGGAAGCCTTTTTTCGGAAACGGAAACGGAAAATGTTGGTACGGAAATGGAAATGGAAATTTTTTGTCGGAAACGGAAACGGGAGCAGCTATTTCTGTCGGAAACGAAAACGGAATCGGAAATTCTGTATAAGTGAAACCGGAAATTTCGTCGGAAACTTGGCCCACTTGACCCAAAAAGGTGAATGGAGAATTTACATTTATTTTCTAATTAAAATAATTTCAGAAATACAAATGCCTTTATAGAAAATATCAAATAGAGTTCAAAAATTCCGAAAAAATTCTCAAAAATACTTTGGAACATTTTGAACCTAGGAAAATTATTTCTAGAATATTTTTTGTTTCATTTTTCATGAATGAATTAATTATATAAATATAAAAATAGTAAAATGGTATTTATTAACTCTAGAAAATCCAAGATAAATCTCAGAAAATCATAAATGAACATTGAACAATAATATGCAAATTTTAGGGCATTACATCTTTATAGTTGGAGGAGCAAGAGGATGTCGATGATAATGATATGGAGAATGATATGATAGTTTGATTTGGGGGACAAATAGCGAGCCTTCAACTGACAAACTTGAGATAAAACTTTGTAGTGATACTAGTAAACATAACATTATTCTTGTATCCACCTTTGTGATGGAATGAGTTATATTATTTTTGTGATCATGTATATTATGATCATGTATTACGTTCTTGTGGAATTTTCCACTTTCGTTTCCGTATCCGCTCCGTTCCGTTTCGCATCCGTTTCGATCATTATTCGTTTTCGTATCCGTTTCCGTTACCGATAAAAGATGTGGAAATGGAAACGGAACAACCATTTACCGACTGTTTCCGTTTCGTTTTCATCCCTACGTAAAACTTTGTTCGAACTCTATGTATTGTATTATTGGTAAATTTTGAACATATATGGTGGATTTATATTACTGAAGAATGTATATCAATTGTCTGATATGAATGTATATATCTATTATAAATATTTTAATTTCGCCACTGCCACTGTTTCGTGGCAACCTTGTGTCGTTTCGGCACAGCGGTCAAGCTGCTCCAGAGCCGACCTCGCGGGACGATAGCGCACAGGCGACAAAGTGCTCTCGAGTTTGAGCTCGCGGAACGTTGACGCATGGCCGGCAAGCCAATCGATGGGGCTTGGACATGGTCTGACGGGCACGAGGACCCACCCAGCGTTGAAGTTTGAAGCGTTAGAAATTGGTGCAATGTTTTTATTTTAGATTTTATATTAAAGCAAAAGTAACACAACTAGAGATGCATAAAACACAACAGTACAGCATAAGTCACGTGAATTTTCACGTGAAAATACGCGAACGCGCACGTGTGTGTTTAGCCACTGTACACTCTATGTCTTTCTCATGCCAAGTGTCATTATTCAAGAGATGGCCAAGACTCCATCTTTTAAGTTACCCTTACTCTATTTGGCTAAACAATATGATACTAAACCATGTGTGCTCTAGAATTAAAGGAAATGGGCCACTCAATGGGCCAATTTCTAACAATCCCCAACTAATTTCAAAGCAAACAGCAGAAAAGATAACAAAGATCGCTATATTGATGTCAGAGCTCATCTTTCTTTTCTGAAGATCAATTGTATGTGTTATGCCCTGGTGTATGAACTTCCGATATGTTATCAAAAATTTGCTCCGGGTTCACGTACGTACCCTCAAAAATATATCTTGAATCACGTATGTGCTCCTAGAAACAACAGACACGGACACACTGTACGGATGAATGCAAAACTCCTGCCGCGAAGAAATATTTGTGATCCTCTATCAATGGAGAAGAAGAGACGAAGCAGGAGGGGAAACAAGAAGGGATGGATGATGGGCTAATGGAAGTTATTAATAGGTTAATGAGGAAGTCGTGCTTCAATATTATGCTGCCACGTGTCATAATCTAGAGATGGTCCGACTTGATAAGCTAGATTTTTTTTCCGGCGTACATTGATCATGTAAGATAGGTGATCTTAATCTATACCCCTTTATAATGCACCTAAGCATTCTTTTCTACGTCCACCCCAAATAATGCATCCTACTAGAGATGGCTCAACTTTCATGCACCTAGCGAAACGTCCCCAGAAATTTGCCTCCATCAAAATTAACCTCTCAGATCTTTTCTCAGCTTTACTCACCCACATCCGATGACCATTATTTAATGTGTCTAACTCATCCCTGTGGCCCACAACAGATCTCCCCCCACCTCTAGCATCATCTCAAGGAAAAGAAAACAAATATTCTGGAATTAAGGAAAAGGAAACAAACGTTCTAGAAAAGAAAAAGACCATATATTACGTGCTGGGAAAAGGAAACCGAAAGACAGGACACTATACTAGTGATATTTTGTTCAGAAACCGGAGGCTGCAGAGCTGGTGCAGGCAGAGGCAGCGCCCCAAAATCGGGAATGGCTGAATGGAACTCTACAGTATTCACTCGTGGCCGAGGATGGAATCATGGAACCAGACGAATGCGAAAAGTTTGGGAGTCTGACGCTGTTGGCCTAAGAACATAGTGGTGTTCTGTTTTGGCTGTGTTTGCTGGCTGTTCGGTTTTGGTTCTGGTTTGGTTGGTGGGGTGCTGCTTCCAGATGTCTTGTTATGTTAATTGACGTTTTCATTTTATATTAAAAAAATACTCCCTACATTCATAAACACACATCATTTTAGTTTTCAAATTTTGTTTCTAAATACTCCTTTTGTTCATTTTTACAAGGCATCCATGTATTTTTGAGATTCTAAGCTTATAAACCTTGACCAATAATTAATTCAACAATATATAGATTATGTGACACAAAAGTGATATTGTTAGAGTCGTATTTTAAAGCACTTTCATATCGTATTTCTATAACACTGAAATATGACGAGTTAGTTTTGTTTTATACTCTTTTCATCTAAGTTTATAAGGTTTATTTTTGAACAATGTAGTTCGTAAATATAGAACGTATTACATATTCCAATTAAAAAATAGTATGATGTTCCTTAAATACCTCTAATAAATATCTATCTTCACTTATTCTCTACATGAATATATTGAATATAGTGCTCATTGATAATAATTAAAGATAATCTAGCCATTTTTAATATTTTCTTGGTCTATATATAAAAAGAAATAAACTTTATAAACTTGAAGAGTATCTTTAAAGACTCCGATACGATTTAATGCCATCGAAAGAAGGCTGTGTTCCATTTTTTACCGCTCCATCCACTGCCGTCAGCGTTTCGGTCGTTCTTCATTTTTTTTTCCGGCTGAAATGAGGGGAAATGACACATTTCCCGCGCGTCCATGTTGAGTCGAACGACATTAACAGGCAAAACGACCGATGCAGTTGCATCTGTCGTCGTTACTCGTTCCCCTTCTCCCCCGGTCCAGTGCCGCCATCCCGCCGCACGCCCTCCATCTCCGACCATGGCGCAGGTTACGGATTCGGTTCCCCAGCTACATCA
This sequence comes from Otatea glauca, assembly GCA_036346275.1. Classification (NCBI taxonomy): domain Eukaryota; kingdom Viridiplantae; phylum Streptophyta; class Magnoliopsida; order Poales; family Poaceae; genus Otatea; species Otatea glauca. The sequence goes on along the minus strand of CM070721.1, from coordinate 43,067,204 downwards.
CAAAGAACAGGGCAGACATCACAAGGCTTAGCTTCTCCCGTATATCAACTAACTTGTTCTTTGAACTATTCACTCGGCAACAGCTTCAACCAAGATGCCGCACATGTTCACACTGTTAATCTCCTCCGGTTGGCGGCCAGAGACTTCCAAAATGTCCAGATCGTTGAGGTGTAACCTGTACTACTGCTCCTACTTGAAAAACTTATAAACACCATTCACCTAAGAGGTGGGTGTCGTACCGGGCCGGGCCGGGCCGGTACGGGCCCATCGTGCTCGGGCCTAGATCGTGCCGGGCCGTGACGGCCCATCTTGCCCGCCGTGCCGGGCCAGCCCGGCTTATCTTCGGCGAGCCCAAGCAAGGCCCATTTGCGCTTCGTACCTGCTTCATGCCATGCCAGCCCAGGCCCGGCCCATTTACACTATTGCGACAAGAGGAAAAGGCCCGAATTTGTTTGTAGTAGCGTGCGTACGTGGTGCTACGGCATGCAACGAATGTATAGCGCAGCCGGCATTGACATAGGGGATTATAGAAGACATCGATCAATGCACATTACGATCATATATATGATCAAAAAATAAACTAAGATGTCAACTTCTAGATTAGGTATTCGGTGGCACCATATTTTTGTGCCAATAATTACTCGTTGATAGATGCTAACACGAGACACGCTCATGTTGAAGCCAGTTCAAATCGACAACGATAGATTATCGCGCGAGCAACATGGTCAAAACAAGTGATACAACGTTTTGCATTTTGCATTTTATATATCTGTGACTCTGTGTAATTGTAATTGTATGTACTCTATCATCCATCAGCCCTTTTCTTCTCTTGGAACATAGTGATTAACATGTGGATAAACATAGACTACTCGATAAAGAAAAGAGTACATTAACTACGTATATATACATAGACTACCCAAACATGAGCTCGAATCTCCTCTTTTCCCTCTCTTTCTTCCTCCCGCCCTTTTTTCCTCGAGCCCATCACTAGTGGGGAGCAACAACAGCACGGTGGTAAAAGGACAAGGACGTGACAGCGACGCTGATCTATTCGGTAGTGTGTAAATACCACCACAAGCTTCACAGATCGGCTACTCGGCTACCACTTCGCCACTGATCCTGTCCGGCCCTAACTCCCCCCTCTCTCCCCCCTTCTCTCTATCTGTCGGTCTTCCCCAATTCTCGTCATGGCCCCATGATCTCATCTGTCATCTCCCCCCGTTTTGGGTTTTTCCTCTAAAAAGCAGCGCCTTCTTAGTTCTCACGCTGTCACACAATAGACAACACACACGTACACTTCTAGTTCTAGGCTAGCAAGCATAATCTTACTATTCTATATTTGCTTCTCACAAAAATATTTATTTTTCTGTGCTTTTTAGAAAAACTTATTTTTTAATTATTATTCTATATTATTGGCACTGCCAAGTACCCAAATTCCCTTTTTCCACGTTTTCCCTCGTTTTTCCTCTTTCCCCCCATTTCCCCATCTCTCTTTTCCCCTTCCTTTCCCCTGCGCTCCTGGCCGTTCTCGCTTACCACGTCCATGCTTCTCTACCGCCTCACCTCCCCCGCCTCCTCGGCCCTCCCCCGCCACCTCGACTTCCCCGCCGCCTCAGTGCACCCCCGTCACCTCGCCTTCCCGCTCCCCCGCGGCGTGCTCGTCCTCGCCCGCTCTCCCCTCCTCGCGCAAGACGACCCTCCCGCGCCCGCGCTCCCCTCCCTGTGGGCCCCAGGTTCCCGCCACGTTGCTCCCGTCGCCTCGCCTCCCGTCGCCTCGCCCTCCCCGTCGCCTCGCCTTCCCCGCCGCCTCAACCCTCCCCGTCGCCTCTCTTTCCCCTCGCCGTGCCCCCTCCCCTTCCCACGCCGGCGTGCCCCTCCCCGTGCCCTCGCTCCCCTTCCCACGCTGGCACGACCTTCCCCGCGCCCCCGCTCCCCTCCCTGTGGGCCCCTGGGTTCCCCTCGCCGGCCGCTCTCCTCCCTCCCATGCGAGGCGGTGACACGCGAGGCAGTTCGGTAGCCACGACGTGGGAGGACACGGGCGAGGCGGCAAGGAGCGTGAGGCGGCTAGCGGCCCGGCACGGCGCGACACGAGGCGGCTCCCCTGCGGCACGGTGCGACGCTAGGCGGCTCCCATGCAGCTCGGCGTCTTCCTCTCTGTTGGCCGGCCGAGTGCCGCCGCACGCCGCCGCTGGCTTTGCCGCGTGCCGCCGCGGGGCCGACGTGTCGGCTGTCGGGCGTGCCGTGCCCCGGCACGAACGGGCTTTTTCACGGCCGTGCCGGCCCGAGCACAGCCCAGACTGCCGTGTTGGGCCGGGCCGCCCATCGTGCTTGGTTGGCAAGCCCGGCACGACCCGAGCAACCGTGTTGGGCTGGCCTGGCCCTTTTGAAACAGTGTCGTGTTGGGCCGTGGGTCGTGCTGGGCCAGGCGTGCCTCGGGCCGGCCCAAAATAGCTCGGCCCAGTGCCCACCTCTACACCTACACCAAGAAGAATCCATTACTTATCTAACTTCTGTCATCTCGTTTTTTAAAAATCTAGCTCCATCGTGTGCAGATTTATAAATCTAGCCCTCTACCGCGCTCAGGGAGCACGAAAGGCGGCGTTTTGTGGCTAGTGAGCACGAAAGGCAGCGTTCAGCGCTCAGGGAGCGAATAAACCAGCGGAGCTCGGCCGACCACAAGGTCATCGCGTTTCACCACGGCAGGACTGCTTTTGCACTCTCGGGTGTGGTAGCAAGTTCCTGCCACGCTCGATGCTGCGTGTCCATGCTCGCCAGTGCCTTACCGTGCTCACCCACCCTCGCACGCTCCCCGGGCACAACAGGGGACACATGTCACCTGCCTCGCCTTCGGCGGTGGGAGAGGAGGCCAATTTGTGAAAAATAACGAGGCGACGAGGGCTAGAAAAGCAATGGATTCCACCAACCACAAAATTTTCATCTCAACCAAACCAATTCCTAGCTGAAAACAATACCATTGTTTCCCAGTTGAAGCATATAATAGGTTACTTCACTTACCCAATCATAATTTGGGCATTATTCAGTACCTTTTGTTGTCGCAGATTACCCCTAGCACCCCACACGACATCCGGGGTAGCGCACGAGAGGAGCAAGTCTCGGGTGACCGTGGAGGTGGATGCCACTAACCTCGCCACCATGAGGAGCTGCGCGTATGAGAGGTGGCACCGGGCTGGAGGGGAGGAGGGAAGGGCTAGCGGAGGACTAGAGGGCTAGCAGCCTGGAACTGTACAGCTGTCGCCGCACCTAGGGGTTGCCCTATGACTATGCTAGGGGATGAAGCGAGCCCCGTATAGGGGTGTATGGATAGTAACCAAGGGAAAAACAGGGCAAAAGGTTCTCACTTGATGGCAAGTTGGACTGAATGGTAAAAAATGGAGAAATAAGTCCACTTTTGCTGCCACAACTTATAGCCCAAGCTTGATTTACACCTTCAACTGTAAAGGTCATGTTTGTTTGGGCCACATGGCCAGGTTTTGTATTGATGAGGCCTATTTTCTGTTGACGTGGCAACCATGTCACCATCTCTCCCGTTCATTCTCTCTCTCACTCGCTTGTCCCTATCTTTCTCTCTCTGCAGTCGCATCTCCTTCCCCTCTCTCTCCCTTTCTCCCACAATCTCCATGGCCGATGATACGAGGTGTTCCAAGGCATTCCTCCTTCATACAGATCAACTAGCGGGAAGTACTAGTTGACATGTGAGATGTTCGATCTTTCATGGCACCACACACGATAGCTTGCAACCAATCTTAAAAGATAGAATTGCAAGGGCTTCATTCGGTACAATCTAAAAATTACGAGTCTTCAACTTGCGCAATCAACTCTCTCATTCTTCTCTTGTGCAACAACTATCTCTCTCTCTCAACTCATGGCAATCACACCAATTATGGTTCCTAATTGCTTTTTTTTTATTTTATATAACTCAACTCATAATTTCTTATCTCTCCCTACATAGGGTACACCCCTTAGCCTTATATTAGTGCTCATGCATGGTCAAACACATCAAAACCAACTTAAACTTAACTTCTAAATACTTACAACTCGGACTCTAAGAGATAAAAAAAGATTACAACTTAAAACTTAAATTCGGCTAGCTAGCAAGTTGAAACTTGTAGTTGTAGGCTATATTAAAGATAGAAGGAAGCAAAATCAGAACTTATGTCAATGGAAAGATATAAAGATAGCCTTCAAAGCTTCAATTCGGCATATACTATCAATCCGAATTGATTTCTTTCTTTCTTTCCAAACCTAGTCAAACTCTTTTCTTCCTTCTCTTTCAAGAATTGGACTCTTCTTTTCTCTTCCCAAATCATGTGCAAGCTTACATACTCTCCATCCATGCGGCTCATGCTGTCTTGGCCTATTTGGCTATGGCTAACCCATGCGGCTATGCCCTTGGCAGGCCCATGCAGCCATAGTTAGTATATTGTTGCCTCTATATAAAAATTCACACATTGCTAACATAATATACTTCCCATGCTTTAGGGTTCCAATCATCCTCCCTTGGTCTTCCTCCTCACCTCCCTCTTGGCCACATGCTTGATCTATTTTTCCTTGCTCAAAATAGCACCATATTGTTTTTTTGATCTTGATTTGCACTCAAGGAAAACAATCTAAAATGGTATTGACAATTCGGGTCGTATCACCCCTGCTTCTCCTCCATTGCTTCTGTAGCCCAATAGTCAACCCACCACTACAACGGCAACATCATTATCTACCATACTGACATGGCCAAGGGTGGTTGCAGCGGCAACTGGAGTAGGCAGATATGGTGAAGACAAGAGTTAGCAATCCTTAACCCCTGCGGCCATGGAGGTATTAGGTGCCAGAGGAGGAGGGAGAGGGGGAAGGAGGTAGTGGCGGGTGCATCCTCATGATGCCGTTGTCCTCACGGGACCTCGTGCTGGCTTTGCGCTAACTTGCTGCAATGTGGGGACCTCACCACCAGGCACCGAAGATCTTCTTTGCCATGGCCTTCCCTCATAGGGATGCTAAGGTCAGGAACGCAGCCACTGTCCACATCCTGGCGTTGAACTAGATTGTAGCTGCCTCCACATCCTCGAGGTTCGCATCATCGGCCCCCTTAGTTCTCCTTCAAAAACAAGTAGGGATCCTACTATGAAACAAAGTATGAATCCTAGTCCTATTAGGATTTATCTAACATACCTTTCCAAATCCTAAAAAACTAGATAGGAATCATCATAATTAACAGGCACCAAGTATGTTTCAACAGGCAAATCATAGTGTTGGACAAGCCTTTTCGAATGTTGCAATATATGATTCGAAAATGCTGCATATATTGATTTTGATTGTTGCAACAACAATTCTTTCTGAAATGTTGATTTTGGTTATTGTCAGGACCCGAATATGCAAATTCGGATCCTCTATGTATTTTGCAATAGTCCAGGGTCACTCTAGTTCATACAGTCTCAACATAGATGAATATCACAATCATACACAGTAGAAACATAAATAAAGATTTCATCTATTCAAATATAACCTATTGAACGACCTTATAGTCCACCTTATATGAATACGCCACACAAGGCTTAGACTTAAGAAATAAATTAAACTGCATCGAAAATAAATTATTCGTAGCAACCCTTTAATTTGCCGCAGGCAACTGACATGGTTTGCACCCTAGTTGATCGTCTCCTCCTGGAGCTCCTCCACGTAAGCATATGTAGACTCTTCACTGAGGATTCAACACTGATGGGACTGACAACCACATTCAGGGCTCCACTCTTACACCGTGTGCGTCTACCTGTGCACCCAAACCCACACCACCATGACAGTACCAAAATCTAGACATTACAAATAAATCATCTAGGTCTGTCCCATACCAAACATGTGAAAATATGATTGATTCAGTTCAAATGCTTGCAAGGTTAAGTTCTTAATTGACCAAGGCAAAACTTCCCAAAAACTCACATAACCATTATGCATACCATCAATGTAACGACCCCTATTTTTGCATAAAATACGAAAATGAGAATCTCATGTGCATACAATACTTGTCCCATGATCAGTAGCTAGTACACACATTTACAAAAATTGGAATCACAACCATACATCATTTTATTAAAACGGAAGCTGATTATACATTGTATTTTATAACTCAGAGTATATATATAGCAACAGAAGAAGCGAAGTCTTGTAGTGTGCTCATCCATCCCTCAAGCAACTGACAAGGCATAAGTCCCTAGAAAGATCGCTTCATTTGAAATTCCCACATCCTGTGACGAAAAGTAATCTTTGGAGCCTCACTTTCTTATCCACCTAAAAACAACATATTAAGTAAGGTTGAGTACTTTCATACTCAGCAAGATTTAAGTGGTATTTGCAAATGCAGCAATGCAGGTCATGTCAAAGGAAGCTTCTATAATTAATTTGCATAAAGCCATGTTGAAATTGTAAAGCAAGTTGTCATTTGCAAACGGAATTTGTAAGAGCAAGTTTGACTGATAAGAAATAAGTAAAGCATAAGTATTACTCATAGTCCTCCATGACGTGAGCAACGAGATATCCAATTCCTGCCAAAACCATTCTTTGCCAACACGAGGCAAAACAGATGAATCCAGCCATTTTGCAAATAATAAAACATCTAAATATATGATGACATTACCAAGTGCCCTTGACCGCGGGAGTGGCTAATTGATTAGATTTACATTTTGCAAAGGTGTACAGCTTTACCCACAAGAAATGATCAGCTCTTTGTGTAGCGTTATTGACACACTTCCTTTAGTGTGCCGCAGAGAGATCATAACATAACCGTCACATTATATAGCCCTAACTTTGCACCAACCTGGTGACGAGAAACCCTTGTTATGGTAGAAGAAACATAAATAAAACATGATGGTCCATCCCTGCCTTTATATCAACAACATAGGCAGTCCATCCCTGCAATAATTATTTCTTCTCATAATAAGGCGTACACCATTGTATCGGTATGCATTTACCCACACCGAGGTGTGGAAGCCTCTTCCAAGTAAACCTAACCGGAATGCCTATACTACTCCAGCCTACCAATGTGCAAAGCCAGTTCTAAGCAACTTAATAGGTTAAGGCTGTCCCATACTAGCACTCGTGGTTGTACATGTTTCTTGGCTTGAAAACAACCCATAGTTCGGTCCTTAATCCGACACGGGCGATACTTCTCCCTACACTACATGCAAATCCGTTGTGCCATTTGCACAACCGGCTATTGCCAATAATCATCCGCATCAAAACCATAGTTTTATTTTGGGTTTTTAATCAAAATACCAATAACCATCAGTGTCATATTCAACATTTTTAAATTCTCAACAAACAGTTCATTTGACTATCTAATTTGTCAGTTCTAAAGCATGGCTAAGCATGATCGATATGTAATCGTATATACCCATGTTGACATTATGTAATGTCTATCCCTATACTATGGTTATCAAGGTTCACATATCCATACTTATCAAGGAAGTTCCATGAGATAACAGGTATATCTATCGGTACCACAAAATAGCGAATTTATAGAAAATAAGCGCATGCATGAAACAATTTGATAAACAAAAGGAAAATTAAATATTGGGATCAATGTGATCAAAGGGGGTGCTTGCCTTTCTTATTTTCCATTTATGATGAATTCGCGGTTGTAGCTGATGTTGTTGTCGATGGAGTTAGCGACGTCGAGTTCTACACGCTGTTCAACGGAAATATAGCAAACAACAATCTTTAATAAGGGCAAAAAGAAGACAGATATCATATCAAATAAAAACTTACTATAGAAAACAGGCGTGGTTTAGAGTTGTATGATTTCAGGTTCTCGCGATTTAGTCGAACATACACACATACATACATACATACATACATACATACATACATACATACATACATACATACATACATACATACATACATACATACATACATACATACATACATACATACATACATACATACATACATACATACATACATACATACATACATACATACATACATACATACATACATACATACATACATACATACATACATACATACATACATACATACATACATACATACATATCGATTGTTAATGGCTTTTATGCTGAGTGATACATGGTTTCTTTTATAGATTATCTATTCTTGTTTTATGAATTCAAGAGGCTGAAATTATGTATTCTTGTATTTATAATTTCGAATTCTAGATGCTAAAATTATTTGTATTAATAGAATTAAGACATTAGTCATTATGTCATATACGAATAGTACTTGATCCTTACTGACTTTGCATACGAATTAGTTTTGAATATACTAGACCTGTTAAGTTAGGTTACTGGTTATATATTCATGGTTTTTAAGAATATTCTGGTGGTACAAATATCTTAATTATTGATTTCTCATTTATTATTAAGTTCGTTTACTTGTATTACGAATTTCAAAGATCATAATACTTAGGGTTATTTTGCTAACAGGAAATACATGCAGAGCACGATGAAATGAGATTATTTCTTCAGAATAGGATTGTCTTCATTTTGAGGAACATTCCTAAGCTAATTTTATAAATTTTAGTATTTAGACGAGATGTTTTATTCATTGCTGAAATAGCTTTATGGTATTAAGGTTTTTGTTATAAGGAATTAGATTTGTAAGGTGTAGAGTATAATTAGTACTTAGCTCTATGTGTTTTGCATGCAAGGTGATTTATACATGTTGGGTTTTAAAAAATAAAGCTACTAGCTGCATTTACATGGTTACACAATGATTCTTGCGACACATGTATTTTAGCTAAAGGTTTCTTAAGCTCAACTATTCGTATAAAGGGCTTTAGCGACCATAACACTTAGGAGTATTGAACTAGCAAGATTTAGTTGAAAAGCAAGTTGTAATAAGAATATTTTTCTAGATTATGGTAGTTCATATCCTAAAGAACATTTTTAGGCTGATCTTCACAAAATTTACATTTAGATGAGATATTTTATGGACTGCCGAAAAGGCTTAAGAGTTTCTAAAATCTACATTATACATGATTATTCATTCATTTTTCTGGCATTAGTAGGGTATGACCCTAGATGTGTTTTAAACTAGCTTTGCATTATTTTGATCTTATCCGCGAAAGCTTATAAGCATATGAACATTAAAGTCTTTTATTAACTGAATTCAAATTAGTTCTTTTTGCCTATCATATCCTTGAGAGTATGCTGAGACTAGCCCTACTTAATCTGATACTTGATTTATGGGGTTTTATACATATATTTTTTATTCTCAATTAAATCTATATATATCATATGAATGCATATTTCAGCTATGTATAAACTATGATTTGTTATAATGATTCTAGTGGTATTATAAGGTCTTATTTTTATAAGATATTTTGGATTTGGTTTTTCATGAATCATGACTTTATTTTTCAATATATATATATATATATGTATATATATATATACATATATATTCTTTCATGGAGATGAAGCTTATTGTCTACATGCTAATTAAGTTTATGCACATGCAAACTATTGTTGCTGTATTTAAAACATTTCAACATTAATAAATCAGTTTCATAGTCATTCTAGAATATATGCATATACCTACACTATTATTAGTTATTATGTATATGCACATATATATTTTACATTTGGGTCATATTCCATTCATAAGGCTTATTCCAACTCAAGTTCATTTCTTAAACATTTTGTTGTTGTAAAGTAACTCAGTTTCATGGTCCATTCTGCATATTTACATGCATATACATATCTTTTACACTAGGGTCTCATTCTTATTCATGAAACAGTTCAAGTCAAGATTATTTCTTATGTATTTTAGCATACTCAGGTAATCTACTAACATAATAGCATTTAGAAATCAATTCTACTCATTTTGGATTTCTTTTGCACAAAGTATACATTCTTGAATATTTAATGCATTGAGAACAATCTTTAATAGAAAATGATTCAAACAAAGATGAAATTTAAGTATTTTTATATATTTGGGTTGCTGGAAGTCTAAGGATGTAACATCCCAAAATTCAGCTTAATTAAGTTTTTATTGCTTAAAAGTGCATTTGTGATTTTCTGGAATTTATTTGGATTTTTCTGGATTTATTTGAATTAATTCTTATTTCAAGTTTATTGCCTTTTATTCAAACTTATTTAAATTTGTGCAAAGTTAAAATAAAGTTTTGCCAAAAATATTTTATTTGAGTCCAGAATGTCTCAAAGTATTTTTGAGAATTTTCTGGGATTTTTCCTGATAATTTATTTGCCTAAAACTAGTTAAATGAATTTCTAGAATTATTTAAATTAATAAAGTTTTAAAAATATCTTTGAACAGTATTAGGCCGAAGCCCAACACTGTGCGCTTGGGGCCTGGTCGGAGCGGCCCAGTGCAGCCCACGAATCGCAGCAGTGGGAAACCCTAAATCCGCAGCCGTTCGTGCGCGATCCAACGGTCCAGAGATGGCCGCGTGTGCGATCGTGTCTTAGCCGTCGGATCGGGACGCGTGTCACGTCGTCATTCATCGTCTCCGTTCCGGACTCGGAGTCCACCGCCGTAACGGCGTCGAACTTCTTCGCCCTATAAAGCTCGGACGTCGAGGCTATAAATAGGGGGGGTAGCACCCCGAGGTTCGCAGTTGAGCGCCGCATCTTTTGGTCGGAGGGGTTTCGCAAGAGCAGTCGTAGAACGCCGCCACGAGCTCGCCGGAGTTGAAGCGTGAAACCGCCACGGTTTTTGCCCGAGAACGTCGCCGATCCGCCGTCTTCCGTCGCTTGGGCTGCGGGACCGAGTTCGCCGAACCGTACCGCGTCGGATCTCCGTCGTCTTGTCGCCAGAAGTCCACCGAGCGCCGCGTCGTGGGTCGTCTTCTCCATCTCCGGTGAAAGGCGCCGCCAAGACCGTCTTCATCCTCTCGCTCGCGTTCGACCGTCGATCTCGGGTAAGCCGTTGGATGAGAGGTGCGTGTCGAGTAGATCGTAGCCGTCCGATTCTTTTTCCTGGACCGGATCGAGCCGCGCGAGACCGATCGATTGCGGCGCGTGTCGGGCGTGGAGTCCGAGGCGTCGTGGGCGAGAGTTCACCGTGGTCTCATGCACGCCGTGGACTCAGTCCATACGCCGAGACACGTGTCGGATTGTGATTGGCCCGAGGTCTTGCTGACGTCATAAGTCGGTTTTCGAATTAAAAATAAATCTGTTAATTCGTAATTTCTGATTTTCTGATTTCAGTATTTATTTCAAACTTCAAAAGGCTATATCTTTTGCATCTTAACTCGGATTTGAGTGATTCCAATTTATAAAAAATTTTAAAATTGAGATCTATTTAATGGTGAATTTTATTTGATTTTTGGAGTTCAATTGCTCTCTGTTTTGGTATTTATTTGCTTTTCTTATTCGGTACGCGTAGACGTTGAATTGTGTGACGCTTCGGAGGAAGATCCAGCAAATCAAGAGCAAGTTCCAGAACCAGATAAGGAACTATTCCAAGGCAAGTTGTGCTTTGATCATGTTGAACCCATGTTTATAAAATTGCTATGTTTGATTTACACTATTGCATATATTTCAAGTATACAACTGTTTCAACTTAAATTGGGTTTAGTTATTATACCAGATTGATCTATACCCTACCTTGTCATTGTATGCCATGATCCATTGTCACCCTAGATTGGTTAAATATAGTTGGTTAATAATTATAATCAACATTGGAGGATTAGTTCGTATTAGTTGCTTAGCCATGCCACGTCAACACATGTGTCAGAATCATTGATAATTAATCTTGATTAATGGAATATGGAACAATGTTATGAACTTGTGTGTCATGTGGGGTCACACGATGAGATTGAGTTGTTGTGGCGAGTCATGTCATGCAACGATGTTGAATTGTTGATGGCACGTGGTGCTTGGTAATCAACTGGGTGATAATAATTTAGATTGGGGCAAGTGACAAGGGGCGACTATGCCAAGGTGGGCCCGATGGGCAGAGTGTATGTGGAAGTCTTGCCTTGATCACTCTAAGGACTTAACCTTGCAAGCCTTTGAACTGAGTCAATCATGCAACCACATGTCTGGTATGGGCCAGCCTAGCTGAGTAATTTGCAATGTCTTAATTTTGGTACTATCGTGGTCGGTGTAAGTTCCCGAGTTATGGAGTAATTCACATGGCGCAAAAGGGGGGCCCTGGTTATGGTTTTCAGACCCACCAGTGTTGAAACATTAGCGGGTAGTATCGGGTTAAGCCAGCGCATTGTAAAGGCTTTGTTATAATCACTCGCCTTGGTGGTGTTTGGTTGTATCGCGTGGGTAAAGTGCATAACCTCTGCAGAGTGTGAAACTATTCGGATAGCCGTGCTCGCGGTATTGAGCAATGCTCGGGAATTACAGTTAAGGGTTAGCTTAATTAAATGGACAATTTGGTTGGGATGGCGGAATGCCATGTGGAAAATGAAATTTGACTTAGGATTGGAAACTTGGTTTACTTGAGAAATACTGCAGTTATTTATTATTGTTATTTGTTTTACAGTCTTTACAATCTATTTACTGTATTTGTTCATAAATACTACTTATTGCAAAATAGCCATGATAGCCTATCCATTGGAATAAGCCTTACATATAGATACATAGAATTGCATTCTGTGCACAACTTGTTGAGTGCTTAAGTACTCACCCTTGCCAAACAACAATAATCAACAGTTGAAGAATCTACACTGCTTTTGGAAGATGAAGTCCAGAAGACACGAGTCATTAGGGTCCGAGCCTTGTCGGTTGCTGTGGTGAACTGATGAGCTATCTACGCTTCTATTTTCCATTTGCTTAATCATTATTTATATTTTCAGTCTTGCCCTACGTGGCTTAATAATGTAAGTTGGTCATAAGATCATACATTTAGCTATATCAATAAATGAACTATTATTCTATTATCGTTGTGTATGATGTGATATGTACCAATATTACGCTGTGTGCACTAGCGTTGATCCTGGGACTAGTGCGGTAAACACGGTGGGTTCGAATCGATGGATTCGGTCCTTCAGAGGTGGTATCAGAGCATACTGACTGTAGGTCTTGGCCCTAGATAGTATGGAGGTGTCTCGTGTGTGTCCAAACTATTTTCTAAAAGAAAATCTAAACTTGACTAATAAAACACTCTCGACTCATCTCATTCTCTACTTCTCGCCTTTGCTGAATTTACCCGTTTTACTTGCCGTTTTGGGTGGAGAACTTATTCAAAGTTCTTGTGGAGCAGATGCCGATCGTTCCGACCTTCGAGGAGTCAACTGGCGGCTACGCCATGGAGCTGTGGAGAGTACTTGACGCCGGGAAGCTTCATCGTCCGCTTTACCGAGGAGGCAATCGGTCGATTAATGGTGTACACCGAGGATTTATTTGCAAGCTGATTATCTACGCCCGGGAGAATGATGAAGCCAGCGGACCAATCAACATCTCCGCGAAAGATTCTCGTGCGAGGTTGCAATTCAGAGGTTGCCCGACTTGCTCTTCGCCGTGTTCGCGCGACTACGCCGACGAGCTTCACGACTCGATGTTCGACTTCACCCAGACGCTCAAGCTTGCCGGAGCCGACGGATCGTGGAGGACGAGTGTGCCACTGCAACGCACCTTGCGGAGTTCGCCCTTGCCCAGGAGGATCATATGAGAGAGATTACTCAGGAGTTGGAGACTGTGTACGAGGCACTTAGAGTGGCAGAGCAGGAGCTTGAGGTGACCCGTGCTTGACCATCGGGATGATCACCGAGCTGGGAGAGGCCTTAGAGGCGGTCGAGGACGAGCCGAGCGCGTGACTCGAGGAGTTCAGAGCCACCGAGGAGTCTGAGGAGGATCCAGAGGAGCGGGAGTGGGAGCCAGAGGGGAGTGCAGACCCTGTGGTCGCAGAGGACCCAGCAGGAGGTCATCAGGATATGTTTGCTCCTATGCCACCACCCGCGGTGTGTATGCGGATCGATCTCACCAGGTGGTGGATGAGTGAGTGTCAGCCTTGGAGCCGTGTCGAGACTCGAGTGTGTGTCGCGTCTTTAAGTTAGTCTTTACCTTTTTAGTTGACGTTAAGGTTTCGTGTTTAGTTTGCTTCTTTGTAATGCTGAGTGTGCAGTATATGTTGCAAAGCTTGTAGGCTTAAATAAGCAGCCATACCAAGAATAAATAAAGAATTATTTCAGTTGGGTATAACCTATTTCCCCGCTTTAGAAATTCTTACTTCTTATCTATGCTACATCTACCTTTCCTAACCCAAGAGGCAATCATCAGATGGTGAATACTCGAGGAAACAACGGTGCTTCAGGAAGTGGACTGCGCCAAAATGACAACCCCAATGACGGAGGTAGCCCTCAACCACCGCCAGTGGACATGCGAACACAGGGCGTTTCTTGCGCGAGACTCAACTAATGCAAACTATGATGCGGCAGATCAAGCAGATGACCAACGCAGAGAAGAACCAACAACAACCCCAGAGCTCGGAACAACCATGGTGGACCTCGACCTCACTCAAAGTCGCCGATTTTATGAGGACTAGGCCATCAACTTTTTCAGAAATGTGAACCCTTTGGAAGCCAATGACCGGCTTAGAACTATTGAGAAGAAGCGCACATCACGCAATGTGAAGGAAATGAGAAGGTGCTCTACGCCTCTCATCAACTTGAAGGAACCGCCGCAGAATGGTGGGAGAATTACTGTGCCGCTCATGGAGCCCCACAAGAGATCACCTGGGAGGAGTTTACTAATGCTTTCCGCCAGTATCATGTCCCAGAGGGAATGATGGACCTAAAGAAGGAAGAGTTCAGGGCTCTGAAACAAGGAGGCCAACCAGTGGCCGAGTACCTGAATAAGTTTACCCAGTTAGCTCGCTATGCCCCTGAAGACGTAGCAACGGACAAAGCTAGGCAGTCTCGTTTCATGAAGGGACTGAATTCAGGACTGCAGGTGGGACTGATTACCCACAATTTTCCAGACTTTCAGGAGCTAGTGAATAAGGCTTTGATCCTAGAGGATAAGCGCAAAGAGCTGGGTAGAAGCCGTAAGCGCTTAATGACTAATCAGGGTGGACGTCCAAACCACCTACGTTTGAGGATGTCACCACAACAATTTGCTAGAATCCAACCACCAGCTGTGAACAAGACATCAACCCCGCACTCGCCTCGCCAATCGAATTTTCAAACACCAAAGACAGGCAACAATGCACCAGGGGAATCGGCGATCTGCGGTGAAAAGATGCTATACATGCAATGAGCCGTGGCACTTTTCTAATAGGTGTCCACGTAAGGGAGGCATCACGCCATTCGTTTCAACTTGGGAACAACACCGCCAAGGCACCACCTCGGAGGAAATCGTGCGCCAGTCAAGCCGAGCAACACCGCGATCAATCAGGCGCGGGAGGATCAACCACATCACCGCAGATGGAGCTCGAGAAGCTACGGACGTCGTCTCGGGTAAGTTCTGGTCAACTCGATTACCTTTCTGCTTTGTTTGATTCGGAGCTTCGCATTCGCTTATTTCTCAAAGTTTTGCAACCAAGAATGGATTCAAAGTGGTGAATCTTAAGTGTGTGCTCTTAGTCCAAGCCCGGGATCTGAGCTTAGATCTAGCCTTGGGTGTTTGGGAGCTAAGTTGCTTATGGATGGGATAGAATTCCTAGCGAATCTTATCTTGATAGATGCGCAATCCTAGACGTCATCCTTGAATGGATTGGCTGTCCAAACATAAGGTCGCTTTTGGATCGTGGTAGAAGGATCGTAACCTTGGAAGGCCCTAGTGGCAAAAAGGTAGAATTTTAAGCGACCGCAGTTCGTGATGGGCATTTAGTGGTCAACAGCGTGAAAGCCATCAGCATGGAAGATGTGCCAGTAGTCAGAGAATACCCGGATGTGTTTCCAGAAGATTTGCCAGGACTGCCGCCGGACCGTGATATCGAGTTCGTTATCGAGTTAGCACCAGGGACAGCACCGATATCAAAAAGACCATATCGGATGCCTACCGACGAGTTAGTGGAAATGAAAAAGCAGATTGAGGAACTGCAAGAGAAAGGTTTCATTAGACCTAGTTCATCACCATGGGGAGCCCCGGTTTTGTTCGTTCGTAAGAAGGACGGAAGTCTTAGAATGTGCATCGATTATCGTGCACTGAATGAAGTAACGATCAAGAATAAGTATCCGTTGCCCAGGATCAATGACTTATTTGATCAGTTAAGAGGAGCTGGAGTTTTCTCCAAGATAGATCTTCGCTCGAGATACCATCGCTTGAAGATCCGAGCGGAGGATGTGCCTAAAGCTGCTTTTCTACGCGATATGGACATTATGAGTTCACAGTCATGTCATTTGGATTGACAAATGCCCCGGCATATTTCATGAAGATGATGAATAAGGTTTTCATGGAATATTTGGATAAGTTTGTTGTAGTCTTCATAGACGATATCTTGGTTTACTCGAAGACAGAGGAAGAGCATGCAGGACATCTAAGAATGGTTTTAGAGAGGCTGCGAGAACATCAGCTATATGCTAAGTTTAGCAAGTATGAATTTTGGAAGGAAAAGGTCGAATTCCTTGGTCATGTAATGACTACTAAAGGAGTTGCAGTTGACCCAAGCAAAGTGGACGCATGTTGCAATCGAGCAACCGAAGTCCATACCCCGGATCCGTAGTTTTCGGGAATGGCGGATATTACCGCTCGGTTCATAGAGGATTCTCAACGATTGCTAAACCCCTTACGCAGTTGTTGAAGAAAGAAAAGAAGTTTGCATGGTCGCCAGAGTGCGAGAAAAGTTTTATGGAGTTAAAGAAGCGTTTAACAACAGCCCCCGTGTTAGTGTTGCCAGATGTGCAAAATGGATTTGATATTTATTGCGATGCTTCAAAGCAAGGCTTGGGCTGCGTGTTAATGCAAGAAGGCAAAGTCGTTGCTTATGCATCGAGACAGTTAAGACCGCATGAAGTGAATTACCCAACGCATGATTTGGAGTTAGCTACCGTAGTGCATGCTTTAAAGATATGGCGTCATTATCTCATAGGAAATAGATGTGAGATATATACGGATCATAAGAGCACAAATACATATTCACTCAAGCAGATCTGAATATGAGACAATGAAGATGGTCGAGCTAATTAAGGATTATAATGTGGGAATCCATTATCATCCCTGAAAAGCCAATGTGGTGGCAGATGCTCTGAGTCGAAAGAGCCATAGTGCAAATACGTTAACAATGGAGGATCAACCAGAATTATGCAAGGAATTTCAGAAGTTAAGATTGGAAGTTGTGCCTCAAGGAAGGATAGTTGCACTAGAAGTGAAGCCAACACTAGAGGATCGATTAGAGAAGGTCGAAAAGATGACGATAAAATTTCTAAGATCAAGGCTAAAAAGGAAGAAGGCCTAGCCGTAGATTTCACTCTGGACGAGCAAGGAACCATGTTCTTCAAAGGCCGAATCTGTGTGCCGGATAAAGAGGAACTGAAACGGCTGATTCTTGAGGAAGCTCATGATTCTAAGTACTCGATTCACCCAGGAAGTGCCAAGATGTACCAGGATTTAAAAGAGAGATTTTGGTGGCCTAACATGAAGCGTGAAGTAGCTGAACATGTTGCTTTATGCGACGTATGTTAGAGGGTAAAAGCCATGCATCAAAGACCAGCCGGTTTGTTGCAACCATTGAAAATTCTGGAATGGAAGTGGGAGGAAATCGGAATGGATTTTATCACCGGTTTACCTAAAACTCAGAAAGGTTACGATTCCATTTGGGTAATTGTGGATCGTCTAACCAAGGTCGCCCATTTTATCCCAGTGAAGACCACCTACTCTGGAGATCGTTTAGCAGAGTTGTACATGTCAGGGATTGTATGTTTGCATGGAGTGCCCAAGAAGATCGTGTCGGATAGAGGTACCCAATTTACCTCAAGATTTTGGAATAAGTTGCACGAAGCAATGGGAACTCGTCTGAATTTCAGTACAGCATATCACCCGCAGACAAATGGTCAGACTGAAAGAGTAAATCAGATTTTAGAGGATATGTTGAGAGCCTGTGCTTTAGCGTATGCTACATCTTGGGATAAATGTTTGCCATATGCAGAGTTTAGTTACAATAATAGTTATCAAGCTAGCCTACAGATGTCACCATTTGAGGCGTTGTATGGACGTGCCTGTCGTACTCCGTTGAATTGGAACGAGACAGGAGAGCGTGTGGTGTTTGGGCCAGATATTCTCGAAGAGGCAGAAAGTCAAGTTGCAATGATCAGAGAGAGATTGAAGATAGCACAGTCAAGACAGAAAAGCTACGCAGATAACCGTCGTCGAGATTTGAGTTTTGAACCAGAAGATCATGTGTATCTCAGGGTTACCCCTCTTAAGGGCGTTAAAAGATTTCATGTGAAAGGGAAGCTTGCACCAAGATATGTTGGTCCGCTCAAGATTACGAGCCGTCGAGGAGAGGTAGCTTATCGCTTAGAGTTGCCTCGATCCTTGGCGAGAGTGCATGATGTATTCCATGTGTCGCAGCTTAAGAAGTGTCTCGAGTGCCCATAGAGCAAACCCGTTGGATGCAATAGAGTCGCAAGAAGATTTGACTTATAAAGAGCAACTGTCGAATTTTGATGTTATGGAGCGCAAGACCGAAACAAGTCTATTCGCTTTGCGAGTTCATGGAGTAATCATTCAAAGTGAAGCCACTTGGGAGCGAGAAGAAGATTTGAAGTTAGAATTCCGAACCTTTTCTCTAGTTAGCCCTGAATCTCGGGTCGAGATTCTGTTAAGGGGGGGAGGTTTGTAACATCCCAAAATTCAGCTTAATTAAGTTTTTATTGCTTAAAAGTGCATTTGTGATTTTCTGGAATTTATTTGGATTTTTCTGGATTTATTTGAATTAATTCTTATTTCAAGTTTATTGCCTTTTATTCAAACTTATTTAAATCTATGCAAAGTTAAAATAAAGTTTTGCCAAAAATATTTTATTTGAGTCCAGAATGTCTCAAAGTATTTTTGAGAATTTTCTGGGATTTTTCCTGATAATTTATTTGCCTAAAACTAGTTAAATGAATTTCTAGAATTATTTAAATTAATAAAGTTTTAAAATATCTTTGAACAATGATTGGGTCGAAGCCCAACATCAGGCGCTTGGAACCTGGTCTGAGCGCCCAAAGGCAGCCCACGAATCGCAGCAGTGGGAAACCCTAAATCGCAGCCGTGCCGTCGGCGCGATCCAACGGTCCCGTAGATGGCGCGCGTGCGATCGTGTCTTAGCCGTCGGATCGGGACGCGTGTCACGTCGTCATTCATCGTCTCCGTTCCGGACTCGGAGTCCACCGCCGTAACGGCGTCGAACTTCTTCGCCCTATAAAGCTCGGACGTCGAGGCTATAAATAGGGGGGGTAGCACCCCGAGGTTCGCAGTTGAGCGCCGCATCTTTTGGTCGGAGGGGTTTCGCAAGAGCAGTCGTAGAACGCCGCCACGAGCTCGCCGGAGTTGAAGCGTGAAACCGCCACGGTTTTTGCCCGAGAACGTCGCCGATCCGCCGTCTTCCGTCGCTTGGGCTGCGGGACCGAGTTCGCCGAACCGTACCGCGTCGGATCTCCGTCGTCTTGTCGCCAGAAGTCCACCAGAGCGCCGCGTCGTGGGTCGTCTTCTCCATCTCCGGTGAAAGGCGCCGCCGCACCGTCTTCATCCTCTCGCACTCGCGTTCGACCGTCAGATCTCGGGTAAGCCGTTGGATGAGAGGTACGTGTCAGAGTAGATCGTAGCCGTCCGATTCTTTTTCCTCGGACCAGATCGAGCCGCGCGGGAGACCGATCAGATTGCAACGCGTGTCGGGCGTGGGTGCCGAGGCGTCGTGGACAGAGTTCACCGTGGTCTCGCGCTGCGCCGTGGACTCAGTCCATACGCCGAGACACGTGTCGGATTGTGATTGGCCCGAGGTCTTGCTGACGTCATAAGTCGGTTTTCGAATTAAAAATAAATCTGTTAATTCGTAATTTCTGATTTTCTGATTTCAGTATTTATTTCAAACTTCAAAAGGCTATATCTTTTGTATCTTAACTCGGATTTGAGTGATTCCAATTTCTAAAAATTTGTAAAATTGAGATCTATTTAATGGTAAATTTTATTTGATTTTTGGAGTTCAATTGCTCTCTGTTTTGGTATTTATTTGCTTTTCTTATTCGGTACGCGTAGACGTTGAATTGTGTGACGCTTCGGAGGAAGATCCAGCAAATCAAGAGCAAATTCCAGAACCAGATCAGGACCTATTCCAAGGCAAGTTGTGCTTTGATCATGTTGAACCCATGTTTATAAAATTGCTATGTTTGATTTACACTATTGCATATATTTCAAGTATACAACTGTTTCAACTTAAATTGGGTTTAGTTAATATACCAGATTGATCTATACCCTACCTTGTCATTGTATGCCATGATCCATTGTCACCCTAGATTGGTTAAATATAGTTGGTTAATAATTATAATCAACATTGGAGGATTAGTTCGTATTAGTTGCTTAGCCATACCACATCAACACATGTGTCAGAATCATTGATAATTAATCTTGATTAATGGAATATGGAACAATGTTATGAACTTGTGTGTCATGTGGGGTCACACGATGAGATTGAGTTGTTGTGGCGAGTTATGTCATGCAACGATGTTGAATTGTTGATGGCACGTGGTGCTTGGTAATCAACTGGGTGATAATAATTTAGATTGGGGCAAGTGACAAGGGGCGAGTATGCCAAGGTGGGCCCGATGGGCAGAGGGTGTGTGGAAGTCTTGCCTTGATCACTCTAAGGACTTAACCTTGCAAGCCTTTGACCTGAGTCAATCATGCAACCACATGTCTGGTATGGGCCAGCCTAGCTGAGTAATTTGCAATGTCTTAATTTTGGTACTATCGTGGTCGGTGTGAGTTCCCGAGTTATGGAGTAATTCACATGGCGCAAGAGGGGGGCCCTGGTTATGGTTTTGAGACCCACCAGTGTTGAAACCTTAGCGGGTAGTATCGGGTTAAGCCAGCGCATTGTAAAGGCTTTGTTATAATCACTCGCCTTGGTGGTGTTTGGTTGTATCGCGTGGGTAAAGTGCATAACCTCTGCAGAGTGTGAAACTATTTGGATAGCCGTGCTCGCGGTATTGAGCAATGCTCGGGAATTACAGTTAAGGGTTAGCTCAATTAAATGGACAATTTGGTTGGGATGGCGGAATGCCATGTGGAAGATGAAATTTGACTTAGGATTGGAAACTTGGTTTACTTGAGAAATACTGCAGTTATTTATTATTGTTATTTGTTTTACAGTCTTTACAATCTATTTACTGTATTTGTTCATAAATGCTACTTATTGCAAAATAGCCATGATAGCCTATCCATTGGAATAAGCCTTACATATAGATACATAGAATTGCATTCAGTGCACAACTTGTTGAGTGCTTAAGTACTCACCCTTGCCAAACAACAATAATCAACAGTTGAAGAATCTACACCTGTTTTGGAAGATGAAGTCCAGGAAGACACGAGTCATTAGGGTCCGAGCCTTGTCGGTTGCCTGTGGTGAACTGATGAGCTATCTACGTTTCTATTTTCCGCTGCTTAATCATTAGTTATATTTTCAGTCTTGCCCTGCGTGGCTTAATAATGTAAGTTGGTCATAAGATCATACATTTAGCTATATCAATAAATGAACTATTATTCTATTATCGTTGTGTATGATGTGATATGTACCAATGTTACGCTGTGTGCACTAGCGTTGATCCTGGGACTAGTGCGGTAAACACAGTGGGTTCGAATCAGTGGATTCGGGTCCTTACAGAGGATTCCAATAAAATTTGTTTAATTCAATTCCCAGTACATTTGCAAAATTTTTATGTATAGCCTATCTTTCAGCCTTTTCTTTAAATTTAAATTTCAAATTCACCCAGTACTCTTTTTCAAAATATTATTGCATATTCTAAAGTACTTGATTTTAGATGAATTTAGAATTTTTTTTATTGAAGTTGGACTTAGAACGCAGAAAATATTAATGTTTGAGTATTTAACCTAGTGATTAATGCTATAGGAATTCAGAACTACGTCTCTTGAGCTGAAAGGTGTAATTTACCACTTGAAATGGCTTTTAAGTGAGCAATTGATGCCTAGGGCCCCTCGATCATGCGCACAAAATAGAGGAGGCACCAAAGGCCAGTAGGGCTCCTCGCCAGCGGCAGAGAGTTGCCGGAATCAATCGGCGACAGGCTCAGCGAGCACGAGGACATGGTGGCGCACTTGGGAAGTGGCTCAATAGTGACTAGGGGTGACCAGAATAGGTTCACCGGTGATGAGGGCGGAGGAACGATCGGTTGTCTTGGAGTTCCTGATTTTCAAGCGATATTAAACTTGGCTGAGCCCTTTCTAAGCATCAAGGAGTCAAGAAAATTCCATTTTTCTACTTAATGAGGGCTGAAAATGGCCGTGGTGGCTTGCCACCAATGGACCAGATCTGGGGACGAAGACACTGTGGCGGTGGTAGTAAGGAGAATAAAAACTAAAAAGGGGTTTTGCGCAAGCATCAGTGAAGTGTTAAGGTGATCTGTGACTGAAGAATTTGAGGATTTCTCACCAAATTGTGCTAATTAGATTTGCTCCCCTTCGTGCTGAAGCTATGGCAATGGCAGAGTTCGGGTGGTAATTTTGGCAATGTCTTTAGCAATTGATGGCAGAAAGAAGCTCCTAGGTCATGGTCTGGGCAGAGGAGGCTAGATAGGTGTGCGGAGGTTTATGTTTTGCAGAAGATGATTAATGGCTTTTATAGCCGAGGTGATGATGTATAGCGAAGCTTCGTGGAACCTAGCGGCTGGCGGTTTTCGGCGCCGCAACAAATGGAACAAGGTCGTGGCGAGGGAGGTTTATGGGAGATCAAGATTTTAGCGATCGTGGAGTAATTGGCTCGACGGGGCAAAGCCAATCACGGAGAGCGGCGGTGGCGACGTTGCAAAGATAGGGCTACGCCGTGTTAACACTTGATTGGCTGTTCTCCTGCCATGGCAGAGGAGCAGAAATGGGGATAGTTTCGCGCGACGGGCAGGGAAGAAGGAGGGTGAGCTGGGCAGGTTTCTTGGTTGTCAAGGCGCAAGAATGAAGTCGCTGAAACAAGGGAAGGACAACGACGTTTGTGGCTTGACAGAGCAAATTTCTTTGCTGATCGTTGCAGCATTTTGGTGCTTGGCCGGTAGCATTTTTCTGAAGAGAGATGGCTAGCTAAGGGAAGAAAACAGGAGGGAGTTCAACGTTGCGGCTGACTGGTGGGGTTAGGCTAAGGTGGGACACATAGGTCAGTGAGAGCAGCCAGGTTCAAAGCACTTGTCCAAGACAAGAAATGAAACCGCCTTATCTTATCTGGGATCAGATGATGACTTCAAGCCTTAAATGATCATCAATTCTTGATGGAAAATGTTTCATAAATTTTCTCGATGATCCTTGGATAATATTGTTTATCCTTTCAAATTTTCAAGTCGCAAAGATGTGTGTAGAATTTATAAAAATTTTGACAATGCATTGTGCTCAATTATTTGTTTTTTTAAAATTTTCTAGGAATATATAACTCATCAAAGATTTTTGATTTTTTTTTAAGATTTATTGTTAGCTACGAGGTCCTTCAGTAAAAATTTAAATTAGAGATCTTTTGTATTTAATTTATAAAAATTCTGACATTTTGATTCTTTGATTTTCAGCTTCTTAGTTTTTGAATTTTTAAATATAAAAAAATTGATTATTAATTTTTAATATTTTTATTTTTGATGTGTCTATCCATGCAGAAGATAATATAAACTTTTTAGGTCAAGATAGTATCATATTATTTTTATTAAATTCTGACACTATTACTATTATTAGTCAAGAACCATTAATTTCCTTTCATTTCATAGTTAATTGCTTTGATATGACTTTTTAAATTCATAAATAGGTTTCCTGAGCTTACATAAAAAATTTATTTATTTTTTTGTGATAAGCTTTTATTCCTTTCTTTTCTCTATTACTTAAGATTATATTAGAAGGATTTCTCCATTGAAGCAAAAAGCAAGAAAATCTAGGAAAAGATAATAAAATCTAAAAAATTCAGAAAAAGCATTAGCAAATATAAGTAAATGTTAAGATTTAATTCCTCTTTATATTTTGAGTTCTGCATTGAAGAAAAAATAAAATCAATGCAATAAAAGATTTTCTTAAGAACCAAAATTCAAGAAGTTCAGATTGGATGAAATTTCAAAGTGAACTTATATTTCCAATTTATTTTCAGATTTTTTTCATTTGAAGTTTTATTTTGTAGCTCATCCCTTTTATTGAGGTTGGATATTGATATAAGAATTCTTCTTGGGACAAGTCCCTTTTATTGAGGATGTCGAGAGAATCTTCTTTTTAATAGGCAGATGTTTGACTTCAAGTAGATCTAAAGAAACAAGATGATTTCAAACTAATCTAAGTTGTGGTAGAAGCTGGACTTATAAGGGACGAACCTGGCACCGCGTCAGGTATGCCATGCTTGATGCCTTGAGTTGGAGCAGGTACAAGTCTGGAGACTTGTTGGTTTTTCTTTGGGCAGCTATAAGCGTAATGTCCATATTTACTGCAGTAGAAATAGATAACATTGATCGCCTGGTTTCGAGTACCAGAGAATTGTTCATTGGTTTTGTTGGAGGGGTGGATAGATGGTGATTGATACTGAGGATGGGTTGAGCAGAATTCTTCTTGGGACAAGTGTCTTTGTTCATACGCCTCTTCTTCAATTGATTCTTCTAGCAAACTACTTCAGATTTTATTTCCACTACTCTTGGAGTTATAATCTTGACAGTGGTGACTCTAGCATGACTATGGCGACATGAGATGTTTATTCTCTTTGGGGGCACTGATTAGCAATATGGCCCTTCTCGCGACAGTTGAAGCACTTACGTGCCCTTCGTGTCACTCTGCTAGGTATAATTGTATGTTCTATGTTGTTCTTTTTTTGAATCCTATCTTGTTGCTTAGGGCATTTCTTAGCCCAATGACCTTCTTTATCACACAAGAAACATGCTGTTGGCAACAGCCATTTACTACTTCCATGGCGAAGGTTATCAAGGTTGAAGTGATGCTTCTCCAATTCTTTAAGTGACATCTCTTGTATAGCTTCTCTTCTATTTACTAAATCCTAAGCAACTAAGGCTCGGAGTATTTCTTGCTGATGACGAATTGCGGCGATAACTATTGGATCCAGGGGGCATCGAGCTGGATAATGATCTTGACCTTCGCAAAGGTAACACGTGATATTGTTCATGGGACATTCTCCAAGAGAATGATTTCCTTCACAGCTGGTGACCTCAGCGACAGCGGAGACGAACTGACGGTGAAGATCCACAAGAAAAATAATGGTGGTAGCCTCGGAGAACTCCAACGAGCTCTTGCGCAATGAAGACGGCGGCACGGGCGACGTTTTCTAGGGCGATGGGTGTGGCTCAAGACTGTGAACACTGACTGGGGTGAGAAGCATTAAATAGGCTCCTCAACATTCGAATTTGGTACGAGATTTGCAGAGGATTATGGGATGGCGGTGGAGTCTGATGGCTATATAGCTTGGCCGACACGGCAACATCAGGACCGAACACATGGTGCAGATCCGACGATAGCCAATGTGCTACAACACGGCTTGATCGAGACCACATGATCTCGATCCAACAGGCGAGATGCTAGGGTTTGCGGTGAAACAGGTTGCGAAGCGGGTTTGACCGACGGGACGTGCCGTTGGGCTGGGCCCGCATGGGTTTGGCCCAAAACTGTTCACAAGGGTTTTTAAAACATTTTTCTAATTAAACTGTAACACCCTGGCACAATATGTGCCCTGAATGTCACTACAACAAATACTCCTATTACACATTAATTTCAGCAAGCAACCTAAACAAAATTTTACCTCTAACAGGCCATGAGCTACAAACACGAGCATAAATAAATAAATAAATAAATAAATAAGAAACAATGGAATAACAATTCTCATACATTTCAACATCAAAATAAGCATTCTAGTAAATAATTTCAGCATCATCTTTACGCTCTCACGTTGAACACCAACATCAAAATAATTAATCCAAACGTCACGCACATCAAGTATCATAGTAAAGCCAATGACCACGATAACATTTAATTGACATAACCAAATAAGTCTCATCAGAATAGTTCTTCTAAACAATAATCCAAGTCTGAACTATTTAATTTATTCATTAAGGTGAGCATGCTCCAAAGCAAAGTATCATGAAGGGGTGGTATGAAATTGAGTGATGTGGTGATGCTAGTTCCCCTCCTTGAATGATGGCATCAAATTACCTAAAACATTAAACAAACAAATGTGAGTCTAAGACCCAGCAAAGTACATCATACGACAATAACAACACATGAAAATAACCATTGAATAAAATACCTCATGTTATGTTACCCATACATATAGAAGAACTCATCAATTTAAATCTCTTCATTCACTTAATTCATGCAATGCATCATGCTTTATGCTTAAATGCACCTCTTTTTTTCTTTGCTTATACCAGTATAGCTGAATGTACACTTGTCGATGTCACACTCTTATTCCCTTCCATTCCAGTGGAGGGGTCTACGAAGTTTTTCTTACTCCCATCCACATCCCTGGAGGGGCTTACCAAAGTAGGAATTTCATGCCCACCACAAATGGGTCACAGAGGCCCACACGGGTTACCTCTTTCATCATGAATGCACACATGCAAATGACATGAATTATACCATGTTTCATTCTTTCTAACATTAATATAATCTCAACATCTCATGAGCATAAACAATAATAATAATAGATAGCATACATATAGGATAGCAAGATGTCAATTGGCAATTTAAATATCAATTCATGTCATCTCATCACCATTATATGATGTACTTGTCTCTTTACCACGTGAAGTGGAGTGGCGTGAGGTCAAAGCCACTCCATAAGTCGCAACTCCTGCAGTTAATATATAAATGCATTCATCTCAAAAGAAATCATGCAGCAACCATTCAAATAACAAAAATAACACCTCACGCCTACACGCCCCTAGCTGTCCCAGTGGGCAAAACACCAAAAATTCTACCTCTAGTGCCCAAATTTCAGAAACCAAAGGTTTCATGAGATCTACAGGTAAACACTTACCTATTCCTAGTAATCCATTTTTTCCCACTAAGTCATCTAGCCTCTTGAATTCCACTTCGAAGACCAATCTGTCCACATACATGACAACAAACTTCAAAACCTGATAACTATTTTTATACAGCTCCAAATTAAGCAAACGATAACATTTCAGAAATCTACAAGAAATTTCCTATCTTTCTCTAGTTATAGAAATAATTTAATTCGGTATCTAAATAGCCCTAATTTGCAATTACCGTGGCTACTGCTAACAGAAATAGATTTTCGACAGCAGGCTTCATCGGCCATAACTTTTAAACCGCTTAACCAAATTTCATATTCTTGATCTCTAATGAAACTTAAGACAATAATCTACAATTTTCACAACATCCAACCCCTTTGAAACTGACCAAAAGTGCCATGAAATGCTGCCCTAAAAATTCAGTCTGCACTACTCAAGTTCAGAGACTACCTCCAAATAGTGTTTACTCTAACCAATCTAAATCACAGCACCCTCTCAGGAAATGACTCGACCACAGCCATGGCACAAGAAACAATTTGATCGTAGCCCTAACACTGGAATCCAATCACCCAAAAAAATCTAGAGTTATACCTCGACGTATCGCTGGATCGGCCCTGATGGAAGAAGTCCCCTTGTACAGCAAGATCTATGCACCCCCTTGCAGTCCAACACCTCCAGGGCAGGGGGAAGATCAAGATGCTCACAAGGGGAATATCAAGGGTGAGCTGTAGGAGGGAACCCCACGGGCGCATGGCAGGAGAAAAAGAATAGGTGCAGCAGCAAGGAGGGAGGCCAGGGGCAGCTGGACAGAGGGGAGGGCTGAGCAGCTGGGCAAAAGGGAGTAGGAGGAGGCTAGGTGCGGGTGGGGCAAAAGGGGGGAGGAGGCTAGGGTTAGGGCAATCCTCCCCCACATGGGCCAAAACTAGTCCCTAGCGGCCCACAAACAACCCACAACACAAGCCAAACCTTGCCCAGATAGGAGGAATCCTAAATACTTCTCGTCGACCTCACTGAGATATCACATAAAATAATTCCAGAAAATAGATATAGCCATAATAAATAGAAAAAATGCCCAAAAAATTCCAAAAAAAATCTAAAAAATATTTTAGGGTATTTGGAACTCACATAAAATATGTTCCACAAAACTTTATTTAAACTTTTTAGATTTTCAAAAATACTTTAACAAAAGGCTTAATTCAAATAAATTCCAACTAATTTAAATAAATTCCAAAAAATCCTCAAAAATATTAAATGCATAGTAAATCCATAAAATACAAAATTTGGGATGTTGCAAACCTCTCCCTTAACAGAAATTCAACCCCAAGATTTAGGGTTGACTAAGGAATAGGTTTGGGAATTCCATCTTCATATCCTCTTGCAGCTCAATTGAATCCAATTGTGTCCTGCGGGCACTTGAAGAAACTTCTTCAACTGGGTCACATGAAACACATCGTGCACTCCTGCCAACGATTGCGGCAATGCTAACTGATAAGCATCCTCTCCTCCATGGCTCAAGATTTTAAATGGACCAACATATCTTGGTGCAATAATTCCTTTGGCATGTAACCTTTTAACTCCTTTGAGAGGGATAACTCTGAGATATACAAAATCATCAGGCTCAAAACTTAATTCATGACAATGATTATCAGCATAACTCTTTTGTCTCGATTGGTGTAACACCCTAATTTTTGCTCTAATTTAAATTTTGGAGTATTTCTGTTTTTTTTAATTTTTGGGAATTTATTTAAGTTTATTTGGATTTATTCAAATAGGACTTTTCTTGAAAACAATTAAATAATGGAAAAGTTTTTGCAAAGTTTTATTGCAAATATTTTAATGGAATTCCAAACATCTCAAAGTAATTTCTGGAATTTTTCTGGAATTTTTCTGCTATTTTAAAAGCTCCAAATGATTTAATTGAATTTCTAGAATTATTTTAAATGTGAAATGATTTAAAAATCAGATGAACAGTAATGGGCTGAGCCCATTACTGTGCGTGTCACCGGCCCAACCGCGCCAAAACCCTAGCGCCGCCCTAGCCCAAGTCGTCCGATCCGGATCGAACGCCTGTGAGTGCGCCACGTCGCCTGCATGCGTGAGCCTTCGGATCATCGCCGCGCGGATGCGCAGGATTGCGCCACGTCACTTCGTCCCCGCGAGATCGCCGAAGAGACGTGGGCTTTGATGGCCGTGATTTCGCCGCGATTCGCGCCGCCGAGGCGCCCTTAAGTCCCCGTTGATGGCGTCGTGCAGAGACCTTCACGCCGCGTTTTTTGACTCCTCGCACGCACACTGAGACCCTCTCTAGCGCCTGAGCGAGCTCGCCGTAGTTGCGTCTTTGTGCCGCCGCGGTTTTTCGTCATTTTCTTCGCCGCCGGTTTCTCTCCGCCATCGCCAAGGTCACCGGAGTAATCCTTCCGCCAAGCCGCGTCGAACGAGCCACTTCATCACGCCGAGAAGCCCGTCAGAGCGCCGTGGGTGCGCCATCTTCCTCAACTCCGCACCTTTTCTTCTGCGCGCCGTCGCCTTCACCGAAGCCGTCGTCCGTCCGATCTTCATCGCGCGCTCGGTTCGCCCACGTCTCTTTTCTTTGTGTTCTTCTAGAGTAGATCTGTACCGTTAGATCTGGATTGAATGGTAGAGATTAAATCTAGTCTCGTGAACTTGGTTACATCTCACCGTTGGATCGTTAGTGTACGCGTAGGATTGAGCCACGTCGCGCCATGTATAGTAAACACTCCAGAACTCGAAGTGTTGGATCGGATCTGAACGGTTGAGTTCGGATCTGGTTTTGCCCTAGGATCCGCGCCGCTCAAATTTGAACGTCGCGGCGGTGATAGCGCCGCACCTCCAACCAATCGCGTCGGCGCGTGTTTCCTTTGACCGGCGTGACCAATCTCGGCCGTTGATTTCAAACGAGCCGTTGCGATTCTTGCCGCGTCGTCATTTGCATATCCGACGCGTCGCCGAGTCCGCGTCGCGTTGGCCGTTGGATCCGAGGGGACCGCTCGATGCGTGACGCGTGGCCGTACGGAAATCGAGCGTCGCCGAGCCGCGCAGGCATAGGATCTGACCGTCGATTTTAGCGAACGGTGCGATTTTGCCGCGTGGCTGCACTGCTCGATGAACCAAGTCCACGGTGGACGAGCCGAACCGTGGACCCACCATAGACGAACGACGTGGCGACCTGCGTACGTGCGTGTCGAGCCGACGTCGTGATGACGTCATAAATATTTTTTATATATATACAAATATTTTAACCAAAATTCATTTCTGTGCTGACGTCATCATGACGCGGTGCTGACGTCATAAAAGCGAATTTCCAGTATAAAAATAATTCAAAAAAATCGGATTTTCTGAATTTTTGTATTTTCAGATTTTATTCAAACTTCAAATGACTATAACTTTGGCATTTTAACTCGGATTTGGGTGATTCAAATTTCTAAAAATTCATAAAATTGTGAGCTATTTAATGGTGAATTTTATTTGAATTTTTGAGGTCATTTAGTCTTCTGTATTAGCTATTTATTGCATATTTTGTTTGTACGCGTGAGCGCAAATTTGCTTGGAAAGTTTCGAGGAAGAATTCGTCGCTCAAGACCAAGTTTCGAACAAGACCAGCAACTCTTTGAAGGCAAGTGATGCTTTGATCATTTTGATCCCAGTTTTTAAAATGTAGTTTATGCTTTGAAACTATGCATGCTTATTTATTTAAAATGAATTTAAATTGATTCGGGATAATGTAGTTAATCAACCCATTTTGTTATGCCACCTTGAATTATTAATTGTATGCCCTAAATCATTGTCACCCTAAGTTTGATTATATTAGTTGGATGTTAATATTGTGCCAACACGGAGGCTAGACCGTGAGGAGATGCTTAGCCTTGCAACGAATCATGAGTGATCTTTCGGAAAAATGCTACAATACTTGATTAAAGACTTTGAATGTATTTTGAAAAGTGGTGTGATGATGCCACATGATGAGATTGAGGTACAAATGACACAGTGTGGTTCCAGATCGATGTTGAGTTATTCTTGGCATGTGTTGCACAATAATCAATGGGTGGGAAATGATTTAGACTGGGGCAAGTGGCAAGAGGTCAGTGTGCACAGTGGGCTGTGTGGCTTTGGGTTGATGAGTGATGTGAGTCTGTGTGCCACATTGGGCCGTGTGCCATCTTGTTGAGTGTTGGAAGTCTTACCTTGGTCGATTAAGGACTTCACCTTGCAAGCCTTTGATCCGAGTCACCGTACAACCACATGTCCGATATGGGACAGACCTAGTTGACTAGGGTTCGATATCTTTCCTCCGATACCTCGGGGTGACAATTACAGGGGTGTATCTGTATGGGGAGCGTACTGTGCTCTGACTTGGTGCCCATCCAACGGTGATTGGCCGGTCCTATACTTTGGCTCTGTGAGGGAAGTGATAGTGAAGGCAATACGGAGAGGTTCTTTGGTTAAGGTAGAAGTTCTGAAAAGCTTTGTTGCGGACAATCACCGTGTGGTGGCGGTCAGATCTTGTGGGTAAAGTGTACAACCTCTGCAGAGTGTCAAACTATTCGAATAGCCGTGCTCACGGTATTGAGCATTGCTCGGGGATTACAGTCAAGGGGTAGATTTTCATAAACAAAATGTGGGAAGGGTGGCTGTGTGCCAAGTGTTAAAAATGAACTGTTAAGGCTGTGTGCCGAGAATCTTCGAAGAAAAACTATTTGAAGAAATTAGTATTACTTATAACTGTTCCAATGCTTTAATCTAATTAAGATATTGGTTTAAAATTGCTGTTTGATGCAAAAGAACCATTTAAGCCAACCCTTTGGAATAAGCTTTGCATGTAGTAATAGCACTGCATTCTGTGCATTACTTGTTGAGTGCCTTGTGTACTCACCCCACCTTGCTTATCAACCCCAACATCAGTGGAGGAGACTACACCAGTTTGGGAGGAAGAGTACATCGAGGATACGAGCAACTAGGGGGCAAGCCCAGTTGGTTGCCTGTGGCAAGATGAAGGCTTCCACGACCTTTACTTATGTTCCGCTGCTATTTCCTTACTTTGAATAATGTAAACCCTGTGTGGCTGACTTATCTGTAAGGAGACCATAAGGTCGTACAACTCGACTTATATACATGTTTGCACTATTTATTCTTATATCTTTGTGAATGTCTCAGTAATGTGCAACCTCAGTATGATGTGTGTGCTAAGCGTGATCTGGGATCGCAGAATACAGAGGGTCCGGATTTGCAGATTCGGGTCCCGACAATTGGACAATCTGTAATCTCTCTCATATCATAGCAATCTGCTCTTCGGCCTCTTTAAGAATATCTGGTCCAAAGATAAGACACTCTCATGTCTCATTCCAATTCAATGGAGTTCAACAGGAATGACCATACAAAGCTTCAAATTCTGACATCTATAAACTTGCCTGAAAATTATTATTATAGCTGAACTCAGCGTATGGCAAACATTTATCAAATGAGGTATCATAAGCTAAGGCACAAGCTCTTAACATATCTTCCAAAATCTGATTGACTCCCTTTGTTTGACCATCTATATGCAGATGATGAGCTGTACTGAAATTCAAACGCATTCCCATTACTTCATGCAACTTATTCTAGAATCTCGAGGTAAATTGGGTACCTCTATCCGATACTATCTTCTTTGGCACTCTATGCAAACACACAATCCCTGAAATATACAACTCTGCCAAGCGATCTCCTGAATATGTGGTCTTAACTAGTATAAAATGAGCGACTTTAGACAAGTGATCAACTATGACCCATATTGAATCATAGCTATTTTGAGTTCTAGGTAAACTGGTAATAAAATCCATAGCAATCTCCTCCCACTTCCATTCAGGTACTTTCAACTACTGTAGCAATCCTGCTAGCCTCTGATGCATTGCCTTCACTCTCTGGCATATATTACACAAAGGAACATGCTCGGCAACTTCACGTTTTACATTAGGCCACCAAAATCTTTCTTCTAGATCTTGATACATCTTTGCACTCCCTGGGTGAATATAATACTTTGAATCATGAGCTTTGTCAAGAATCAACTGCTTTAGCTCCTTCTTATTCAGTATGCAAATTCGAATCTTGATCCACAAAGTACCTTGATCATCCAATGTAAAATCGTTAGCATTGTCTTCATACATCTTCGACATAATTCTCTTAATTTCAGCGTCATATTTTTGACCTTTTCTGATTCGATCCTCCAAAGTTGGCTTTACCTCCAGGGTAGCTAAAAATCCCTCAGGTACCACTTCCAATTTCAGCTTCTAAAATTTCTTACATAGTCCAGACTGACTTTCTTGAATTAACATGTTGACATTGTGACTTTTTCGACTCAAGGCATCAACCACCACCTTAGCCTTTCTAGGGTGATAATGAATTCCCAAATTATAATCCTTGATTAACTCCAACCATCTTCTCTGTCTTATATTAAGATCCAATTGAGTAAAGATATACTTTAAGCTCGTATGGACTGTATATATCTCACAACGATTTCCGATGAGATATTGATGCCACAACTTCAAAGTATGCACTATGGTAGCTAATTCCAAATTATATGTTGGGTAATTCTTTTTATGTGGCCTCAATTATCTCGAAGCATAGGCAACAACCTTGCCATTCTGCATTAACACGCATCCAATTCCTTGACACGAAGCATCATAATAGATATCAAAACTACTTTGAATATCTAGCAACACTAGCACTGGTGTTGTCGTTAACCTTTTCTTTAACTCTTAAAAAATCTTCTCGTGTTCTGGCGTCCATGCGAACTTCTTTTCTTTCTTCAATAACTACGTAAGGGGTTTAGCAATTGTCGATAATCTTTCAATGAACCAATGGTAATATCCCGCTATTCTAAGAAAACTATGAATCTGGGTCACTGACTTTGGTTGTTCCCAATGCAACACTGCTTTGACTTTACTTAGATCAATAGTAACTCCTTTAGCAGTTATTACATGACCAAGGAATTCCACTTTCTTTTTTCAAAAGTCACACTTACTAAACTTAGCATACAATTGCTTCTCTCTGAAGCTTCTCAAGAAAGTGTTCTACATGATCATCTTCTATCTTGGAGTAAACAAGAATGCCACCTATGAACACGACAAGAAACTTATCCAGGTATTCCAAAAAACCTTATTCATCATATTCATGAAATAAGTAGGTGCATTAGTCAGTTTAAATGACATGAGTGTGAACTCGTAATGTCCATATCGTGTTGAAAATATTGTCTTGGGCACATCTTCTACGTGAATCTTCAACTAATGATATCCTGATCGAAGATCTATCTTTGACAAAATTCCAGCTCCTCTTAACTGATCAAATAAATCATCGATCATGAGTAACGGAAACTTATTCTTTATTGTAACTTCATTAAGCACACAATAATCAATGCACATCCTTAAACTTCCATTCTTCTTCTGGACAAACAAAACAGGTGCTCCCCATGGCGATGAACTAGGTCTTACAAAACCTTTTTCTAACAACTCCTCAATCTGTTTCTTCATCTCTACCAACTCATTGGTAGGCATCTGTACGGTCTCTTGACTATTGGGGCCGTACCGAGCACCAATTCAATCACAAACTCAATATCTCGATCTAGTGGAATTCCAGGCAAATCTTCAGGAAAAACATCCGGATATTCATCGACGACTGGTACTTCTTCTAAACAAATAGCTTTAACACTGTTAACCATCAACTGACCATCACGAATTACGGTGGCTTGAAACTCCTCTCTTTTGCCTTTTAGGCTTTCAATTGACACAACTCTTTGACTACAATCCAACACAGCCTTGTGTTTGAATAACCAATCTATTCCAAGGATAATATCTAATGTCTGAGTTTCTAATATAATAAGGTTTGCTTGGAATTCTTTTCCATCAATGAGCATCTTAACTCCCAAACATCCTGGTTAGATCGAAGTCCTGATCCAAGGGATTGGACTAATAGCATACACTTAATATTCATAATATCCAACCCATTCCCAATAGCAAAAGCTCAAGAAATAAAGGAATTCGAAGCTACAAAATCAAATAAAACCATTGCAGGAACTGAGTTAATAGGAACTTATCCAGTATGACGTCTGATGCTTCCTGGTCTTCATCTGTCGCGATGTGGTTGACACGACCTCTCACTATGGCTTGTGGTGTAGCTCCAGCTTGTGCGGCTCCATGGTTCACTCCTAGCACAAGCGTCTTGGTAGGTGTAGGGCCAAGATTGAAATGGACGGGTGTAACAGATCCTCCCTTAGGACAACTGTTAGCAAAGTGTCTCGGCTCATTACAATTGAAACAGTGCCTGACTACTGTCTGTTGACTTCCTCCTGACATGACACATTACTTGCCTGAGCAGGTGAAAGACCATGCGGAGGTCTACATGTGTGTGTGATGAGTTATTGACAAATTGTGGTTGAAGTTTGAAGTGGATTTGAAGTTTAAATCAAACTTTGAAGAAATCTCAGTGTTGTTTGTTAGGCAGGGATGCGGTAGCACTGGCCCTTGTGAGCGAGAATAAAATTTGAATTGTGATTTTTGATGAATTTATTTGAATATCTTTTGGACATTGCTATGTGAGGTGTTTCCTTATTTTTGATGGTTGCAGGACGACGGTGCTCGATCATGGTGAGGCGAAGGATGATCGGGACTAGGCGAGGTGCGCGGGAGGTCCAGATGGCTGGGGATCGCCGGAAGATGATTAGAGACGGAGTTCGTGCAAGCCAAGAAGACAAGGAATGGATGAGATGCTAGCTAGACGCTGCGAGGATCAATAAGATCCATTGGATGGTAGTTGAGTTGATAGGATAGCGGGTCTAGTTAGTATGCTTTGAAAACCGTGCAAGGAAACCCATTATGTATGTGGGTTTTAAGTAAGCCCTTGCATGGCTGTGTGAATGGATTAATCCTAGCCCTTGATGAGTGTTCTAGGGTTTAGAAGCTCATCCAAGGGTGGTAGGTGGCCCAAGAGTAGTATAAATAGGGGGAAGGGGTAGCCTTTACCCCTTGAAGGTTTTTGAGGTATTTTGTGCTCTTTTGTGCTTTGCCCACTTGTTGTGAGGCTTTGTAAACATCTCCTTCTAGAAATGAATAGTTTTTTTGAAAGATCGAAATGGAGATCAGAGGGGGGTGAATGATCCCAAATAAAAGTTCCCCACTCAAAGTACTCCAAACAATCTCGCAAACAAAAATCTGAAACACCCAAAGATTTTCCTTCAAACTGGTGTTTCTCAGATTCGCGCACCCTCCAAAACCCGAACAATTTGACAACTATGTGTACCCCTAGCTTGCATGGATGAGAGCCATGAATCATGTGAGGGATTTTTAATCACAATCCTGGTTGTCAAGTGTTCAAACAAAGAGGAATCAACTCAAAGACTACTTTTCTAAAAGAGATAAAGCAAAAACACCAAAGTCTCTTTCTAGAAAAGTAAAAGCAGATTTTCTAGAAATTGTCCTCAATTGGAGTAGGTGGTTGGTGAGTTTATGTTGCTCTAAAATTTGTGGGAATTTTTCTCCCGGTGAGAAGTTGAGTCTTGAAATACTCCACAAAAAATCACCTCAAAAAGCTTTGTAAAATAAACATGAAAAATCAAGCAATACAGATAGTCAGGAACTTCGACCAGAAAGTTTGAGGCTCGGTTTTCACTTCATAGCGCTCAAACAGTGAAACCAGTGGACTAAAACATTTGTATACAGATGGATATATGAGTCGTGCACTTTCTCCAAGAAGAATCACTGAAAAATTATTTTTTTAGATTTTTATAAAAATCAAAGACTGAATGCTGCGTGAAGAACAAGTTCTCGACAGATTTGCAATTCATTAAGAACTTGATCTCTAGTCTATCCTAGGGTGCAAGAAAGATGTAAAACCAAATGAACACACTCAAAACATCCTAGAAGAACAGCATTTAGGAGGGGAGGCAAATCCAAAAAAAGTAAATTGCGAGAATGTAAATGCGGGAAAGTAAATGTTGAAT
This sequence comes from Otatea glauca, assembly GCA_036346275.1. Classification (NCBI taxonomy): domain Eukaryota; kingdom Viridiplantae; phylum Streptophyta; class Magnoliopsida; order Poales; family Poaceae; genus Otatea; species Otatea glauca. The sequence continues at coordinate 43,030,131 of CM070721.1, read as the reverse complement.
TTAAATTGTGTAATTTAAATGCGTAATATAAATGCGTAAAGGAAATTAACATGAACATAAATGAAGAACATTTCATTTCTGGAAGGAGAGGTTACAAAGCCTCACATTTCATGTGGGCAAAGCTCAAAGGAGCATCAAAAACCTCAAAACCTTCAAGGGGAGAAGGCTACCCCTTCACCCCTATTTATACAACTCTTGGGCCACCTACCACCCTTGGATGAGCCTCTAAACCCTAGAGCATCCATCAAGGGCTAGGATTAATCCACTCAACCAGCCATGCAAGGGTTCACCCAAAACCCACCACACAAATGGGTTTTCTTGCATGGTTTTCAAAGCATACTAACTAGACCCTCTATCCTATCAACTAGACCGCAATCCGACTGCCCTCATCGATCCGAGCAGCATCTAGCTAGCATCACATCCATTCCTTGTCTTCATGGCTTGCACGGACTCCGTCTCCGATCATCTTCAGGCGATCCCTGACCGTCTGGACCTCTGACGCTCCTCGCCTAATCCCGGGCATCCTTCGCCTCACCATGACCTAGCACCGTCGTCCTGCAACCATCAAAAACAAGGAAACTCCTCACATAGCAATGCCCACAAAGATGTGTAATAAATCCATCAAAGTCCACTCATTAAAATTCATTTTTCCTTGTTCTGGCCGGTAGCACCGGGAAAACAGAGAAGACCTCAAATTGCTTCCAATTGAAAATCCAATTCAAATCAAACTCAAACAAGAGCAACCCAATGTCAAATTTAGTCAAATACTCATCACAAATCTGGATAGACCTCCACATGGTCCTTCATTTTTACCTTACGCATTTATATTATGTATTTAAATTCCACAATTTAAATTTTGCACTTAATTTCTTGCAATTTACATTCTTACAATTTGGATTTGTCTCCTCTCCTTCTACATGCTTTTGGTTCTTGTGCCAAGGATGGTGATTGAGTCTTCTTAAGATCATATCCCAATCATGTAGGCAAATGCGGGCACCTGGAAATATGAATCGATCCTCGCTCGTGCGTTGAACTCAGAGGTGATACCCATACTCCACTTAAGTGTATGATCACTGTCACCCAAAAGTCCCGTGCATGGAGTATTAACTAGATGGCCCTCACTCAAGCAAATATGAGCCACCTAGTTGCACCGTACACACTTACGCAACCAAGGGAGTTTCGATTCCATTCCGAACAACCATACCGGGATTGAAAGCAACTCATCCAAGCATAGCACTCGTCGTCTGTCTCAGAACCTTGGTATCGCCCACACTCACCAAGGGGAGCGCAAGCAATGGACAAAGAATGACGACCGCTCGAGTTTATGCATTAGATGGTTGAAAACAATTCCAGGTACCCAGATATGTGTCTAGTGCTAGTTCCCAAGATCAACGCCTAGCACCCACATATCCCTCATTCGAGATGTATCGCAACACATACACACAAGACTATGTAGTTGGCATAGCATAAACATAAACTAGAAACTAATACAACTACTTAATATTACATGTAGTGACCGACCAACCAAATATTACATGCCAGAAATAAATTGCAGCGGAGAATAAACATATAACAAAATGAGGACAGCAGTATGCCCATCCGATAACCCATAGGCAACTGACTTGGAAAAGCCCAAGTTCATCCATCAACATAATCGTCGAACCCCGGAGTAAAGTACGTGTCGTCGGGACATTCTTCCATGCCGTCGTCTATATTGTTTAGATTAAGCAACCGTGAGTACACGTATGTACTTGCAAGATTTTAGTGTATGGAAATATAGTAAATGCATGGCTAGAACAAGGATAACAAGTTTCTACACTAGTCTCATTTTCGGCATAAAGCAGATTTTGTTTAACAAGTGAATGTTGCATAAAACAGTAACAAAATTGTAAAGACCATTTAATAAGAAGCTAAATAACAGTAAGTAAAGTTTGTATACAGCATTCCACAACCCTCCTATGGCTGCGAGTTTACCAATCCATTCCGAAACCATTTCCAAAAGTTTTCGCAAAAACAAAACAAGACTATACTTGACATTATTTTCCCAAGTTGCTCATGATCGCGAGCACGGCTAATTAATTAGATTTTTAATCTCTGCAGAGAGTGTACACTTTACCCACAAGACATGACTGACTCTTTATGCAATCGATATTAGCAGACTTCCTTTGATGTGCCTTTGGTGTGCCGCAGAGAGTCATGACATAACCGTTACATTACATAGACCTAACTTTGCACCAGTGACAATGATGTTAAATCTTTGCCATAGTTTCGGAGACCTGGACCAACACGTGCTTGTGCTAGATGATGGTGCCCCATCAGGTCCGCTCCCCATGGCAAGGCATGCACCGTTGTATAGGGTTACATTGGCCCCAACACCTCGGTGAAGGGAGCACCACGAGCAACACCGTTACGGGTGCACCCTTACTACTCCGGCCTACCAATGTGCAAAGCTAAATCTACATAACTTAATAGGTTAAGGCTGTCCTATACCAGCACTTGTGGTTGCACAAAAACACTTAGGTGATAGCATCAAGTTCGGTCCTTAATTGACCCGAGCGAGGATCTCCCCTTGTCTACGCGTGAGGTCCTTTTCACGCTCCAAATTTAAGTAATAACTCACCTACGTCTAAACCATAAATTTTAGGTTGGAATTTTTACCAAATTACACAAGAACCATACCTCAGTCCCGTTCATTTAAACCAAGATGCCAAGCTAGATTGAAAATGTGTCCTATCATTTAAAATCATTCTAGTGAGCATGTCTAAGCATGAACATAAGATAATTCACAAGTATTACCCAAGTGACATCAAGTATTATCTACACCACAACTAGGTTACAATGACGATAATCAATTGACAAGGCGAAGGAGATGCATTCAATTGGATTTAGCTACCATCACCCACAACATAGCAAGTTTAAAACATACACGCATGCATATAGTTTGATAAAACAACATAACTTTGCAAATATGGGATCAAAATGATCAAAGGAGGGTGCTTGCCTGGTTGCTCTTTTTTTGGAATATAATTAGGATCGTAGTTGGGGTCCTTATCAACCGACTCAGAAACGTTGGTGTCTACACGTCGAATAACAAGAACCGAGACAAAAGCAAATAACACAAATTCAAATGGGGCAAAAAGAAATCAGATATAAATACCAAATTGAAACTTACCAATAGGAACTTGGTGATTTTGGGCTCTTGAATTATCACTTTCATAAGGATTTCATTAGTATTTTGCTTATGTGAGCCCTTTTCATGAATGTGTTACTTTCATCCTTTATTATAAGAAACTAAAGTTATAATCATAGCTAGGGTTATTTACGAATTCAAGAGGCTAAAATTATGTATGTTTGTATTTATAACTTCAAATTCTAGATGCTAAAATTGTTTGGATTAATAGAATTAAGACATAGTCAATATGTTGTGTATGAATAGTATTCATCCCTATGTATTTTTGCATAAAACGTGATTTATGTAAGTTGGGTCTGAAATCTTGGGTTATTGGCTGTTACTACATGTTTACACGATGATTCTTGCGATATGGGTACTTTGGTTAAAGGCTTTATAACCTCAACTATTCATATAATATGGTTCCGTGACCTTAGCACTTAGGGTATTTGCGCTAACAGGGTTCAGATGGAAAGCAAGTTATAAATAAGATATTTTTATAGAATATGGTTGTCCATATATGAAAGAGTGTTTCTGGGCTAATCTTCCCTAAATTTACATTTATATGGTACATTTTACTGACTGCCGAAAAGCCTTAAGTGTTTGTAATTTCTGCGATAACTGTTCAGTTTTTGTTTTACATATCACTAAGGGTTATTGCATTAGCTGTATCTAGATATAAAACAAGTTATAATATAAATATTTTTCCATAGTATGGTAGTAAATATCATCAAGAGAATTTCTGGACTAGTTTTACTAACAATTACATTAAGATGTGTAGTTTTACGAGTTGCCGAAAAGGCCTAAGTGATATGGATTTAGTGCAGTTTGTGACCATTTAGGGTATTTGCAGTGACAAGATTTATATTCAAAGTATGTTAAAACTGAAATATTTTTCCTTATTATGGTATTATGTATATCATAGAATGTTACTAAGCTATTTGTTCACTACTTTGCATTTATATATGATAATTTACGGATTGTCAAAAAGGCTTATATGACCATGTTGTTTGCACAGTTACGGTCCAATTTTGTTTTGCTGTTACGGCTGCACCTTAAGGGATAATCTAACCATTTTCAGACATTAGTGGAATACATCCCTAAGAGTGTTTTAAAGTTAGTTCCGCGATATTTTGCATTTATTTGAAATGTTTTTCCTATAAATGATCATTAGGGCTTAAAATAGACGTAACTCAAAGTTGTTCAAAATAACATTAGTTTTGCATACCAAGCTAGTACATAACATTTTAAGGTCATAGGAATCGGTTTTGTTAAGTTTGAAGCTCGTTTGCGAAAGTTACGGCCATTTGGACATTTTGCCGATTGCATGTTCGAGTAACGAGAAATTAGTGCAAACCTAAGTGAAATCTAAATATTTTTCTATATCTATGATCTATGAAATCCCAGGAGTCCAACTAAACTGGTTTCATCAGATTTTGAGCTCGTTTGATTCATATTTTAACCATTTGGATCTTGCATGTTTGTAAGGCTTTATACAATCAACTTTTGATACGAAATACATTCAAATATAAATGATTTAGTAGAAATGGAACATAAAAAGTTGCAGGAACTTATGTAATTTATTTCATGATTTTTTTGGAGCTAGAGATTACGTAGTTCCTTCATATCACCTAAAGAGAGACCTTCATTCAAACTCTATTTAAAAGTTTAAGCTGCATGTAACATATGAAATTTTATTGTAGATTCCAACTCCTCATTTCATAACTCAAATTTAGAAACTAAGTTTGCTGCATTTGTATACTTCTAGCAAAAGATATGAGGGGATGAATCAAATGAGGCAAAAGGGAAAAAAAGATAATGCAATTTCTAGGGTTTGAACCCCAGACCTCTCGGTTTTGGCTGCATGTCTCTACCACTAGGCTAAAGTGTTTCTTGTGATAAGGTGACATGTATAATTATTTGAAGCTTACCCTTACTAACCCTAGACCTCAACTCAGTTGGCAATGGCGGAGCTTGGCTTCTGGAGTTTCGCAACCTTGAGCATGCAGCTAGCCAGCAACAGTGGAGCAGTGGAGCTCGGCTAGGCTGTAGCAAGGTAGAGGAGCAAGATCAAGAGCCAGAGGCTAGGTCCACAGCAAGGTGAGGCGACAGAAAACTCACAGCTAGCTCGGTGGCGCTGCTTGCTTCGTGTCGGCACTAGGGAAGAAGCGACTGCGGTGCGGCAACAACGCTCGGCTGCAAAGAGGTTAGAAGTATGATTAAGAATCCAAGAGAGGATCCATGAGGAAATGAGATGATCCTGAGCTCACCCGAGCTTGCTTGCATGATGAACAGCTCGCTGTCCCTACCACGGCAAGCTTTCAGCGGAGAAACAAGACACAGCGAACAGGGCAAGGTGGAAGGCTCCAGCGAAGCTTTATGGCGTAGTGAGACGGCAAGGCTTGGTAGGGCAACAGCATAGGCGAAGGTAGGGAAATGAGACTGCAATGGCCGTGTGGCGCAAGAAAACTGCCGCAGCAGCATACTGTCATCGCGTTAGCTCACGAATGGCTGGTTCTACGCGGTTGGGGCAGAGAGGAGGGAGAGAGGGAAGAGGAGTAGGAGACGGTTGGTGAGGCTGGGAGGGAAGCTGGCCAGTGGGGCCGTAGGGGCCTCGACCTACTGCCAGTGGCTGCCTCAACGGCGTTGCGTCGAACCAAACGTACCGACAGCAGAGATCTTCATTTTCTGAACAAAATCTGGGGTGGATTTGAAGTGACTCAACAGTGATTCTAGCCTACCCGAAAAATTTTGAGAAAAATCATGGTAGTAGCCCACTGAATGTAGTTTGCATTTTCTTTGGTTTCATCTTATTCCCTATTGTGTTTGGAGAATAGTAATTCATCAAATTTGACTGATTTTCATACAATTTTTGAATTTTTGAGCAATTTAAATTGTATGCACAAATTCTAGAAAAATTATATTTATTCATATCTTTTGCTCTAGTATTCTAAAAAATTATTTTCTATAGCATGTTTTCTGGAGTTTTCTTGAGTTTCTTTAATGTGCATGATTTGGCCTTTAATAAACTTTATCTGTAATATTGAGTTTCAGAGAATAAAAACAAAACTCCAGAGATAATTCCAAATGGAAATTCCAAAATGCAACAAAGACCAAAATATTGCACTTTATTACTTGATCAGATTTGGGATGTTACAGCAAATTCATTCAAGTTTTTTTGCAGTAAACCGGTTTTGTGTTCTTGAATGGATCATCCTTTAAAATCGTGTTCCTATTGTTTTGGGTATATGTTCTAGCTTACTATGATATGTGGGAAGTTATTCAAGATCATCTTGATCACCAAAAACCCACGAGCAAGTTTTAGATCATGGTCTTGAGGTTTGCTCAAACTTGAGGTGTTCTTCCTTCAAATAAAAAAAGATTAGAATTTCGACGTCAATTCATGCAATTGAAGGTTGGAATAAGTTCCTGACATCCTAAGGATCACATCTACCAAGTTTCATGAGTTTTTGACCATCCAATCAAAAGTTGGATCATTTTTTCTTTTGGTGGTCACGCTGATTTTCCCTGCTGTTTTTAAGCCCGGTCATACCACACCCTCTCCGGTCGTACCGCTCAACGGTCATACCGCACCCTCTCCGGTCGTACCGATCAACGGTCATACCGCACCCTCTCCGGTCATACCAGTCTCACAAGGAAAAATCCTTCTTTTAACTTGCATCTCTTGGTTGTTTTGTGTGAGGGCTTGTTTTGGTTTATTTTGAGTGGGGGGAAATTTTTTTTGTGACCATTCACCCCCCTCTGTTCGCCATCTCAATCCTTCAATTGGTATTAGAGCCGGTTTTACTCTTTCATAGATCTTGACCGGTCTCAAGAGCCATGGCGACGGACAAATATTCCACCAAGCCTCCCATCTTTTCTGGAGTTGATTTTCCATTTAGGAAGTCCCGAATGGAGTCGTACATCACTGACCAGGGCTTCCTAATATGGCAGAAGGTGAAGCTCCCATATGAGGTTCCTGCCGATGAGCACGTCATGGCCAGTAATATGGCTAACGTTTAGGCAAATGCTAATGCAAGGAACATCGTCATACAGGGCCTCAGCCGCAGTGAGTATGACAGGATTTCTCACCTTCGTTCTACCCACAAGATTTGGGTGACCCTCGATGCTTACCATGAGGGCACTACCCAAATCAAGATAGTGAGGCAGGATCAGTATAAGCGTGAATACAACAAATTTGAACAACACGCTGGTGAGAGCCTTGATGAGTGTTTTGGTCAATTTACCAAGATTTTGAGCGACCTCTAAGCAGTCAGTTGCATATACTCTGACTCGGACAATGCTCGACATTTCTTGACCGTACTCGATCTTCGGGTTTGGGAGATGAAAGTGACCACCATCAAGGACACTACTGACTTGTCGACTCTAACTCTTGACGCGCTCTACTCCCGACTAAAGACTCATGAGATTGATGTCGCTGTCGTAAGACGAAATCTCAGTCGATGGCCTTGGTCACTAATCCCGTTGGATCTTCTTCGAGCTTGCCTATTGGTTTCTCCTTCTCTACCCTTTGCGAGCTAAGTGATGACCAACTGGAAAAATTTCCAGAAAATGAGCTTGTTCTTCCTGCTTGCAAGTTTTCTCATGCCTACAAGAGGGTGAGAGAGAGGAAGAGAGGTGGCATGGTCACCTGCTTCGAGTGTGGTGGCCCCAACCACATTCGAGCGAATTGTCCCAAACTCGAGAAAGGCAAGAACGACTCCGGCGGTTCAGGCAAGAATGACTACACTAACAAGAACCACAATAAGAAGCCTCCAGTTCGCGAGCTGGTGTACGAGAAGAAGTATCGCAACTTCTAGAAGAACAAGAAGCTCTTCCACCGCGTCCTCGCCGCCCTCGACGACATCAGCCTCTCCGACATGGAGATGTGGAGAGACGAAGGCAAGGATAATCCGCAAGAGAAGAAAGGCAGTGACGACTTCTCTGGCATGTGCTTCATGGCCGACACCAACAGCATTAGCAACTCTGAGCTCTACAGAGACTCGGTTGAGGTACCCTCCTACGATCAGCTCAATGAAGCTTTCTGCAAACTAAGAAAATTTCATGCTAGAGCTTAAGGTCTATGCTAGTGATGCTCTTCTTGTGGAGTTGGAGAACCTAAGGTCTATGCATGATAGTGTGTTGTCTGAACTAGATACCCTTAGGTTGAAGAATGCTAGCAATGAATCTGTTGATGCTATGTCTTTAGATGCTAGTTTTCTTCATGCTCACTCTACTCCATCTTGTGCTAACTGCCCTAAACCGCTTGCTGAAATTGATGCCATGAGCACTCACCTTAGGAAGCTTTCTTCTAGAAATGATGAACTTGAATTGCATGTTTCTAAGGACCCAGTCAGCTCATGTGAGGGTTGTAAGCAACTAAAACTTGACAATGAATCTTTAAATGTCAAGTGTGCTGAATTTGATAAGGACTTACTAGATAAGTCACAAGAAAGTTGCTTGCGATGTTCTGTGATTGAGGGGGACTTGATAAAATCCAAGTCGAGCTTAGGAAGAAGTTAGAAGACCAAGCCCTTAGGATTAGAAATGCTCCTTGCATTTCTTGTGAGGCCCTCAAGATTGAGGCAGTCGTGCTAAGGGAGAAAAATACACGTGCTGAGAGATCTTCTCTTTCTGGTTCTTTTTCTTCCTCTCCTCCCTGTTCTTCATGTGTCTCTTTCTTCTAGAGTGTGAGTATCTCATGAGCACTCTCGAGAAGTTTGTAGGAGGCAAGAAGAAGATCAATCTCATTCTAGACCAATCCAAGATTACCTGATTTAATCAGGTCTAGGATTTGTCTACTTGGAGCACGCTCGAGCACATCCTCCCACCATTGTGCGTGGCTCCAAGAGTGATGAGATCATGGTAGCTCTCAGGGTGAGTACCACTGTGTTTAGATCTGCTGGTGTTGTCCATAAGACTTCTGACCAGAAGGATGCTTCTCCTGTTACTTCTGCCTCTAGCAAGGCAAAGTACACATGCACCTTCTGTAACAAGGATGGTCACCTAGTGGATTTCTACTTCAGGCATGCCAAGATCACTCAGCGTGAGCGTGTTGCTGTTCTTAGGGGTATTCAGTGTCATCCTTAGACTCTGAGTGCTTCTAAGGCACGCACTGCTACTAGACAAGTTAAAGAGTCGCCTGTCTGTACTAGGGGTATTCAAGGTCATCCCCAAACTCTGAGTACTTCTAAGATCACTCAGCGACATATCCTCCTTTGCACTCACCATAGATACTCTTCATCCTTATCTGTAGAAGACAACTCTCATGAGACCTCAACTTAAAACCAAGGAAAAGACGAAAAATTTCAGCAAAGGTAGGAAGCAAGAAAGATGGGATAAGTCAGAACTTATTGATCTTTTAAGTTAATTTTGGCTTTAGAAAATTGTTTTGACAATTCTAAGACAACCAGTCTAGCTAGGGCATGACCTACAGTCATCATGGCTCTGATACCACCTCTGTCGAGACCCGAATATGCAATATATGATTTGGAAATGCTGCATATATTGATTTTGATTATGGCAACAACAATTCTTTCTGAAATGTTGATTTTGGTTATTGTCGGGACCCGAATATGCAAATCCAGACCCTTTGTATATTCTGCACTAATCCAGGATCACTCTAGTACACACAGTCTCAACATAGATGAATATCATAATCATGCATAGTGGAAACATAAATAAAGATTTCATTTATTTAAATATAACATGTTGAACGACCTTATGATCCACCTTATATGGAGACTCCACACAAGGCTTAGACTTAAGAAATAAATTAAACTGTAGCAAAAATAAATTATTCGTAGCAACCCTTTAATTTGCCGCACGCAACTGACAAGGTTCGCACCCTAGTTGATCGTCTCCTCCTGGAGCTCCTCTTCGTAAGCAGGTGTAGACTCTTCTCCAACTGGTGATTTGTTGTTGAAAGGGGTGAGTACATAAAACACTCAACAAGTTGTGCACAAAATGTAAGTCTATTATACTACATGCTTGGCTTATTCCAATGAATGGCTGAATTGGTTATTTTCAAATAAAGAAGCATTTACAGAAGAATACAATAAATAGATTGAAATGACAGTAAAACAAATAATAATAATAAATTTGTCAGTTATTTTCCAAATAAATCGACTCACAAACTTACATCAATTTTGATACTTCCATAGGCATACTGCCTCTATTGCCAACTTCACTTTATTAAAATCTAACTCTTGACTATAATTCCCGAGCATTGCTCATTACCGCGAGCACGACTATTCGAATAGTTTTGACATCCTGCAGAGGTTATACACTTTACCCACAAGATACAATCATAACAACACAAAGGCGAGTGATCATAACAAAGCCTTTACAATGCTCTGTCTAAATCCAGTACTGTCCGTTGAGGTTTCAACACTGATGGGACTAGTTACCATATTCAGGACCTCCCTCTTGTGTCATGTGAGACTACCCATGCACCCGAAACCCACACAACCATGACAGTACCGAAATCTAGATATTACAAATTAATTAGTTAGGTCTATCCCATTCTAAACATGTAGTTGTATGATTGACCCAGTTTAAATGCTTCCCAAAAACTCACAATAATCATTATCCATACCATCAACTTCCATATATCAAAAATAACAATGCAACCGCCCAAAGGCCACATTGGCCCACCATAAAAATCACAACTCTTGCCACTTGCCTCAGTCTAAATCATTTTACCACCTCAGATGATTACCATGCACCACATTCCATCAACAACATTGTGTGACAACACCTGACACACATTTTCATAAACATGTTCCATATTCCATTAAGCAAGATTAACTTTGCGTACAAAAAATGATATCAACAACTCGTTGCATGTCTAAGCAAACTATTCACGTTATATATTGAATTAGCATGCAATAGTTTGAAAAAATAAAACTTTTAAAACATGGGTTCAACATGATTAAATCACAACTTGACTTCAAAAAGATGTTGATCGTGCTTTGGACCTTGCTCTTGAGTTGGCTCCTCGCTCAAGAACACCTCAAGTACTTCAACATCTACGTGAACGATTAAAGAGAGCAATAGATACAAAAAATAGAGAGAAAACTTAACTCTAACAATTAAATAAAACTCACCACGGTGGACTCGCGCTACTATGCTATGGACCGGCCCACATAAGTGCTGGTGTCAGCCCACACACGTGGCACAACGTGGATGTGACACAAGGCAAGTGCGAATTGGCTACTAAGCGGCATGATCTAGGCCATCTGTGGTCAATCTAATGGCTGGGATCAATGGTGAAGACCGGCGGTTGCGTGGCAGCATCGCGACCATCCATGCTAGATCGGATGGCTAAGGTTTGCACACGGGCGAAGGCTATGCAACGCAAGATCTGGAACGTGTGTTCTAGATCAGACGGCTGAGATAACTCACAAAGGCGGTAATGGCACGGCAGCGCTAAATGGTGGGCTTCTCATCGGAGACAAAGACGATGACAAGCGACGGCATTCTAGGGATTCTACGGCAACATAGCTTAATGTATCTAGATAGTCTCGATGTGAGCAACTCGTTGGTGACCTCAGCGATAGCGGAGGCGAAACGATGGCAAAGATTCACACGAAAAATGATGGCAGCGGTGTCGGAGAACTCTGACGAGCTCTTGCACAATGAAGACGATGGCTCAAGCGATGTTTTCTAGGGCGATGGGTGCGGCTCGAGACGTCCAACACAGATTGGGGTGCATCTCATTAAATAGGCGCTTCGACGTCTGTAACATCCCAAAATTTGCTCAAATAATATTTTATTGCTAAATTGCGCATTTATGATCTTCTGGAGTTTATTTGGATTTTTCTGGATTTATTTGAATTAATTTTAAATTAAGAATATTAACCTTTTGTTCAAATCTATTTAAATTATTGCAAAGTTAATATAAAGTTTTGCCAAAAATATTTTATTTGAGTCCAGAATGTCTCAAAGTATTTTCGAGATTTTTCTTGGATTTTTCCTAATAGTTTTATTGCCTAAAACTAATTAAATGAATTTCTGTAATTAATTTAAATGAAAAAAAAATTAAAAATGAGTGAACAGTGTCAGGCCGGCCCGCGAGCTGTGCGGCCCAAGTCAGCCTGCACGGCCCAGTTTCTCTGCGAAACCCTAATCCTCGCAGCCGTCCGATCGCATCTCTCCGGATCAGATCGCGCCGCGTAGGAGCCAGGTCGTGGCCGTTGGATTGCGACGCGTGTACGGCTGGGCGTTGTCTTCTCCGTTCAGGACTCGGAGTCCACCGCCGTAACGCCTCCGGTCTTCTCCGCCGTGTAGGGCTCGAACGCTTAGGCTATAAGAGGAGGGGGTAGCGTCCCGAGGTTCGCAGGTGTGCGCCGTAGCTTTTGGTCGGAGCCTTTTCGCGAGAGCAGCCGTAGAGCGCGCCCAGGAGCTCGTCGGAGCAAGCCGAGGTCTTCGCCGTGGTTTTTCGCTTGGAGTTCGCCGTCTGTGGAGTCTCCGCCGTCGCCGAGGCCGCCAACTTGTTCGCCGTGACGAGTCGCATCCGTGAGGGGTAGAAGTGTCACCGGAAAGCCCTCCTTCCGCCGTCGATGTGGTCTTCGTCTCCAAGTCCGGCGAAGAAAAGCTGCCGTGCCGCCATTGCTAGACTCGAGAGGTAACGACCGTCGGATCTCCAGCGAAGGATCAGGATCGTGCCACGTAAGGTTGAGATCAGTAGCCGTTAGATGCGATTTGTGCGGTGGATTTTCCGCTGCGTGTTGGGAACGGGTGCCGAGGTGTCGTGGACCGAGTCCACCGTGGTTCAGCGCTGCGCCGTGGTCCGAGTTCATGCACCGCAACACGTGTCAGCGTCGGATTGGTTCCAGATCAGGGCTGACGTCATAATTGCATTTTTCAATTGGAAAATAATCCGATTGGAAATTCTGTGATGATGACATCATCATGAGGTCACGCTGATGTCATAAATTGGTTTTTCAGTTTAAAAATAATTCTGTTAATTCCGAATTTCTATTTTTGCAATTTCAGTATTTATTCAAACTTCAAAAGGCTATATCTTTTACATCTTAACTCGGATTTGAGTGATTCAAATTTATAAAAATTTGTAAAATTGAGATATATTTAATGGTGAATTTTAATTGATTTTTGGAGTTCACTTGCTCTCTGTTTTGGTATTTATTTGCTTTTCTCCTTGGGTACGCGTAGACGTTGAATTGTGCGACGCTTCGGAGGAAGATCCAGCAACTCAAGAGCAAGCTCCAGATCAAGATCAGGACCTATTCCAAGGCAAGTTGTGCTTTGATCATGTTGAACCCATGTTTATAAAATTGCTATATTTGTTTTACCCTATTGCATATTATTTCAAGTATACAATTGTTCAAATTAAATTGGGACTTAGCTATTATACCAATTTGATCTACACCTTACCTTGTCATTGTATGTCATAATCTATTGTCACCCTAGATTGGTTCATTATAGTTGGTTAGTAGTTATAATCAACATGGGATGGTTAGACCGTATTAGTTGCTTAGCCATGCCACGTCATCACATGTGATTGAATCATTGATAATTAATCTTGACTAATGGAATATGGAACGATGTTATGAACTTGTGTGTCATGTGGGATCACATGATGAGATTGAGTTGTTGTGGCGAGTCATGTCACGCAACGATGTTGAATTGTTGATGGCACGTGGTGCTTGGTAATCAACTTGGGTGATATTCACTTAGATTGGGGCAAGTGACAAGGGGCGAGTATGCCAAGGTGGGCCTGATGGGCAGAGGGTATGTGGAAGTCTTGCCTTGATCACTCTAAGGACTTAACCTTGCAAGCCTTTGACCTGAGTAAATCATGCAACCACATGTCTGGTATGGGCCAGCCTAGCTGATTAATTTGCAATGTCTTAATTTTGGTACTATCTTGGTCGGTGTGAGTTCCTGAGTTATGGAGTAATTCACATGGCGCAAGAGGGGGGCCCTAGATGTGGTAACCAGTCCCACCAGTGTTGAAACCTTAGCGGGTGGTACCGGGTTAAGTCAACGCATTGTAAAGGCTTTGTTATAATCACTCGCCTTGGTGGTGTTTGGTTATATCGCGTGGGTAAAGTGCATAACCTCTGCAGAGTGTGAAACTATTCGGATAGCCGTGCTCGTGGTATTGAGCAATGCTCGGGTATTACAGTTAAGGGTTAGCTTAATTAAATGGACAACTTGGTTGGGATGGCGGAATGTCATGTGGAAGATGGAATTTGACTTAGAATTGGAAACTTGGTTTACTTCAGAAATACTGAATCTATTTATTTTTATTTGTTTTACAGTCTTTACAATCTATTTATTGTATTTATTCATAAATGCTGCTTATTGTAAAATAGCCATGATAGCCTATCCATTGGAATAAGCCTTACATATAGTTGCATAGAATTGCATTCCGTGCACAACTTGTTGAGTGCTTTAAGTACTCACCCTTGCCAACAACAATAATCAACAGTCGAAGAATCTACACCTGTGTTGGAGGAGGAGTTCCAAGAGGACGCGAGTCATTAGGGTTCGAGCCTTGTCAGTTGCCTGTGGTGAACTGATGAGCTATCTACGTTTTCTATTTTCCACTGCTTAATTATTAGCTTATATTTCTAGTCTTGCCCTGCGTAGCTTAATAATGTAAGTCGGTCATAAGATCATACACTTAGCTATATCAATAAATGGAGTATTATTCTATTATCATTGAGTATGATATGATATGTACCGATGTTGAGCTGTGTGCACTAGCGTTGATCCTGGGACTAGTGCAGTAAACACAGTGGGTTCGAATCAGTGGATTCGGGTCCTTACAACATCCGAGTTTGGTACCAGATTCATGGAGGATTACGCGGTGATGGCAGAGTCCGGTGGCGATACGGCTTGGATGACATGGCAACATTAGGACCAAACATGTGGTGCAGATCTGACGACAGCCAACGAGCGACAACGCAGCTTGATCGAGACCACACAATCTCGATCCAACGGCCGAGATGCTAGGGTTTTGAAGGACCATGTGGAGGTCCATCCATGTTTGTGATGAGTATTTGACTTTATTTGAGCAAGGTGTGCTCAAGTTTGAGTTTGATTTGGATTGATTTTCAAAATGAAGCAATTTGAGTTGTACCGGCCGTATGGACACGGTAGTGGTGAGTTGCATGGTTTATTGCACATCTTTGTGGGCATTGCTATGTGAGGAGTTTCCTTGTTTTGATGGTTGCGGGACGACGGTGCTAGGTCATGGTGAGGCGAAGGATGACCGGGACTAGGCGAGGCGTCGGAGGTCCAGACGGTTGGGAGATCGCCGAAGATGATCGGAGGCGGAGTCGGGCAAGTCAAGAAGACAAGGAAAGGAGATGATGCTAGCTAGATGCCGTGGATCAATGAGGACCGTCGGATTGAGGTCTAGTTGATAGGTTAGCGGGTCTAGGTAGTATGCTTTGAAAACCGTGCAAGAAAACCGGTATGTGTGTGGGTTTTGGGTTAGCCCTTGCATGGCTGTGTGTGTGGGTTAATCCTAGCCCTTAGATGAGTGCTCTAGGGTTGAGGACTCATCCAAGGGTGGTAGGTGGCCCAAGAGTAGTATAAATAGGGGTGGAGGGTAGCCTCCTTCCCTTGAAGGTGTTGAGGTTTTGATGCTCATTTGAGCTTTGCCCACATGAATGTGAGGCTTTGTAACCTCCTTCCAGAAATGAAAGTTTTATTCATCCACCTCTGAATTTATTTTATGCATTTACATTATGTCTTTACTTTACATAATTTAAATTCAGCATTTACTTTCCATAATTACATTCCATAATTTACTTTCAAGTAATTTGGATTTGCCTCCTCCTTCTAAATGCTGCTGTTCTTGGATGTTTTGAGTGTGTTCATATGGTTTTACATCTCTTTTGCACTCTTGGATTGAGTAGAGAACATCTTTTCTTTCAAGTTCCAACTTTGTTCTGAACTTGTTCTTCGCGCAGCAGTCAGTGTTTGATTTTTGTAAAAATATAGAAAAATCCTTTTTGAGTTATTCTTGTTGGAGGAGGTGCGGGACTCTGATATCCGGTTGCAGAAAAATTTTGGAGTTCACTTGTTGTACCGTTTGGGCGCCATGAGGTGAAAACCGAGCCCCAAACGTTCTGCTCGAAGTTCTTGACCAGACTGTGTTCTTCGATTTTTCGTGTTTTTCTGTAAGGCTTTTGAGGAGAAATTTGGTGGAGTTCTTCAAGACTCTGATGCTCACAGGGAGAAAAAGTCTCAAAATTTTGTGAGCTACAGAAACCCACCAACCTCCTGTGCAAATTGAGGACAAGTTCTGGGAATTCTGCTTTTGCTTTTCTGAAAGTGACTTTTGTGATTTGAATTGATGTCCTTTCTAAAAGCAAGAGTTTGAATTGATTCCTCTTTATCTTGGACACTAGACAACCAGGATTGTGACTCAAAAATCCCCACATATTTTATGGTACTTATCCATGCAAGCTTGGGGTACACATAGTTGTCTAGTTTTTCGGGTTTTTCACAATTCCTTTTGAGCGATCTTGTCGAGGTTTTTGTTGGAGTATTTTGGGGGAATTTTTATTTGCGACCATTCACCCCCCCTCTGTTCGCCATTTCGGTCCTTCAATTGGTATCAGAGCCGGTTTTGCTCTTCCATAGATCTTGACCGGTCTCAAGAGCCATGGCGACGGACAAATATTCCACCAAGCCTCCCATCTTTAATGGAGTTGATTTTCCTTTTTGGAAGTCCCGGATGGAGTCATACATCACTGCCTGGGCTACGATATGGCGAAGGTGAAACTCCGTATGAGGTTCCTGGCGATGAAAATGTCACGGCCATCAATATGGTTGGCGTTGAGGCGAATGCTAAGGCAAGGAACATTCTCATCTGAGGTCTTAGCCATGATGAGTATGATAGGATTTCTCACCTTCGCTCGCTCACGAGATTTGGGTAACCCTCGATGCTTACCATGAGGGCTCTACTCAAATCAAGGCGTGAGCAAGACCAGTTCAAGCACGAGTACAACAAATTTGATCAACGCTACTGGTGAGAGTCTCGGCGAGTGTTTTGGTCGGTTTACAAAGATTTTGAGCGACCTCCGGCGGTTGGTTGCATATACCTCGACTCGGACAATGCTTGGCATTTCTTGACCGCTTCGACCTTGGGTTTGGGAGATGAAGGTGACCACCATCAAGGACACCACCGACTTATCGACTCGACTCTTGGCGGGCTTTATTCCGCCTCAAGACTCATGAGATCGATGTCGTCTCTCGAAGACGAAATCTCGATCGATGGCTTTGGTCACCGATCCCATTGGATCTTCTTCTTGATCCTTCTATTGGTTTCTCTCTTTCCGCCCTTTGCGAGCTAGCGATGACCAACTGGAAAAATTTCGAGAAAATGAGCTTGCTCTTCTTGCTCGCAAGTTTTCTCATGCATACAAGAGGGTGAGAGAGAGGAAGAGAGGTGGCATGATCACCGCTTGAGTGTGGTGGCCCCAACCACATTGGTGAACTATCCCAAGGCGAGAAGGGCAAGAATGGCGTTGGCGGTTCGGGCAAAACGACTACACCGACAAGAACCGCAACAAGAAGCCTCCGGTTCGTGAATCGGCGCACGAGAAGAAGTACCGCAACTTCTCCAAGAACAAGAAGCTCTTCCACGCGTCCTTGCGCGCAGCGACATCAACCTCTCCGACACGGAGACATGGAGCGGCGAGGCGAGGATGATCCGCAAGAGAAGAAAGGCGGCGACGACTTCTCGGCATGTGCTTCATGGCCGACACCAGCGACATCGGCGACTCAGAGCTCTCTGACTCGGACGAGTACCCTCCTATGACCAGCTCAGCGAAGCTTTACGCAAATTAGGAAAATTTCATGCTAGAGCTAGAGCTAGGTGTACGGAGCTTGAGAAGGAAGTAGGTACCTTGACTCGGGAGTTAGCTTCACTTAGATCTTCTCCTCCCGAGTCACCGATGATTGCTCTTTGTGTGATGCTATTCTTGTGGAGTTGGAGAACCTAAGGACCATACATGATAGTGTGCTTGTTGAACTTGATGGTCTTAGGTTGAAGAATGCTAGCACTAGTTACTGTTGATGCTATTCTGTTGAGGCTAGTTTTCTTCATGCTCACTCCACTCCATCATGCTCTAATTGCCCTAAATTGCTTGCGAAATTGATGCCATGGCGAACACCTTAGGAAGCTTTACTAGAAACAATGAACTTGAATCACATGCTTCTAAGGACCCGGTCGGCTCATGTGAGGGTCAGTAAGCAATTAAAACTTGACAATGAAACCACAGATGTCAAGTGTGCTAAACTTGCTAAGGACTTACTAGATAAGTCACAAAAATATTGCTTGCGATGTACTGAGATTGTGGGGGACTTGGATAAAATCCATGTCGAGCTTAGGAAGAAATTAGAAGACCAAGCCCATAGAATTAGAGATGCTCCTTGCGTTTCTTGTAAGGCCCTCAAGATTGAGGCAGCCGTCTTGGAGGAGAAAAATGCACGTCTTTGAGAGAGCTCATCTTTCTGGTTCTTCTTCCTCTCCTTCCCCCTGTTCTTCTTGTGCTTCTTTCTTCCGAGATTGCCAGTATCTTATGAGCACTCTCGAGAAGTTTGTTGGAGGCAAGAAGAAGCTCAATCTTATTCTAGACCAATCCAAGATTAGTAGATTCAATCAAGGTCTAGGATTTGATCCCTTGGAGCACGCTCGGCGCATCCTCCCACCATAGTCGCGGCTCCAAGAGTGGTGAGATTGTGGTAGCTCCTGAGTGAGTACCACCGTGTTTAGGTCTGTTTGGGGTTGTCCATAGGACTTGACCGGAAGGGTGTTACTCCTATTATACGCCTCTAGCAAGGCGAAGTACACATGCACCTTCTGTGAAGGATGGTCACCTAGTAGATTTACGCTTCAGCGCGCCAAGATCACTCGGCGTGGCGTGTTCTTGCTCTTAGGGTATTGAGGTCATCCCGGACTTTGAGTGCTCCTAAGACACACACGCTTCTAGACAAGTTAGAGAGTCGCTGTTTTTGGGCGGCGTCCGAGGACTTGGTTTTCATGCTAGTTCTTGAGTTTTAGTCCCGGAGCTGTTCAGTGTCGATCTTTCCGCCGTCCTCTTGATATTCCTCGTTTTCCCATCGAGGTAGATATCGTGCGTGAGTGTTTTCGGTAGGAGATCCAGCGACCTTCTTGGGATGGTCGGCTTTTGCACCACGGCGTGCCAACCCGCTTTGACTCTAGATTATCTACGAGTTGCTCCCGATCGTGTGAGAGTTGGCGTCGAGAGAGACACTCGAGTCGATCTTCTTACGTGGTGGTACTCACGAGGTGTCGTATGGTTGATATTGGGTTCCTAAGTCTTCACTCTATCGATCTTGAGTCATCTTTCTCTCTTGTGTCTTGATCGAGTTAAATCGGATGGGGAAGGGCGATGTTTGGATTGTTGACTCGGTTGTTCTCGTCATATGACCGGAGATTCTCGTTAGTTCTCTTCCTAGTCCGAGCCCCGGTGATGAGTTAATCACTTTTGGGGATGCATCTTGAGTAGAGTCATTGCTAAAGGTACCATCTGCATTAACCAAAATTTCATTCTTAAAGATGTTGCCTTAGTAAGTAGGTGCAATACAATCGCTCTCTGTTTCTCGACTTATCGATGACTCTTTCGAGGTAAGCTTCAAGAGTAATGCTGTAGAATCCTTGATTCATCGGAGGGTTAGTTCTTGGATTTCTAGATTTGGGAGAGTCTTTCGTGCTGATTTTTCCGCTTCTTCCGGAGACTCTCTTGATGTTTGATTGCTTCGAGTCCGTGATCTCTCCTTCGGCATAGGAGACTTGGTCACATTGGTTTTGATCATTTGACCGAGTTAGCGTACGATCTCATTCGGGGTTTGCCCAAACTCAAGATGGTCAAAGACTTAGTTTGCTCTCCTTGCCGACATGGCAAGATGGTTCTTGCTTCTCATCCTCCGATCCACCGTAGTGATGGTGATGCACCGGACAGCTTTTACATATGGACCTTTGTTGGTCGGCTAGAGTGCGATCGGCGGGAGGAAGTGGTATGTTCTTGTCATCGTTGATGATTTTCTAGATTCTCTTGGGTATTCTTCATGGCCTCGAAGGATGAGACTTTTCTCACTTGAGGGTTTGATCGATGGGTTGTCTATTGAGCTCCCGGTGCATTCTGAGCTATCTGCAGTGATAATGGCACGGAGTTCAAGAATTCCTACTTTGAGAGTTTTGTGTGGAGTCGGTTTAGAGCATCGCTTCTCTTCTCCTCGCCCCTCGTGAGAATGGCGTAGTGGAAAGGAAAAACAGGACCACGTTGAGATGGCGGGACGATGCTAGGCAGTCTGATACTCCTAGGAAGTTTTGGTGAGGCTATAGCTCTTGCTTGCCATGTTTCTAATCGCGTGTTTTGAGAGCACATTTGCATCGCACTTCTTATGAGTTGAGGTATGGGCGAAAGCCCGGTGTGTCTCATTTTCGCGTTTTGGTTG
Organism: Otatea glauca; assembly: GCA_036346275.1. Lineage (NCBI taxonomy): Eukaryota > Viridiplantae > Streptophyta > Magnoliopsida > Poales > Poaceae > Otatea > Otatea glauca. The sequence goes on along the minus strand of CM070721.1, from coordinate 43,009,493 downwards.
CAAGTGTTTTATCTTGAAGTCAGTAACCTAGATAAGTTTGAGTCTCGCTCTTACGATGGTATCTTTCTAGGTTACTCGACTTCTTCTCGTAGCTATAAGTGCAGGTGTTGATGCGCATAGGATCATAGAGACTGTGATGTGACCTTGATGAGGCTAGCCAGAGCTAGACACGATGTTTGAGCTCTTCTTATCCCTCAGAGACCATCTTTGTAGAAGATGAGGATGATGGAGATGATGGTGTTCCACGGATCCAGTTCCCTCTATACGAGGTGCCTCCTGTTTCCATTTACGCACCTCGGTGACCGACCTTGCCTTGAGCTCTCCTTCAAGTGGTGGCTCTGCTCCTACCTCTTACATGCATGAGGTAGAGGCCATACATTCGGTCCTCCCGTCATATCCAGAAGCTCATCCACTGATCGGATCATTGGTGATCTGTTTGAGCGTCACTCGCTCAAAATCAGGTTTGTCGATTTCTGCCTCCACTCTGCCTTCGTTGCCTCCTTTGGTAGAAGATGTTTCTCATGCATTATCAGATGAATCGTGGATTAATGCTATGCATGAGAACTTGAGAACTTTGAGAGGAACAAGGTATGGCGGCTTGTCGAGCCCCATCTGGTCATAATGTCATTGGGACCAAGTGGGTGTTCAAAAACAAGCAGTGAGGATGGGGTTGTCATTCGCAACAAGGCTAGGCTAGTTGCAGGGGGTTTTCTCGAGGTTGAGGTCTTGACTTTGAGGAGACCTTTGCCCCCATAGCTAGACTAGAGGCTATTAGGATCCCCTTGCATTCTCTGCATCCCGGGCTTCAAGCTCTATCAAATGGATGTCAAGAGTGCATTCCTCAATGGCTATATTGAGGAAGAGGTTTATGTCAAACAACCTCGAGTTCGAGAACCCCAAGTTTCCGAGTCATGTATACAAGCTCTCCAAAGCTTTGTATGGACTCAAGCGAGCCCCCAGAGCATGGTATGAGAGGCTCAAGTCTTATCTTCTCGACCATGACTTCAAAATGGGCATAGTAGACAAAACTCTGTTCATCGACACCATGAGTCTCATTTTCTTCTTGTCGGTTTATGTGGGCGATATCATTTTGGTGGCTCATCTCATTCGCTTGTGTCTCGGTTTTACGAGGTGATGAGCCTGAGTTTGAGATGAGTATGATGGGCGAGTTGAGCTACTTTCTTGGCTTCCAAATCAAGCGGACTCGGGAGGTACTTTCTTGCATCAAGGCAAATATACCCGTGACCTCTGAGGCGCCGACATGTCGATGGGAAGCCGGTGATGACTCCTATGGCCACCACCGCTGTCCTCGAGCCCGATGAGGATGGTGAGCTGCTGATCAAAAGGAGTTTGAGCATGATCGGCTCCTCTTGTACCTCACCGCTTGAGGCGGACATACATTTATTTGTGTGTGCGTGCGCTCGATTTCAAGCTTCTCCTCGCGCCTCTCCGCCAAAGATCAAGCGCATTTTCAGTACCTTCGTGCTACCACGATTATGGTATTTGGTACTCTTCGTCTTCTTGTCTATCTCTTAGAGCCTTTTCGATGCCGACTTTCTTTGGTCAGAGGATAGATAGGAAGAGCACTTACGGCACTTGCCAATTCATTGGCACTTCTCTTGTTTCTTGGTCATCTAGAGCGATCGGAGTTGCACATCCACCGTGAGGCGAGTATGTTCTTTGCGGCCGATTCTTTGTAGCAGTGCTCTGGATGAGATCGACCTTACGGGACTATGGGTTAGAGATAGAGAGTGTGCCACTTTTCGTGACAACACTTGACTATTTGCATTGCTAAAAACCCGATGCAACATTCTCGGACCAAGCACATTGATATTAGATATCACTTCCTTAGAGACCATGTGGAGAAGGGAGATATCGCGCTTGATTCGTGAGAGTGACCTTGATTAGCGATATTTTCACCAAGCCTTTGGATAGCTCAGTTGTTGCCTTGAGGAGTGAGCTTGGAGTCGTGAGCCCTTACGGCCTTTCGTGAGGGAGCTGGTTTGTATATTATGTATTATATGTTTTCTTCCACTTTTCTTTTCTTTGTGTTTCTTGGGTGACTTTGGGCTTGTTTTCTTGAGTTGAGTTCACTCACTTAGACTTGGCATGCCTTGCATTGACCTCTTATCTTGTGCTTTAGGTTGCTATCATGCGTGATTAGTCGCTCTCTTCTCTCTAGGTTGAGTTCCCTCACGGTCTTATAAGTCTAGCGGTATTGGGCCTCCTGGTGAGGCAGAGTGCATGTGCACTCCTTAGTTGGGATCTAGAGTCGACTTCCTATGTCGATCCTTTGGGAAGATAAGAGCGAGTCTGAGCCATAGTGAGTCTCTTCTATCTTTTCTATGCTCTATAGCCATCCGGTTTTGCGCTTTCTCGACTTCTTCTCCTCATTCTGTTTTTCTGGTTATTATTGAGTTCATTCGGGTTTCTTTATGCCTAATCTTGATAATAACTCAACTTTAACTAGATTTGAGCTTAAAATTGATTCATTTGTTGAGGGGAGTTTGGGAATCTGTTCATGCATTGCATTTAGACTGCATTTTCATTTTATGAGCTTTGTCTATTATGCAATTGATTTCTTCTTCATGCTATACACCATGCTACATCATTTGAAGAAAATCACTAGCTTAGGTATGTCCAAGTTCATTTAACTTGCTAAGCTTAAAAATGAAATAAGCCTTAAATGAAAAACTTGATGAAACTTGTTGCTTTTACTTGCTAGGTTTCTTCTCTAGAGGTTTGTGCCATAATTTGAGAAATTTAGGAGTTCTCTAGAGTCCCTATAGCAACTTAGGTGAAACTAGTTTGATCCATGCAGAGTCCTTCAATTGCTCATGAATCGTTGTGCTAAAAATGAAAATTAAACAAAATTGACTCTTCTTGTGCACATCGACTCAACACCTTGTATTCACAAGACCGCTTCCCATTGCACTTGGGATGAACTTGGAATACATCGTGTTTGACCTAGACCATCCTCTTAAGAGCTCATCTTGAGATGGTGCATCACGACTTGAGTCAATTGGTTGTCAAAAGAAAATGCAAATAAATTAAAAACAAAGACATATGTGGGTAAAGAATGCAAATAATGTCAAACATTTGCACCCGCTATGTCTTGTATGATGATAAATCAAAATTTGCATTAAGTGATAAATGAGCCCGAAGGACCTTGTATGCTCTTCTAGATTCCCCAACGTGTTGAGTAGGTTGAACTCTAGGTTTTCCTTTTGATCCTTAGAGTGGCTATTCTTCTATTTTTGAAACTAAAGCTAAGTGTTGCACTTGTCAAATCTTGCTAAAATGAAATATTCAAAACTAAGCTCGTATTTGCACTTGGACATGTCTTAGTTTAGTCATCTTCTGAAATTGACAAGCTTGGTGTAATATCCTTCCATTTTGATCAATTGGATAATCTTCAAAGCTCTTTCGATTGCATTTCATGCATACATAAAAAAATTGATGCCTATATTGCCAAAGGGGAGAAAACGTAGAAAAGGCATCACTAAAAGATAAAAATGTGAATGCTTATTTGGTTATTATGATCTTTGTAAAACTATGCTACTACTTACATTTGGATCATAATCTCATAATCACATTTGACATGTTTAGTTGGATTTTAGAGTTTTGTTGAAAACTTGCTCTTTGTTAAATTTAACTCTAAAATCTAAATTCCTCTTCGTCAACTTGGTCATGGTTTAATTTAATTTCTATCTTTGGACTAAGTTTGACTTTGCAACTAAAATTGCTTTCTTCTTCATTTTCTTCAAACTCAAATTTATGCCTTTTGTGTGGTTTGTCAATATACTCATCAAGGGGAGATTGAAGGACCATGTGGAGGTCCATCCATGTTTGTGATGAGTATTTGACTTTATTTGAGCAAGGTGTGCTCAAGTTTGAGTTTGATTTGGATTGATTTTCAAAATGAAGCAATTTGAGTTGTGCCGGCCGTATGGACACGGTAGTGGTGAGTTGCATGGTTTATTGCACATCTTTGTGGGCATTGCTATGTGAGGAGTTTCCTTGTTTTTGATGGTTGCGGGACGGCGGTGCTAGGTCATGGTGAGGCGAAGGATGGCCGGGACTAGGCGAGGCGTCGGAGGTCGAGACGGTTGGGAGATCGCGGAAGATGATCGGAGGCGGAGTCGGGCAAGTCAAGAAGACAAGGAAAGGAGATGATGCTAGCTAGATGCGCGTGGATCAATGAGGACCGTCGGATTGAGGTCTAGTTGATAGGTTAGCGGGTCTAGGTAGTATGCTTTGAAAACCGTGCAAGAAAACCGGTATGTGTGTGGGTTTTGGGTTAGCCCTTGCATGGCTGTGTGTGTGGGTTAATCCTAGCCCTTAGATGAGTGCTCTAGGGTTGAGGACTCATCCAAGGGTGGTAGGTGGCCCAAGAGTAGTATAAATAGGGGTGGAGGGTAGCCTCCTTCCCTTGAAGGTGTTGAGGTTTTGATGCTCATTTGAGCTTTGCCCACATGAATGTGAGGCTTTGTAACCTCCTTCCAGAAATGAAAGTTTTATTCATCCACCTCTGAATTTATTTTATGCATTTACATTATGTCTTTACTTTACATAATTTAAATTCAGCATTTACTTTCCAATTACATTCCCGCAATTTACTTTCAAGTAATTTGGATTTGCCTCCCCTCCTTCTAAATGCTGCTGTTCTTGGATGTTTTGAGTGTGTTCATATGGTTTTACATCTCTTTTGCACTCTTGGATTGAGTAGAGAACATCTTTTCTTTCAAGTTCCAACTTTGTTCTGAACTTGTTCTTCGCGCAACAATCAGTGTTTGATTTTTGTAAAAATATAGAAAAATCCTTTTGAGTGATTCTTGTTGGAGGAGGTGCGGGACTCTGATATCCGGTTGCAGAAAAATTTTGGAGTTCACTTGTTGTACCGTTTGGGCGCCATGAGGTGAAAACCAGAGCCCCAAACGTTCTGCTCGAAGTTCTTGACCAGACTGTGTTCTTCGATTTTTCGTGTTTTTCTGTAAGGCTTTTGAGGAGAAATTTGGTGGAGTTCTTCAAGACTCTGATGCTCACAGGAGAAAAAGTCTCAAAATTTTGTGAGCTACAGAAACCCACCAACCTCCTGTGCAAATTGAGGACAAGTTCTGGGAATTCTGCTTTTGCTTTTCTGAAAGTGACTTTTGTGATTTGAATTGATGTCCTTTCTAAAAGCAAGAGTTTGAATTGATTCCTCTTTATCTTGGACACTAGACAACCAGGATTGTGACTCAAAAATCCCCACATATTTTATGGTACTTATCCATGCAAGCTTGGGGTACACATAGTTGTCTAGTTTTTCGGGTTTTTCACAATTCCTTTTGAGCGATCTTGTCGAGGTTTTTGTTGGAGTATTTTGGGGGAATTTTTATTTGCGACCATTCACCCCCCCTCTGTTCGCCATTTCGGTCCTTCAGGTTTGTGGCAAATCGGGCTGCGAAGCAGGTTGGGCCGACACGGCGCATGATTGGGCTGGGCATGCATGGGTTTGGCCCAAGACTGTTCATAGGGTTTTAAAAACATTTTTTTAATTAAAATAAATCTAGAAAATAGATATAGCCATAATAAATAGCAAAGATACCCAAATATCCTAAAATATTTTCTAGAATTTTTCTGAAATTTTTAAATAAATTCCAAATAATTTAAATAAATTCCAAAAAATCCTCAAAAATATTAAATACACAGTATATCCATAAAATATAAAAATTGGAATGTTACATTTAATAAGATGTGTGCTTAAATGGAGTTACAAACCAATCGTGCATTTTATTCCAATTTTTGTTGCAAATGTTGTTCCTAATTGTTGTATACACATTCTCAATTGTTGCAGTGACGACATCATGGATTTTGTTTGTTGGGAAGTACTGAGCTAGTTTTTCTCTCTGTCTTGAACGAATAGTTCTGATCTAGTTTTTCAAGTATATCTTCGTATAAGACCAAGATATGTGATTTCCTTGTGAATTTTGATGAAAGAATGCTGTTTTAAAAATATTCCTTTCGGAGATCAAACCATGTTTGTTACACACATTGAATAAATTTGTTACATACAGCCTTGCAGTGTTGCATTGGATGGTACAAACGTTCGGGCCCTATATTTTAGACAATATCAAGTTCTAAGTAGGCATAGCAATAATATCTCGATAAATAACCTTTCATTTCAATACCATTCACAAATCAATCCAACAAATCTACAGCTCAATGTCCAAGGCATATAACATTTAAAATCAACATTTCTCACCGAAAATGAATGTCCGCACTTCGTATAGTTTCATCGTCCTCCTGTTGTCATACATATGTAATGTTGGACCTACATGAATGCTATGTTAGTAAGAAATCGAATTGCAATGAAATAAAACATACAAATAAAACTTTGGGGCTATTGGTAGTATTTTTAAGTGTACACTTGGTTGGCTATGTTGTACTCCTCGGTGGACATCATCACCAATCCTCGTGTGGCTATAACTACACCTTGTATTTGTGCCAACTTTGACCCATTATTGACACTGAAAAACATGATGAAGGATTGATCGGCTCAAACACACGCTAACGCCGGGTTCAAGAGGTTCAAGGCATGCCAGCGGATTTGATCCTGTAATCGGCAAGATATATGAAAGTATGCTCAAAGCCGATCTAATGTGATAATCTGCAAGGATCTAAACAGCTACTCAAAACCAATTAAATCAAAGGTAACGATAAGTCTAAACAACCTGTTAGGGCTGATTAGATGATTGATAAAGGTAGACTTTCCTGAAAAAGATGATACATGACAAGAACAGAGAAAACAAAACCTGGCGTAATCGCAGAAGATCAACAATCGGTGATGCGGAACTTTAATGATCAATGACGAATTACATGAGGTCTAAATTACAAGACTACTCCTAGTTAACAAGTAGATAAAAGTAGATGCGAGTTGTTTGATTGATTGGATGTCATTTCTGATTGTCTTTGATTCCCTTTTTATAGTGCACAAGCCAATCATGTCCTTCTTCAATGCGTTGCAAGCAGTGATCCGTATCAGCCTTTGTACAGATAAAATTCCATCTCTAAATCAACATCGGTCACAATTCTATCTTTAACTTAACTTTTCCTTTTTTTAACCGATATCGACCGGAAATATCCAACTTTATCTTTTGCCTGACAAATTGATCATGCCTTGCTAAACTTGGGTGGAAACATATGCCCCCCATTTTTGAGAGATAACATGTTATCTTCCAAAAATCTTTTCCATCGGCTTGAACTTTGATCGGCTTGACATAATATCTAAATCATCGTCATTGGTAACCGCTCCATTTATTGTGCCATAAAATTTTGAGACGTGTATCTTCACCATTAACTACTCGCAAATCGTCGAAAAACAACTCCCGCCTTTCCACCGTTTTTACCTAGCTATAAATATGAGGTCCATTCACTTGTCATTTTCATGCGCTCAAGCTCTCAAACTCTTGCCATCAGTTTCATCCTTGTTTCTTAGACTACAAGCTCCTACTTTAGAAACCTTCATCGGCTTGCACAGTTTTCATATCAGCTCAATGGATCCCAGTTAGGTATTCATCCCCATACTTGACAGCAATGACCAGTATTACTTAGGACCGCTAGGCAATTTTGATCCGTCGGTCGTTATAGAACAAGAAATCTCTCGTCTTCCTCTGTCAGCTCCCAAGTATAATATAGAAGGATGGAATAAGAGCTTTAGTGCCTAGCCGATAGCGCTAAAAGGCTAGAGGAATTGGTATAATCGGATAGCAGCCCAAAAGAGGCCAACGTGGGAAAGGATGGGGATAGCCGAGTGTCTTCCCTTATCTTTAGCCGATCTAGAGGCCAACGGGCCCTTAGTGGCCACAACCTGTTACTTCTGTTAGACAAATTTAATGCTTTTATGTTCAGAACCGGGCCTATTGGACCAACACTCTTAGATGTGGCACAGCTTTGTTGCCTTCGACCTAATTGAGACCAAATATTGGCTTTCAGAGCCAAATCCCAGCATTAGTTGATCCATTCCAAGGGAGAGGGCTGGAACAAGTGTATTAGTAACAACAAAGGAGTTGGCCCAATGTCTAATAAGAAACATATTGCTTTCCTAAACATATGGCTTGACCGATTCCTCTTCTGCATCGCATCACTTGGGTCAACACAAGTATATCAAGTTATAGCAGAGTAAGTAGTTGAGGGTCGTCGGCTATCATTGAGGAAGCTTTTCTCAGGAGCAGTATACCAAATGATGCATGCAATTCATAGTCGACTTTTTATAGGAATGAGCTAATATTCAGTTGGTAACGTTGGTGGCTCGTTATGGTTCATATAAGTTTGGTTGTATAGCATCCTTAGCTAACCCTTCAATATTGATTCAGCTGAAGTCACCCCTTACCCCCTAGAGGGAACTCCAGAAAGCCAAGAGCCTGAGTTTAGAGACAGCCGATCATTAAACGAAAAATTTATCCTTTGCTCCTGCAACCAACCAAGACTCACCCTAATTGGAGCAAGAAAATTTCTAGCTTTTTTCCTTTAGCTCAGTCAAATGGACTTAAGCCAGAATGACTTTTTTAGCTATAAAGAAGCTAACAGCTTTCCCTGGCTATCATTTCTTCACCTGGCAGCCGATAGCAATGAAATGCCTATAGAGACATTGGATCTATACAAGATTTTCCTTTCGCCAAGTGTGTTATCTGTTGGCTTACACACCAAAAATTGGACTTACCAGCCCTCCTATGAGTTGTATCACCCATCTGTGTATGCCAGACAGCTGGGATTTGTACAAGTATCTCCGATCTTCCAACTTCTTGATCAGATCAGGCCAAGGGATCAGCTTTGCCGTTTATCTAGTGCCAACATCACCCTGCATATAGCCGACGATCTTCAACTCCAAAATCCGTCACATTTCATCTTGAAGACCTGGAGGGTAGGCAACTTCACCAGCTGGTGGTTGGCTATTTACGCAGTATTACACCCTGCAGAGCACACTGTATCGGCGATGGTCGCTGAATTTTTCCCAGATCTACCACCCATCGAGTTGATACCCACTAACTCCGCTAGTAGTGGCTCGAGCTCTAGCAGCAATGCTAGTTCATCAGGCTATACTAACACAAGTATAACATAACTGGTGCGGTATTAGCTAAATTTAGACTTTATCTATCAATAATCCTCTTAAATCTCTGAACTTGTACTGATCGACTTTTCTCAATTTTGCAGACCAAAGCAGCGGGAAAGAAGCTAGTTTACTCATATCATGCCGGCCAATCTAGCAAGCGGCCATGCCCTGCTGTGATAGCCCTGGCAGGCTATTCACCGAGCACTCTTGGTGTCCAAGCTCCCTATATCTCGAACAACGAAAAACAACAACCAAGTAAGCATACACTCATCGTCTTATAATTTAATTTCCCCATAACTTTGTGTATAAACCGACACTCATAGCCAATTTCTTAACAGAAAAGAAATGCGGCAAAACCAACAAAAAGGCCGTCACTTCCAATGGTCCCCTCGCCAAAGAGGGATCAGCCGACCATTCATGTAAGGACCCGAATCCACTGATTCGAACCCACTGTGTTTACCGCACTAGTCCCAGGATCAACGCTAGTGCACACAGCTCAACATCGGTACATATCACATCATACTCAACGATAATAGAATAACAGTTCATTTATTTATATAGCTAAATGTATGATCTTATGACCAACTTACATTATTAAGCCACGTAGGGCAAGACTGGAAATATAAGCTAATAATTAAGCAGCGGAAAGTAGAAAACGTAGATAGCTCATCAGTTCACCACGGCAACCGACAAGGCTCGGACCCTAATGACTCGTGTCTTCTGGACTTCCTCTTCCAACACAGTGTAGATTCTTCAACTGTTGATTATTGTTGTTTGGCAAGGGTGAGTACTTAAGCACTCAACAAGTTGTGCATGAATGCAATTCTATATATCTATATGCAAGGCTTATTCCAATGGATAGGTTATCATGGCTATTTTGCAATAAGCGACATTTATGAACAAATATAATATTTAGATTGTAAAGACTTGTAAAACAAATAGCAATAATAAATAGATTCAATTACTTCTCAAGTAAACCAAGTTTCCAATCCTAAGTCAAATTCCATCTTCCACATGGCATTCCGCCATCCCAACCAAATTGTCCATTTAATTAAGCTAACCCTTAATCTGTAATTCCGAGCATTGCTCAATACCGCGAAACACGGCTATCCGAATAGTTTTACACTCTGCAGAGGTTATGCACTTTACCCACGTGATACAACCAAACACCACCAAGGCGAGTGATTATAACAAAGCCTTTACAATGCTATTGGCTTAACCCGATACTACCGCTAAGGTTTCAACACTTTGGTGGGACTGGTTACCACATCCGGGGCCCCCTCTTGCGCCATGTGAATTACTCCATAACTCGAACTCACACCGACCACGATAGTACCAAAATTAAGACATTGCAAATTACTCAGCTAGGCTGGCCCATACCAGACATGTGGTTGCATGATTAACTCAGGTCAAAGGCTTGCAAGGTTAAGTCCTTAGAGTGATCAAGGCAAGACATCCACATACCCTCTGCCCATCGGGACCACCTTGGCATCCTCGCCCCTTGTCACTTGCCCCATCTAAATGATTATCACCCAGTTGATTACCAAGCACCACGTGCTATCAACAATTCAACATCGTTGCGTGACATGACTCGCCACAACAACTCAATCTCATCGTGTGATCCCACATGACACACAAGTTCATAACATTGTTCCATATTCCATTAATCAAGATTAATTATCAATGATTCTGACACATGTGATGATGTGGCATGGCTAAGCAACTAATACGATCTAACAATACCATGTTGATTATATTTACTAACCAACTATATTGAACCAATCTAGGGTGACAATGGATCATGGCATACAAATGACAAGGTAGGATATAAATCAATCTGGTATATTAGCTAAGTCCCAATTTAATTTGAAACAATTGTATACTTGAAATAATATGCAATAGGGTAAAACAAATATAGCAATTTTATAAACATGGGTTCAACATGATCATGCACAACTTGCCTTGGAATAGGTCCTGATCTGGTTGTGGAACTTGCTCTTGAGTTGCTGGATCTTCCTCCGAAGCGTCGCACAATTCAACGTCTACGCGTACCGAAGAATAAAAGCAAATAAATACCAAAACAGAGAGCAAATGAACTTTAAAAATCAAATAAAATTCACCATTAAATAGATCTCAATTTTAAAAATTTTAGAAATTTGAATCACTCAAATCCGAGTTAAGATGCAAAAGTTATATCCTTTTGAAGTTTGAAATAAATACAGAAAATAGAAAAAATCAGAAAATAAAATTAACAGATTTATTTTTAAATCGAAAACAGATTTATGACATCAGCGTGACGTCATGCTGACGTCAGCCCTGGCCTGGACCAACCAGAACTTGACACGTGGTTCCGGTGCATAGACCTGGTCCACGGGACCTCCTCTGGTCTACCGCAGACCCGGTCCACGACGCCTAAGCGCCCGTACCACCACGCGGCAAGATCCGATTGGCTGTGGCGACGGCGCAATCTGATGCGTCCAGATCCGATCGAACGGCCAGGGTCTAGGAGACACACGGCTATGCCTCGATCGCCTGATCTGAATCCGACGGCTCACACCTTCCGAGTTGCTTACCGACGCGTCTCAATCCAGGCGTCCAACGTAGATCCAACGGTTGATGGCGATCGAAGCTTCACGGCGGTCTTTGCGGCGAGCACTTACCAAATACCGAGGACGGCGGCGCGGTGCTCCGATGACCAAAACGCAACGGATCTACCCCCCGTCGCGGCGCGCACTTGGAGGTCTCGGATCCGAGTTGGTTCGACCCGCGCGGCGAAAGGCCAAACCAAATAAAACCGTTGCGTTACGGCTTCCAACTTCGAAGAGCTTCAAGATCTTGATGGCGGCGACCTCCTCGAAACCACACCAGCCAATCTGAGCGCAGGAATACGACGGTCTCGAAGCGGGTACCGGCTGGGCTTATAAAGGCCTAGGAGTCCGTGCTTAGCACGAGAAACCGAAACGTCTCGGCGGAGGATTCCGATAGTGTGGCAACGACGGACTCCGCGAAGACGACATCGGATAGCCATCCACGTGGCGAGATGAACGGTGCGATGCGCTCGGCTGCGATCCGATCCGAGCCGTCAACGAAAACGGGCTCACGAGATTGATTAGGGTTTCGGCTTTGATCGCGGTCTTCGGATCGAAATCGAACGGTTCAGAGAAACTGGGCCACGCAGCGCTAGGCCAAGGCCCAGTGTTGGGCTTCGGCCCAATACTGTTCCTAAGATTTTTCCCGATTTTTTTAATAAAACAATTTCAGAAATTCGGTTAAATAGTTTAAGGCAATAAAATAATCAGGGAAAATCCAAGAAAATTCTCAAAATTACTTTGAGACATGATGGACTTAAATAAAATATTTTTGGCAAAACTTTATTTTAACTTTGCATTAATTTAAATAGATTTGAACAAAAGGTCAATATTCATAATTTAAAATTAATTCAAATAAATCCAGAAAAATCCAAATAAATTCCAGAAAATCATAAATGCACATTTAAGCAATAAAATAATATTTGGCAAATTTTTGGGATGTTACAAACCTCCCCCCTTAACAGAATCTCGACCCCGAGATTCAGGGCTAACTAAAGAATAGGTTCGGAAATTCTGACTTCAAATCTTCTTCTCGCTCCCAAGTTGCTTCACTTTCAGAATGATTGCTCCACTGAACTCTGCAAAAGCGAATAGACTTGTTTCTGGTCTTGCGCTCCATAACCTCCAAAATTCTGACTGGTTGCTCTTTGTAAGCCAAATCTTCTTGCAGCTCTATTGCATCCAACGGGGTTTGCTCCGTTGGCACTCTGAGACATTTCTTGAGCTGCGACACATGGAATACATCATGCACTCCTGCCAAAGACTGAGGCAACTTTAACTGATAAGCTACTTCTCCTCGACGGCTCAGAATCTTGAACGGACCAATATATCTTGGTGCAAGCTTCCCTTTAACGTGAAATCTTTTAACGCCCTTAAGAGGGGTAACCCTGAGATACACATAATCCTCTGGTTCAAAACTCAAATCTCGGCGTCGGTTATCGGCGTAGCTCTTTTGCCTTGACTGTGCTATCTTCAACCTCTCCCTAATCATCGCAACTTGACTTTCTACCTCTTCGAGGATATCTGGCCCAACAACCAAACGCCTCAAATGGTGACATCTGCAAGCTAGCTTGATAGCTATTATTATAAGTGAACTCTGCATATGGCAAACATTTATCCCATGACGTAGCATAAGCTAAAGCACAGGCTCTCAACATATCCTCTAAAATCTGATTTACTCTTTCGGTCGACCATCATGTCTGGGGTGATATCTTTGTCTTGAAATTGAGCGAGTCCCCATTGCTTCATGCAACTTGTTCCAAAACCTTGAGGTGAATTGGGTACCTCTGTCCGACACAATCTTCTTAGGCACTCCATGCAAGCATACAATTCTGGACATGTACAACTCCGCTAAACGATCTCCGGAGTATGTGGTCTTCACTGGAATAAAATGGGCGACCTTGGTTAGACGATCCACAATAACCCAAATAGAATCGTAGCCTCTCTGGGTTTTAGGTAAACCGGTGATAAAATCCATTCCGATTTCCTCCCACTTCCATTCCGGAATTTTCAACGGCTGCAACAACCCAGCGGGTCTTTGATGCATGGCTTTTACTCTCTGACATACGTCACATAGAGCCACATGCTCAGCTACTTCACGCTTCATATTAGGCCACCAAAATCTCTCCTTCAAATCCTGGTACATCTTAGCACTTCCTGGATGAATTGAGTACTTGGAATCGTGAGCTTCCTCAAGAATCAGCTGTTTCAACTCCTTTTTATCCGGCACACAAATTCGGCCTTTGAAGAACATGGTTCCTTGCTCGTCTAGAGTGAAATCCACAGCTAGGCCTTCCTCCTTTTTAGCCTTGATCTTAGAAATTTTATCGTCATCCTTACGGCCTTCTAACTCGATCCTCCAATGTTGGCTTCACTTATAGTGCAGCTACCATTCCTTGCGGAACGACTTCCAATCTTAGCTTCTGAAATTCCTTGCATAATTATGGTTGATCTTCCATTGTCAATGTATTCGCGCTATGGCTCTTTTGACTCAGAGCATCTGCTACCACATTGGCTTTTCCGGGATGATAATGAATTCCCACATTATAATCCTTAATTATCTCCAGCCACCTTCACTGTCTCATATTGAGATCCGCTTGAGTGAATATGTATTTCAGACTCTTATGGTCTGTATATATCTCACATCTATTTCCTATGAGATAATGACGCCATATCTTTAAAGCATGCTCTACGGCAGCTAATTCCAAATCATGTGTTGGGTAATTCACTTCATGCGGTCTTAACTGTCTCGACGCATAAGCAACGACTTTGCCTTCTTGCATTAACACGCACCCCAAGCCTTGCTTTGAAGCATCGCAATAAATATCAAATCCATTCTGCACATCTGGCAACACTAACACGGGTGCTGTCGTTAAACGCTTTTTCAGTTCCATAAAACTTTTCTCGCACTCTGGCGTCCATGCAAACTTCTTCTCTTTCTTCAACAACTGCGTAAGAGGTTTAGCAATTGTCGAGAATCCCTCTATGAACCGACGGTAATATCCCGCCATTCCCAGAAAACTACGGATCTGGGTAACAGACTTTGGTTGCTCCCAATGCAACACTGCGTCCACCTTGCTTGGGTCGACTGCCACTCCTTTAGTAGTCATTACATGACCAAGAAATTCGACTTTTTACTTCCAAAATTCACACTTGCTAAACTTAGCATACAGCTGATGTTCTCGCAGCCTCTCCAAAACCATCCTCAGATGTTCTGCATGCTCTTCTTCTGTTTTTGAGGAAACCAAGATATCGTCTATGAAGACTACAACAAACTTATCCAAATATTCCATGAAAACCTTATTCATCATGTTCATGAAATATGCCGGGGCATTTGTCAATCCAAATGACATGACTGTGAACTCATAATGTCCATATCGCGTAGAAAACGCAGTCTTAGGCACATCCTCCGCTCGGATCTTCAACTGATGGTATCCTGAACGAAGATCTATCTTGGAGAAAACTCCAGCTCCTCTTAACTGATCAAATAAGTCATCGATCCTGGGCAACGGATACTTATTCTTGATCGTTACTTCATTAAGTGCACGATAATCAATGCACATCGTAAGGTTTCCATCCTTCTTACGAACAAACAAAACCGGTGCTCCCCATGGTGATGAACTAGGTCTAATGGAACCTTTCTCTTGCAGTTCCTCAATCTGCTTTTTCATTTCCACTAACTCGTCCGTAGGCATCCGGTATGGTCTCTTTGATATCGGTGCTGTCCCTGGTGCTAACTCGATATCGCGATCCGCGGCGATCTGGTAAATCTTACGAAACACGTCCGGGTATTCTCTGACTACTGGCACATCTTCGATGCTGATGGCTTTCACGCTGTTGACCACTAACTGCCCATCTCGAACTGCGGTCGCTTGAAATTCTACTTTCTTGCCATTAGGGCCTTCCAATGTTACAATCCTTTGGCCACAATCCAAAATAGCCTTATGCTTAGACAGCCAATCCATTCCAAGGATGACATCTAGGGATTGCGCATCTATCAAGATAAGATTTGCTAGAAACTCTATCCCATCCATAAGCAACTTAGCTCCCAAACACCCAAGGCTAAATCTAAGCTCAGATCCTGGGGCTTGGACTAAGAGTACACACTTAAGATTCACCACTTTAAATCCATTCTTGGTTGCAAAACTTTGAGAAACAAACGAATGCGAAGCTCCAGAATCAAACAAAGCGTAGTGGTAATTGAGTTAACCGAAACTTACCCAAGACGACGTCAGTAGCTTCACGAGCTCCATCTGCGGTGATGTGATTGATCCTCCCGCGCACTGTTCATTGCGGTGTTGCTCCAGCTTGACCTGGCGCACGATTTCCTCCTGAGGCTGGTGCCTTGGCAGGTGTTGTTCCCAAGTTGGAGCGAATCGGCGTGATGCCTCCTTCCATGGACACCTATTAGAAAAGTGCCCGGCTCATTGCATGTATAGCATCTTTTCACTGCAGACTGCTTACTCCCTCCTGGCGCATTGTTGCCTGTCTTTGGAGTCCAAAGTTACGATTGGCGTGGCGAGGTGCGAGGGTTGATGTCTTATTCTGGTGGCGGTTGGAATCTAGCAAATTGCTGTGGTGACATTCTCAAACGTAGATGGTTTGGACGTCCACCCTGATTAGTCATCAAGCGCTTACGGTTTTCACCCAGCTCTTTGTGCTTATCCTCTAGGATCAAAGCCTTATTGACTAACTCCTGAAAGTCTGGAAAATTGTGGGTAATTAGTCCCACCTGCAGTCCTGAATTCAGTCCCTTCATGAAACGAGACTGCCTAGCTTTATCTGTCACTACGTCTTCAGGGGCATAGCGAGCTAACTGGGTAAACTTATTCAGATACTCGGCCACTGGTTGGCCTCCTTGTTTCAGAGCCCTGAACTCTTCCTTCTTAAGATCCATCATTCCCTCTGGAATATGGTATTGGCGGAAAGCAGTAGTAAACTCCTCCCAGGTGATCTCTTGCGGGGCTCCATGTGCGGCACAGTAATTCTCCCACCATTCTGCGGCGGTTCCTTCCAGTTGATGAGAAGCGTAGAGCACCTTCTCATTGCCTTCACATTGCGTGATGTGCAGCTTCTTCTCAATAGTCCTAAGCCAGTCATCGGCTTCCAAAGGGTTCACATTTCCTGAAAAAGTTGGTGGCCGAGTCCTCATGAAATCGGCGACTTGGAGTAAGGTCGAGGTCCACCATTGTTGTTCGAAATGCATGGTTGTTGTTGGTTGCTGCTACATTGGTCATCTGCTGCATCTGCTGCATCATAGTCTGCATTAGTTGAGTCTGCGCGGCAAGAAATGCTCCCAGGTTCTGCATGTCCATTGGCGGTGGTTGAGGGCTGCCTCCGTCATTGGGGTTGTCATTCTGGCGCAGTCCACTTCCTGAAGCACTGTTGTTCCCTCGAGTATTCACCATCTGATGATTGCCTCTTGGGTTAGGAAAGGTAGATGTAGCATAGATAAGAAGTAAGAATTTCTAAAGCGGGGAAGATAGGTTATACCCAACTGAAATAATTCTTTATTTATTCTTGGTATGGCTGCTTATTCAAGCCTACAAGCTTTGCAACACATACTGCACACTCAGCATTACAAAGAAGCAAACTAAACACGAAACCTTAACGTCCACTAAAGAGGTAAAAGACTAACTTAAAGACGCGACTCAACACTCGAGTCTCAACACAACTCTAAGACTGATCCTCCTTGGGCTCCCACTCTCGCTCCTCGGGATCCTCCTCTGACTCCTCCTCAACTGGCTCCTGAGCTCCTTGGGTCACGCGCTCCAACTCGTCCTCGACCGCCTCTAGGGCCTCTCCCAGCTCCATGGCGTAGCCACCAGCTGACTCCTCGAAGGTTGGAACGGTCGGCATCTGCTCCACAAGAACTTTGAATAAGTTCTCCACCCGGAACGACAAGTAAATCGGTAAATTCAGCAAAGGAGAGAAGTAGAGAATGAGATGAGTCGAGAATGTTTTATTAGTCAAGTTTAAATTTTTCTTTAGAAAATAGTTTTAGACTCACACAGGACACCTCCATACTATCTAGGGCCAAGACCTACAGTCAGTATGATCTGATACCACCTCTGTAAGGACCCGAATCCACTGATTCGAACCCACTGTGTTTACCGCACTAGTCCCAGGATCAACGCTAGTGCACACAGCTCAACATCGGTACATATCACATCATACTCAACGATAATAGAATAGCAGTTCATTTATTTATATAGCTAAATGTATGATCTTATGACCAACTTACATTATTAAGCCACGCAGGGCAAGACTGGAAATATAAGCTAATAATTAAGCAGCGGAAAGTAGAAAACGTAGATAGCTCATCAGTTCACCACTGGCAACCGACAAGGCTCGGACCCTAATGACTCGTGTCTTCCTGGACTTCCTCTTCCAACACAGGTGTAGATTCTTCAACTGTTGATTATTGTTGTTTGGCAAGGGTGAGTACTTAAGCACTCAACAAGTTGTGCATGAAATGCAATTCTATATATCTATATGCAAGGCTTATTCCAATGGATAGGCTATCATGGCTATTTTGCAATAAGCGACATTTATGAACAAATATAATATTTAGATTGTAAAGACTTGTAAAACAAATAGCAATAATAAATAGATTGATTTTCTCAAGTAAACCAAGTTTCCAATCCTAAGTCAAATTCCATCTTCCACATGGCATTCCGCCATCCCAACCAAATTGTCCATTTAATTAAGCTAACCCTTAATCAGTAATTCCGAGCATTGCTCAATACATGCGAAACACGGCTATCCGAATAGTTTTACACTCTGCGGAGGTTATGCACTTTACCCACGTGATACAACCAAACACCACCAAGGCGAGTGATTATAACAAAGCCTTTACAATGCTACCGCTTAACCCGATACTACCCGCTAAGGTTTCAACACTGGTGGGATGGTTACCACATCCGGGGCCCCCTCTTGCGCCATGTGAATTACTCCATAACTCGGGAACTCACACCGACCACGATAGTACCAAAATTAAGACATTGCAAATTACTCATTAAGGTGGCCCATACCGTACATGTGGTTGCATGATTAACTTTCGAGTCAAAGGCTTGCAAGGTTAAGTCCTTAGAGTGATCAAGGCAAGACATCCACATACCCTCCGCCCATCGGGCCCACCTTGGCATCCTCGCCCCTTGTCACTTGCCCCAATCTAAATGATTATCACCCAGTTGATTACCAAGCACCACGTGCTATCAACAATTCAACATCGTTGCATGACATGACTCGCCACAACAACTCAATCTCATCGTGTGATCCCACATGACACACAAGTTCATAACATTGTTCCATGTTCCATTAATCAAGATTAATTATCAATGATTCTGACACATGTGATGACGTGGCATGGCTAAGCAACTAATACGATCTAATAATACCATGTTGATTATATTTACTAACCAACTATATTGAATCAATCTAGGGTGACAATGGATCATGGCATACAAATGACAAGGTAGGATATAAATCAATCTGGTATATTAGCTAAGTCCCAATTTAATTTGAAACAATTGTATACTTGAAATAATATGCAATAGGGTAAAACAAATTTAGCAATTTTATAAACATGGGTTCAACATGATCAAAGCACAACTTGCCTTGGAATAGGTCCTGATCTGGTTGTGGAACTTGCTCTTGAGTTGCTGGATCTTCCTCCGAAGCGTCGCACAATTCAATGTCTACGCGTACCAAAGAATAATAGAAAATAAATACCAAAACAGAGAGAAAATGAACTTCAAAAATCAAATAAAATTCACCATTAAATAGATCTCAATTTTACAAATTTTTAGAAATTTGAATCACTCAAATCTGAGTTAAGATGCAAAAGTTATATCCTTTTGAAGTTTGAAATAAATACTGAAAATAGCAAAAATCAGAAAATCAGAATTAACAGATTTATTTTTAAATCGAAAATAGATTTATGACATCAGCATGACGTCATCTTGGCGTCGACCACCACCGCCCGACCAACGGAACTTGACACGTGGTCCCGGTGCATAGACACGTCCACGGGACCTCCTCCGTCTCACCGCACCGGTCCACGGCGCCTCGGCGCCGTACCACCACGCAAAGACGATCCGATTGGGCTGCGGCGATGACCTGTCGATGCATCGGATCCGATCGAGCGGCGAGGTCTAGGAGACACGCGGCTACTCCTCGATCGCTGATCCGAATCCGACGGCTCACACCTTCCGAGTTGCTTACCGACGCGTCTCAATCAAGGCGTCCCAACATAGATCCAACGGTTGATGGCGATCGAAGCTTCACGGCGGTCTTTGCGGCGGTGGTCTCTTACCGGCCGAGGACAAAGCGGCGCCGGTGCTCCGTGACCAAACGCAATGATCTACCCAGCCGTCGCGCAAGGCGGCTTGGAGGTCTCGGATCCGAGTTGGTTCGACCCCAGGCGACGGCGGCGAAGGCCAAACCACCGAAAAACGAACCGTTCTGCGCTTCCAACTTCGGCGATCTTCAAGATCATGATGGCGGTGACCTCCTCGAAACCACACCAGCCAATCTGAGCGCAGGAATACGGCGGTCTCGAAGCGGGTACCGGCTGGGCTTATAAAGGCCTAGGAGTCCGCGCTTAGCACGAGAAACCGAAACGTCTCGGCAGAGGATTCCGATAGTGTGGCGGCGACGGACTCCGCGAAGACGACACCGGATAGCCATCCACGTGGCGAGATGAGCGGCGCGATGCGCTTCGGGTGCGATCGATCCGGCCGTCAGCAGCAGGCGCCACGAGATTGATTAGGTTTCGGCTTTGATCGCGGTCTTCGGATCGAATCGAGCGGCTCAGAAATCGGGCCACGTGGCGCTAGGCCAAGGCACGTTGTTGGGCTTGACCCATCATCATTCTAAGATTTTCCCGATTTTTTTAATAAAACAATTTCAAAAATTCGGTTAAATAGTTTAAGGCAATAAAATAATCAGGGAAAATCCAAGAAAATTCTCAAAATTACTTTGAGACATGATGGACTTAAATAAAATATTTTTGGCAAAACTTTATTTTAACTTTGCATAAATTTAAATAGATTTGAACAAAAGGTCAATATTCATAATTTAAAATTAATTCAAATAAATCCAGAAAAATCCAAATAGATTCCAGAAAATCATAAATGCACATTTAAGCAATAAAATAATATTTGGCAAATTTTTGGGATGTTACAATTCACCACGCGGATCAGCTTCCAACAAGGTAAATATGTGTGTTAGTTGAATGATGACTTTTCTCATTGACAAGTTCTAACAAACTTGCTCTTGCGGCCTCAACTCTCCCCTTCGACCCAAGTGGCCAACATTCGTGCTAATCTACCGGCTGCAAAGTCTGAACTCCCACCTCTGCCATCACAGATGACACCTGAGGCCGTGACTGCTCCTATTGTGGAATCACCCACCAAGTCGAAAGACTCTCTTACCAACAGACTGGGCTTCACTTTGTTGGACTTAGAGGATGATAAGGAGGTAACAATGGACACCTACACTGAAGAAATCCAATGGATTTTCTGCGTTTCCAAGGATGCATCGGCCACAGTGGTGTTGGCCCCAGGCGTGAAAGAGAGACTGAACAAATTTTGGACTTTTTTTCACACCATCGTCCAAGCTGCTTGAAAATGCCCAACCGTTACAGAATGTAATGGCTGCAGCACAAGCTAATCTGCCTGAAAAAGCCAAGGTTGCATTATTAAATGTATGCCATCTTGACGAAAAAAGGCAGTTGACACGGCCAAGGCTAGGCTTGCACGCCAGGATGCCCAGCGAGAAGAACAGAAAACTCTGGATAAAATGATAGCCGATACAAAGGCTAAAAAAGCCAAATATGATGAAAATGTGAAGTACCACAAGCACACCAAGGAGGACACTCTAAAATTGGAGTCAACCAAAAAATTCCTTGAAGAAGAACTGGCCAAAATCAACAAGTAGATATTCGAAGGCCACCAAGTGCTAGTGGACTCCTCGTCGGCTTTGAAGACTCAAAAGGTCAATCCTAGCAATAGCAGCAGTGAAGAAACATTGAAGAGGACGAGAAGATCCTTGAAGATGTGGAGCAAACCATTGTTAAGGCCGCCGCTGTGCTGTCCGGTCTTGGAGCCAAGCTTAATAATTCTAGGATGCAATCGGCTTTCATATCAATGTTCTTTTGTAATGCCTTGGTGTTTCAAAAACAATATTGAATGCTTTGTAAGAATATCGACTATTTAACTGATGTTATGTTTTTCTTAACCTTATCTACCAAGTGTGATGTTTGTAATCGGCTAGCTTTTTTACAACATTAGTTGGCCAGAATTAACTACAATGAGTTGATTTGGCCTTTTAGGACCGATGGTTACCTTTTAGATGATCAAGACCCAATCCAAATACTTGGGTGATATTTTTTTCAAGTACTTGCCATTAGTCGTCTTAGCAAACATCATTCCTTCCGATGTTTCCAAAATATAAAAATTTCCATTCACAAGCCGATGAATTCTACATGATCCTTCCCATGTTGGAGACCATTTGCTAAATCGGTTATCTCTAGAGCCAACAGGCAATATAGTTTTTCAAACCCAATCAGCTTCACAAAATAAATACCTTTTTATTATAAGCCTTTGCAACTCTTGCCTTGTTCTTCTTAAGCC
Organism: Otatea glauca; assembly: GCA_036346275.1. NCBI lineage: Eukaryota > Viridiplantae > Streptophyta > Magnoliopsida > Poales > Poaceae > Otatea > Otatea glauca. The sequence goes on along the minus strand of CM070721.1, from coordinate 42,987,174 downwards.
GATCAAGTATATGTAAACGTAATTCTACCAAGTTGTCCAAATTGTTGGTCATTAAATCCTTATAATCTTGAACCAATAAACCATTTTGTATGGTCGTTCTTATCGAGTCAATGTTGATTTCTGAGGGCAACACAACCTCTTGTCCATAAACTAATTGATAAGGGGATAATTTTATTGTACCATGGTATGCAATCCGATAGGCCCATAATGACTACGATAACGTCACATGCCAATTCTTTGGTTTCTCTTCAATTTTCCTCTTGATTAATGATCAACGTTTTATTTGATGACTCAGCTTGACCATTAGCCTGGGCATAATATACCCAAACTTCTAGCAAACCTTGAAACTCATCGGACATAAAGACAGTGCCCAGGTCGGTCGTAATAGTCTATGGAATTCGAAATTGATGGACAATATGTTCTGTAACAAATCTAATAGCTTCAACACTTGTAGCCATTTTAAGCAGGATTGCTTCAATCCATGTACAAAAATAATCAGTCGTGGACAATATGAATTTATGGCCTTTCCTTGATGCAGTAAATATTTGTCCGATTACATCTGTTCCCCATCCTCTAAATGGCCAAGGCATGATAATTGGATGCAAAACTGACACTGGAGCCAACTATACGTTGCCAAATTTCTGGCAAGTCTGGCATCCTTTGTTACATTTTAAACAATCTTCCAATATTGTCGGCCAAAAATACCCAGTATGCCTTAATAACCATTTTATCTTATGAGCCGATTGATGGGTCCCACAAATAACTTCAAGCATATCTCCCATGGCCACTTTAGCTTCTTTGGTTTCAAGACATCTTAGTAACAAACTCTCTAAAGTCTGATAATATAGTACATTATCGAAGAGGACATAGTCTCTTGATTCTCCGATCAGTGGGTTTTGAAGAATCGGTCAAATATTCCACTATTTTTGTTCTTCAATCATTAGTGGTAATGCACATGATCATTTTTTCTATCGGCTCAAATTTCTCAAATCGGCCAAAGATTTTATAGCCCAAAGCCTGTTGAGCTAACAAGTTAGCCTTATCATTCAACTCACGAGGAATATGACAAATGGGAAAAGAAGTGAATGAGCCGATTATATCAGACGCTGCTCTAAATATTTGATCAAAACTTCATCATAACAGTTATATTCTCCCTTGATTTGCTGAACCATCAACAGAGAATCACTACAAGCTTCAACAGAATCAACTCTGCTATTATCGAGTAGCTGTAGGCCTTTAAGCAATGCTTCATATTCAGCTTGATTATTGGAACACTTGCAATTCGGCCTGAATGCGAACTTAAATCTATACACTTTGGCGAAATCAACACTATTAAAAATACCATCGCCCTCTCGACATACCGATCCATCAAAAAATAATTTCCATGGGGCAATAGATATTAAATTGGCATTCATATCAGTTTCATGCCCTGTTATAAAATCGACAATCACCTAACCCTTAACAGCTTTAGCCGATTTATACGTCAAGTCGAACTCGATGAGCGTGTATGCCCATTTACCAAGTCGACCTCACAAAATTGGAGTTGACAACATATATTTTACAACATCGATTTTACAAATAACTTTACAAGCCAATACTAAAATATAATACCTTAACTTCATGCAAGCAAAATGTAATGACAAGCAGAGCTTTTCTACAAAAGGGTACCTGGTTTCTGCGCCAATTAGCCATCGACTTAAGTAGAAAAAAACCCGCTCCTTACCGTCAATCTCTTGCGCCAAAACAGCTCCAATTTTCGCCTCTTCAGCTGATATATATAATTTAAATCGTATACCTTTTCGAGGTGCAGCTAAAACTGCAGGATTAGACAAATATTCCTTTATGCTTTTGAAAGCTTTCTACTGATCGGCTCCCCAGACAAAGCTTTATTATTCTTTAATTTCAATAGTGGGGTAAATGAACTAATACGGCCAGATAAATTTGGAATAAATCACCGTAAATAATTATTTTTGCCAATCAACTTCTGTAAGTCCTTTTTACAAGCTGATGGCTTAGTTTTGGATATAGTTTTGACCCTTTCTTGATTAACTTCAATTCCTCTTTCATGAACCATGAAGCCCACAAACTGCCTAGCCGACACACCAAAAGCACACTTGTATGAATTCATTTTTAAATCTATCAGATGCTCCAAATCTTCCTTGGACTTTACAACAACATCATCAATGTAAATTTCCACAATATGGCCGATCAAATCATGAAAGACCAAATTCATGGCATATTGATATGTTGCACCAGTATTTTTCAAACCGAACGTCATCACTGCCCATTCAAACAAACCTAGGGCATCAGGACACCTAACAGCTATCTTGGGTATATTGACTTCTGTCATGAATATTTGGTTATATCCAGATTACCATAAAGAAAACTAATAATCTTATTACCCGATGCAGCATCGATAAGCATATCGGCTATTAGCATTGTGTATTCATCCTTCGACGTAGCTTTATTTAAATCTCTAAAATCAACACACACCCTGAGTTTGCCATTTTTCTTCATAACAGGACGATATTGGAAACCCATTCAGCATATCGACAACGCTCAATAAACTTAGACTACAATAATCACTCAATTTCTTCTTTTATAACAGCATACAAGGTCGGATTTAATCGTCTAGGAGACTGTTTAAATTACCGATAACCTGGCTTTATAGGTAGCCGATGTTCAAGAAGTTGTCGGCTTAAACCAGGCATCTCATGACACTCCCAAGCAAAACAATATTTATAATTCTTTAATATTTTGACCAACTTTTCTTTATAATTTGTGGCTAATTTTGAATTAATGAAAGTTGGTCTTTTCCTATCACCATAACCAATGTCGACTTCATCCAACAAATCAGTCATCATGAAACCTTGGCCTAACTTTTTGATTTCTTAAAAATCTTCAATGGCCTTATAGCTATCCATTGTCTACGAAAGCTTCGCATTTTATCTTGTAAAACCTTTATTACCGATTTAGACTCCATCGGCACAAATTTTTGCCTATGTGATCAAGCGTGCTTGGCCTTTTGTTGATCAGAATGAGCCCTGTTTTGTTGATGCAAGTAAAATCACAATCATCTAAGGCTGTACTAGATATGCACTCAGCCTCTTCATGTTGCTAGTTTGCATTTGAACTTGCCATGGCTATATGAGCCGATGTGTTAGCTTGAATCACTTTGAACTCGTCCCCATTCCATTAAGCGAGCATCTGATGGTCCATAGGACGTAGCAGTTGGTGTGTGTCGGGGATTGGTACCCTCGCCACGTGTAATCATCCCCCGGGTCTCGTGGTAGCTTTCCACGAGCTCGAGGGCTTGCCTCCGGCCTAGGAAGTACACTCCTCAAGCCCGGGCTAGGGTCCAGCGAGCTTGGGCTCGGGCGCAAGGACAAAGACCCTGCTCGACCTAGACGCCAAGACCTCTGCACCTCCCAGGGTAAAAGGCATTTGTAATAATTTGTTTATCTCGTGTAAAAACTCTCCCCTGCTTGAAAATCAGTGCCAAACCTGCCCCTGCGCGGGAACTAGGTCCTAGCAACTCTCAGCAACTCCCGTCAACTCCCAACGGCTACCGTCAGCCCCCAACGACCGTCGACGCCTCTCAGCAACCCCGTCGACTCACCACGGACACCTGACGTCAGCCTCGGGACCAGGTAGAGAAGCTTCCAGAGGACTATAAAAAGACGATAGATCACCCTCAACAAAGGAGTGAGAAAAAAACGGACATACACACAAAGACAGACACAAGGTGAAGCGTGGTCGACCTAGCTTTTTCCTACCCGCAGCTTCGCTCCTGAGCGACCCCGAGCTCGGGCCCCACTTGTATTCTCCCATAGAGCTTCATTTACACCTTTCGCCTTAGGGCAAGACTGGAGTAGAGCTGTTACCCGAACTCGGGGGCTCGAACCTGTATAAACCTCGTGTTCATCACTTCTTCTCCGACATACATCCCGCGATGCTCGCCATTCTCGGACGAGCATGACTTCGGGCCTCGTCCTCACACGATCTACTCATATTCCCCCCTCTGCGGTCGGCGGTTCCAATCGTTGACAGCTGGCGCCCACCATAGGGCCCGAGTTTCGCTCGTCCGGAGTCCCCTGCTTCAGCGTCGCCAGTGCCTTCGGCTTCGATGACAACATGTCACGATCAGCAAGCCTGGACTCGGACGCGGTTCCCGAGTGTGAAGGCTCTACCTCTATGTTCTCGCCTTCGCTGCAACTGCACGAACGCCTGGCCTTCATGGCTGGCAGCCGCGACGTGAGCGCCGGGACGAGTGACAACGACCCAGAAACCCCAGAGGAGGCGCGTCGGTTGGCCCGGGTCGCCATCAACCAGGCCATCACTGCCCTCCGAGGGGAGGAACGCGAAGAGCTCCGCACCTCGTCCGGGCACCGCAGCCCTACCCGCCTGGACGATCCCAACCAGAAACGCTTGCGAGCCATCGCCCGAGTCATGGCCGATCTGGCCCGGGAAAGGTCGGCCCTCTTTCGACGGTCCGTCGCTGAGGAGCTTGGTAGGGCAGCCGACGAGGTCACACCCTCGCAGCGAAAGCGGCACCAGCACCCCGAGCCCCACTCCCTAGAAAGCGATGGCAACTCATCGCGCGGGCGTCGCCGCTCTCGCCGGCTGACTCTGTACCCACGGGCCCAGAGTCTACCACGATCGTCCCCGCCTCGCTGGGGCCCAGGTCTAATACGTGGGCGTCCCCGCGATCAGCAGAGTGGCAACAGTGCTCGCTCGAGTAGTTGCACTTCCGGAGGCCTTTCTCCAGACATTCCGCCCAGGAGTCAAAGGGTTCGTGATCGCCCGCATCACTGCCCTGAAGACGCTCTTCCTAACCGTCAAGACCGACGCAGGGTGCATCCTCGACTCGAGTTCGATTACCCCGTCGACCGCGACTCCGACCACAGCAGCGGTGACTGTGCTACTCCAGCCTACAGCTGCCTGGCGTACTCTGTCGGCCTCCGTCGGGTGCGTTGGCCAGCCCGGTTCAAGCCCGCCGCGATGGAGCGGTTCGACGGGACCAAGAACCCCGACGAATTTCTCTTAATCCACTCCACCGTGATTCTGGCGGTCGGCGGGAGTGAGGCCGTGATGGCCAACTATCTCCCTACCGTCCTGGACGGCGCCGCTCGCACCTGGCTCTTCAACCAGGCACCTAGCGTTTTCCAATCATGGCGTCAGGTGTGAAGTGCCCTCCGTTCAAACTTCCAGAGCTGCCCCGACGAGAAAGGGACCTGGACCGCATCATCCAGGGCAAGGTTTTGGGCATATCCAATAACCTGACTCCGCCTTGAGCCCTTTTTTCAGGTCGAGGATATTCGCTAGCCCTCGGGCTCTAGCAACTAACTCATGTGCCTCGGACCGGCGACAAGGACAGGGCGATAAGGCAAAAGCCAAGTCTTCAGCTAAGATTTCTGGCAAAGTCTTAAAAAGACGCGTTCAATTTCGAACATGAAAGGAATTTTATTTCTTCTGATCAAAATTTACATAACTAACATTTACAAGAGGGGCCGAGTTGTCCTCGCCCCTTTTCCTACCTATTGACCTATCTACAAGTCGGCCATCTCACGAGCAAGCTTCTCCTGCTCGAGTGCGGTGACTCTTGCCCTCAAGGGCAGCGTCTCGGCTTCAGCGTTTGCGACGCGACTCTGCTCCTTTTGAAGCTGGGCTAGAGCGCTCCTCCCCGTCCGGGTCGCTCGCCCTAGCTTCTCCTCGAGCTCGGCCAGCTTCGCCTCGAGCTCGACAAGGACCTTCATGGGGGCAGCAGAAAGCTCCGCGACTTGTTTGCAGAGCGTCTCCGCCTTCGCGCGAGCGGCCTCGATGATCTCCGCGGCCGCCGAGCGGCTGGCCTTGTGAGTCTTCTCAGCCTTCTCGCGGACGTCCACAAGAGCCTCGGCCGACCGCTTCTACTCGGCCTCGACGACCTTCGAGAGCTCGAAGGCGTGCTCCACCTTCAACTGCCGAACCTCCTCCTGCACTTGTGCCGCGCTCTCCTCAAGGCTGAGGACGTAATCATTGCGATCCTCGACCAAGCCACACAGCACCCGAACTGGTCGGCGTGGTTGCGCATGACCTCGAGCCCCTTTGCAACTAGGCCTAGGCCCTGCAGAAACATGGGAAGGGTCACAACGACCATATATATAAAAGAAAAAAAGAGGAGTTAGATGGGCTCGAGCTCGACTGACCTCTTGAAGGCGGTTTTCGAGGCTCACGCGATCATCAGGAAAGGTCGATGCGCTCCCCTCGGTGGCCCCCCCGACGCGAGGTCGGCCACGGCAGGAGGAGGGTCGACCAGGGCTGCTTCGTTCGGGACGTGGGGCAGCGCGGGCAGGGCCGAGCCTACTGGGGAAGATAGAAGTCATAAAGGAAACAAAAAACCAAAGACAAGGCAACGATGAATGAGGAGATTTGGCGTACTTGACGCTCCGTCGAGCTCGGTGGCGTTCGCAGGCGCCTCGCCGATGGGGGAAGGCTCGAGCTCAGCTGCGTTGGCCCCGACGGCATCGGCTTTGCCGGCCAAAGCCTCTTCCCTTTCGGCCTCGGCTGCAGCCCTTCCCGGGCCGGCATCCGGCCAAGAGTGCCCCTAGTCGAACCCCCCAGTCGCGCCGTCCTCCACGGACATCGCGGTAGGCTGGGCTTGCTGCGAACGTGCTTCGGGGACCAAGAGGTAGTCCCCTGCATCCTCCTCCTCATCCTCAGACTCGCCCTGGACAATAGTCAAAGTCATTACCCGTCGGACGCCCAAAGTCTGTAACGAGAAAGGTCGCTAAGACTAGGAAAAGGGGAACACCTGCGCGCCAAATCTAGGGCAAAAAATGTACGCTACGTGGGTGGCAAGCCTCCGTCTCCTGGGAGGAGGGGGCGTGGCCTGACGCCCCGCCCCTGCTACGGCAGGGGAAGCTTCTTCTCCCCAAGCGCCCTACGGCCGAGATGCCGAGCGCGGGCTCGACGGCTCGGCGGCAGCCGCTGCCCGTTCTTGCTGTAGGGAGAGGAAGAGAAGGTCAAAGAAAAGAAAATGATTGGAAACAACAGGAAGCTAGGACCGAGCTCGAGCGTTCCCGGGCTCGGCAAGATCGACTTACCATCGCGCGGTCACCCCACTCGATGTGAGGCCTCTTGACGGCATGGCTCGGGGCGTCCGGGGAGGGCCTCTTGCCCGCCTTCTTGCTCTTGCCCGGTCCGGGCAACGGCAGTAGGCGCCTCGCCGTCTCCAGGAGTTCCCGGCTCTCCTACACGACCCAACACGGTCAGAGCAAGCCCAAGTTCGGATCAAACTTGACAAGGGAGTAAGAAAAATTACCTCACCGCTCTGCCTCAAGACGTTCTTGGGGACGGGGTCGTCGAGGACGTAGGTGTGGGCCGCCTTCCCAAACACCTCCTGCATGCGCACCGCCACCCAAGATTCCGCCGAGGCTGCAGGGAAATGAAAATGGAGGGGGAGGGCAGTCAGGAAGGAGTTCACCCAAGCTCGAGGAAGGTTAAGGTCAGAGAAATTTACCTTTGGTGCCTTCCAGAGTAGGGTCGTCCCTCCCTCGAATCTCGAAGAACGGGTGCACCCTCTTTCGTAGAGGGGACACCCGACCTCATAGGTAGTCGACGACCACTGTCTAGCCGGTGAGACCACGCGTCGCACAGATGTGGATGGCGGTGATGACCTCTTGGTTGGCCGCCGAGTCCTCGGGCTTCGGTGTCTCGCGCTTGCTATCCACGGTGGCGCCGTTGTACGCAAGCCCGCCTCCCTCGCCCTTCTTCAAGTAAAACCACTTTTCAGTCCACGGCCCGAGGGAGTCCCAGGTCGGGACTTGAAGAAAAGTGCAAGGAAGCCCGGTCCACAGCCAGAAGTACAGGCACCCGACTACGGGATCCTTCGAGGTGTGGAACAAGGAATAAGAGCGAAAAAAGAGGGATGGAGTGGGAAGGATTCCCAGAAATCCCTCGCAAAGATGGGAGAAGATAGAAAGAAGAAGGATGGAGTTCGGTACCAGATTGACGAGCTCGATCTCGCATTGTGCAAGAACGGCCGTCAAGAAGTCGCTCTCCGGGGTTCGCAGCCCGAAGAGCGTGTACTGCTCTGTGCTCACGATTTCGTCCTCCCGGGGGTGCGACTCAGCCTCCCCGGTAGGGAGCCGCAAGGTCGCTGGGTCCAAGAGTCCCAGCTCCTCTAGCTCCTTCATCCTTTCCACGGTCAGGGTGCTCTTTCCGAACTTAGCCATGGCGCTTAGAGAAAAGGGGTCGGGTCGGGAGAAGAAAGAGGCGACAAGCAAGAAGGCTGAAACGCAGCAGAGTGGGGAATTTACAAGTGTCGTCGGCTTCGAGTTTTAAAGAGGCTCGATCTCTTACAGCTGGCGTCGGTTATTCCTCAAAAGGCGAGCTGAGACTTTCGGGCAGGGAACGCGAAGCGCCACGGTCACGCCTCCTCGACATTCCCCCTCCGAAAGCCCGAGGCATCGCGTCCCGTGTCTGCCATCCGCCATCCTCCCTGTCAGGACACAAGGCATCGTGAACTGCCTCCTCGACTCCTCCGTAGGGGATCAAAGCAGCAGAGTCCAGACGTCTCCGGGCACGGTTTCCGATTTGAAGACAAAACGGCGAAAGCCCGAGCGTTCTCGGGCATGACCACATCAAAGGCCTCTAAGGGGTTCTCGCGCGCAAGGTCAGGCTCGAGCGCTTTCGAGCTCGACCAAGGAGCTGATCCCTCCTTGAAGGACATCAGACTAAAGAACGTCCCAAGCTTCAGGGTCGTCCCTTGAACCTCGGGGGCTAGCTATCGAGGATCGGTACCCTCGCCACGTGTAAGCATCCCCCCGGGTCTCGTGGTAGCTTTCCACGAGCTCAGGGGCTTGCCTCCAGCCTAGGAAGTGCACTCCTCAAGCCCGGGCTCAGGTCCAGCGAGCTCGGGCTCGGGCGCAAGGACAAAGACCCTGCTCGACCCCGACGCCACGACCTCTGCACCTCCAGGGGTAAAAGGTATTTGTAATAATTTGTTTATCTCGTGTAAAAACTCTCCCCTGCATGGGAATCAGTGCCAAACTTGCCCCTGCGTGGGAACTAGGGTCTAGCAACTCTCAACAACTCCCGTCAACTCCAACGGCTACCGTCAGCCCCCAACGACCATGGACGCCTCTCAGCAACCCCGTCGACTCACCACGGGCACCTGACGTCAGCCTCAGGACCAGGTAGCGAAGCTCCCAGAGGACTATAAAAAGACGATGGATCACCCTGACAAAGGAGGGAGAAAAAACAGACATACACACAGAGACAGACACAAGGTGAAGCGCGGTCGACCTAGATTTTTCCTACCCGCAGCTTCGCTCCTGAGTGACCCCGAGCTCGGGCCCCGCTTGTATTCTCCCACAAAGATTCATTTACACCTTTCGCCTCAGGGCAAGACTGGAGTAGAGCTGTTACCCAAACTTGAGGGATCGAACCAGTATAAACCTCGTGTTCATCGCTTCTTCTCCGACATACATCCCACGACGCGTGCCATTCTCGGACGAGCACGACTTCGGACCTCGCCCTCACACGATCTACTCATATTCCCCCTCTGCGGTCGACGGTTCCGATCATCGACAGTGTATCTTTTTCCCCCTCTCCGTGATCTTCAGGGTCTCTTTTCCGCTAAAGCTCGACCGAATGTTAATATGACGTGCAACTTCCAATCCTGTATCATGTATTGGCTCTTTTCCTTTTCCAGAACATTCGACCATATTGATTAGGAAGGGATTAGCATCCAATTGCATCGTTGGCTCTTTTGCGAATTTGAGTCGGCCATCTTCTATAGCCGATTGTATCTGCTTTCGGAAAATATTGCAATCATTAGTATTATGAGAAAGAGAATTATGCCATTTGCAATACCTTCGCTTTTTAATTTCGTCACCCGATGGCATGGTGTGTCCTTCAGGAAACCGTATTATTTTTTTCTTACAATAATAAATCAAAAATACGATCACATTTAGAAACATTAAAAGAATATTTTACTTCTGATTTATTTTTAGTCAGCTTAAGCCAAAAACAGACTAGAGACTTCTTAGACCTCTTAACCCATTCGGCTATATTTATTTCAGCCTCGTCATCTTCAGAGGAATCACTCGAGCCGTACTTGATGAGGTTAACTTTGGCTTTATCTTTATTCTTATTATTATTAGTGTTAAATTTATCCCTAAAGCCTCTGTTATCGATAAAACGGCTTTCTTGAGCTAATACCCTATGCAACAGGTGACTTAAATCGGTAAATTCCAGCCCGCTGAATTTTTTCTTCAGTTGGGGTATTAAACCTTGGAAGGCTAAATCAACTAACTAATTATCAGGAAAAACGACAATAAAATACCGATTTCTCACTTCTCTAAACCTATTAATATAATCTGTAACTTATTCACCAAATTTATGTCAAACGGAACTCAAGTTGGAAATTCTAAGTTCTAGACTTCTAGAGAAAAAGTACTCATAGAACCGGCTTTCCAAATCTGTCTAGAAATTGACTGAATTCTGGGTTAAGCTTGTGAACCATGTAAAAGCAGCTCTTGGCAAAGATAGTGGGAATAACCTAATTTTTAATCCATTGACTAAGCGGCTTCACCACACTGCACGATAAAACGTCTGACGTGCTCTAATATGGTGACGGAGTCATCCCCTGAGAATTTTACAAAATAAGAAACTTTGAAGTTATTAGGATAATGCATCCGATCAATATAATTAGGGTACGGCTTCCGATAGCCTGTAATTTTCCCTTTAGGCTATATACCGAATTGGTCTCGCAATACAGCGGATATCCAATCGGTCCAATTCACTGTATCAGCCGATACAATGTTAGAAGTTTGCCAATTACGCTCGTAATTAGCACTCTGCTCCCCAAGCGTATGCTCACGCTGATAGGCCGCTTGAGCCGATGGGAGCTGATGAGGCTGCTCATAGCCTACGTTGGTTCTCCTAGCAATCGGCTCTAGTATTGAAAGAAAGGGTTCCGAGTATGTTACAACCTTGTAGGGAGCCATATTCCTCTACATAATCGGCTCAGTGTACCTGTGGATGCCTAGTGGTTTCAAATCGCTGTGGAACTGATTGGAGAAAAACGAAAAATGGCACTGATGGTGGTAAGTTGGCTGGTGCATCCAACTTAGCAGCATCGGTATATGCTTGATAATGCACAACCCCATTTGTACGAGGATCTCGTGGCAATATTATGGTCGGCTAGGTTGGCATCATGGTAAGAGATGGAGTTGTAACCGATGGATTAGGATCGGTTATTAACATTGGATTTTGCGTGTTTGGTGCTACCGAATAGACCGGGTAATTAGGCAAGATTTGCATTGGGTCGAGGAGGCTTCCAGCCGATGCCAACTCTTGAGCTATAGTCTTAACACTATTAGTGATCATCGGCTTAAGAGTTGTTACCAATACCGATGACTGATTGATCAAAGCATATCATGGTAGATAATTTAGCTTGTGTAGCCATGTATTGACTTACCGATGTATCAATAATCACCGTGTCGCCGAAGGGATTGACCGATGGCAGTACGGTCTTTTGGATAATGCCACGTCGAGTTTTTTATAGCAATTCAACATCATCTCCTTGAGTGCAGTCTTCTGATCCTCGATTTCCTTGCGTTGTTCTGGTGTCAAATCGTCCAGCGTTGGGACGATTATAGCTTCAGTGCTGAGATCGAATGGCGGAATTGATTTTTCGGTAGAAGACATCGCGTCACACCGGGCATGCCAAAAGTGTGTTGACGCCAAAAAGTATGACGAAGGATTGATCGGCTCAAACACACGCGAACACCGAATTCAAGAGGTTCGAGGCGTGCCAGCCGATTTGATCCTGCAATCGGCAAGATATATGACAGTACACTCAAAGCCGATCTCATGTGATAATCAATAAGGATCTAAACAACTACGCAAAGTCGATTAAATCAAAGGTAACGATAAATCTAAATAACTGTTAGGGCTAATTAGATGGTTGATAAAGGTAGACTTTCCCGAAAAAAGCGATGCACAACAAGATCGGAGAAAACCAAACTTGGCATTATCGAAGAAGATCAACAATCGATGATGCACAACTTTATTGATTAATGACGAATTACAAGAGATCTAAATTACAAGACAACTCCTACTTGACAGGAAAAAGTAGATAAAAATATATGGGAGTAGTTTGATTGATTGGATGTCTTTTCTGATTATCCTTGATCCCCTTTTTATAGTGCATAGGTCGATCGTATCCTTCTTCAATGCATTGCCAGTCGTGATCCGTATCAGCCTCTGTACAGATAAAATTCCATCTTTCAATCAAATCAGTCATAATTCTATCTTTAACTTTACATTTTCCTTTTTAAATTGATATCACCTAGAAATATCCAACTTTATCTTTTGCCAGACAAATTGATCATGCCTTGCCAAACTTGGTGCTAACATCCGTCTATAGGCTAGTCATTTGCTACTGTTGGTACAACATGTCATAAAAGTCTGGGTCTTACCACTCATAGACCCATTAGGTAGGAGGTTATGCACGAGTATCCGGGATAGTGTAGTCGTAGTGGCCATATAAGCCATAACTCTTTTTCGTCTCAGCAATGTTGTATGAGCTAGAGCTATTGTGCGGTGCATCATGGCTATGTCGACAGTCCCTTTCCTTCCCTGTAGTAGTACTCCTCTGTGATTGTGGAGGGTCTAAACGAGAGGAGTGCTGTTGGAAATGTGAGAAGACGATTAAAACACGGGAGAACTCTTGGTCGGCTGGACCGGGCTATTGGCCTCAAAGTGGCTGTGAGCACCAGCCTACAACGTTTTTTCTTTTTATCTATATTCGGTTTTGCTAAAAAATATCTCAAAATTTCGTTTTTTTTTAAAAAAAAGTTATGACAGATGTAAAAAAACTACTAATACTAATTTTAGGGATTTTTAGATAAATTTTTTTAAGAATTTTCAAATTTTTTAAATTTAAATTTGTATCGAACCGTTTTATTGACCAGTTTCGTTTTTTGTGGATATTATGAACCAGGCGCCAGGCGCTCTCGACCCGCCAAGGCCTACGAGTTTCCAAGCCGGGCGGCCGTTTGCCCATTTTCGGCGTCAAAACTCTCAAGTGACAAGACGGACGCCCGCTCACACTGGCGCACCGACCACACCCCTCCGGTCCTCCAGACTGCGGAAAAATTCGAGTCTCCCTCCACGCTGCAGCTTACCAAGCTTCACACGAAAATTTTCAGCGGCCGTCTCCCTCTTCCATCCCCGCCCCAAAAATCCCAATTTTCCTCCAAACTTTTCGCGAAAATCCCCAAGATTCGCCGGCGCTCCGAACCAAAACGGCGAAACCCATTGATCCGTCCGCTCCCTCCACTCCTCTCCTCTCAAATTTCCCCCCACCACGAAAACTCAAACCCTGCAACCTCCCTCCCTCACGCATCCCTCCCACCTCCGTTACAAATACCCATGGATCCTCCCCTCTCCTCCCCAGCTCCAGCCGAGCCACCTCGCCGTCTAGTACCACCACCACCGAGCCCCAACTCGAAGAGCGGTAGCTCGTACCCAATATGGCCGTCGACAAGGAGAACCAGCCGCCTGCGGCGGCCCTGGCTGCGGCGGCCGCCCGCCGTCATGGCGTTGCCGTCAAGAAGTGCAGGCTGAAGCGGCTGGGCAGGGCGCGGATGCGGGTGCCGCTCAGGGACATCACCAACCTCTTCCTTGTGGATCCTGTGGCTGCCGAGTGGGAGGAGCCACCGCCGGCGACGGTGGCGGTGCAGAAGGGGCTTGCTGGTAGTGCGGCGGCGAAGGCCGGCAGATACTCGCTCCGGACGGAGTTTAGATAGATGTGGATTGTACAGAGGATGGGATTGGATTGATGGTATTCATTCTTTTTATTCTTCTCATTTCATTGTCCAGTGACTCATTGGACTGGATTTGATTGGGTTGGATTGGTTGGTTTCATCTTTTCTGCATTCTTGATGATAGGTAATGAGTTGTTGACAAACTAAAAAGATGTGAAATGAACATGTATTTGGTCTAACTGTTTCTCCTTGATACAGTTGTGGCATGGTGCATTGGAACTTGAACTGTCCAATAACTCACTTTTCGGAAATTCTAATGTTCGGCGATTTGTTTCTCGCGTTCTTCAGGCCTGGTTTGGTGTTTTATATTGCAGTCACTGAGCCAACCCTTTTACTTACCTGTCACTATAGTATGCAAGCATTGAAACTGGGAAATTCATTTCTCATCTGTGCGACTGCCGTCGCAGTACTAGTCCCACCGAACTAGATTATCAACATGTTCTGTTGCCTGTCTTAGGTCTGGATTTATGATCGATCGGCGGTTTGTTTGGCATCGACAATGTATGCGTCCTAGTAGAGAGAGGCAGGACAAAGTGTAACTTGTATTCAATTAGTCTTGGGACTGGATTTCAGAATCCAAATCTACCGTGTATTCCTGTATTAGTCTCAGATCAAATTGATGCTGTATTAGTCTCAGATCAAATTGATGCACACAGTTATAACATTAATGGTAAAAGGCCCGTATCACAAATTCGATATAATGAAGTAACAAATATTACTAGTATAGTGTCTGTGATAACGCTACGACGGTAGTACACCCGCTTATCAATTAAATGAGAAGATAAGTATGAATACGACACTTAATAATAAAGAAATTTAGAATTTTAAATGAATTTAAAAAAAAACGAACTAAATGGAGGTCGAATGGTAGCGGGTTCTCAAAGATTTCAAATCAAGAAAGAAAAAAAAAAAATCGATTTTAAATTATTTTTTGCGGCTTCCACAGACGCTGGGCTTGACCAGTATAAGGAAAGGAAGGTCGGTGGCCGATCGCGATGGGTCGCAAACCTTTGGTGCGCGCGAGATCGGGCATCGGCGCTGCGGGGGAGAGTCACCGTTGCGGTGAATTTATTTGGAAAGATGGCGGTGATGGCTTAGTTACCTCCAAAATCCGGCGATCTTTACGAGGAGGAGCACTTGGGGATTTACGCAATGCGATGGGGTGGAGAGAGCTCCCGGTTTTATAGCCCAAAACAAGCATATTTATGGAAACCATAATTTGGGATCAAATCAGTTGGGAGGAAATTTTGGCAATAGAGCACGAAATTTGAGAATTAACACCATAGATGGAAAGAGGAGATTTGGTGCGGGATTGATGGAGCTTTGGAGCTTCTTTCTTGCTTTAATGGAGGAGGGAAGAGAAGAAGCTTCTGCAGTGCAAGTATGCTGACTAGAAGAAGCTACAGATGAGTTGCCTTCATTTTTTAAATATAGAAGGATTTTTGAAAGATAGCACATTAGGTTAAAAATTCTAGAAAAAATCTCAAAAAACTTTCGATTATTTTGTACTTAATAAAATTATTTTCAAAAAATTTAAATTATAAATTTTGAGAGCACGGCGCCATGGTGGTCGACCGACCGACAACCTCGCCGCGTCGACAAAGCCACCGATGGCGGCCGTGGAGCCATTGCGGACTTGCGTTCTCCGACCATTGCCCATCCCGGTTTCCTTTTCCCGGCCACGTAATGTATGGTCCTTTCCTTTTCGGGGCGTTTGTTTCCTTTTCCTTGATTCCGGACATTTGTTTCTTTTCCTTGTTGATCTTTGGAGGTGAGGAAGGTCATTGTGAGCCACGAGGATGATTTGAGAAAAATATGGAAAAATAAACTGCGCTCGCCGACATTTGGATCCGCAAGGAAAAAGATAAAATTAAAGCAGTGCTTTCGCCGTGGTTGGTTCATGAGAAAAAATTGAAAAAAATTAAGTAGCACTCACAGACCGTTGGTTCCTTAGATAAAAAATAAAAACAAAAATTCAGCGCTCTCCGTGCGCTGAAATTAGGCTCTATGGGGCTAGATCCGTAAAAAAGTCTCGAGAAGGGTCATATTCGGAAAAAAAATACGATCACAATGTCAGGACAATAAAAAATTCAAGTCTTGTTTCCATGCATGCAGGTCCTCCCTGTTTATTTCCTTGTTTGATTCACCCTCCTTCCAAATATGTAAATACGTACAATTTTGGCGATAAAAAATTCAAGTCTGGTTTCCTTGCATGCGGATCCTCCTTATTTATTTCCTTGTTTGATTCGCTCTCCTTCCAAATATGTAGTTGGGGAGGTGCATTTGTGGGCCACGAGGATAATTAGACACACTAAATAATGGCCATCGGATGTGGGTGAGTAAAGCGAGGAAAGATCGAGGCGTTCATTTTGATGAATGCAAGTTTACGGGACGTTTTCTTGGGTGCACGAACATTGGGCCATCTCTAATGAGGTGCATTATTTAGGGTGGACGTAAGAAAAATTGCTTAGGTGCATTATAAAGGGGTATAGATTAAATAAAAAAGTATTGACCTTATGGTCTAAACTTACAATTATTCTATTTTTAGGCCAAAGAACTCAATCTATACTTCCTTTATAATGCACCTAAGCAATTTTTCCTACGTTCACCCTAAATAATGCACCTCATTAGAGATGGCCCAATGTTCGTGCACCCAAAGAAACATCCTTAAAATTGCATTCATCAAAATGAACGCCTGCATCTTTCCTCGCTTTACTCACCCACATCCGATGGCCATTATTTAGTGTGTCTAATCATCCTGTGGCTACACAAATGCACTCTCTCCCACCTACATATTTGGAAGGAGAGTGAATCAAACAAGGAAATAAATAAAGAGGATCCGCATGAAAGGAAACCAGACTTGAATTTTTTACTGGCCAAAATTGTACGTACTACATATTTGGAAGGAGGGTGAATCAAACAAGGAAATAAACAGGGAGGATCCGCATGCAAGAAAATAAGACTTGAATTTTTTATTGTCCTAGCATTATGATCGTTTTTTTTTCCGAATATAACCCTTCTCGAGACTTTTTTACGAATCTAGCCCCATAAAGCCTAATTTCAAAGGCACGAAGAGCGCCGAATTTTTGTTTTTATTTTTATCTAAGGAACCAACGATCCGTGAGTGCCGCTTATTTTTTTCAATTTTTCTCGCGAACCAAAGGGGCATGAGCATCTGCTTAATTTTTATCTTTTTTCCTTACGGATCCAATGGTCGGCGAGCGCAGCTTTATTTTTCCATATTTTTCTCAAATCATCCTCGTGGCCCACAATGTACCTTCCTTCACCTCCAAAGATCAACAAGGAAAAGGAAACAAACGCCTTGGAATCAAGGAAAGGAAACAAACGTCCCGAAAAGGAAAGGACCATACATTACGTGCTAGGAAAAGGAAACCGAGAGATGGGGCAGCGGCGCGAGAGAACGCAGGTCCGCAATGGCTCCACGATCGCCATCGGTGGCTTTGCCGACGCTGGCGAGGTTGTTGGTCAACGACTCACACCACCGTGTTTCTAAAATTTATAATTTAATTTTTTGAAAATAATTTTATTAAGTACAAAATAATCGAAAGTTTTTTGAGAATTTTTCTAGAATTTTTAACCTAATGTGCTATCTTTAAAAAATCCTTCTATATTTAAAAAATGAAGGCAACTCATCCAGAGCTTCTTCTAGTCAGCAATTTGCACTGCAGAAGCTTCTTCTCTCCCTCCTCTATTAAAGCAAGAAAGAAGCTCCAAAGCTCCATCAATCCCGCACCAAATCTCTCTTTCCATCTATGGTGTTAATTCCCAAATTTCGTGGCTCTATTGCCAAAATTTCTCCCAACTGATTTGATCCCAAATTATGGTTTCCATAAATATGCTTGTTTCGGGCTATAAAGCCGGAGCTCTCCTCCACCCCATCGCATTATGTGAAATCCCAAGTGCTCCTCTTGTAAAGATCGCGGATTTTGGAGGTAACTAAGCCATCACCGCATCTTTCCCGACGAATTCACCGCAACTGCGACTCCTCCTCCGCGGCGCCGGTGTGGCGATCTCGCCGCACTAGTGCCAACCCATCGCGACGCCCACCACCCCGCCTTCCTCCCCTTGTGTCAAGTTAAGCCAGAGAGCACAACACGTTGTGCTCTCTGGAAGCGCAAAAAATAATCTAAAATCGTAAAATTCTTTTTATTTCTCTTCTTGATTTAAAATCTTTGGGAGCCTGCGCCATTCGACTCCATTTAGTTCCGTTTTTCTTTCTAAATTCATTTAAAATTCTAAATTTCTCTTTTATTATTAAGTGTTGTATTCATACTTGTCTTCTCATTTAATTGATAAGCGGGTGTACTGCCGTTGTAGCGTTAGCACATGCACTATACTAGTAAACTATAAGGGAAGAAGACAACTCCAAATGATGGCCTATTTATATGTCTATAGACAATCGACTGGGTAGTATGATCTAGATCTAGTCTTGGCCCAAAGCCTAGCCTCGCCCAAGCACGAATGGGCTATGCCAGTACGGCACGGTTGTCCGGGCAATGCCAAGCCTAAGACTGGGGCACGATGGGTGGCACAACACACCCACCTAGGTCGTGCTCGAGCCAGCACGGCTTGCAACAGTGCCACCGTACCGTGCCGCGGCATGGCAACTGAGTGGCACGTCGGCACGGCGCACAAGGGTTGTGGTAGGGCTCGCGGTAGCACAGACGGGCACGGCAGGGGGAGGGAGTGGGGAGGGGAAGGCGGTATACCTACTCGTCATGCGTCGGCTCGGTCGAGCTCCAAAGAGGTCGCCCGCTGCCCGAGGTCGCTCGTGAGGCCGACTCACCCTAGCTCACCTGCTTGCCCGACCTCACCTCTCCCTTGCAGACCCACCGTGGCTCGACAGTGATGCTCTCCGCGCCTCGAGTGAGCTCGCCAATGGAGGCCATGAACTGTGCTGCACCGGGTCGTCAGCCACCACGTGGCTGAACCGGAAGTCAACGACAAAGCCGCCGCACATGAAGGTGGTGACCTAGACAAGAAGGATGAGCTTGTGCTTGTCTTCCCAGAGACCGACGGGGGCAGTGGGGGCTGGAGGCCTTGGGGGCGATGGGGGTTGGAGGTCGTGGGGGGTCGGGGGTAGGGGGGCAAAGGCCATGGGAGGGGACGACGGTGGAGTGGAGGTGGGCCGAAGGCCATGGAGGGGCGGTGGGGGAGCGAAGAGGGGCCAAAGGCCGACAGGGGCGGGCCAGAGGCCATGGGGAGAGGAAGGGAGCCGGCGAGACTGGGGACAGTGGGGAGGCCAGGAGACTCAGGAGAGGGAGAGGTAGAGCCAGGCAAAGAGAGA
The DNA here is from genome assembly GCA_036346275.1 of Otatea glauca. Taxonomy (NCBI): domain Eukaryota; kingdom Viridiplantae; phylum Streptophyta; class Magnoliopsida; order Poales; family Poaceae; genus Otatea; species Otatea glauca. The sequence continues at coordinate 42,968,049 of CM070721.1, read as the reverse complement.
GAGAGAGTGAGGGAGAGAGAAAAAGTGAAAGCAACGGGTGAGAGATTATCAGAGAAAGCAAGAACGAGAGAGAGCAACGGTGGAGGGAGAGAGCGCAACGGGCAAATGACAACGAAAGACAGCGATGTGACGTGCGAATGGAAGATATTCCAAATCCAATGGGTGAATGGTAATGCTCGGCTTATCGATTGCTACAAAACTTCCCTCGGACACTCGTTTCTTTAGCACACAAATCCCTCCTAACTTTGTTCTCTCCTAACTTTGCTTTCTTATGTGTTTCTTCTCTCTGTTTGTTCTCTCTGTTTGCTCTAAGCATTCCCACCACGAAACAAAATATTTAGCAAGAGCAAGAGAGCACGCCCTCGCTCTCTAAGTCCCCCTAGTCGAGATCAAGAGATCGATCCGTGCCAACTCTCTCCCAGCATGGGAGACTATGGCATGAATGACCGTCATTTGGATGGTATGCATGGCATCGAGTATGCCTATTACATTCCCGAGGGGATGAGCTTTGCATTGAGCTCTGATGCCGCTATAACGGTGCAACCGAGACGGGCGTCGGTATATGCACCGAGCTTCGATGCTGCTACATTGGTGCATTCGGGACGAACATCTTTATCTAGCAGTCGATGGGCATGGTACTGACAACATATGGATAGAACCATCAAAATTGTGGACAAGCATGAGGTAGTGTATGCTATTTGTAAACACTGTCAAGCTAAACTATCTACACATGCATGTGGAGGAACAGGTCATCTCAAGTGACATGTGGAAGCATGCTTGAAGAAGATATCAGTCGAACGAAGGTCAAGGGAGGGCGTCCAGATACAGCTCAATTTCAACACCGACAGTTGGTAAGTACATGGGTATACAACGCCGAGGTAGTTAGAAACAAAATTGCACGTTACATAGTTACAGAGTATCTTCCACTTAGAATAGATGAGAGCTCTTGTTTTGAAAGGATGATGCAACGTGGTTTTTGTCCATAATACCAACATGTTAGTAGAAGAGTAACAACATGTGACATATACACATTGTACACAAATAAACTACCATGGTTGAAAGAGGCCTTCACGAGAGTTAGTTATTCATTTACCTTGACCTCATATACATGGACTTTATTCCATTACAGAGCAGCCTATCTTAGTATTGTTGCACATTACTTGTACGACGACTACATTTATAACAAAAGGGTCATAGAGTTTAGCCTAATCGATGAGGCTCACACCGGACAGGCTATCGCTATACGTATACTTGAGGTTATTACTGACTTTAAAATAGAAAGTGGAATTATTCCATCACTATTAACAATACATCAGCTAACATGACGGTCATGGAGCATCTCTTACCGTACCTGGAGAGTTATGTTGGAGGTTTCGTACTCCACAAGAGATGCATATGCCACATCATTAATCTCATTGTGCAGGCAAGTTTGCATGTAATGAAACCTAGTTTGAACAACATACACGATGCTATCCAATTTATTACAGGTTCGACTGTAAAGTACACCAAGTTCTCGAAGTACTATAAGGCCAACAATAAGCTACCAAGAAAATTCAACCTTGATATGAAGGTTAGATGGAACTCTACGTATACTATGCTGGAGCGATGCAAGGACTGCTAGCACATTATCACCGTCTTCGTCAATTGCAATAATGGTAAGCCATTGATTCATGATATGAATTGGGAAGTTGCTCGTCATTTTCGTGATTTTTTAAAAATTTTACAATGCAACCAACATTTTATCCAATGTGTACTACTCAACTTCTTACTTAGTCATCGAGTGGCTTTGGACTATTGCTGACAGTTTTTAAAAAATAGGGATAATTATATTTTACAACCCATTATAGAACCAATGGAGAAAAAAATTTAAAATATTTTCAAACTATTCCACATCTCTAATGTTTTGCTACTATTCTGGATCCTCGAAGAAAATTATCTTATTTGCAGGGTGACTTCGAGGGAATAGGTGAAGCATTCGATTTTGATTTTTCTGAGGCATATACTCATGTTTATAATGAGATTTTCAGAGTTTTCAATAAATATTATGAAAAGTTTAGCAGCAGAAGTGAAGCAAGAAGATCTACCTCAACAACGCAACAAACACAATGCAGTTCGATCACCTCAAATATATGGAAGAAGCTAAAAGGTAAGGTGTCTAGTTCATCTTCCGAAGCGCCGAGCAAATCGCAATGGAACCCAAGAATAGAGATCAACCACTACCTCGACATGCCTTTCGCGGTGACTGAGCTTGATATAAGATGAGGACAATCGACTTAGCTTGCTCTTGTGGTGGAAGAATCACCAACGCATTTACCCTATGCTATTGCACTTTGCATGGGACGTACTTGTAATTTCTGCATCCACTATCTTGTTAGAAGCCACTTTCAGTTCGGTGGGGAGGATCTTGAGTCGAGGAGGTCGTCTCTCACGCCTAAGATGGTTGAGGCAATTACATGCCTCAAAGACTGGGACACATCATCAAACCAGTGATTCGAAGATCACAAACGCGTTAGTCGACTTTAACTACCTCAGCCTAGAGTAATCTATGTATATGTACATAGTTACTGTACTCTTTTTCTTATTGGAGGTACCCCACACCGGGGCATAAGGTTTTTAACATGGCAAAAACTGGTACCTATTGAAGAATAAATAAAATTTACTTCTTTCCCCAAATATTTGTGTCTATTGCCTTAGCTCCATACTTTTCCAGCTCTTTTCCTCTCATCGCAATAGTGCACATGGGCCGAGCCTAGGCTAGCACGAAGCTCAAATGAGTTGTGCCTAAGCTCGCCGAAGATGATCCGGGCAGGTACGACATGACATGTTGGGCATGATGGGCCACGGTGGTACGATACGGTTTAAGCACGAAGCATGATGGGCCAGTGTCGGGCTAGCTCGGCCCGGCACGACGCCTACCTCTGAATGCAAGGCTTAACAAAGAAGGCATATTAGTGTTCTTTTGCATAAAGCCACATTTTGGGTTTCAATACATATATTAGTTTTCCAAAAGCGTCCAGTTGGCAAAATAGTTGCAATAATTGAAACTACCTACCAACAACATAGGTTCAACGAGTCAAATTCTATCTACATGACTAGAACTAGCTGCCATAATAAGCACACGAGAGCTCTAACCATTCCTAGATTCCAAGATTATTTTGAAAACAAGACCAAAGATCTACCATGTGAAAACGCACCCAGCCTTGATTATGGGCACGATTGTTCAAAAAAAATTTACACTCTATATCTTTTGACGTTTGACTAAGTGATGATTATAATACCTTTACAATGCACCAACCTATCCTCACTCCGTCCACAAAGGTTTAATTGTTGAAGGTTTCTATCTACCAAGTCAAAGAGTCCCTTCTTGTGCCATGTGGGAATTAACATCTCAATATGACACACATTCCTCCATCTAGTGAAATCAAAACTAGGCTGTTGCAAATTAACCGGTCAGGTCAACCTCACCCTAGACACGTGGTTGAACTGTATAGCTTGGTTCGGAAAAACATAAGCATCGATCCTTAATTGACTTGAATAGAACTATCATGTTACAAGGTCTCGTGCTCAATCTATACCCGCCTCAACTTACCAACTGCCAAGTCTAAATCAGTTTTTTATTTTATTTTATTTCATAAATCTATGACAATACCTATTGCCGTACAATCTGAATAAGCATTAAGTTTGAAGATTTTCAATTATTCCCTCCTATGGAATAATATCAACCGAAATAGCATGTCTAAGCATTTGTACCGAACTAAACCAATCCACCAATAATGTACTCATTACATTTACAGAGGATAACCTGTAATAGAGTGACAATGGTTCATGTATAAAAATATTAATGGAGATAAATTTAAGCGGAATTAACTAATATTCCAAACAATAAATTTACCATTTTATGCAAATAGTATTGCATAATAGTATTCAAAGAATATTAAAATAAATTTACAAGCAATAGGATCAACATGATCAATAAGACACGGCTTTATGGGTGTTAGATGATGCTCCTTCATGCTATTCCAAATTCGCCTCATAAATAATAAATAAAACAGATAAAATTATGAAATTTATGCAGAAAGATAAATGATGATTTTTAGGAACTAAAACAACCTGATTTGGAGCTATGAGGGTGAATAATAGGTTATACGGAAGTCTGCCGAAAGAATAAATACCGAAAATTGAGAGGTATGGAAAAAACAAGAAAACAACTTCAGAGAGAGGCGGGGTGGGTGGGTGGGTGGGTGGGGGGGAAGAGAAGGCGGGCCGGCGACGACGACGCAGGGTGGCTCGGGCAGTGCGGCCAACAGGCAAAATGGGTCGTCCCGACCACGAGGAAGCTATAGGCGGCGGCAGCGCTGGTGGTGAGCAGGGCAGCGGCCAAGGCGAAGAAGAGAGCGAGGCATAGAACGCTACGCGAGGAAGACGATGGTGTGGATGATGTCCGCAGGGGCTCACCTGAGACAACGAATTTGGCGACAGCAGCGGTCGGACGGAGGTAGCGAGGATCGGTTCGATTCCGCTATACAGATGGATAAAAATGCAATTAATTTAGAGGAATGATAGTGGAGGTTCGGGAACACAATGTGACGCGAACGGTTTTGGAAGAAGCTCACCGGACAGGGAGATCGGAGCGAGGGCGCGGCAGCCGGACTTGGGGAAGAAGGCGACGGCGCCGCACGTTCCGGCCGATAGACAGCGACATAGGTGCTGCAGTTTGGGGATGAAAAGGAGGGCAAGGCCGTCTTGGTGCTCGTATTTATAGAGCAAGGGAGGTAGAGGGGAAGGCGCTTGCTCGACGGGATCAACGACGGCCGGGTTTGGAATGCGAATTAATTTAGCGTAGATGCGACGGAAACAGCCGGCTTGATTGAGGCAGTGGTGGCGCGCGGCACTGCTTGCTTGAATGTTGGCGTTTCCAAATGACGACTTGCAGCTGCTCGGCTGGTTGGTGCGGAACGCACGGGGCCCGGCGCGGGCGCATCCTGGACGTGCAGCAAGCAAATCAGAGCAGAGCAGGGAGAAGGGAAAGAGATGGTGGGCTGGGCTGAGTTGGGCCGACCCGAGCTTGTTTCAGCCCAAGCGAAAGAAGAGAGAGATGGGCCAAGGATAAGTAATAGGGCACGAGCAGACAAAAGAAAATTAGCTTCGGTCTATTCCAAGCAGGAAATTAAATTGAATATCAGAAGTGCAGAGGATTTGATTGAGTGTGGATTTGAATTTGTGATTTAGATTTTACAATAACTCCAAATAAAAGCCAAAAATTTTAAATACTTCATTTAAAATAAAATTTTGAAAGACCACAAAATTTAGGATGTTACAATTAGTACCAATAGGTAGCTATACTACAATGCAGTCTCGATATTTTGAAGCAATGGCCTTCTTGAGTCTCTCCGTAAATTGTATTGAGCTGGTTGCTTCAATATTTCCTCAATCATTCGTCGGATCATTAAAATTAAAAATGATTGTTAGTTCCATTTGCGAAATATATAAGTGTGATTATTAATTTGACAACAATATAATATAAGTGTGATGATTTATGTGACAACAATATTTGTTATGAAACAAGGTACTGCGAGGGTTTGTTTTATTTGTGACAGAAGATGCAGCGTAGGGACGCGAGATGCACGTTGCGACGCAGACGGACGTAGATGGACGTACACTGCAAGTCAGGGAGAATCCGCGTAGGTGGCGCATATCCCGAGAGCAGCACACGCGAAGGTCGCAGAGGTGCAGGTAGCACGCGAGGTCGCAGGTGCAGAAAGCGCAGCAAGCGAAGGACACAGGTGCAGTGAGATGAGACGCGTAGAGGTCTACGCAGACGGATGATGCAGTGTAGCGGCCAGCAAGCCGTGCAGAGAGCGAACCATGTGAGTGCGGCAGGTGGCCGCATGCGTGGTGTAGGCGAGTAAGTCATGCAATAGCGGCAGGTGGGCCGTACATATGTATGTGTGGGTTTTGGGTATATGCATGTATTAGGCCATGTGTAATTGGGTCAGTTGATATTAGAGAGAAAAGATTAGGGTTAGTCTGGAGTATAAAAGACGGAGGGAGGAGATCTCCCGTGTAGCCGCACAAAAGAAAGAAATCCCGAGGGATGTTAGGAGCGGCGGCGGCGCACGAAAAAAAGAGAAAAAGGATTTGCTGGCCGGCGACACCACGAGCTGCAGCGGAGGGACGTCACACGAGGGCATTGCAACAACTTCTTGGCTTCGTGAAGTAAACAGAAAAGAAGAGCAAGACAGAGGTCTCGGGAGGCAGTAGCGGCTTCCTCCTGGTGTATGTACATGCATGCAAGCAAACAGAGAGGAGAAAGTGTGCAGCGCAATAGAGAAAACAGAGGGGAGAGAAAAGATAGAAGAGAAAAGAAAAGGAAAAAGAAGAGAAGAAAATTTGAGAGATTATTGCAGGATTGTGCTTTTATGTAAAGGATTCATATGCATGTTCTTTGATGAAAATCAGTGAGTATGGATTCCGATCTATTAATTCATGTTTACGTATGATTGCTTTTTAGTATGTATGTTTAGTCGAGTTTTCTTTCACGGTATTAGATTATTTATCCTAGATTGATTCTTCAAGTTTGGTCATTAATTTCCAGAATTAATAAAATCCAAAAAAAATAGTTTTAGGTGTTAATTTGCACCAATTCACCCCCTCCTGGTGCGCTTCGATCTTACAATGATGATGGGGAAGGTGCTTATTTAAGTTCTCTGGTAAACATTACTGATGGCTCTCATGGGTGCCTCTGCAGAGGAATTATCTTGTGAAAGAGCAATTATCTAATGGAACCAAGTGATGCATTTTTACAAGTATCTGAGAGAGTTTGATTGTTAGCTTAAATCTTCGTTCCTTTGAATCTTTGATTATTGAAAAAAGCTCTTTTAGATCCCGTACGTAGGGAGCATGTGAAACACTGAATAGAAACCATCTATTGAAGTATTACTGCATAATCCTTGGAATATCAGATGAATGTACAAGAGGAAATTGTCCTTCCTGTATCTTTTGGATCATTTTCGTTCAAATTGCTACACATGTTGTAAACGGGCATTCCTTTAAATGCCATTTGGAAGACCTCACAGTTCAAGAGGTGTATCTAGTTGTTATTTGTTGAAGCTGGATGATCTGAGGACTGAGGTAGCATAGTTCTCTTGGGTTGATCCTTATGAGAAGCTGCGTTGTTTCTGAAACTGTGCTACGAACTAAAACATATTTTGAAAGGAGCCAATCCATCTTATGGCTTGCTTATAATGAGATACTTCAAGTCACCTCTGCCATGTCACACAATTTCTTAACTGGTCTGGGCTCACTTCTGTACGTAATTTACCCTTTCAGAATGGTTGGAACCTGGAATAAGCAAGTAAATAGTGAAACAAATAAAGATCACGCATGCCTCTGTTTCAAGAGAGAGTACTCTCTGCATTTGCATTATTCGAAATTGCTTCAAGTGGTTTACTCGGCAGGGGATCTTGCTGCATAGTTCCAATCAGAACCATGCTCCTTAAAAGGAATATCTGGTAAGTGGTAACTAATTTTTAGCGTGCTGATTTACCTCAAGGACATATTAGAATGTGTCTGCTCAATTAAAACTTATCCCGTTCAAAGAAATTGTTCAAGATTTTTTGCCGAGTAGCTATTTTACGGTTGGCATGCTCGCATCAACTTAGACATCTTCAGTGGGATTCTGCAGCCTGCAGATGAATGAAGTTGGAAAAGGTATTGCTAGTTCTCTCTCTGCCAAAGGTTATAGTACCGGAAGGCATTTTTCTTGTGCTTCTGCTTAACAAATTATGACACATTTAAGCTCTATATCTTCATTTTAAAAGTGGAGAATACTTTAATTGGTGCCAGAAAAATATAAGGCCTGCTTATATGACTTACGAGTGCTACTTTCTGGTTTGTATTAGCTTTGACAACACTTTAGACCCTCAGGATTCACCTTTTTAGTTCTTTGTAATTGTAGGTAAGTATCAGTTTCTCTGAAACTGAAAGCTTTTCTATTGAACTCTCGTAAAGTATATCGAATATAGGTGCGCTGGTCCTATATATTTGCATTTGCCAGTTGCTGCATATTGATCTGATTTAGTGTAGTTTGTCTTTCTCTCTCTCTTGTGAGAATAGTGTATTCTTTTTGAGTTGTCACATCTATTTGATATACTTCTACTCTTAATAGGACACCACTTAGAACTTCAATATGTTGAATCAAAAAGCAGATACCACCTTACATGCTTAGTGGATTTAAGCTTCAGCTTCCACCGGTCAGAATTTCACCTTCTATTTTGAGGCGAAGCGATTCACTGACTGACAATTTGGATGATGAAATCATTCATCAAAATGCCTTTTCAGTCATGTCCTATTCATTTGTTTCAGTTGCAATCCAGATCACACTTCGTGCCCACATTAGTACAGCACTTGATCTGACCAAGAATAAACGTTACATAAAAACGTCCATATCTATCATTTCATTCTACTAGTGATCTTGATGCTTCCCTGGCGTAAAAAGATTGCGATCTTTGGTCCATGTCCGCTAGTGATGTCCATAGAGGGATCAACTGAAGAACAATACTAAATTTCCTCAGTTATACAAAGCAAAGATAAGTTGTGCATAATAATGCAGTTGTGGGTATTGACTATTGAGATCTCATGTTTGCTCCTTCCTTCCAATAATTCAACTGCCCCTTATGTGGGAGGGATCTGTTTGGAAGGCCCAACAAAAACTTAAGCATAGCATTTTGAGGTCTGACTTGACATTGGTGCAAAGCATGAAAGCAAAAGCCCAACCAGTCAGTCATTTGAATAAGTTCATTAATAAAATTTAGTTCACATGTAGAATTAGAATTTTAAGCCCCTATGCGTGCTAAACCAAAGGGATATATTCAAAGAGTAGAGATTTCTTACCAGTTAAAAGTATTATGAATTATGAGGGGAGAATATTCAGGTCTGGTTGGAACCATATGTCTAGGAAGTGTTGAAACACCTATTTCTTGCTTGCTAGTGAATGCAGTGTCGTGTTACAACCGGAGGAATTTGCTATACCGTGATTATTAATTGAACAAGATAACTCACATTGAAACCAGCTTGTTACTGCTTATTGAACCAAGCACAAGCAGATAGCTAAAATAACTCTTTGGTGTACAAGTTGAATATAGTCTGAATCCTCTAATATATCCATATGTGGAACCTTGTTTTCATCAAATCTCTATGCTGCATATTCTCCTTTCTCCAATGGATTATGACGATAGCAGTGCATGTTGCGACGTCTCGGTCGCAAGACATGACAAGACCTCTGTATACTTTCAGATTTTGCTATTTGAGTCAGAGCTTATGCAAAGTCGGTATCTGTTGCGTAACAGGTGCATTTACCTACTGCAAGATTCCATATTTCCGTTTCATAACACCAAAGTTTGAAAGAGATGTTGGGAGGGAAATAAGCATAAGAAATAGGTAAATGACAAGAAACATGATTCTTTTCCTTCATCCTTTGCTTTCACAAACACTCAGCTTCTTTATGAATCATGGAAGCGTAGTAATGATGTGTCATTGTATACAAAAAGGAATATGTGATGAACTTGTTTGGCTGAGAAGATTGGAAAAGGGAAGTCAAAGAGTAACTGCAGCTTCCCATTTTGAGCTTAGAAATTCGAATAATTAGCATATCAAATTCTCCGTTACAACCGTGGAACTGAAATAGAGCTGCAAAAGATGCCACATTGCCACTTGTTCCATAAAAAAAAAGACAGACTAGAGAATGGCATACCGATGTAACGGTATAGCAACATGTTTCATCAAGTTTCACGAAGTTTTGTTAAAATGTTTAAAAACTTTTTAGGTTTGAATGAGTTTTGCGTGTTTCTAGAAGTTCTTAGAAGATCCTGAGAAAGTTTCAACAAGTTCCAGATTTTCGAACTCAAGTTTCAACAAGTTTTGCTAAAGAGTTTTAAGATATTTTAGCTAGTTCAACAGGTTTTATCAAGTTTCAACCCAACAATTTTCAGCAATTTTCAACATACTTCATCAAGTTTCAACCAAAGTTTCATAAAAAAAAATCCCAAACATGCTCTTCTGCGGCAGCCACCCCACCCTTGCCACTCGCTAGCACCATCACCACCTCGACGTGCTCACCCAGGAGGTTAAGCCAAAGCTCGAAGTTGCCCATGACGCATATGGTGGCGAAGTGGAGCCATGAGGCGACGTGAACAGAGTCGGTATTAGACTGCTATGTGACCCAGATGAAACAACAGGGGAGGGTTGCAAGATCTGCAGATCCTATCGCCAGCGACGACCTCATCCGATGGATCCCATCACTAGCGATGAGGAAGACAACCAGATCCGGTGTGTCCCATCGTCAATGACAAGGAAAACAACCAGATCCAGTGGGTTCCATCACTGATGTCCTTTGCCAGGCTTGCTGTGCTTGCCATGAGCTTGGGCCTCGGCGCTGTATTTGCTCAAGCCTTACGTACTATGCTCACTATTCACTCAGGTGAGGCCACTGCATTGGACACACGCTCACCGACACCCCACCCAATGTTCTCAGGTCGCACCACTGTGATCACTTGCCCCCGTTTGCAGCTATCTTGCCTGGGACAGACATGGGGAGAGAGAGAGGGGGGGGGAGGGAGAGGCAAGCTGAATGGTTGTGTGAGAGCGACACGGTGAACGGATAAGGTTTAACGTGTGGCTAAATGGTTCAATGGTTATGAGGTTGAGGATCGAATCGAACGGTAGTAAGCTACGCCGTTGAATTTGATTGTGACGGTATTGCGTATATTAGTTTTTCTCATAAAAAAATGCATACTTGTTGTTCCCTATTCAGAAAAGCATTTTCCTTCATAAAAATGAGAGCACGATAAATGAATCTCTCTGCTAGGGACCAGCCCAGTTGCGCAATCTTTCCTCTTCTGGCGAAAGAAAGGTTACAAAAGTTCAGTGATCCGTACATCAAGGACGTTACTTACCTGTATTTTCTTTGATCAAATGCAGAACTAGCTGGAACTCACTAATCTTTAGATGCGCATCTTCGGCCATCAACAAGCGACTTTTTGCGAAGTTTGGCTGATTCTCGTTGAGTGAGCCAAGGATCTTTGTGACCTTTGGTGTTATTGAAACATATATGGTCTCTGCAGGCCTGATGCTTCCAGATCGGTTTCAGAAAAGGAGGGGTTCGAAGTGCAGTTACGCAAGCGCAATTACGCATTATAATTTTCAATGCATCAGAAATCATCAGACAGGCATGTACAATAATACATGTCAACTGTCTATAAAACTATATCACCTAGGATTTTAGGTGATGTAGAGGAGAGAGAAAGTTACTGTCTAGTATTTAATAGACGGTCTTATAAACAACTTTCTATTTTGTGTACTATTATATAGACAGTCTGTTAATTGGATGAGAGACTATTACAGATAACTATATAGATGATCTATTGTATAAGTTATTTTTAATACTGTCTATAGATGATATTGAGATATATTACAGACAATTACCGTCTATACCACTGTACATGCCCTAAGGGGAAGTTGCTGCCTAGGTCTAATAGTATGGCAAGTGACCACTTCTATATGCTGCGAGTTTCAAGGGAACGCCTGAGAAAACTGGTTATCAGTGATAACTGGCCGGTAACTGGTAATCAATTTTTGTGCCATGCTGTGTCGGCCCGACTTGCCTTCGACGAGTGTAGACATGGTCTATTAGCACGTCATACCACCCTTATACCATGCCGGTCCAAATCTAGTCCATTTGCACTATTACAAGGAGAGAGAAAAGGAGTCAGGATGCATGAGGCCAAGATAGTGGACACAAATGTTAGGAAAAAAGAACTAAATTTTATTCATTCTGCGTAAAAGACGTGTTGAGATAGTGGTTGATCTTTACTAGTGGATTCCATTGCAAACTACTTATTGCTTCGAAAGACGAACTAGACATCTTGCTTTTTAGCTTCTTTTACATAGTTGAAGCGCTTGAATCGCCTCGTGCTTGTTGCATTATTGAGGTATTTCTTCTTGTTTCACTTTTGCTGCCAAACTTCCTATAATACTTGTCAAAAATTGTAAAAATACTTGTGCTAAAGTGGCGCCATGCATGTGTCGTGTTCGTCGGCCATGTAACGTGCCGTTCTGGCTCAAATACGGTCTTTGAAGCATGTCGTGTTGTACCTATTATGCCACGGGTTAACCACAAAAACCTGGCCCGATGCAGGGTTAGAAATCTCGGCGAGATTTCACGAGATCTCATTCTCCAGAGCTAGACGAAATCATGTGAGTCGGCTGAATTCAAAAATTCAAAAAAAGTTGTGTTGCTATAGTAATCTCGGATTTTCTCGGTGAGATTTCGCCCTTATCGACCGGTATCTCGCTATTTTTGATCGGAATTTGATGTTTGACCACCAGATTTGACTAGAATTGACCAATAACCCTTAAGAAAGTCATCTTCTATGAATTTTTTTTGAAAAACCGAATTTTTGAGACATTTTTTAAAAACTTTAGAAACACTGTCAGATTTTTATAAAATTGTATGTGCTTTCTATTGATCTAAAAAATTCATGATACCATTATAAGAAGTGTATGATCATACATAAATTTGTTTAAAATAATTTAACTTCGTTTGTTATCTTTAAAAAATCAAGAACAGAATGAACATAATTGGGACAGTAACATTATTAGAATTTTATAAATTTTCTCGAGTATGATCATGATCCAAAATTTTTATGAGAGATTAATAATTGACTAAGTACCATTATATAAAAATTTTAAAAATTTTCAAATTTTTTTGTTTGCTCAATCAAATCTATCTATGTATTGAACTTTATTTGTTATATTTCAAAAATCAAAAAAGAAAGAACATAAATGGTACATTGTGCTTGTAAGAATTTTATAAATTCACTGAAGCGTGATCATGATTCAAAATTTTATGAGATCTTAATAATTTCCTTATAACCATTATGCAAAATTTTCAAAAATTTTAAACATTTTTTGGTTTCTAAAGCAAATCTATGTATTGATCATTAGGTTGTTACGAGGACGTAGCACTCTCAGAATTTTGGAACTCCTTGAAGGTTGATCATTAGATGAAAATTTTAGAGAAACATTGATGATAAATCAGGACCATCTACAAATATTTTCAAAATTTTCTAACATGGTTTGTACCATTTTTCATTTAGTTGAAGTTTTCCGGTAAAGCTTTTATTAGCACAATAGCACTCTCCGAATTTTTAAAAATTCATGAAGTTTGATAATCATCTAAAAATGTTATGGGAACATTAGTGATGCATAAAAACCATTCACAAAAAATTTCAAAAGTTTCTAACGTGGTTTGTTAATTTTTTCATTCGGTTCAAACTTGCCGGTCAGTGTTTTATTAGGATAATAGCAATGTTTGAATTTTTAAAAATTCGTCAGATCTGATAATCATCTGAAATTTTTATGGGAATATCATTGATTTGTCAGGAACCTAAAAAAAATTTCAAAATTTTTCTACGTCTTTTAATCATTTTTCACTCGGTGCAGTTTTGCCGAGATCTCGGCAAATCTCATCGAGATCTTGGTAAATCTCACCGAGATCTTGGCAAAACCGGTCGAAATTTTGGTTTTCTCTTTAGAAAAAAAATCAGATTTGAATTTTTGTTTTTGTATTTTATCCTAAATTTGTCCAAAATTTTTCTCGTTGAGATTTCGTTCTCCAACCATGCACGAAATTTAGAGCGAAACCGAGATTTTAAACCTGGCCGATGTCTGCGTCTAGTCAAGCCTAAGATGTAGGTTAATTGTATATTGTACCTACTGTGCTATCAAACTACGGCGTAGACTGGTCAAAGGTAGCATCGCAGGGAAATATATAACTCAAGGCGTGTCAAGGGCGTAAGTGCAGTTCTACGTGTCGCTTCTCCAACACCACGACACGGAATTATTTGTTCACAGTAGATAGATTACTTTGGTAGGCCTAGAACTTTGGTGCAAGGACATAGTAACCTTGCAAACACATCCTGTATGTATAGGCCTATACATATAATAACTTGAGTAAATTTTATAAAACTACAAGTTTTTTTATATAAACTATCAGAAAAATACAGATTGTAGTTTTTATTTTACAAAACTATAGATTTAGGAGAATTTATGTCACAAAATTATAGGTTTTAGAATTGATCGTTCCTTATAATGGGTCTGACAGTGTGGACTTACATGACAGCTTTACATGCTCCCATTTTTCGTTTCACTCACGCTAGAGACTGCCATATGGGCCTACATTATCAGACCTGTTACAACAATGATCAATTCTAAAATTTGTAGTTTTGTGATACAAGTTCTTCTAAAATTGTAGTTTTGTGAAATTGAAATTAAACATATAGTTTTATGATAGTTTGTACATGAAGCCTATAGTTTTGTGAAATTTACTTTTACAAGCGAACATTCAAAATATAAATCTACATAAATGTACACAAAATTGGTTATATTAACCGCACCTAATTCACTTTGAGGGCTCTAGAAAAAAAACACTCCAAAGGCTAGAAATTCGGAGTTTCCGACAATAATCAATAATAAAGAAAATAAATCTTAGAATTTTTCTCATTAATCATATGTACATATTGCAACTGTTACGATCAAGGTTTCAAATTTCGGTTTCGGAATAAATTTCGCCCCGGGCCGGATAACGAAATTTCGGAATTATTTCAGACAAAATTTGAATTTGAAAATTCAAATCCGGTCCAATTCGGAAAAAAAAACCGAAATTCGGCGAAAAAACCCGAAATTTCGGACGAAATTTTGGATCTTTGTGCACTGGCTGAAAAGTGGTCTAAACGTTATCGAAAAATTTTGAAATTGGTTTTGGAGATTCCTGACACAATGCTGATGTTCTCACAAAAATTTCAGCTGATGATCACATCTGAGGAATTTTTAAAAATTCGGAGAGTGGTACTATTCTGATAAAACACTGACCGACAAGTTTGATTGGAATGGAAAATAGTACAAATCAAGTTATAAACTGTTGAAATTTTTTGTGCATGGTTATGATCTATAACTAATGTTCTCATAAAAATTTCAGCTGATTTTCACATGTGAGAAATTTTTAAAAATTCGTAGAGTGGCGCTGTCCTGATAGAACACTGACCGACAAGTTTGATCCGAATGGAAAATGATACAAATGAAGTTAGAAACTGTTGAATTTTTTTGTGAATGGTTATGATGTATCTATAATGCTCTCATAAAATTTTCAGATGATGATCAAACTGTAGGAATTTTTAAAAATTCGAACAGTACTACTGCCATGTTAAAAGGCTTACCAGCAAACTTGAACAAAATGAAAAATTATGTAACCATAAACTTTTTTGAAAATTTTAAATAATGGTGATAAGGAAGTTCTTAATATCCCATAAAAATTGTGATTCATGATCACACTCCAGTGAATTTATAAAAATTCTTACAAGGCACAGTACCATTTATGTTCTTTTCTTTTTGATTTTTGAAATATAATATAACAAACGAAGTTCAATGCTTACATAGATTTGATTGACCAAACAAACAAAGTTTAATTTTTTTGAAAAATTTATATAATGTTACTGAGTCAATTATTAATCTCTCAAAAAAAAATTAGATCATAATAACACACAACAAAATTTATAAAATTCTGACAATATAACTGTCCCAATTATGTAAATTCTGTTTTTGATTTTTTAAAGATAACAAATTAAGTTAAATTATTTTCAAATTTTTTATGTATGATCCTAATCTACTAAGGATAGTACCATAAAATTTTTAAGATTATTATCACGCTTGTAAAATTTAAAAAAATCTGACAGTATTTCTGCCAAAATTATAAAATGTTTAAAAAATTAGGTTTTTCAACAAATTTTCATAGGAGATGACTTTCCTAAGGGTTATTGGATCAAATCCGGCCCTAAAACTTTCAAAATCGGTCAAAAAAACACGAAATTTCGTCAAAAAAAAACCAAGTTTCGGATTTTACTATAGCAATTTCAAATTTTTTTCCCCGTCCGATACTTAAGATTTCGGGGCGGTCCGAAATCCGAAAATTCGCCGAAATTTTGAACCTTGGTTACGATTGAACGACAAATTATTATATGTAGCATCCTGAAAATGAAAAATAATATATAATAAAGTAGCAATGAATATTTTTGGATTTGAATATAATTATTCTGAGTCTTCTTGGTGTAATTGGTTTTTATTGGATTTTCTTGGATTTATGTTTGTATGAAAAGTCCAACAAATAGAATTATCAAATAGAAAATGGTAAGAAGGTAAAGAGGTAAAAATAAAAGTAAGAAAAATTACCATTTGACCATAATCATGCTGGTAAACCAGTAAAAATATCTAGTAAAAATCTTTGGTGCTGAAATAGGGTAAATAAAATATCTTAGTCATCTCTTTTTGACTAAAAACAGTAAAGTCAGAATTAATTAAAAATAATAGAAACTTATCAGGAGCCACAAAAATTACCATAGTACCCTCAGTACAGTATTCACATCTGGTAAAAATCTCATTAATTGATCATGTCGGCAAAGCCTCTTAAAAATTCAAAAACAGAGACCATTAAAAACAAGAAATCGTCATGACAGAATTTTTATAAAATATTCACTTTATATTTTGACTCGAAATTTTTATGGAAATATCCATCAGCCAAAAGGAACTCTTATAAAAATTTTAAAAAATAATTAATATGATTTAAATCCTTAAATAAATAAAATACCGAAACACAAATCCTGTACAGTCCACAGTGTCAGAATTTTAATTAATTAATTATCTGGTATTTTAGTCTGAAACTGTTACTAGGAGATAAAAACTTCCAGAGGGTGCCGTTCAAAAAGTTTTAGACAATCCTACCGTGAGTTGATAGCCGTTTTAATGCCCACATGACGCTGTTTGAACGGAGTCTATCTCCTTTGATAGAGGAGTCTCGCCGACATGTGGGGCCCAGCCTCTGTAGCAACTTGACGCGCTGGCAACTGAGGCGGGGCTTTTCGCTCACTGCCCGGTGGGGTCGGACCCACCCGTCAGTCTCCGTCTTCGCTGCCCTCTCTCCTTTTCCTCTCCCGGCCGAGTCGAGCTCATTCCTTGCAGGCTGAGCAATGGACAGGCTATGGTTATTTTGCATTTGCATGAAACATTAAAAAGAATAAGCATAATAGATTGCAACATCGCATTTTAATAAAAGCAATTGAAAGACAGAATGATAAGCAAATATTCCAGATTTTGAACCCAGTCTACCCGACTGCATATAACCCCGGTGTCGATCCTTTGACACAAAAGATGGTTGAGAAACAGTTTCCAAAAGCCCAACCCATTTTGGAAATCACCAAAACTCTAGCATTGGGAGGATTTTCCCCAAGTGCCCATTACCGCGGGCGCGGCTAATCGATCAGATTTTTCACTCTGCAGAAGTGTACACTTTACCCACAAGGAATGATCAACCTCTTTTGCGTGCCGCTTAACACACTTCCTTCGGTGTGTCGGCAAGGAGATCATACAAAGCCGTTACATTATTTAGATATGGCTTTACACCAGCCCGGGACGTTAACCCTCGCCCTGAAGACAGAGACACTCACCCAAGCCGTGGATCCACATTTATCACACACATACCACGTCTCTGTCCGGGGCAAGGCGTACACCGTTGCATTGGTATGTAGAAACCCCTACAAACAGACCTGACCGGACTGCCTGTGCAATCTCCCGCCTTCCATAGATGCAAAGCCAAATCTAAACAACTTATTAAGCTAAGACCCGCCCATACAAGCCCTTGTGGTTGCACGAAACATGGTTCTACAACATCCCATTTGCTCGGTCCTTAATCCGACACGGGCGATACTCCACCCTAGTTACGTGCAAATCCTTTTGCACAACCGGCTAGCGCCAAATAACCTCCCGTCAAAACATAATTTTGTTTGAGGGTTTTTAGCAAATTATCATCAACCAGTTCCCAAAAGATCATATGACAGTTGAAAAGACTGAAAACACCAACGAGAGGCTTAAGCAGGAAATATTATTATGCTAGCGGTTATACCCAAACATGAAATTAAGTATGTCTAGCTCAATCTAAGGTTTACAAGGTTCACAAGTCCATACAGATTGAGACAAACCATAATTTACAGGATTAACTACAGTTCTAACCCAAAATAGCACTTTTAGGGAGAATTATCCGGATGCACTGTACATAAGCAAAAGCAACATATAGTAGGTGAATTATCAGGCTCAACGTGATCAAGGAGTTGCTTGCCTTGCAAATCACTGTCAGGAATAAAATCAGGATCTGCAAAACCGTCTTCTTCTTCTTCGATGATGTCGGTCTCTACTCGTTGCGAACAACAAGAAAAAGAGGATATCAGCAAACTCCAAATGGCAAAAAGAAAATAGACAGATAAACAGGTAAACACAATTCGAATCAAACAGGCAACTGCTATTCATGAAATATTTGAATTTAAACATCGAATTATAGATGCTAAAATTATTTGAAATAAAATGATTGTTCATTAGCTACTTTGGAGGATGCAACACTCAAAGAAACAGAGCCCTCTCTGTTTTTCTCAAAAGAACCAAGAAGAGAGCACTTTGAAAAACTATATCATCTAGGGTTATAAACCTAACAAGATTGATGTGCATCGACTACAGAAATTAGAGTTTAAGTCTTGAATTAGCTAGAGCATACCTTAATTATCAAGTCTAACAACTTCTTTTAACTTTTAGGGTTTGGATGAAACTTGAAAACTACTAATGAAAAGGCTTGGTTGAACTCTGGACTTGGCTACAAAACTGGCTAAGGAAAAAGGACTAAACCATATTACTTAAGGTTATTGCACTTATTGAAACTAAGTGAACCAAAGCTCTAAAACAGAATATTTTTCTGGAATCTGGTTGAACAAACTTTGGTTATCATTTCTACACTATTCTTCCAAAATTTCTTACTTGAATGAGTTATTTTACACATGGTTGAAAAAGCTTGATTGTTTCAATCATTCAGCAAAACATAAAAAGAAGACTCATTCCCTTAACCTGTTTTGCATACAAACCTTAACAAAATATCATTATTTTTCTAGAATCTACTAGAATATACTTTGTGAAGTACTTCTATACCATTTTTACATTTCTTCTCATTCATATAATCCATTTTATCATATGTTAAAAAGGGCTATATGAACGTAAAAACTAACTTATAACCTTTCAATTTTTCATTTTCATTTATTTCTAAACTATTCAACATCTTATATCCATTTTCTTCCTGAAATCAGGGCATGATCTTAAAAACATTTTAAAAGTGAATTTGAGTTATTTTGAACTTGTTCATAGCAAATTACATCTATTTTGGTTATAACTAGTATTGTTTTTCTTAATTGAACAACTATCACAAATACTTTTCCTAAGTGTTTTCATATGAGCAACTCCCATGATACATACCTCAATAGAATGAACTTTTAAACATTCAAACTTTAATCTTTTCTTTCATTTACTCAATTTCATTTTTCATGCTTAATATTCATTTTTAAGCAACATGATATATAATAAGGTATCAAAGAAACATTTGGTCTATTTGAAATACTCATAACTCCGAGACTCAACAAAAACTTACTTTTCCTTAATTGGATCCTCCCAAAAATATTTTATTCATATGACCCTATTTACTCTTAAGCTTCTCTTTAATTTTTCCTAAAATCACATTTTACTCATCTATAGAAATTTTTGTATATTCTGAAACTACAGAATATTATACGAATTTAGAAATTAGTTTCACTAAATTTGGCCAGATGATTCAAAAGTTACAAGCATTTGAATATTGGCCGTTTTCTGAAAATCATCCAAAAATTGAAAATACGCTTTCGCTCAGAGGAAACGGTTTCCGCCACGCGCGCCAAAACCGAGTTCAAACCCGCGGCCTCGCTGACGTGTGGGGTCCATCGGTCAGCGACTCAAAGCAGAGCACCGGGGACTCTTGCTCGCCGCCGGCGAAGCAGCCTCGCCGCGGCGGAATGGGCAGCGGCATGAGCACTAGCACGTCAAGGCGAACCTAGGAGAGGTGTTTGTTTGCCGGAAGAGAAACGGAGCAAGGCTGCCACCGCGAGGGTGCGGCGGTGCCATGACCGTGACGGTGGAAGCTCGGCTAGAGGCAGAAATTCCGGCGGCCTAGGGTTTGTACAGCTACAGTGAAGCAAGGAGAGTCGAGCTCACCTGGCGGTTAGGTCGGAGAAAGCCCCAGACACGCTGCCACCGCGCGCCGGCCGTGAAGAAGAAGAGCGGCGATGCGGCGGCGCTGTGAGCAAAATGGAACCAAAACTGCGCTTGATCAGTGATTCTTAGACGCTAGAGAAGCTCAGAGTGGAGTTGATTCGGAGGATTGGGGAGGAACTCACCCGATTCGACGGTTTCCCCCCTTTCGGGTTCCTCCGGCTCAACGAGGAAGATGACGCCCCTTGAGGCTCTCGGCTCGACAAAATGGAAAGGTGAGGTGTGTGAGGGCACGGCGACACAAGTGCAAGGCTTAAAGCCAACTGAAGATGATCACATTCGCGGTTTCGGGCGCACCGCATCGGTCGGCTTCGTCTGTACCGAGCGCAACGAACGACACTGCCGCCTCCCTGGTGCGACTCGGCCGGAATCAAGTGGGCACAGGCGAGGTGGAGGAGCTCTACTCGCGACGTGGAGAGCTGAGCTTGCGCCGGACGGGAGCAGGTGGGGATCGGACGCGAAGGATGGCGGGGACGGCGACTCAGCTCGACCAGGGGAGAAGAAAGGGAAAGGAAATCGCGAACTGAGGCTGACATGTGGGACCAGGGCCCACTGGCAGTGAGACAGCCTCGCCTCAGCTGACCAGCGCGTCATCGCTTCAACAGGGCCGGGCCCACTTGTCAGCGAGATAATCGATTTTAATGTGATAAGACAGAAGGAGATTTCTCTAGAACTCGGATTTGTTTAAGCCCTAAACAAACTCCAGATTTTTCCAAACTTTTTTAATAAGTCCTAATTAAAGTCACACGTCTACTGGAAAATTTTGAGACAAAAACTCATTTTGGGCCATTTGTTAAAATTCTGACACTCTACCCTGGTTCTAAACTTTGATTTCGGTTTTTGATTTAATTACAGGTTCATTTTCTAAGATTTATTTTTAAAACTTTTTGGAGAGGTTTTAATCCTTATAATTGGACCATTGTAAAATTTTCAAATCAAAAACACGAGCCATTATTTTATAAAAATTCTGACAATCACTTTCCTTACATTTTGGACCCACTGTATTTGAATTTTTAAGAGGGTTATTTCAAATACTTTAATTATGAAAATTTTATCAGTGATGCATCATATCTCCAAGGATTTATATAAATTTTATTGGATTTTCTTGACATTAATTATTTTTCTTTCTATTTTTTGATTCACTGTTTTTAGTCAAAAAGTAGATACATATTTTATTTAACTTACCCCTAAATTTATAAAAATTCTAGTTGCTGGTCAAACATCATTACCAGCTCAAATAGGACTCATGGTAAAATTTCCTAAATTTTATTTTCATCTTTTTACCTTTTTCTTTGCTTTTCCCTTTTTATTTAATCTTTTCCCATAACACAAAATCTAAGGAATTCTAATTGGAGCAAATAATACCTAGAATTTCAAAACCACTTATATTAAGATTTAAACTATTTATTTTCCATTATTCCAAACTTTCAGGTCGTTACAGATCCACCCCCCTTACAGAAATCTCACCCCCGGGATTTGACAGGCTAAAAGGAAGAAGGGGTTTAAAAGAAATCCGGGAATTCTTCCCTAAGGCGATCCTCTCACTCCCATGTCGCTTCCTCTTCCGAATGATTACTCCATTGCACTTTTAGCATCTTATGGGCTTTATTTCGAGTATGGCGCTCCGCTTCTTCAAGAATTTTCACCGGACGCTCTCGGTAGGTTAAGTCAGGTTGAAGATCAAGATCTTCCAACTGGGTAAGTTCAGTCGGAACACGGAGGCAGTTCTTCAGTTGCGACACATGGAAAACGTTATGCACACTGGATAATTGAGTAGGCAACTACAATCTATATGCCTTCTCTCCCATCTTCTCCAGGATGCAATAAGGTCCGATATACCGAGGAGCGAGCTTGCCTCGAACCTGGAATCGACAAACTCCACGAAGAGGTGAAACTTTAAGATAAACATAATCGCCAACCTCGAAGCTTAAGTCACGTCGACGAGTGTCGGCATAACTTTTCTGGCGAGATTGAGCTTCCCTCAACCGGCTTCTGATTAAATCCACTTGTTCTTGGGCTTCATTAATCAAATCAGGACCGAAGAACTGTCTTTCACCCACTTCAGACCAAAAAAGTGGTGTTCGACATTTTCTTCCATAAAGGGCCTCAAAAGGTGACATCTGCAGACTAGCTTGAAAGCTATTGTTGTAAGAAAACTCTGCAAATGCGAGGCACTTCTCCCAATTCGTGCTATAAGACAGCACACAAGCCCGCAACATGTCTTCAAGAGTCTGATTTGTTCTTTCAGTCCGCCCATCAGTCTGTGGATGGTAGGCAGAACTAAATTTCAAATTGGTTCCCAACAATTTGTGCAGCTGTTCCCAGAAATGAGATGTGAACTGTGATCCACGGTCAGACACAATCATCTTCGGGACACCATGCAACCGCACAATATTTGAAACATAGAGCTCTGCCAATTTAACTGTAGAATCCCTAGTCTTGACAGGGATGAAATGAGCTACCTTCGTCAGCCTGTCGACAATAACCCAAATGGAATCACTCCCCTTCGGGTTCGAGGAAGACCAGTAATGAAATCCATACTGATATCATCCCATTTCCATTCTGGAATTTGCAATGGCTGAAGAAGTCCAGCTGGACGCTGATGTTCAGCCTTAACTCGTTGACATACATCACACTTTGCGACATATTCAGCGACATTCTTCTTCATACCGGGCCACCAATATTCCTTCTTAAGATCCTGGTACATCTTGGTACTACCAGGATGAATAGATAATGGTGACTCATGAATTTCGCAAAATTAGTTTCTTGATCTCGGATCATTCGCACATATATTCGAGTTCCTCTCATGATTATCCCATCAGGGCTTTCCAAGAACTCAGAATCCGTGCCTTCTTTCAACTGATTCCGAATCTCAACAACGGCTTCATCTTTACACTGTGCAGCCTTAATTTGACCTTTCAGAGTGGGCTGCAACTGCAGATTGGCCACATAACCATTTTCAACCAAATTCAGATTGAGCTTCTGAAATTCATGAACTAACTCAGACTGTTTTGAACCCAACATGCAATAAAGCTTGCGGCTAAGAGCATCGGCCACGACATTGGCTTTGCCAGGATGGTAGTGAATGCCGAGATCATAGTCTTTGATTAGCTCTAGCCATCTTCTTTGTCTCAGATTCAGGTCTGGCTGAGTAAAGAAATATTTGAGGCTCTTGTGGTCAGTGTAGACTTCCGTTCTGTTTCCAATGAGATAGTGCCGCCAGATTTTAAGGGCGTGCACAACTGCAGCTAGCTCTAGGTCATGTGTGGGATAATTCTGCTCATGAGGACGGAGTTGTCGAGAAGCATAAGCGACAACCCGACCCTCTTGCATCAACACACAACCTAGGCCGTGAAGCGATGCATCACAGTACACTTCAAAACTCTTATGGATATCTGGCAAGATGAGCACCGGAGCAGAGGTTATCTTTTCCTTCAGTTTCTGAAAGCTTTCCTCACAACCAGGAGTCCATTCAAATTTCCTTTCCTTTTTCAGAAGCTGAGTTAGTGGCTTAGCAATTTTAGAGAAATTTTCAATAAACCGGCGATAATATCCGGCGAAGCCTAGAAAACTTCGAATCTTTGGCACTAATTGCGGCCTTTCCCAAGCCAATACTGCTTCTACTTTACTTGGGTCGACGGCAACCCCACCTTCGGACAGAATATGCCCCAGAAAAGCGACTTCTTTCAACCAGAACTCACACTTCTCAAATTTGGCACACAATTTGTTCTCCCGAAGCTTACTAAGGACCAAGTGCAAATGTTGCCTATGCTCTTCCTCGTTTTTGGAATAAATGAGGATGTCATCAAGAAAGACCACCACAAATTTATCTAAATACTCCATAAAGACTTTGTTCATCAGGTTCATAAAGCTTGCTGGAGCATTTGTCAGCCCAAACGACATTACGGTATACTCATATAAACCATAACGCGTAGTGGGGCGGTCTTTGGAATGTCTGAGGGTCTGATTTTCAATTGAAAATATCCCAACTTTAAATCTATCTTGGAGAAGACTTGCGCCCCATTCAATTGATCAAACAGATCATCTATCCGGGGAAGCGGATACTTATTTTTAATAGTCACTTCATTTAAGGCACGATAGTCTACGCACATACGCAGACTATTGTCCTTTTTCTTCACAAAAAGAACCGGACTCCCCCAGGGCGAAGAACTGGGACGAATGAACCCCTTATCAAGTTGTTCCTTAAGTTGCTTTTTCAATTCTACCAATTCATTTGGAGGCATCCGAAATGGTCGTTTTGATATCGGTGCAGTTCCCGGCACCAAATCAATCATAAATTCCATATCGCGATCCGGAGGTACTCCCGGCAATTCAGTAGGAAAGACATCCGGGAATTCACTAACGACTGCCACTTCACTTAAACTAGAAACAGAGGCAGAATACCAGACTGTCTGAGGTGTTGAAATTTCAGTACTTGAGGTAAATTCTACATGCACCCCCTCTTGATTTTCAAGGGTTATGGATCGATTAGCACAATCTATACAACCCTTACTTTTAGCTAACCAATCCATGCCCAGAATCACATCCAAACTAGACGTTTCTATCACGATGAGATCAGCATAAAACATAACCCCATTGATCTCTATACCAACCCTAGAACAGAAACTAGCAGCTCTAATAGTAGCTCCAGGTGATTGCACAATCATATGAACAGGCAAAAGAGAGACCTCCAAATTATGTTGCTCAGAAAACTTCTTCGAGATGAAAGAATGAGAAGCTTCTGAATCGAATAAAACCAAGGTAGGAATAGATTGCACGGGAAACATACCAAGCATGACATCTGGCGCATCTTGCGCCTCCTCAGTCGTCACGTGATGAAGACGTCCAACATTACCACCTTGAGTAGGTGGTGGAGCCGATCCCTGAGATTGCCGCTTCGCCCCATCTTGTGAGCGGCCCTGAGCTTGAGGTCGCTGTCCAGCCTTCTTCTTAGGACAAGCGTTGGCATAGTGCCCACGCTCGTTGCAATGAAAGCAAGTGATATTAGCGGCCTGCTTCTGAACAACAACAGCCGATCTCGGTTGCTGCCCCTGACGGACTGGCTGCGATGACTGCTGTTGAACAAAGCGGGGAGTCTGACTCTGAACCCGCTGAGCCTGGCGTTGGACCCTTTGGGCCTGGATCGGTGGTGGTCGACGAACATTAGTCGACTGCCACCCTGGTGATCGAGACGATCCAGCTCCAGAAGAACTACGCGCAAGCCACTTGCGCTTTCGGCTTTCCAGCACATTGCGGCTACCATGTTCCACCCTCACCGCTTTATCAACGAGGGTCTGGAAGTCATCGATGTCTTGAGCAATCAAAGCCCACTTAATCTCCTCATTTAGGCTTTCCCGAAACCTTTCAATCCTCCTCGCCTCATCAGCTACTTCATATGTGGCATATCTGGATAGCTGATTGAAGCGATGCAGGTACTCCATCACTGACATTGACCCCTGCTTTAGGTCCAGAAATTCCCGCTTTTTCACCTCAATCACACTAGCTGGAATGTGAGTGCGGCGAAAGCACCACAACTCGTGCCATAAGACCACTCGACCTTCAGAAGCATCGCTGGTAGTTCTCCCACCAAACCGCATGGTCCCTTGCAACCGATAGGAGGCATACAAGACTTTCTCCTATCATCACACTGTGCAATGGCCAACTTGCTCTCCACAGCTCTCAACCAATCATCAGCATCGAGAGGCTCGGCAGTAGGGGAGAAAACTGGTGGCTGTGTCCTTAGAAACTCATTCAACTTAGACACCTGAGGTGCTCCACCATTTCCCCCACGAACCACATTCTGAGGCGCCGTATTCTGGGCTATCTGCTGAAGCAACAGGGCATTCGCCTGCCTTCCTTGCTCGATCATAGCCAGGACTTGCGCCATTGTAGGTGGCTGCGGCAACTGATCCTCCGGAATATCCCCCTGAGCAGGCGGCGGATCCGGAACATCATGACGAGCAGCTCGTGAAGATGAGGCCCGCGTCGTGGGATGTTGAGGATTTGGTTGGGCCGGCGTGGAAACATTTGCTCTAGGATCACGAGCGTCCTGAGCCGCGTCAGACCCCAAAATTTGACTGAGGGATCTTGTCGACCTCATCCTGCAATTACAACCTTTTAGCATACTACAGAAAAGAACACTACTTTAAAATTTATGGCCGGCATAACATTTCACATAGCTAACTCATGCTCTCTTAATAGTCGTGAATGATTATCTCATCGAAAACTTCCACTTCAAGGCTAAAATTTGCGAGAGAAAATCACCACTATTAATTCACACAAAAAGAAGCAACTCAAAAACTTTATACTGCAAAACATGCTACACACATACACATAAGTAAATTCATATCTTAGTTACCACTAAAACATGTACATACAATTTATTTTCACACAACAGCCAACTCAACCTCCTTGTCATTTGGGTTCATGCTTTCAAACATATGCATATACATACTTTAGCAAACTAACACTACTACTCTTTCCTGCAATTCAGGTTCTCATCATCTGAACACTCACCAACACAACACTCCAAACTTACAGGGAGAAAAATTCACAGCACAAACCCTTCCCAGATACACTCAAAGTATTAAGCAACTAGGAAATTTCAATTTATTCTTACTACTTCTTCTCTGCGGTTTTTATTCTTTCTTCAAACTATCACAATTATAATACAGGAAGAAGAGTAGAGCACATTCAGAACACTAAGCCAGTACAGGAATTTCCAATTTCTATCTAGCCATCACTATTTCTTCCATCATCACTACCAGCACAACTGGGATCACTACTTCCTACATTTTCGGCAGCAACTTCCTAGAACCACAGCCATTCTATCACAAGCACAACATAGCAAGACTATCAAATATTTTTCTCACAAGCACACATACAAAGCATTGATCCAATTTCTATACTCAACAGCAATCTTCACACTACACATCATAACACATATCATTTGCATACATAGATATGGATCGCTTTCATACGAAGGTCAGCACCACCTCTTGAAATTTTCGCCCCCGTTGTCAAACACCAGAAATTTCAGCACAAGGAACATAGGAGAAACTAAATGCACTCTTCCATAAGCACATATACACATCACTAGCTTGTTCACACAAGATTCAATTCCACACTTACATTTTTACATGTCCTACTCCTAGTTACCAAAATGAGACTATTTTAACTAGTAAATTCAGCACAACCTTCATTATTTACAAGGTTCTTGCAACACTTATATTACATTAAAATCACATCTTAGCAACTACATTATCACATACTACTAGATTTTTCTACATCCCATTCCACTACTTCATATTCCCACATTCCTAACCACACATCTCCTTCGGCGATACACCCGTGGAGTGCTAGGGCGGTAGGTGCAAATACTATATGGATTGATGCCCTTGTCATTAATGAGCCTAGGGCAACTCCCAATAGTTGACATCATGGCATTTGCACCCACTCCCGGCGTAGGCACATAAGACATAGGTGGAGGGCGTTGCGCCGTCGGAATCCTCGGAGCCTCACTAGTTAACACCGTGCGTGGTAAGGCATGCCTCGCCACACACAATGTCACCCGGGACTCCAAGAATGCCACACGACGCCGAGTCTCAAGCAACTCTTGCGCCAACTTCACGTAATGGCTATCTAACCTATTAGTAAACTCCACCATGACCTTTAAATTGCCATTTCCCACTCCAACGTGATCCCTATACACATTACTCCCTACCAACGGTCTCCCAGGTAGGTAGTAATGGTGAGGGCTCAAGTCAGGTAGCACGTGCCGGAGTCGTACTATGGCTAGGTATGCCGCTTCATTCATAGAAGCGTCTATCGACGACCCACTACCCATATAGCTCCTCTCTCCCTCACTGTGGGCCGGCCTAGGAGGAATAAACACACGAGCAGCGTACTCCTTGGTCACTGGGCTCAAGTACGCCTGGAAAACCACGTATCTCGGGCACCCTCAAACCGACAACTCAAGCAACGATCGCAAGACTCCCATCATACCTGAGTGCTCGGGGACTCTCGACTCGTGGCAAGGAACAAACCGGGCCATCTACAAAATACAAGACAAGATAAGCTTATAAACATAATTAGGAATAGCGAAGAAACTACGAACAAGAAAATTAGCATTAGGCTAAATTCCATTATTAGTAGTGGATAGAGTTTTGTTTACTTCCAAATTAAGTTTTCACACTTCTAACTAGCGACCATTTCTCCCCAAGGTTCCTACGGTCGATGGCTCGATACCATTCTTTGTGAGACCCGCTCGATGAACAGGAAACTCCATGTGATTACTGTGCTATTCCCTGGATCAGTAGCTAGCACTCACATGTTTACAACATTCGTATCAAAATCATACACGCAAACATATAGAAGATCTTACATCACTGAAATAATTATACAGAGTTCAGTACAAATTTAAACCATTTTAACAGTGGAAATTAAAAGCGGAAAACCAAAAGGAAACTAAAATTCCAAATAGCCTTGCGGATGCCCACTAAACCCTCAGGCACTGACTAGGCAACCTAGAAGAGACTATCGTCAAAACCCCGAGACTCGCTCGAAAGAAAGCGTCGTCGCGATCGCAACCTTCTTCCTCCGAGACAAGCGATGCAAGATTGAGTACATTGGTACTCAAGAAGACTTATATTGGTTTACGATGCAAATAAATAATTATGCAGCCGAGCAATGGACAGCTATGGTTATTTTGCATTTGCATGAAACATTAAAAGAGTAAGCATAATAGATTGCAACATCGCATTTTAATAAAAGCAATTGAAAGACGAATGATAAGCAAATATTCCAGATTTTCAACCCATCTACCCGATCGCATATAACCCCTGTGTCGATCCTTTGACACAAAAGATGGTTGAGAAACAGCTTCAAAAGCCCAACCCATTTTGGAAATCACCAAAACTCTAGCATTGGGAGGATTTTCCCCAAGTGCCCATTACATGGCGCGCGCTAATCGATCGATCTTTCACTCTGCAGAGGTGTACACTTTACCCACAAGGAATGATCAACCTCTTTTGCGGTGCCGCTTAACACACTTCCTTCTGTGTCGGCAAGGAGATCATACAAAGCCGTTACATTATTTAAATATGGCTTTACACCAGCCCGGGCGTTAACCTCGCCACAAGACAGAGACACTCACCCAAGCCGTGGATCCACATTTATCACACACACACACACCACGCCTCGTCCGGGCAAGGCGTACACCGTTGCATTGGTTTGTAGAAACCCCTACTGCATGCAGACTGACCGGACCGCTGTGCAATCTCCCGCCTTCCATAGATGCAAAGCCAAATCTAAACAACTTATTAAGCTAAGACCCGCCCATACAAGCCCTTGTGGTTGCACGAAACATGGTTCTACAACATCCCATTTGCTCGGTCCTTAATCCGACACGGGCGATACTCCACCCTAGCTACGTGCAAATCCTTTTGCACAACCGGCTAGCGCGAAATAACCACCCGCGTCAAAACATAATTTTGTTTGAGGGTTTTTAGCAAATTATCATCAACCAGTTTCCAAAAGATCATATGACAGTTGAAAAGACTGAAAACACCAACGAGAGGCTTAAGCTGGAAATATTATTATGCTAGCGGTTATACCCAAACATGACATTAAGTATGTCTAGCTCAATCTAAGGTTTACAAGGTTCACAAGTCCATACAGATTGAGACAAACCATAATTTACAGGATTAACTACAGTTCTAACCCAAAATAGCACTTTTAGGGAGAATTATCCGGATGCACTGTACATAAGCAAAAGCAACATATAGTAGGTGAATTATCAGGCTCAACGTGATCAAGGAGTTGCTTGCCTTGCAAATTACTGTCAGGAATAAAATCTGGATCTGCAGAACCGTCTTCTTCTTCTTCGATGATGTCGGTCTCTACTCGTTGCGAACAAGAAGAAAAAGAGAATATCAGCAAACTCCAAATGGCAAAAAGAAAACAGATAGATAAACAGGTAAACACAATTCGAATCAAACAGGCAACTGCTATTCATGAAATATTTGAATTTAAACATCGAATTATAGATGCTAAAATTATTTGAAATAAAATGATTGTTCATTAGCTACTTTGGAGGATGCAACACTCAAAGAAACAGAGCCCTCTGTTTTTCTCAAAAGAACCAAGAAGAGAGCACTTTGAAAAACTATATCATCTAGGGTTATAAACCTAACAAGATTGATGTGCATCGACTACAGAAATTAGAGTTTAAGTCTTGAATTAGCTAGAGCATACCTTAATTATCAAGTCTAACAACTTCTTTTAACTTTTAGGGTTTGGATGAAACTTGAAAACTACTAATGAAAAGGCTTGGTTGAACTCTGGACTTGGCTACAAAACTGGCTAAGGAAAAAGGACTAAACCATATTACTTAAGGTTATTGCACTTATTGAAACTAAGTGAACCAAAGCTCTAAAACAGAATATTTTTCTGGAATCTGGTCGAACAAACTTTGGTTATCATTTCTACACTATTCTTCCAAAATTTCTTACTTGAATGAGTTATTTTACACATGGTTGAAAAAGCTTGATTGTTTCAATCATTCAGCAAAACATAAAAAGTAGACTCATTCCCTTAACCTGTTTTGCATACAAACCTTAACAAAATATCATTATTTTTCCAGAATCTACTAGAATATACTTTGTGAAGTACTTCTATACCATTTTTACATTTCTTCTCATTCATATAATCCATTTTATCATATGTTAAAAAGGGCTATATGAACGTAAAAACTAACTTATAACCTTTCAATTTTTCATTTTCATTTATTTCTAAACTATTCAACATCTTATATCCATTTTCTTCCTGAAATCAGGGCATGATCTTAAAAACATTTTAAAAGTGAATTTGAGTTATTTTGAACTTGTTCATAGCAAATTACATCTATTTTGGTTATAACTAGTATTGTTTTTCTTAATTGAACAACTATCACAAATACTTTTCCCTAAGTGTTTTCATATGAGCAACTCCCCATGATACATACCTCAATAGAATGAACTTTTAAACATTCAAACTTTAATCTTTTCTATCATTTACTCAATTTCATTTTTCATGCTTAATATTCATTTTTAAGCAACATGATATATAATAAGGTATCAAAGAAACATTTGGTCTATTTGAAATACTCATAACTCCGAGACTCAACAAAAACTTACTTTTCCTTAATTGGATCCTCCCAAAAATATTTTATTCATATGACCCTATTTACTCTTAAGCTTCTCTTTAATCTTTCCTAAAATCACATTTTACTCATCTACAGAAATTTTTGTATATTCTGAAACTATAGAATATTATACGAATTTAGAAATTAGTTTCACTCAATTTGGCCAGATGATTCAAAAGTTACAAGCATTTGAATATTGGCCGGTTTCTGAAAATCATCCAAAAATTGAAAATACGCTTTCACTCAGAGGAAACGGTTTCCGCCGCGCGCGCCAAAACCGAGTTCAAACCCGCGGCCTCGCTGACGTGTGGGGTCAACCGGTAAGCGACTCAAAGCAGAGCGCCGGGGACTCTTGCTCGCCGCGGCGGAATGGGCAGCGGCATGAGCACTAGCACGTCAAGGCGAACCTAGGAGAGGTGTTTGCTTGCTGGAAGAGAACGAGCAAGGCTGCCACCGCGAGGGTGCGGCGGCGCCATGACCGTGACGGTGGAAGCTCGGCTAGAGGCAAAAATTTCGGCGGCCTAGGGTTTGTACAGCTACAGTGAAGCAAGGAGAGTCGAGCTCACCTGGCGGTTAGGTCGAAGAAAGCCCTAGACACGCTGCCACCGCGCGCCGACCGTGAAGAAGAAGAGCGGCGATGCGGCGGCGCTGTGAGCAAAATGGAACCAAAACTGCGCTTGATCAGTGATTCTTAGACGCTAGAGAAGCTCAGAGTGGAGTTGATTCGGAGGATTGGGGAGGAACTCACCCGATTCGACGGTTTCCCCCCTTTCGGGTTCCTCCGGCTCAACGAGGAAGATGACGCCCCTTGAGGCTCTCGGCTCGACAAAATGGAAAGGTGAGGTGTGTGAGGGCACGGCGACGCAAGTGCAAGGCTTAAAGCCAACTGAAGATGATCACATTCGCGGTTTCGGGCGCACTGCATCGGTCGGCTTCGTCTGTACCGAGCGCAACGAACGACACTGCCGCCTCCCTGGTGCGACTCGGCCGGAATCAAGTGGGCACAGGCGAGGTGGAGGAGCTCTACTAGCGACGTGGAGAGCTGAGCTTGCGCCGGATTGGAGCAGGTGGGGATTGGACGCGAAGGACGGCGGGGACGGCGACTCAGCTCGACCAGGGGAGAAGAAAGGGAAAGGAAATCGCGAACTGAGGCTGACATGTGGGACCGGGGCCCACTGGCAGCGAGATAGCCTCGCCTCAGCTGACCAGCGCGTCAACGCTTCAACAGGGCCGGGCCCACTTGTCAGCGAGATAATCGATTTTAATGTGATAAGACAGAAGGAGATTTCTCTAGAACTCAGATTTGTTTAAGCCCTAAACTAACTCTAGATTTTTCCAAACTTTTTTACTAAGTCCTAATTAAAGTCACACGTCTACTGGAAAATTTTGAGACAAAAAATCATTTTGGGAAATTTGTTAAAATTCTGACACTCTACCCTGGTTCTAAACTTTGATTTCGGTTTTTGATTTAATTACAGGTTCATTTTCTAAGATTTATTTTTAAAACTTTTTTGAGACGTTCCAATCCTTATAATTGGACCACTGTAAAAGTTTCAAATAAAAAACACGAGCCATTATTTTATAAACATTTTGACAATCACTTTCCTTACATTTTGGACCCACTGTATTTGAATTTTTAAGAGGCTTATTTCAAACCATTTAATTATAAAAATTTTATCAGTGATGCAACATATCTCCAAGGATTTATATAAATTTTCTTGGATTTTCTTGACATTAATTATTTTTCTTTCTACTTTTTCTTTGTACTTTTTGATTCACTGTTTTTAGTCAAAAAGTAGATACATATTTTATTTAACTTACCCCTAAATTTATAAAAATTCTAGTTACTGGTCAAACATTATGACCAGCTCAAATAGGACTCATGGTAAAATTTCCTAAATTTTATTTTCATCTTTTTACCTTTTTCTTTGCTTTTCCCTTTTTATTTAATCTTTCCACATAACACAAAATCTAAGGAATTCTAATTGCAGCAAATAATACCTAGAATTTCAAAACCACTTATATTAAGATTTAAACTATTTATTTTCCATTATTCCAAACTTTCAGGTCGTTACAGCAGTCGTCTCCGATGATTCTCCAGCCGCACTAGCAGGTGAAATAGGATCCCTAGGTTCTGCTGATACTCTAGGAGTCCTTGTCCAGTGAAGAGATGGCCGACTGCGAGCTTTTGCTCATGCAGCCATTAGCGCCGCCGCACCTTCTCGGTGCCGACCACCTTCCCGGCCATCCCCCGGCGAATGGGTACCACCCATTCCGTCGTGCCGGACTTAGTTTGCCGGCGGTGAGCCTTAAACCGAGCGCTCTATTTTGATTCACTGACCCGAGGGCCCCACTTGGCAGTCTCTCCGAGTCGTTGGCCCACGCGCCAGTCGCATCCTTCGCAGCGGCCACGGCAAAGCGAGCCACGGCCGTCACCGCGGATCACACCGCGCGCCGGCCGACGACGGGGCGGTTTGTAAGTCGGGCCGGGCCGATTCAAACGCGTCTAACGCGCGCGCGGTGAAAAGCCGTTTTCGAGATTTGAAAACGTATTTCTGAATTTCAGTGATTTTCAGAAACCGAGCCACTTCAAAGGTCCATAAGTTTTGAACTATAGCTCCAAAATTGGTGAAATAAAATTCTATATTCTTGTAAAATCAAGCTCTTTGAGAATATGTAAAAATATTTTAAAAACCATCCCTGGGAAATTTTGAAATTCAAATTTGAATAAAGAGGCTAAATAGAAGTTGTATATAAAATTTCTGTAAATAAGCTTAGCAGATTATGAAACTAATTTTTCTAGGATCCTTATGTTTCCAGGAACCCAGATATATAAGAATATCTAATTTTCATGCATGTTTGAATTACTTTCATTTAAGTCTTGTTTTCAATACACTAAGAATTCAAATAGGTATAATAGTATTAAGGGAATATAAAAGAAACAAAAATTTAATTCATGAGTAATAGGGTGGCAGTAGCATGGTTAAATTTGTTTAAGTTGTAATTTGGTTTGAGTTAACTTTAAGTTATGTAGTAATTATTGTGCCAATTTCACTCACGCATATATATGCATATATATGTGCATAGGAAATAAAATAGTTAGGATGGGGTTTAAACGGTTTTAAACCATAAGCAAGCCTAGTAACCTAGCTTAAATAAGATTTAGGGTGATCAACCCCATATCTTATGTTTTAATTTTTTTTTAATTCCAATAATTTTAGCATCTATAATTCGAAGTTATAAATATTAGAATTCACAATTTTAGTCTCTTGAATTCGTAAATTCTGAATAAATAATCTGTAAGAAAAACCCATGTTGTTCATTACAGAAAGTATTAACGCTTTGAATGCATAATTATTTACCCTGTGAAATCTTAAAAGTTTATAAGTCAACCCTCCAAAGATACCCCTGTTTTCTGTAGTAAATTCTTATTTGACTTACTGTCTGTCTTCTTTTCGCCCTTTCGAAATTTGGATTTTTACTATATTTCCGCTTGATTGTCGTGTAGAGTCCGACGTCCTCGAAGAGGAAGACGACGCCGTCGCTGATCCAGATCCAGAGTTAGACAGCGAGTTGCAAGGCAAGCACCGCCTTGAACATGTCGAGCCTAATAATTTACCTACAATATGTTTTTTTTGCTTATGTACGATGCATCCGGATAGTTCTCCCTAAAAATGCTAATTTGGGTTAGAACTGTAGTTAGTCCTGTAAATTATGGTTTGCCTCAATCTGTATGAACATGTGAACCTTGTAAACCTTAGTTGGAAACTAGACATACTTAATGTCATTCTGGGTATAACCGCTAGCGTAAAATATCTGCTTAAGCTGTTGGTCGTGTTTTCAATCTTTTCAACGAATGCATGATCCTCATGTGGGAAAATGTTGCTGGTACTTTGGCTAAAAACCAAAACTAAAACTATGGTTTTGATGCGGGCGATTATTGGCAATAGCCGGTGGTGCAAAGGGAGTTGCACGTAGTGTAGGGTGGAGTATCGCCCGTGTCGGATTAAGGACCGAGCAATGGGACGCTATAGATCCAAGAATTTCGTACAACCACGAGGGCTTGTATGGGCGGGTCTTAGCCTATTAAGTTGTTTAGATGTGGCTTTGCATATAAGGAAAGCGGGAGATTGCACAGGCATTCCGGTTTGGTTTGCTTGTAGGGGTTTCTACATACCAATGCAACGGTGTACGCCTTGCCATGAACAGAAATATGGTGTTGGGTGTGATGAAAATGGATCCACGACTTGGTTGAGTGTTTCTGTTTCCATGGCGAGGGTCAAACGTCCCGGGCTGGTTCAAAGCCACATCTAGATAATGTAACAGCTCTGTATGATCTCCTTGCCGACACACCAAAGGAAGTGTGAAAATTGGCCTGCCAAAAGAGGTTGATCATTCCTTGTGGGTAAAGCTTTACACCTCTGTAGAGTGTAAATCTAATCGATTAGACGTGTCCACGGTTATGGACGCTTGGTGAAGTCATTCCAATGTTAGAACTCTTTGGTATTTTCTGGAAAATGGGTTTGAAGAGGAAACCGTTTTGCAACAAGTTTTTCGTGTCAAAGGACAGACACCGGGGATCCTTGCAGTCGGGTGGGCTGGGTTGATGGACTTGAATAATTGCTTATCGCTTTATATTTCAATTGCCTATTTGAAAATGCGATGTTTTAATCTATTATGTCATATCTTTAAATGTTTATGCAATTGCAAAATAAACATCAACCTGCCATGATTAGCCTGCATAACTACTTAATTGCATTTGTCAAACACTATAAGTCTTGCTGAGTACCAATGTACTCAATCTTTCATCTACTGTCTCAGAGGACGAAGCCTGCGAAGTGCCAGACGACTCGTACTATCACGCAGGGCACGGAATATTCGATGATGATTTTCCCTAGGTTTGCCAAGTCAGTTGCATGAGGGTTAGCGGGTAAACCACGTGGCTTTTGGAGTTTTAAATTCCCTATTTTTCGCTGTTGCAAAAATTTAACTCTGTATAATTATTTTTGCTTGTAATGTATGCTTATCAGTTTAATATCTTGTGGTTGTGATATGAATGTTGTAAACATGTGAATGCTAGCCACTGATCATGAGACTAGTACAGTAATCACATGGAGGTTCCTGTTTGCAAAAACGGGGTCTCACAGCGTTGGTATCAGAGCCACACTGACTGTAGAAAACCCTGGGTAAATGGTCGCTAGATAGTGATATGAAAGGTTAATTTGGAAAAAAAATAAATAAATAAAACTTTATCCTCTACTAATAATGAAATTTAGCATATGTTCTAATTTTCTTATTTGTGGTTTCTTAGCTATTCCTAATAATTATTATTAATCTCTTCTTCTCTTTTATTTTGTAGATGACACGTTACGTACCTTGCCATGAGTCGATCATTCCAGAACTGGGTGGAATGATGGGGGTACTACATCATCTTCTAGAGGATTGTCATTATGAGAGCGTCTCGAGATATGTGGTATTCCAAGCATACTTGAGCTCGGAGACTAAGGAATATGCCACTAGAGTTTTCATATCCCCAAGACCGACTTTCAATGAGGGGGAGAGAACTTTTGATGGATATGGATCATCCATAGATGCTTCGATGAATGAAGCTGCCTATCAAGCTGTGATCCACCTTCGCCATGTGCTTCCAGACTTGGATCCTGCTTACTGCTATTTTCCTAGAAGACCCCTGGTTGGAGATAATGTATATAGTGACCACACTAGGGTTAGGAGTAATGGTCTTAGGGTCATGTTGAGTTTTGTAAATAATCTAGACAAGCACTATGTACAGTTAGCACAGGAACTGTTGGAAACCCGACGACGAATGTCATTTTTGGAGGCCCACTTGGCCCCGTGCGTAGCGAGAGGTACAATACCACGCATGGTGCTAAGTGAGGGGACTTCTCAAATCCCATCCGCGCGGCGTTCTCCACCTGTCTCTTATGTGCCGACACCTGGTGTGCCAAGAGGAGCTAGAATGTCTTGTATAGGTAGTCGCCCGCGTCTTATAAACGATAAGGGCATAAACCCCCATAGTACTTGTGAGTTTCAGCCTGAAGTCCCTCGGGTATATAGGCGTAGAGCCTACACCGCTAGGACCTTAGATGAGGTAGAGTAGATCGGAATGCGTGGAAGGGATGTAACAGCCGTTGTAAATATGAGTAGTATGGCATAAATAAAGTGGTGTCTTTTGCTGTGAATTAATGTGGTAGTAGTAAATTGTAAGATTGTGAACCCTATGATAAAGATTAACATAGAATAACTTAGTTCATGTAAACTATAAGGGCTAAGTGTATAAAATTGTGAGATGATTCCGATCCATACAAGAAGTTGTACAGTTGTTATTCCTATATGGCTACTGGCATTATATTAATGCTAATTCATTTTGCCTTAAAATTTCAGATGACAAATCCCTCCAGTTGGATGGCTATAGTTAGGGAGTTAGCGGAAAATTATGGGCAAGAAAAACATCGCCCTATGCTTACTGTTAGGCAGACTGTTGATGGGTTTGAAGTGTATGCGCACGCCATTACTATGAAAAGAGAGCGTCGCATACACCATCAAGTTAAGTATCATAGTTCAAATAGAGTCCAAGCTATTCGGGAGACAAGTCGTAAACTGATGAGAAAGATTTGTCAAGTACATCTGTGGATATGAGTGCGTATGTGTGCTCGTATGAAGCGCGTGTAGGTGGCCAAGAAGCCGAGTTAGAACCTAGGAGGCGTAGAACCGGGAATAGACAGGAATATCTACGTGAGTTTCGCCCGGCGGGAATTCAAGAGCCACTTCCCGAGCCCTCTAGTTTAGGGAGTAGTTGTGATGTGGGATCGCCATCGCCGCATCCGGGGATTATTAGTGGATAGGTTTTCCCCTAGTAATCTTGTGATGTAGTAATAAATCTATAAGATAGCTGGTATGCGTATACATCCTTAATATTTGCATAAGGTACTTTTGGTATTGTAAGTTTTCGAGTTGTATCTTTTTGTGTGAATAATAATAATGGATTTTCCCTCGCAAATTGTAACTGTAAAGTGAAGATTTCCGATGAGATAATCCTATACAAAAAAGCGCTGATAATTATGATAACAGGAACAAGACATGTAGAATGATTACGTGATCAATAAATTTGAAATCTTACCCTAGTCCTTGTCGCATACTAAAATGGTACTGATTTCAGGATGAGGCCAACCAGGTCGCTCAGTCAGATCTTGGAGACCGACACGGCTTAGGATGCTCGCGATCCTTGAGCAAACATCACAACACCAGCTCGGCCAAATCCTCAGCATCCGGCGACGAGAGCTTCGACATCTCGAGCGGCTCGTCAAGATACCCCCATTCCATCTCCTGTCGGGGATGGAGTTCATGATGAGCAGTTGCCTCCACCGCCAACCATGGCTCAAGTATTGGCCCTAATTGAGCAAGGGAGGCAGGCGAATACTCTGCTACTGCAGCAGATAGCCCAAAACACCGCAGCTCAAGGTGTTGCTCGTGGAGGGAACGGTGGACCGCCACAGGTGTCCAGGCTGAGTGAGTTCTTAAGAACTCAGCCATCGATCTTTTCTGCTTCAGCCAAGCCCCTTGATGCGGATGATTGGCTGCGTGCTATGGAGAGCAAACTGAGTATTGCTCAATGTGATGATTGGGAGAAGGTCCTTTATGCCTCTTACCAGCTCCAAGGGACTGCAGCTGTCTGGTGGGAGAATTATGAAGCGGTCTTGCTGGAAGGGCGAGAAGTGCTTTGGCCGGAGTTCAAAGCTGCTTTTCGCCCCACCCATATTCCCACTAGTGTGATTGAAGTGAAGAAGCGGGAGTTTTTGGACCTGAAGCAAGGTTTGATGTCTGTGATGGAATATTTACACCGCTTCAACCACCTGTCCCGGTATGCCACATATGAGGTGGCTGATGAAGCAAGGAAGATTGAGCGGTTCCAAGAGAACCTGAATGAGGAGATCAAGTGGGCTTTAATAGCCAAAGATATTGATGACTTCCAGACTTTGGTGGACAAAGCTGTAAGGGTGGAACATGGCAGTCGTAGTGTGATGGAGAGCCGCAAGCGTAAGTGGCTTGTGCGTAGCTCAGCTGGGGCTGGGTCGTCTAGGCCACAAGGGTGGCAGTCGACCAACTTTCGTCGACCACCACCACCAGCGCCAAGAGCCCAGCGACCGACTTCCCAGACTCAGAGATCTCAGGGTCAGGCTCCTCGCTTTGTGTAGCGGCAGCCGCAGCAGTCTGTTCGCCAAGTGCAACAGCCTAGGACAGCTGCTGTTGTCCAGAAGCAGGCGCCTAATGTCACTTGTTTCCATTGCAATGAGCGTGGACATTATGCCAGTTCCTATCCCAAGAAGAAGAATGGACAACCCAGTCCACAAGCTCAAGGCCGGACTCAGGAAGCCGCAAGGCGGCAGACTCAAGGGTCAACTCCACCACCCGCGCAAGGCGGAAATATTGGGCGCCTTCATCATATGACGACTGAAGAGGCGCAGGAAGCATCAGATGTTGTTCTTGGTATGTTCCTTGTGCAATCTGTTCCTACGTTGGTTCTGTTTGATTCAGGAGCTTCCCATTCCTTTATTCCAAGAAGTTTTCTGAACAAAACTAGTTAGAGGTTTCTCTGTTACCTACTCACATGATTGTGCAATCACCTGGGGCCACCATTAGAACTGATAGTTTCTATTCTGGAATTTGCATAGAAATCAATGGGGTTATATTTTATGCTGATCTCATCATGATAGAGACATCTGGGCTGGATGTGATCTTAGGCATGGATTGGTTGGCCAAACATAAGGGTTGTATAAATTATGCCGATCGATCTATAACTTTGGTAAATCAAGAGGGGACAAATGTGGAATTTGTCTCAAATACCAATGAGTTGGCACCTCGGCCAGTCTGGTGTTTAGCATCCACGGTGGAATTACAAAATGTGCCAATAGTTAATGAGTTTCTAGAGGTTTTTCCTGCTGAGTTGCCGGGAGTGCCTCCGGATCGAGACATGGAGTTCATTATTGATTTGGTGCCGGGGACTGCACCAATATCAAAAGCGCCCATATAGAATGCCTTCAAATGAGTTAGTGGAATTGAAGAAACAACTTAAGGAACAATTGGATAAGGGATTCATTCGTCCCAGTACATCACCCTGGGGAAGTCCTGTTCTTTTTGTCAAGAAAAAGGATAATAGCCTGCGCATGTGCGTAGACTACCGTGCTTTAAATGAAGTAACCATCAAAAATAAATATCCGCTTCCCAGGATTGATGATCTATTTGATCAGCTGAATGGGGCACTAATCTTTTCCAAGATAGACTTGAAGCTGGGATATTTCCAGCTGAAAGTCAGATCGTCAGATATTCCCAAAACTGCCTTCACTACACGTTACGATTTATATGAATACACCGTAATGTCCTTCGGGCTTACTAATGCTCCTGCAAGCTTTATGAATTTAATGAATAAAGTGTTCATGGAGTATCTGGACAAGTTTGTAGTGGTCTTTATTGATGATATCCTGGTTTATTCCAAAAATGAAGAAGAACATAAGCAGCATTTGCACATGGTTCTCAGCAAACTCCGGGAAAATAAGTTATATGCCAAGTTCGAGAAGTGTGAGTTTTGGTTGAAAGAAGTGGCATTTCTCGGGCATGTTTTATCTGGAGGCGGAGTTGCTGTTGACTCGAGTAAAGTGCAAGCAGTGTTGTCTTGGGAAAGGCCACAGTCAGTTCCAAAAATTCAAAG
This sequence comes from Otatea glauca, assembly GCA_036346275.1. Classification (NCBI taxonomy): domain Eukaryota; kingdom Viridiplantae; phylum Streptophyta; class Magnoliopsida; order Poales; family Poaceae; genus Otatea; species Otatea glauca. Next base: position 42,926,923 of record CM070721.1, on the reverse strand, counting down.
TTTTCTAGGCTTTGCCGGTTATTACCGCCGGTTCATTGAAAACTTCTCCAAAGTCGCCAAGCCAGTCACACAACTCTTAAAGAAGGAAAAGAAGTTCGAATGGACTTCTGATTGTGAACAGAGTTTTCAAAAATTAAAAGAAAAGCTAACCTCTGCCCCAGTACTCATACTGCCAGATATTCACAAGAATTTTGAAGTATATTGTGATGCATCACTCCAAGGGTTGGGTTATGTATTGATGCAAGAAGGCAGGGTTGTCGCTTATGCCTCTCGACAACTTCGCCCTCATGAGCAGAATTATCCTACTCATGACCTTGAACTAGCCGCTGTTGTTCATGCCCTTAAAATCTGGCGGCACTATCTTATTGGAAATAGGACAGAAATCTATACTGACCATAAAAGTCTTAAGTACTTTTTCACACAACCAGAATTGAACCTGAGACAAAGAAGATGGCTAGAACTGATTAAAGACTATGACCTTGGTCTTCACTACCACCCTGATAAGGCCAATGTCGTAGCTGACGCTCTTAGTCGGAAGCTATATTGCATATTGGATCCTAGTCAATCTGACTTGATCAATGACTTCCAGAAGCTCAATTTGAATGTAGTGGAAAATGGTTATGTGGCCGCCCTCCAATTGCAACCAACTCTTAAAAGTTAGATTAAAGTTGCTCAACTCAAAGATGAAGCTATTATAGAGATCCGAAATCATTCAATTGGAAGTATAAATTCTGAGTTCACGGAAAGTCCGGATGGGATAATCATGAAGGGAACTCGTATCTATGTGCCCAATGATTCTGATATCAAGAAGTTGATTCTATCTGAAGCCCATGAGTCACCATTGTCTATTCATCCTGGTAGTACCAAAATGTATCAAGACCTTAAGAGTGAATATTGGTGGCCTGGTATGAAGAAGGATATCGCTGAATATACCGCGAAATGCGATGTATGCCAGCAGGTCAAAGCTGAACATCAACGTCCAGCTGGGCTCCTCCAACCATTACAAATTTCGGAATGGAAATGGGATGATGTCGGTATGGACTTCATTACTGGCCTTCCCCGAACTCAAAAAGGAAATGACTCTATTTGGGTTGTTGTTGATCGACTAACCAAAGTAGCCCATTTCATCCCTGTTAAGACCACTTATTCTGGAGACAAGTTGGCAGAACTTTACATTAGCAATATCGTGCGTTTGCACGGGGTCCCAAAAACAATTGTCTCAGATCGGGGATCACAGTTCACATCCCGTTTCTGGGAAAAATTGCATAGTCTCTTGGGAACTAAATTGAATTTCAAGATCTTGCTTACCATCCCTGCATCGATGGTCGATGAAAGGACAAATCAAATCCTGGAAGATATGCTGAGGGCTTGTGTGCTAACCTATAGCACCAATTGGGAGAAATGCTTAGCATTTGCAGAGTTCTCGTACAATAATGGTTTTCAAACTAGTCTGCAAATGTCACCGTTTGAAACCCTCTATGGAAGGAAATGTCGAACTCCACTTTTTTGGTCCGAAGTGGGAGAAAGACAGTTCTTTGGCCCAGATTTAATAAATGAAGCCCAAGAACATGTGGACTTAATACGAAGCCGATTGAGGGAAGCCCAATCTCGCCAAAAAAGTTATGCCGACACTCGTCGACGTGACTTGAGCTTTGAAATTGATGATTATGTCTATCTTAAAGTTTCACCTCTCCGCGGAATCCGTCGATTCCAAGTTCGAGGCAAGTTAGCTCCTCGATACATTGGACAATACTGTATACTGGAGAAGATGGGAGAAAAAGCATACAAGTTGGAGTTGCCATCCCAATTATCCAGTTTACGTAATGTTTTCCATGTATCGTAGCTTAAGAAGTGTCTTCGCGTCCCGGCTGAACTTACTCAATTGGACAGGGTTGAACTCCAGTCTGATTTAACTTACCGTGAGCACCCAGTTAAAATTCTTGAAGAAGCAGAAAGGCGTACTCGGAATAAAGTTCACAAAATGGTAAAAGTACAGTGGAGTAACCATACGGAAGAAAAAGCAACATGGGAACAAGAAGATAAACTTAAGGAAGAATTTCCTGACTTCTTTTAGATCCTATTCTACCTTCGAATCGCCAAATCTCGGAGGCGAGATTTCTGTAAGGGGGGTAGATTTGTAACATCCCGAAAATGAAAAATAATATATAATAAAGTAGAAATGAATATTTTTGGATTTGAATATAATTATTCTGAGTCTTCTTGGTGTTATTGGTTTTTATTGGATTTTCTTGGATTTATGTTTGTATGAAAAGTCCAACAAATAGAATTATCAAATAGAAAATGGTAAGAAGGTAAAGATGTAAAATTAAAAATAATAAAAATTACCATTTGACCATAATCATGCTGGTAAACCAGTAAAAATATCTAGTAAAAATCTTTGGTGCTGAAATAGGGTAAATAAAATATCTTAGTCATCTCTTTTTGACTAAAAACAGTAAAGTCAGAATTAAATAAAAATAATCGAAACTTATCAGGAGCCACAAAAATTACCATATCACCCTCAGTGCAGTATTCACATCTGGTAAAAATCTCAGGAATTGATCATGTGGGAAATGCCTCTTAAATATTCAAAAACAGAGACCATTAAAAACAAGAAATCTTCATGTCAGAATTTCTATAAACTATTCACTTGATATTTTGACTCTAAATTTTTATGGAAATATCCATAAGCCAAAAGGAACTCTTATAAAAAGTATTAAAAATAATTAATATGATTTAAACCCTTAAATAAATAAAATACCGAAACACAAATCCTGTACAGTCCACAGTGTCAGAATTTTAATTAATTCATTATCAGGCATTTTAGTATGAAAATTTTACTACGAGATAAAAACTTCCAGAGGGTCCCTTTCAAAAAGTTTCAGACAATTCTACTGTGAGTTGATAGCCGTTTTAATGCCCACATGACGCTGTCTGAACGGAGTCTATCTCCTTTGCTAGAGCAGTCTCGCTGACATGTGGGGCCCAGCCTCTGTAGCAACTTGATGCGCTGGCAACTGATGCGGGGCTTTTCGCTCACTGCCCGGTGGGGTCGGACCCACCCGTCAGTCTCCGTCTTCGCTGCCCTCTCTCCTTTTCCTCTCCCGGCCGAGTCGAGCTTGACTCCTCGCGAGAGTTCGCCGACTCCCCTCTGCGTCTCAGCGCGATTCGCGCCACCCCGAGCCGTTGGTCATTGCCACGCCGAGCCTCGGGACTCCCGTGCCATACCCCGTCCATCCCGCATCATTCCTTGCTGGCGAAACCTTGCGCCACCTCGCCGAGCGGTCAAAACCCAGCTGCCGCAACTTTCTCTTCTGATTCAAACACTGGAGCCGCCACTTTTCCAGGCTATAAGTACCATGTGAGCGTCGCACTAAGGCTCCCATTCCTTCGTTCATTTTCTGAGCCGAATACCCGAGCCAGTCGTCCATCCCTTCGCCATTTTCGCCGAAGCCAAAGGGGGAGAATCAATGAGGTGAACCAAATGAGCATCAATCCCTGAAATTTCTTGGTCTTGGAGATTCGTCGTGCCTCCTAGAGTACTAACCAATCTTTCTTTTGCTTTTGTTTTGTCCGTAGCTCACCCCCACCGCCGTTCTTCTTCCTCGCAGCCGGCGACCGTTGGCAGCCGTCTCCGGTGATTCTCCAGCCGCACTAGCAGGTGAAATAGGATCCCTAGGTTCCGCTGATACTCTAGGAGTCCTTGTCCAGTGAAGAGATGGTCGGCTGCGAGCTTTTACTCGTGCAGCCATTAGCGCCGCCGCACCTTCTCGGTGCCGACCACCTTCCCGGCCATCCCCCGGCGAATGGGTACCACCCCTAGGTGCGCCTCTGCCCACTGATGCTGGAGGTGCCACCCATTCCGCCGTGCTGGACTTAGTTTGCCAGCGGTGAGCCTTAAATCGAGCACTCTATTTTGAGTCACTGACCTGAGGGCCCCACTTGGCAGTCTCTCCGAGTTGTTGGCCCACGCGCCAGTCGCATCCTTCGCGAGCTCGCTGGCAGGCGGGCCACGGCTGTCACCGCGGATCGCCGTCGCGCGGTCGTGACGGGCGGGCCGGTTGTCGATCGGGCGGGCGATTCAAACGCGTCTAACGAGTGCGCGGTGAAAAGCCGTTTTCGAGATTCGAAAACGTATTTATGAATTTCAGTGATTTTCAGAAACCGAGCCACTTCAAAGGTCCATAAGTTTTGAACTATAGCTCCAAAATTGGTGAAATAAAATTCTATATTCTTGTAAAATCCAGTTCTTTGAGAATATGTAAAAATATTTTAAAAACCATCCATGGGAAATTTTGAAATTCAAATTTGAATAAAGAGGCTAAATAGAAGTTGTATATAAAATTTCTGTAAATAAGCTTAGCAGATTATGAAACTAATTTTTCTAGGATCCTCATGTTTCCAGGAACCCAGATATATAAGAATATCTAATTTTCATGTATGTTTGAATTACTTTCATTTAAGTCTTGTTTTCAATACACTAAGAATTCAAATAGGTATAATAGTATTAAGGGAATATAAAAGAAACAAAAATTTAATTCATGAGTAATAGGATGGCAGTAGCTTGGTTAAATTTGTTTAAGTTGTAATTTGGTTTGAGTTAACTTTATGTTATGTAGTAATTATTGTGCCAATTTCACTCACGCATATATATGTGCATAGGAAATAAAATAGTTAGGATGGGGTTTAAATGGTTTTAAACCATAAGCAAGCCTAGTAACCTAGCTTAAATAATATTTAGGGTGATCAACCCCTTATCTTATGTTTTAATTTTTTTTTAATTCCAATAATTTTAGCATCTATAATTTGAAGTTATAAATATTAGAATTCACAATTTTAACCTCTTGAATTCGTAAATTCCGAATAAATAATCTGTAAGAAAAACCCATGTTGTTCATTACAGAAAGTATTAATGCTTTGAATGCATAATTATTTACCCTGTGAAATCTTAAAAATTTATAATTCAACCCTCTAAAGATACCCTTGTTTTCTGTAGTAAATTCTTATTTGACTTACTGTCTGTCTTCTTTTCGCCCTTTCGGAATTTGGATTTTTACTATATTTTCGCTTGATTGTCGTGTAGAGTCTGATGTCCTCGAAGAGGAAGACGACGCCGTCGCTGATCCAGATCCAGAGTTAGACAGCGAGTTGAAAGGCAAGCACCCCCTTGAACATGTCGAGCCTAATAATTTACCTACAATATGTTGTTTTTGCTTATGTACGATGCATCCGGATAGTTCTCCCTAAAAATGCTAATTTGGGTTAGAACTGTAGTTACTCCTGTAAATTATGGTTTGCCTCAATCTGTATGAACATGTGAACCTTGTAAACCTTAGTTGGAAACTAGACATGCTTAATGTCATTCTGGGTATAACCTCCTGCGTAAAATATCTGCTTAAGCTGTTGATCGTGTTTTCAATCTTTTCAACGAATGTATGATCCTCATGTGGAAAAATGTTGCTGGTACTTTGGCTAAAAACCAAAACTAAAACTATGGTTTTGATGCGGGCGATTATTGGCAATAGCCGGTGGTGCAAAGGGAGTTGCACGTAGTGTATGGTGGAGTATCGCCCGTGTCGGATTAAGGACCGAGCAATGGGACGCTATAGATCCACGAATTTCGTACAACCACGAGGGCTTGTATGGGCGGGTCTTAGCCTATTAAGTTGTTTAGATGTGGCTTTGCATATAAGGAAAGCGGGAGATTGCACAGGCATTCCGGTTTGGTTTGCTTGTAGGGGTTTCTACATACCAATGCAACGGTGTACGCCTTGCCATGAACAGAAATGTGGTGTTGGGTGTGATGAAAATGGATCCACGACTTGGTTGAGTGTTTCTGTTTCCATGGCGAGGGTCAAACGTCCCGGGCTGGTTCAAAGCCACATCTAGATAATGTAACAGCTCTGTATGATCTCCTTGCCGACACACCAAAGGAAGTGTGAAAATTGGCCTGGCAAAAGAGGTTGATCATTCCTTGTGGGTAAAGCTGTACATCTCTGCAGAGTGTAAATCTAATCGATTAGCCGTGTCCACGGTTATGGACGCTTGGTGAAGTCATTCCAATGTTAGAACTCTTTGGTATTTTCTGGAAAATGGGTTTGAAGAGAAAACCGTTTTGCAACAAGTTTTTCGTGTCAAAGGACAGACACCGGGGATCCTTGCAGTCGGGTAGACTGGGTCGATGGACTTGAATAATTGCTTATCGCTTTATATTTCAATTGCCTATTTGAAAATGCGATGTTTCAATCTATTATGTCATATCTTTAATTGTTTATGCAACTGCAAAATAAACATCAACCTACCTTGATTAGCCTGCATAACTACTTAATTGTATTTGTCAAACACTATAAGTCTTACTGAGTACCAATGTACTCAATCTTTCATCTGCTGTCTCAGAGGACGAAGCCTGCGAAGTGCCAGACGACTCGTACTATCACGCAGGGCACGAAATATTCAATGATGATTTTCCCTAGGTTTGCCAAGTCAGTTGCCTGAGGGTTAGCAGGCAAACCACGTGGCTTTTGGAGTTTTAAATTCCCTATTTTCCGCTGTTGCAAAAATTTAACTCTGTATAATTATTTCTGCTTGTAATGTATGCTTATCAGTTTAATATCTTGTGGTTGTGATATGAATGTTGTAAACATGTGAGTGCTAGCCACTGATCATGGGACTAGTACAGTAATCACATGGAGGTTCCTGTTTGCAAAAACGGGGTCTCACAGCGTTGGTATCAGAGCCACACTGACCGTAGGAAACCCTGGGTAAATGGTCGCTAGATAGTGATATGAAAGGTTAATTTGGAAAAAAAATAAATAAATAAAATTTTATCCTCTACTAATAATGAAATTTAGCATATGTGCTAATTTTCTTATTTGTGGTTTCTTAGCTATTCCTAATAATTATTATTAATCTCTTCTTCTCTTTTATTATGTAGATGACACGTTACGTACCTTGCCATGAGTCGATCATTCCAGAACTGGGTGGAATGATGGGGGTACTACATCATCTACTAGAGGATTGTCATTATGAGAGCGTCCCGAGATATGTGGTATTCCAAGCATACTTGAGCTCGGAGACTAAGGAATATGCCACTAGAGTTTTCATACCCCCAAGACGGACTTTCAATGAGGGGGAGAGAACTTTTGATGGATATGGATCATCCATAGATGCTTCAATAAATGAAGCTACCTATCAAGCTGTGATCCACCTTCGCCATGTGCTTCCAGACTTGGATCCTGCTTACTGCTATTTTCCTGGAAGACCCCTGGTTGGAGATAATGTATATAGAGACCACACTAGGGTTAGGAGTAATGGTCTTAGGGTCATGTTGAGTTTTGTAAATAATCTAGACAAGCACTATGTACAGTTAGCACAGGAACTGTTGGAAACCTGACGACGAATGGCATTTTTGGAGGCCCACTTGGCCCCGTGCGTAGCGAGAGGTACAATACCACGCACGGTGCTAGGTGAGGGGACTTCTCAAATCCCATCCGCGCGGCGTTCTCCACCTGTCTCTTATGTGCCGACACCTGGTGTGCCAAGAGGAGCCAGAATGTCTTGTGTAGGTAGTCGCTCGCGTCTTATAAACGATAAGGGCATAAACCGCCATAGTACTTGTGAGTTTTAGCCTGAAGTCCCTCGGGTATATAGGCGTAGAGCCTACGCCGCTAGGACCTTAGACTCTAGCCGCCCATCGTTTATGCAGACAATTCAGCTAGTTTGATGTAAACAAACCTCACATATTTACAGACATAATAGACCCCATGAGCACTGATTCAACTTTAATCAACAAATCCTATCTACATTACATTGGAAGTTAGGATTTCCTTTTGTCGTGCAAGCGTGGACCTAACTGTCAAAAACTTATATCTGCACGTTGCTCCAATGGAACTTAAGTTTATTTCTGTATGACGCACATTCTTTTAATATGTATGACTTGTCGGCTTGAGCTAGAGTCACAGATTAATTGGGATTTTTGGTGGTTGAGCTAGTGTACAAATTAAAATCGAGAGCCAATTTTAATATCAAGATTGGGACGTACACAGAATTTTCGGTTGAGCTTTAGTTCGAAGTCTATCCGGTGAGACTTTGGTGGCCAGTGTGAGGTATTCTAATTGCACCAATGTATACTAGTTCAAATTATTCTTGTTTACGCCACTGCCGATCGTTCGGTGAGAAGCAGCACTTTCAAATCAAATGCATCATTGAGTTCTTTCCTCTTGTTATTTTTTGAGAGAGTTGTGAACAATCGATCGAATTGATCATGTTAACTAGTGCAGCGTGCGGGAAAGTACCAGAAGCACGCAATGAAATACTACCTAATCAAATTAAGATCAGGCATTGTTGGCCAAGATTATTGGTTTGGCTGTTAGGTTTCTCCATTGACTTATTTGCTATGGTTTTTCTTTCGGCAGGTACGTGTCTAACGGCCCTATCTGCATATATATCCTGTTTCATCAAACCAAAGTGCTGCATCTTTTGATCACGTACGTACGTCAAAGGCCTAAAAAGTGCTTTCAGACCAGTGGCTTTGCTTTCCTTATGTACGAATTAAGGCCGTGTTTATTGGTCATATAGTACGTGATGATCTACGAGGAGAACATTATATGTATGCAGTAGGCTGCGTGACAAGGTTACACGTAGTATGTACTCGATCCCTACATGATGATGTTGTATGTCATGGTTTTTTCATAGAGCTATCTTAGGTAAATTAAGTCGTATATGTACGTCAATCACTAGTATTGTCTAGCGATTCGTACAACCAATTATCGTAACTAGAAGTAAGATCAACAATACAATTAGATATATGTGCAAAAGTAGAATAACAAAGACACAAGAAGTGAGAGAGAGATTTGTTCCAAAAATTTCTTGGTACGTATCTAATACATGAGCCTCTCTCCTATATTTATAGCTAAGGGTACTTCTGTTGGAAATTTGGTTTAAGCTCATATGTTCTAAGGGCGTTGGCCATATTACAGTATATATCAACAAAAATACACTACTACAGAACACCATATCACTGCCGGTTTCAAACTAGCATCGCTGCCGGATATTGAAACCGGCAGTGATTGGTCGGCAGTGATAGTCCGACTATCACTGTCGGTTCTAGAAACAGCAGTGATGTCGGTATCATTGCCGGTTTGTATGCAAACTAGCAGTGATAGTCCGGTTCGTAAATCATTCGGTAAGATCAAATTTTTTTTTTATTTGCATCCGGACCGACCACCCTGTATTCTAGCACGACTGTTCGTCGCAAGTCACAAAATTTTCGCACGTGTGCGGTTGCTAGGACTCGAACTCATGACCTGCTGCTCCACGCGTGTGCCCATTACCATCTTACCCACACTCAATCCTCAACTAATATAGATATATTTTCCTTTTAATCCTTTGTCTCCGAAAATTTTGATGATTATTTGGATATCTAAATGACTTCAAATGAAAAGATTATCAACTACAAAGTTGTAGATCTCATTGAGAGCTACAATTTTCATACATTTTATCTCTATCCGACTCCGTATGAAAAAGTTATGATTTTTCGAAAATGGTTTATAGCATTATTACTGCCGGTTGGTAATACGAACCACCAACCGGCAGTGATACCATTATTTGGATATCTAAATTACTTCAAATGAAAATGTTGTCAACTACAAAGTTGTAGAACTCGTCGAGAGCTACAATTTTTATATAAATTTTATCTCTATCCGACTCAGTATTAAAAAGTTATGATTTTTCGAACAATGGTTGATAGCACTATTAATGCCGGTTGGTAATACGAACCGCCAACCGACAGTGATACCATTATTTGGATATCTAAATTACTTCAAATGAAAAAGTTGTCAACTACAAAGTTGTAGATCTCGTCGAGAGCTACAATTATCATATAAATTTTATCTCATTAGACTCTGTATGAAAAAGTTATTATTTTTTGAAAATATCATCACTGTAAGTTCGTATCGTCCATTATCATTGTCGGTTCTTGTTTCGAACCGACAGTAATAAGGGATTTATCACTGTCGGTTCTTTAAAAAACCAGCAGTGATAGTATTACTGCCGGTTTTTGTCCGAATCAACAGTAATAATGGATTTATCTGTGGGACCCCGTTTTTGCAAACAAGAACCTCCATGTGATTACTGTACTAGTCCCATGATCAGTGGCTAGCACTCACATGTTTACAACATTCATATCACAACCACAGAATATAAGCGTATAATACAAGCATAAATCAATTATACAGAGTTTAATTTTTACAACGACGGAAAACAGAGGAATTAAAAACTCCAAAAGCCACGTGGTCTGCCCGCTAACCCTCAGGCAACTGACTTGGCAAACCTAGGGAAAACCATCATCGAATATCCCGTGCCCTGCGTGATAGTAATAGTCGTCTGGCACTTCACAGGTTTCGTCCTCTGAGACAGCAGATGCAAGATTGAGTACATTGGTACTCAGCAAGACTTATAGTGTTTGACAAATGCAATTAGATAGTTATGGAGGCTAATCAAGGCAGGTTAAAGTTTATTTTGAAGTTGCTTAAACATTTAAAGATATGATATAATAGATTGAAACATCGCATTTTCAAATAGGCAATTGAAATATAAAGTGACAAGTAATTAATCAAGTCTTTCAACCCAGTCTACCCGACTGCAAAGATCCCCGGTGTCTGTCCTTTGACTCAAAAGCTAGTTGCAAAACGGTTTCCTTTTCAAACCCATTTTTTGGAAATACCAAAGCATTGCTAACATTGGAATGACTTCACCAAGTATCCATAACCGTGGACACGGCTAATCGATTAGATTTACACTCTGCAGAGGTGTACAACTTTACCCACAAGGAATGATCAACCTCTTTTGCTAGGCCAGTTTACACACTTCCTTTGGTGTGTCGGCAAGGAGATCATACAGGGCCGTTACATTATCTAGACGTGGCTTTGAACCAGCCCAGGACGTTTGACCCTCGCCATGGAAACAGAAACACTCACCCATCCAGTAGATACTTTTTCATTACACCCAACACCACATTTCTGTTCATGGCAAGGCGTACACCGTTGCATTGGTATGTAGAAACCCCTACAAGCAGACCAAACCGGAAAGCCTGTGCAATCTCCCGCCTTCCTTAGATGCAAAACCACATCTAAATAACTTAATAGGCTAAGACCCGCCCATACAAGCCCTCGTGGTTGTACGAAATTCTTGGATCTATAGCGTCCCATTGCTCGGTCCTTAATCTGACACGGGCGATACTCCCCCCTAACTACGTGCAACTCCCTTTGCACCACCGGCTATTGCCAATAATCGCCCGCATAAAAACCATAGTTTTAGTTTTGGGTTTTTAGCCAAAGTACCAGCAACATTTTCCCAAATGAGGATCATACATTCGTTGAAAAGATTGAAAACACGATCAACAACTTAAGCAGATATTTTATGCTAGCGGTTATACCCAAAATGACATTAAGCATGTCTAGTTTCCAAATAAGGTTTACAAGGTTCACATGTTCATACAGATTGAGGCAAACCATAATTTACAGGACTAACTACAGTTCCAACCCAAATTAGCATTTTTAGGGAGAACTATCCGGATGAATCGTACATAAGCAAAAACAACATAATATAGGTAAATTATTAGGCTCGGCATGTTCAAGGGGGTGCTTGCCTTGCAACTCACTGTCTAACTCTGGATCTGGATCAGCGACGGTGTCGCCTTCCTCTTCGAGGACGTCGGGTTCTACACGTCAAATCAAGCGAAGATATAGTAAAAATCCAAATTCAGAAAGGGCGAAAAGAAGACAGACAGTAAGTCAAATAAGAATTTACTACATAAAACAGGGGTATCTTTAGAGGGTTGAATTATAAACTTTTAAGATTTCACAGGGTAAATAATTATGCATTCAAAGCGTTAATACTTTCTGTAATGAACAACATGGGTTTTTATTATAGATTATTTATTCTGAAATTACGAATTCAAGAGGCTAAAATTGTGAATTCTAGTATTTATAACTTCGAATTATAGATGTTAAAATTATTTGAATTAAAAAAAACTTAAAGCATAAGATAAGGAGTTGTTTGCACTAAATCTTATTAAGCTAGGTTACTAGGTTTGCTTATGGTTGGTAACCATTTAATCTATATACTAATTATTTAACTTCCTATGCACATATATATGCATATATATGTGTGAGTGCATTTGGCACAATAATTACTACATAACTTAAAGTTAACTCAAACCAAATTACAACTTAATCAAATTTAACCATGCTACTTCCATCCTATTATTCATGAATTAAATTTTTGTTTCTTTTATATTCCCTTAATACTATTATACCTATTTGAATCCTTAGTGTATTGAAAACAAGACTTAAATGAAAGTAATTCAAACATGCATGAAAATTAAATATTTTTATATATTTGGGTTCCTGGAAACATAAGGATCCTAGAAAAATTAGTTTCATAATCTTCTAAGCTTATTTACAAAAATTTTGTATACAACTTCTATTTAGATTCTTTATTCAAACTTGAATTTCAAAGTTACCATTGATGGTTTTCAAAATGTTTTTACATATTCAAAAATAGCTTGATTTTACAAGAATATAAAAATTTATTTCACTCAATTTGGAGCTATATATCAAAAGTTATGCACAAATGAAGTAGCTCGGTTTCTGCAAACAAAATGGAAATTCGAAAATACGTCTTCACCGAAGGAAAACGCCTTTCGGCTTTTTGGCGAGCACGCGTTTGAACGCGAACTCGGTCTCACCGACAGGCCAGCCCCACCTGTCAGCGACCAAGCTGACACGCGCGTAGAAATGGCCTGGAGACTGACGGATGGGCCCCGCTCGTCAGCGACCGTGCCGACTCAAAGAGACCGCGCTCCACTGACAGCCTGGACCCACTGGTAAGTGACCCGAAACAGGGCGATTGGGTCTCCGGCCTACCACCGGCGAACCAGTGTCGCCGCGGCGGAATGGGTAGCACCTCGAGCATTAGTGAGCCGAGGCGCACCTAGGGGTGGTACCCATTCGCCAGGGGATGGCCGGGAAGGTGGTCGGCACCGAGGAGGTGCGGCGGCGCTAATGGCTGCATGAGCAAAAGCTCGCCGACGGCCATCTTTTCACCGGAAAAGGGCTCCTAGGGTATCAGTGGAACCTAGGGATTCTATTTCACTTGCTAGAGCGGCCGAAGAATCACCGAAGATAGCTGCCCACGGTCACCGGCCGCGAGGAAGAAGAACGACGGAAAGATGAACTGCGGTTGAGAACAAGTGAAAATAATGGATGATCAGTATTCTATGGGATGCGGCGAAGCTCTAGGACAAAGAAATTTCGAGAATAATTGCCTAATTGGCTTGCTCCACCAATCCCCCCTTTTCTGGCTTCCGCGGAAGAACGGCGAAGAAGAGGGAACTATCTCGGGTGTTCAGCTCAGAAAACGAATGAAGAAGTGGAAACCTCAGTGCGACGCCACCCCGGTATTTATAGCCGGTAAAGAATGGCAGCACAGGGTTTGAATCGGGGAAGAAATGGTGGCGGCTCGGTTCTGTGCGGAGGCGAGCTGGCGCGAGATTTTTCCGGCGCGGGACAGCAGGGTATGGGTGAGGCGTGGTGTGGGCAGGCTGAGGACGAGCTGTGGCGACGCACAGGCGCGGGCTCAGCGGGTTTTGCGCTGAGACGCAGAGAGAAGCCGGCGAAGGCTCGAGAGGGATCGAGCTCTCCTCGGGCGAGAGAGGAAAAGGGGCGGGGGCAGCGAGAAAGGGACTGACGGGTGGGTCCGACCCCACCGGGCAGCGAGTGAAAATCTCCAGGTCAGGTGCCAGCGCGCCAAGTTGCTACAGTGCCCAGGCCCACATGTCAGCGAAACTGATTTAGCAAAGGAGATAGACTCCGTTCGGACAGCGTCATGTGGGCATTAAAATGGCTATCAAATCATGGTAAGATTTTCTGAAACTTTTTTTCCGTCATCCTCTGGGAGTTCTTATCCTCCAGTAAAATTTCCAGACTAAAATAACTTATAATGTTTTAATTAAAATTCTGACACTGTGGACTTGTACAGGATTTGCATTTCGGTATTTTATTTATTTAGGGGTGTAAATCATATTATTTATATTCAAAATTTTTTATAGGAGTTTATTTTAGCTTATGAATATCTCAATAAAAATATCAAGTCTAAATCTTAAGCGAATATTTTATAAAAATTCTGACATGAGGATTTCATGTTTTTTATTGTTTCTGTTTTTGAATTTTTAGAAGGCTTTACCGACATGATCAATTCCTGAGATTTTTACCATATGTAAATACTGCTCTGAGGGTGCTATGGTAATGTTTTTGACTCCTGATAAGTTTTGATTATTTTTTTAATTAATTCTGACTTCACTGTTTTTAGTCAAAAAGAGATGACTAAGATATTTTATTTACCCCATTTCAGCACCAAAGATTTTTACTGGTTTACCAGCATGATTATGGTCAAATGGTAATTTTTCTTATTTTTACTTTTACCTCTTTACCTTCTTACCATTTTCTATTTGATAATTCTATCTGTTGGACTTTTCATACAAAACATAAATCCGAGAAAATCCAATAAAAACCAATAACACCAAGAAGACTCAGAAATAATTATATTCAAATCCAAAATATTCATTTCTATTTTATTATATATTGTTTGTCATTTTCGGGATGTTACATTATCACTGCCGGTTTATCAGAAAAAGCCGTTACTGTCGGTTTTCCATTCGAACCAGCAGTGATAATATTATTACTACCGGTTTTTGATGAACCGGCAGTGATATGACGGCAAGAATCACTGATTCTGTAGTAGTGATAAACTTTTTTTTTCTGGGTGAAGCGTGTGAATGAAAATCCAGGCGAAATGCATGCATGCATGCGCGCAAGCGAAAACCAATATGATCAATGCGTTATGAGTCGGCGGGAACAAATCAAGTCAAAGAAAAGCTTTATGAGTCTTATAACGCGCAGAAGTAGAATAAGGTTTGCAATGCGCGATGAGTTGCAATTAAAATTGTGTTGATGACTTTGGATTGCGTTGGACAGATGAAAGGAAAGAAGTGGGATTGCGTTGGATATATATCGTGTCATCTTGTGTTGACTTCTTACGCATAACTTCCAAGTTCCAACACAGCCCATGCACGCAGCCAACATGCAGTGCAAATCGTGTCACGTCGAAGCATCCAGAAACACTCTTTTAACTAATTATTTTGTACTTTCCCGGTCAAAACTTCAGTGAACATTCTCGAAATGCGCATGCATGTTATCAAACTAAATCTTTGATCAACAATATAGTTCAAGTTTACATGATGTATTTTCTCTTTACACATATATCAAGTTGATTAGAATACCCCTAATTAAATATCTAAACAGTATATTATGCACAAATGTAGAGAATATCAAGTAATCTGGAAATTTTTTAGGAGTATAAAAGGAATATCACATTAATTTGTATTGAAATATGAAATATACCATATATTTATAGGCAAGACCATTAAAAAAATACGCCCTATAAACTTGAATGGAGGGAGTAATATTGATATATAGATAATGTGAGAATTGTTGTGGACTATTCTATTCCATATATGTGTGGATATTTTCCTAAACTAACGCATATGTGGGTTCTAATTAGGACTTAAGAGTCTAGGATTTAGCTTTCTTCTCTTGCAAGAAAAGTTTCTCTCCTCTATATAGCTAGGGGCAAAGGGGCACATTGCACATAAACCAGAAAATATCACTAAAGAGGAGAAAGCTGTGGATCTACAACTTGTATGTCTATTATGATTTCGTGTCTACGTGATCGTAATTAGTCAACAATGACCTTGATACATAACACATTATCAACATGAGAGTGCTCTTGAGTGAAGGCCGTTCATGCTTTAAAGGTTGTTGCTTGATTTTCCTTGGTCAATTCAGTTATTGGATTTATTTGGCCTCTCCCCATTTTTCTATCTTCTAATCCGACCGATGTCGCACCTTGGGTAGGATTTGCATCGATCAAACCCTGGCCATTGTTTCACACCTTGGCACGATAGTTGTTGTTTCATGCCTTGGCATGTGCCAGGTTCTTCTTTTGGCCATCTGTGACGACTCCCATTTTTACATAAATGCAAAAATGGAAATCTAATATGCATTCCGTACTAGTCTCATGATCAATAGCTAGTACGCACATACACAACAATTGGAATCACAACCATACACCAAAATAAATAAGCGGAAGCAATTATACAAAGCAAGCTTACAACTCAGAGATTACAACAGTAAAAGAAGCAAAATCCTGCAGTGTGCCCAACCAACCCGCAGGCAACTGACCAGGCATAAACTCTAGAAAGAACACGACGAAGATAAACCCGCAACTGCGTGATTTAAAGCGAAACTTGAAGCTTCGCTAACTTATCCACCTAAAAACAACATATAAGCAAGGGTGAGTACTTTCGTACTCCGCAAGACTTTAGCAAAACCTATAATATATGCATGCCATTTCAAAGGAGGCTACTACAGTTAATTTGCATAGAGCAGAATTGATATTAAAAAAAATCATGTAATTTATAAACGAAATTTGTAAGAGCAAGTTGACTGATATGAAATAAGTAAAGCATAAGTAATACTCACAACCCTTCGTGAGCATCGAATAATCCAGAAATGGAATCCAACAATGTCGGCCCTTCGACAAAAGCAACAGCTGCTAAACAGGTTCCAAACCAAAACCCATTTTTAGAAAATACCAAAACTAACATTGGAATGACTTCACCAAGTGTCCTTGACCGTGGACACGGCTAATCGATTAGATTTACACTTTGCAGAGGTGTACAACTTTACCCACAAGTCATGACCTTTTCTTTTTGTTGCATGTTTCACGCACCTTTGGCGTGTGGCCAGAATGTTCATGACGAAAACCTTTACATTATCTAAGTTAACTTTGCACCAGCACCGGGACGTTAACCCATGCTATGATGGAAGAACTCAGAGCATAGAAATGTTGGAACTTCCCATAGACATGGCGTACACCGTTATATCGGCAGGCGTTGTTCCCAACACCTCGGTGAGGGCACCCCTTCGAGCAAACTTGAAAGGAATGCTCGTACTACTTCAGCCTACCAATGTGCAAAGTTAAGCTAGATAACTTAATTGGTTTAAGGTTGCCCCATCCCAACACTTGTGGTTGCACGGGTTTCTTGGATCAATAGCGTCCCATTGCTCGGTCCTTACTGTGACACGGGCGATACTCCACCCTACACTACGTGCAAATCCCTCTGCACAACCGGCTATTGCCAATAGTCGCCCGCATCAAAACCATAGTTTTATTTTGGGTTTTTAATCAAAATACCCATAACCAACCATTTCTCAAGAAACAAATTTTGATCTGATCATCAACCTCATTAGTTTTAAAGCATGGCTAAGCATGGATTATTATGAAATCGCATATACCCATGATAACATTAAATAATGTCTAAGCTTAATCTATGGTTATCAAGGTTCACATGTTCATACTTATCAAGGAGGTTTCATGAGACAACAGGTATAACTACCAGTACCACAAAATAGCAAATTTACAGAAAGTAAACGCATGCATGAAACATTTTAATAAACACAATGCGAATTAAATACTGGGTTCAAGATGGTCAAAGGAGGGTGCTTGCCTTGCTTATTTATTGCTTACGACGAAGACGAGGCCACGGCTGACGGAGGCATCGACAGAGGAAGGGACGTCGTATTCTACACGTCGATCAACCGAAAATATAGCAAAAGCCAACTTTAATAAGGGCAAAAAGAAAATAGACAGAAAACCAAATAAAGATTCATTGCAAAAAACAGGAACACTTTAGGGTTTGAATTATAAGATTTCAAGACCTCATGATTTAGGTAAATACACATTCATATGCTTTATGGCTTTTATGATGAGCAAAACATGGTTTATTTTATAGGTTATCTAATCTTGACTTACAGATTCAAGAGGCTAAAATTATGAATTCTTGTATTTATAACTTCGAACTATAGATGCTAAAATTATTTGGATTAAAAGAAATAAAACACTAGTTAGGGTTATGCAAAACACACATAATTCCTTAAGTGATTTGCATAAGAAGGGGTTTTGAATAAGATAGATCTGTTAACTTAGGTTACTAGATTTATTTATGGTTTTTAAAAAGGT
Source organism: Otatea glauca (assembly GCA_036346275.1). NCBI lineage: Eukaryota > Viridiplantae > Streptophyta > Magnoliopsida > Poales > Poaceae > Otatea > Otatea glauca. The sequence continues at coordinate 42,908,782 of CM070721.1, read as the reverse complement.
TCTGGTGATACAAATACCTTCATTAGAGACTTCTTCATTACTACCGATTCACATTGTAAAGCTTAGAAAACATAACAACACACATATATATATTCCTTTTATGCTTGATTCCATTCTTACTCATGAAAACTATTTAATTCAAGCCCTTTAGTTAATCATTTTCCATATTCTGGAGGCTTACTGTTATGCTAAGGCATACACATTAATTTTCTTATTTCAAATTTTTTTTGCACATTTAATATATTGAAAACAATCTTTAATAGAAAATGATTTAAACATAAATGGAGTTTAAATATTTTTATATATTTGGGTTTCTGGAAGTCTAAGAATTCCAATAAAATTTGTTTCATTAAATTCTCAGTTCATTTGCACTATTTATATTCATAACCTATCTTTCATCCTTTTCCTTAAATTTGAATTTCAAATTCATCTATTGCTCATTTTCATCTCATTTGGATTAAAGATTCGAAAGTTATTAACGTTTGAATTGGCTCGATTTTGGAAAATCAGAAACACGTTTTGTATACTGGAAAGCGCATTACCCCTTTGAATTGGAGGAGCTCACATGCTGACAAGTCGGGCCCATCCTCCAATGACCACACGGCGCAACCAGCGACTGACCGCTGTGGTTAGGAAAGTGGTCGGAAAATTGGTCGGAAAAGTGGTCGGAAAATTGGTCGGAAAAGTGGTTATTTGAATTCATTTGGTCCATATTTTAACTATTTAATTCTCTATGCTAGGGAAGCTTCTTATGCTTACTTTTTAATACAAACTGAGTTCAATCTTGAATATTTTTGCAGAAATGGAATATTTACAGTCTCAGGGACATGTGAGAACAACTTCATGATTTTAGGAGCTATAATTTTCATAGCTACTATATGTTACATAAAAGGAACTTTAAACAAACTTGTTTGAAACAATTTGGACTGCAGCGATCATCTAAGTTCTGTTACATATTCCAAATCCTTATGGCTTAATTCAAATTTAGAAACTTATTTCATCTTATTTTGGATTTCTTTTATATAAGTTACATATATTTGAGTTTTTAATGCATTGAATGCATCCTTTAATAGAAAGTAGCTCAAACATAAATGGAATCTAAATATTTTTATATATTTGAACTTCTGGAAGCATAAGGATTCCATTAAAATTGGTTTTATTAACTTCTAAGTTTGTTTGCAGAATTTTTTATACAAAGCATATCCTTAGGCCTTTTATTCAAATTTTAATTTCAAATTCACCCAGTGATCATTTTCAAAATATTATTGCATATTCTGATGGTGCCTGATTTTACATGAATATAGAAATTCATTTCACTAATTTTGGAGTTATAATGCAAAAGTTATGGCTAATTGAATTAACTCGGGTATAAAAATCCTAAAGAAATTAGAAATGCGCTTTCTAAACGCAGAGGCGTATTTTACCGATTTAACTGACTTCATCTCGCGCCACTGACATAAGGGCCCCGCAGCGCCAGTGAGTGAAAATAGGGGAGGCGGCGACGGCGTTCCGACGGAGCTCCGGCGAAGGCGAGGGCGCGGTGAGCTTCAGTGGACCATCACGCACCTGATGGTGGGGTCGATTACTTCTGGCAACGGTAGGAGCGGGCTGCCACCGTGGGCCAGTGGCGAAGCTAATGGCGACTCGCTGGGGAGAAAAATGACTGAATCCCGATTCGAATCGGTAGCGAATTAAGCACCAAGGAGTATGAGAGGTTCCATTTTACCTATTGGCAAGGTTCCTGGTTGGCTGATGAGCTCCACCACCGAGCGCCGGCTTTGGGGAAGAAGGCGCGCACGCGGCGGCGGTTGATCGGCAGGGAAGAGCTGAAATCGATGGGTGATATGGATTCAGGAATGCTCAAGGATGCTACGGCTGCGAGCAATTTAAGAATGGCTCACTGATTTGCTTGATCTTCCACCTCTCCCCTCTTCTTGCTTGCGGTGGCAATGGCAGGGAAGAGCTGAAATCGGCAGCGCTTTGGAAGAGATGATCCGACTTTGAGGCTCCTGGAAGGCGCGTAAGAAGATGCAGCAGCTGAGCTCTTCACTTGCTCTTCCTCTTTTGGCTTACTGTGACATGGCTCCACTGATGGAATTGCTTGACCCTGTTCTTCTTTGCTTGCTCGCTTCACTGGAATGAGCTAGGCTCGTGTGAGGGAGTGGATGAAAGTCTGAGCTTTGCTTTGGCGTGAGAAGATTCAATGGCTGGCTAGCTCTGCGTTTGACTCACAAGGTCTGAGGCTTGCTAGAATTTGATGGAAGGGTCTGGACTAGCGAGGTGTCCCCAAAGAACAGGAACAACATGGCTTCAGTACCGGATGCAAAAATGGCTATAACCCAAGTTGAAAAATTTCGAAACTTTTTACCCATGGTCTACTGGGAGTGGTTAACTTCCAGTAAAATTTTGGGATGAAAATACCACATGGTTTATTAATTAAAATTCTGACACTGTGCACTGCTCAGAATTTGATTTAATTAAAGATGAAAAATTATTATTTATTTTGCAAACTTTTTGTAGTCGTTTTTATTGGGTTAATAATGTCTCTATAAAAATTTCGAGTGAAAATACGGTGTAATTATTTTATATAAATTCTGACATTAAAATTTTCAGATTTTCGAAGCCTCTGTTTTTGAATTTTTAGAAGGTCTAAATGACATGATAAATTCCTAAAATGTTTACCAGAAGTAGATTCTGCTCTGTGGGTGTCATGGTAATTTTTATGGCTCCATAAAAATTTTCTAAGATTTTCTAGTAACTTGACTTCTACTGTTTCTAGTCAAAAATATTGTCCTTCCTTTCATTTATTTATTTTTGTGTGAATAAAATTTTTAATTGTTGACTTCACTGACTTACCAGCATGTATAGGCTTCCATGGTAAATTGTTTTAACTTTTTATGTTTACCATTTTACCATTTTTCCATTTCCCTTTTCTTATTCTCTTTTGCTTGATTTTCCTTCAATACAAAAATCCAAGACAATTCAAATAAGAACCAATAATGCCAATAAAACTCACAAATAAACATATTCAAATTTAAAATATTCATTTTTATTTTATTTTATTTTTTGGGATGTTACACCGTCGGTTCACACCTTGGTGTGATCAGCATTTGTGTTATGCCCTGGGTGGCCGCCAAATAGATCCATGCATTGGGAAATGCTATGGCACCGCAAAATCAATGCATCGGCAATCGGATCACGTTGTGACATTACCGACGTCTACCTGCGATGCCTTGTGCATGGTCGCCGACCAGTTGACGAGACACACCGTGGCAAGGACACCAGAATGCCATTGAGACTGTATCATGTCGTGGCTCGCTAGAGACTGCCTTCGTCATGTCGTGAAAGTGGGTGAGATGCTGTGCCATGAGCATGGGATATCGCTGATGATCAAACCATGGTGAGACATCGGAAATCGCCATCGTCAATTCGCTGGGCTAGCCGAGGCCAGGATTTCATTGACTTTGTGTGTTGTGATCAACACGCCACGCGTGTCTTGTCGGAATCGCCACCGTCGTAGTGCCATGAGCACGGGTCGTCCAGATTGTTGTCGATGGTTTCCTCACCTTGTGTGGGGGCTGAGACGTCTCCGTCATATTCCATTGACGTAGAACACCGCTAGGTCCATGCTGCCATGTGTGGGTATATGGGTGATGCCATGCCACCAAGCCACACCGAGTCAGAGCAAGCCACCACCCTCGCTGTACGGGGTGCGTGTTTTGGCCGCCACCTAATGCCAAAGCTAGCACCACTACAGAAATGTACATCACAATCGGTTCTTTTTTATCATCACAATTGATTTTGGTGGCGATACAAAGTCATTAGACAGTGATAAGGAGGCGCTATACAGTCGGTTTTCGCCTGATAGTGATAAATGGTCATCATAATAGGTTCTAGCTTGTATCCGATTGTGATGGTGCGAAACATCACAATCGGTGCCAAGCTAGAACCGATTGTGATGTGGGTGCACATCACAATCGGTTCCGAGCTAGAACCAATTGAGACGTGCACCCACATTACAATCGGTTCTAGTGATGTTCCCCTACATCACAATTGGTTTCAAGATAGAACCAATTGTGATGTGGTGTGAAACCGATTGTGATGTTGTGTTTGTTCTTGGTACATCCTCCCGAAAATAGTACAGATTACACGCAGTATGCATATCACATTCACAATATATATAGAACACAAACACTTTACAATACACATCACATTCGTTCACAATATAGAATACAAATATACTTAGCAGTCAGTACACATATCACATTCACATGATATAATATTGTTTACATATAGACTAGTAGGAGCCTGTCGGGTTTCTAAACCTACCATCCTCCGCTAGAACTTTTGTCCAGTAGCACTGGCATATATGGTCTCTTAATTTGTTGAGATTTTTGTTTTATAAGCTCTTGAGGGAGATATTGATCTTTTTCAAAATAAAAATGAGTACACTAATTTATGTTTTAAAATTTATATGTAAAAGGCTAAGTGTATTTTGCATATACATATACCTTAGTGAAAAGGCGTGCGTCGCCGACCAGGATCAGCATGTGATGCATGACATAGAAGCTGCACAGGTTATTGCACCCTTGTTGATGACACTGTGAATAGATGTAAAAAAAATCAAATTAAGTGATGAAGAATAGATGTAAAAAAAATCCTATGCTAGGCACTTGTACCTTGAAGCGCTTCCACTCTAGGTGGTCGCCTCGTCTGTCATCGTGTCGCCTCCTTCAGCAACGTAAGATAAAAAAAACCCTACATACATTGAAGAGATGCCATTGAGGCAAAAAAATGAACGTAGTTAAATACAGAAAGTGTTAGGTTAGAGGAATGTATTTACTTCTGCAAAGCAGGCTTGATCACGTAGGCTATCGATCTCTTCTCGATCGAGTTAAAAGTGTAGACTTTGTTTTCACTCGGAGTAACCAAGAATAGAACCCAATGGTTGCTTATTAAATGGTATGCAGTGCAAGAAAATAAATTCATATACGGTTTAAGTGCATACAAATAATTGAAGGGTAAATGTAACATCCCAAAATTTTCCCTAAGAATTATTTTATTGGTTATTTGTGTATTTTGTGATTTTTCTGAATTTATTGGATTTTTTTGGAATTTATTTGGATTTATTTTAAATTAAGTATATTGGATTATTTGTGAAAACTAGCTATTTATATATAAAGTTCATATAAAGTTTTGCTAAAAATATTTTATTTGAGTTCAAAAGGTCTCAAAGTATTTTTGAGAAATTTGCCATGATCATCTGTGGGAGTGGCGGACACACAACTGCTCTTTTTGGTAGTGGGGCTGATTTGTGTACATACATTTGGGACTTGCGCAGGCTATCGGTAGTCCTGATTATTGAGCCTTTCCTCGAGGCTTCTTATCTTATTGTTGAATTCTTCTCTTAGTCTTTCCTCAATCTTTTGTACCAATCGTTCCTCTCGCTCTGCTTTGGTTCTCTTCCTACTCCGGTATTTGTCTGAGTCGTCTGGGAATCTCGTTTTCTAGGGAACAAAAACCCCCATGCCTCATGTGCGATCAGGGTGTTCCTTGTTTCCCAAGGCCGTGGAGAGTACATCTTTCTCCCTGTCTGGCAAAAAAGTGCCCTCGGAAGATTGTGTACTCAATGCTACCTGCAAGATCCCGACAAGTTATTTCACTTACGAAATTACGATTTAATTACGTACAAAATTGGAAGTCGAATATCTTACCAAGCGTTGGCAGACTTCCTCGTCCGCGGGGTTTGTAAAGGAGACGGTGCCGGAAGGCGTGGCACTTGACCTTGCTCTTAGCCAGTCTCTGTCGCGCTGGTCAACGATAGATCCAAATGGCACACAGGCCTCCTCGTCCTCCCTCTCCCATTGGTTTCTCTTCCCCGCGTACCCAGCGGTGCCAAGTCTGTGGGGGTGGGTGCTCCTTGCCTACAAGGCCTTGTGGGCTTCATTCTGACTCATGAATTCGTCCGTCGTCTTCGTCTCAACAAAACTTTGCCATACGTCCTCAGCAATGAACCCGTACTTAGAGAAGGGAGTTATGTCCTTATTGACATATTCCTTGACAAGCGTGCTCTTGAAGTTCTTTCACGCCTTTCCCGCCACTAGCAATGCATATCGTCGCACTGAGCTCACAAAGTCTTTTGGGATCTCAAACGAAGACATAATTTCTGTCACCAAGTTGTTGCGGCTCTCGTCAGTCAGCGACATCCAGGATGGACAGGTGATGGTATATCGTTCCCGTGCGACTATCCAACACAATGTCCTAAATGCATTCACTGCCTTTCTTGGTTCGGTGGGGGCCCTATCCTTTCGATCAACCGCCGTGATGGTATATCGTTCCGTGGGCCTTTTATTTGCTCCTCTTGGACTTCGAGGAGGTTTTCTTTTTGATGACTCATCACATCCTTGAGACGACGAATGAGGGGACACCATCTTCTTTTTAACTAGACCATATATTATATACTCTATTTAGACCTCAAAAGATAAGTTAGAGGGATATATTCCACTAGAAGTGGGATACTTGCAATGTAGGCTAGTTATCATGGCTCAAAGGAAAAGGAATCAAGCAAGAAAGGCTATCAATTGATGACTGCTTTTATTTGATATACATTAGTGCAACCCTTCGTGCAACCTAACTAAGCCCAGAACAAGTCGGTCCAAGTAAGGAATGGATTGTTGTAAATATTGCAGTATTAGCAATTTTATACATATATTAATTCCAAGAACAGACAGAAACCAAGGAACAAATAATTCATAATAGCACATGAAAATTCATAATGAAACATGACAAAAGAGCTCACAATCAAGAATATTAACATGTGCAGCATCATGAATTCTAAGGAAGATAAAACAACTAGCATAAAGCTCAAGTTGATTATTTCTGCTCTCAGATGTCAGGTTGCCTAAGGCCCTCCACGCCACAAGGAACGAGTAATAGACTAATTTGTGACGACCTTACCTTAACTACCAAATTCTATGCTTGTCAAATTGCACGCAAACCTAATCAATTGTTTATCATATATGCACAAAACAGAGATATATCAAGTGAAGCTTACAGGAATAGAATGAAAAGAAGATAACATTACAACTCCTCACTGCCGACAAAGCATAGATAAGTAAACAAAGCTATACAATCTGGACAGAGCAGAATAATAATAACAGTCAACAAGAGCACATACTTCATGACTGTCGGGACCCGATTCTGCAAATCCGGACCCTCTGTGTATTCTGTGCCAGTCCAGGATCACGCTAGCACACACAGTCATACAGGGTTGCACATCACAGACATTCACGAAGATATAAGAATAAATAGTGCAAACATGTATATAAACCGAGTTGTACGACCTTATGGTCTCCTTACAGATAAGTCAGCCACACAGGGCTTACATTATTCAAAGTAAAGGAATAGCAGCGGAACATAAATAAAAGTCGTGGAAGCCTTCATCTTGCCACAGGCAACCGATTGGACTTGCCCCCTAGTTGCTCGTATCCTCGATGTACTCCTCCTCCCATGCTGGTGTAGACTCCTCCACTGATGTTGGGGTTGATAAGCAAGGTGGGGTGAGTACACAAGGCACTCAACAAATAATGCATGTAATGCAAGCGCTATTACTATATGCAAAGCTTATTCCAAAGGATTGGCTTAAGTGGTTCTTTTGCATCAAGCAGCATTTTTAAACCAGTATCTTAATTAGATTAAAGCAGTGGAACAGTTATAAGTAATACTAATTTCTTCAAATGGTTTTCCTTCGAAGATTCTCGGCACACAACCCTAACAGTTCATTTTTAACACTGGCACACAGCCACCCTTTCCACATTTCGTTTTATGAAGATCTACCCCTTGACTGTAATCCCCGAGCAATGCTCAATACCGTGAGCACGGCTATTCGAATAGTTTTGACACTCTGCAGAGGTTGTACACTTTACCCCCAAGATACAGCCGCTCACCACATAGGTGATTGTCCGCAACAAAGCTTTTCAGTAACTTCTACCTTAACCAAAGAACCTCTCCGGTATTGCCTTCACTATCACTTCCCTCACACAGAGCCGAAGTATAGGACCGGCCAATCACCGTTGGATGGGCACCAAGTCGTAGCACAGTCGCTCCCCATCTGAGATACACCCTGTGTCTGTCACCCGAGTATCAGAGGAAAGATATCTGAACCCTAGTCAACTAGGTTTGTCCCATATCAGACATGTGGTTGTACGGGCGACTCAGATCAAAGGCTTGTAAGGTGAAGTCCTTAACTGACCAAGGCAAGACTTCCAACACTCAACAGTGGCACACAGTCCAATGTGGCACACAGACTCACATCACTCATCAACCCAATGCCACACAGGCCCACCAGGCACACAGCCTCTTGCCACTTGCCCCAGTCTAAATCATTTCCCACCCAGTTGATCATTGTGCAACACATGCCAGCAATAACTCAACTTCGGTACGGAACCACACAGGTCACTGTACCTCAATCTCATCATGTGGCATCATCACACCACTTTTCAAAATACATTCAATATGTCTTTAATCAGTATTGTAGCATTTTTCCGAAAGATCACTCATGATTCGTTGCAAGGCTAAGCATCTACTCACGGTCTAGCCTCCCGTGTTGGCACAATATTAACATCCAACTAATATAATCAAACTTAGGGTGACAATGATTTAGGGCATACAATTAATAATTCAAGGCGGCATAACAAAAAGGGTTGATTAACTACATTATCCCAAATTAATTTAAATTCATTTTAAATAATTAGCATGCATAGTTTCAAAGCATAAATTACATTTTAAAATCTGGGATCAAAATGATCAAAGCATCACTTGCCTTCAAAGAGTTGCTGGTCGTGTTCCGAAGCTTGGTCTTGAGCGACGAATTCTTCCTCGAAACTTTCCGGCAAATTTGCGTCTGCGCGTACAAATAAAGTATGCAATAAATAGCTAATACAGAAGACTAGATGACCTTAAAAATTCAAATAAAATTCACCATTAAATAGCTCACAATTTTATGAATTTTTAGAAATTTGAATCACCCAAATGCGAGTTAAAATGCAAAAGTTATAGTCATTTGAAGTTTGAATAAAATCTGAAAATACAGAATTTAAGAAAATCCAATTTTTCTGAATTATTTTTATACTGGAAATTCGCATTTATGACGTCAGCACCGCGTCATGATGACGTCAGGACAGAAAGGAAAAACGGTCGAAATATTTTTATATATAAAAAAATTTATGACGCGAGCGAATCTGATATATAGATTGTAAAGGATGTAAAACGATGACGTGAGCTATGACGCCGCCTGACACGCGGCACACCCGCAGGCTACCACGCCGCTCGGTCTATGGACTGGCTCACGGTTCGGCTCGTCCACCGTGGACCGGAAGCACTGTGCTCATGCACCGCCACAACAACTCAATCTCATCGTTCCATATTCCGTTAATCAAAATTAATTAACAATGATGACACATGTGATGACGTGGCCGCTAACCTCCAATGTTGATCATAATTATTAATCAACTATATTAAACCAATCTAGGGTGACAATGGTTCATGGCATATAATGACAAGGTAGGGTATAGATCAATCTGGTATTTTAGCTAAACCCAATCTAATTTGAAACAATTGTATATTTGAAATATATGCAATATTGTAAAACAAACATAGCGGGTTCGACAAAGCGCCTTGGAATAGGTCCTGAAGATTGCTCTTGGGTTGCTTGATCTTCCTCGAGCGTCGCACAATTCGTCTCAACCAACAAATAAATGCCAAAACAGAGAGCAATTGAACTCCAAAAATCAATTAAAATTCACCATTAAATAGATCTCAATTTTACAAATTTTTAGATGGAATCACTCAAATCCGAGTCGCAAAAGATATAGCCTTTTGAAGTTTGAAATAAATCTGAAATCGGAAAATCGGAATTAACGACGAAATCGATTTATGACGTCAGCGTGACCTCCACATCCGGAATTTCAATCGAATATTTTCCAATTGAAAAATGTAATTATGGCGCAAGCGGCGTCGATCCAACGGTGTCCTCGGCGCATGGGTGATCTCTGAACGTCTTCGGCTTCAAACCAGCGCCAATTAGCGGTTGATCCGTGATCGGACGGTCATCAATCGCGGCTCAACGCATCGCCATCAATCAGATCGCGGCTTCGAGCTCTGGTCGGCGATGGCGCGCGACGGTGAGTCCGGACTTGAAGGCGAACCAAAGCGGCGGCGTGGCGTGACGGCGTCTCGGCGAGTGGTAGATGGTCGGCATTTGAGTCCAGCAGCAAAGCGCGGCGTGCCAAAAACCGCGGTGCTCAACTCCGCCTTGCGGCGGCGTTCTCGGATTGCTCTCGCGAAACTTTCCACAAAAGATCGCGGCGGCTTGCGAACCTCGGCGCTACCCCCTTTTATAGCCTCGGCGTCCGCTCCTGCGGCGAAAGTCCGTGGCGTCCGCGGCGATGAACTCGAGTCGGATCGGAGCGACAAGCGGCGTTGCGGCGCGTGTCGAGATAAAGCGGCTAAGCAGCACACACGCGCGGCCCTCTGCGGGCCATTGGATCGCGATGAGCGATCGCCGATCTAGGGTTTCCTCGCGAACCGCGGCCGGCGAAGTGTGACCGCACGCAGCGAGTTTCTACGCCGCCAGTGTTGGGCTCGGCCCAACACTTTCAAATTTTCAACAGTTTTCCAATTAAACTAATTCCAAAAATTCCTTTAATTTGTTTTAGGCAATAAAATAATCGGGAAAATTCAAGAAAAATCTCAAAAATACTTTGAGACATTCGGACTTAAATAAAATATTTTTGACAAAACTTTATTTTGACTTTGCACAGATTTAAATACTTTTGAATAAAAGCAATAAACCCAAAATAACATTTAATTCAAATAAATCGAGAAAAATCCAAATAAATTCAGAAAATCACAAATGCACTTTTAAACAACAAAAACTTAATTAAGCCAAATTTTGGGATGTTACAAACCTCCCCCTTAACAGAATCTCGACAGAGATTGAGGCTAACAGAGAATAGGTTAGGAATTCGACTTCAATTCTTCTTCTCGCTCCCAAGTGGCTTCACTTTGAGAATGATTGCTCCACTTTGAACTCTGCAAGCGAATAGACTTGTTTACGGTCTTGCGCTCCACAACATCAAAATTACATTGGTTGCTCTTTATAAGTCAAATCTTCTTGCGACTCTATTGCCTCAGCGGGCTTGCTCTTGGCACTCTGAGACACTTCTTAAGCTGCGATACATGGAATACATCATGCACTCCTGCGAATGGTGAGGCAACTCTAGCGATAAGCTACCTCTCCTCGGCGGCTCGGAATCTTGAGCGGACCGACATATCTTGGTGCAAGCTTCCCTTTAACGTGAAATCTCTTAGCGCCCTTAAGAGGGTAACCACGGTACACATGATCTTACGGTTCAAAACTCAAATCTCGGCGGCGATTATCGGCGTAGCTTTTCTGTCTTGGTGTGCTATCTTTAATCTCTCTCGATCATTGCTACTTGACTTTACGCCTCTTGAGGATATCGGCCCAAACACCAAGCGTTCTCTGTCTCGTTCCAATTCAATGGAGTCACGACAAGCACGTCCATACAATGCCTCGAGCGGTGACATTTGTAGGCTAGCTTGATAACTATTATTATGGCGAACTACTGCATATGGCAAACATTTATCCCATGTCGTAGCGTAAGCTAAGGCACAAGCTCTCAACATATCCTCTAAGATCGATTTACTCTTTCGGTCGACCATCATCTGCGGGTGATATCTTTGTCTTGAAATTGAACGGGTTCCCATTGCTTCATGCAACTTATTCCAAAACCTTGAGGTAAATTGGGTACCTCATCGACACAATCTTCTTTGGCACTCCATGCAAACATACAATCCTTGACATATGCAGTTACGCCAAGCGATCTCGGAGTAAGTGGTCTTTCTTGGGATGAAATGGCGACCTTGGTTAGGCGATCCACGATAACCCAAATGGAATCGTAACCTTTACGAGTCTTAGGTAAACCGGTGATAAAATCCATCGATTTCCTCCCTTCCATTCGGAATTTTCAGCGGTTGCAACAAACCCGGGTCTTTGGTGCATAGCCTTTACTCTCGACACCACGTCGCATAATGCAACATGCTCGGCCACTTCACGCTTCATTTTTGTACGAATCTCTCCTTCAAATCTGGTACATTTAGCACTTCTGGATGAATTGAGTACTTTGAATCATGCGCTTCCTCAAGAATCAATTGTTTTAATTCCTTTTTATCAAGCACACAAATTGGCCTTTGAAGAACATAGTTCCTTGTTAGTCAGTGAAATCTATGGCTAGGCCTTCTTCCTTTTTAGCCTTGATTTTTGAAATTTTATCGTCATCTTGTTGACCTTCTCTAATCGATCCTCTAATGTTGGTTTTACTTCTAGCGCGGCTATCATTTCCTTAACGAGCGACCTCCAATCTTAACCTCTGAAATTCCTTGCATAATTACAGTTGATCCTCCATTGACAATGCATTTGCGCTATGGCTTTTTCGACTCGGGCATACGCCACCACATTGGCTTTTCGGGATGATAATGGATTCCCACATTATAATCCTTAATTAGCTCAAGCCATCTTGATTTGTCTCATATTGGTCAGTTAGTGAATATGTATTTGAACTCTTATGGTCCGTATATATCTCACATCTATTTCCTATGAGATAATGGCGCCATATCTTTAAAGCATGCACTCTGACTAACTCCAAATCATCGTTGGGTAATTCACTTCATGCGGTCTCAATTGTCTCGGCGCATAAGCAACGACTTTGCCTTCTTGCATTATACGCATCCCAAGCCACCTTGAAGCATCGCGATAAATGTCAAATCCATTACGCACATCGGCAGCACTAATACGGAGTTGTTGTTAGCGCTTCTTTAATTCCATGAAACTTTTCTCGCACTCGGCGTCCATGCAAACTTCTTCTCTTTCTTTAACAAGCTGCGTAAGGTTTAGCAATTGTCGAGAATCCTTCTATGAACCAGCGGTAATATCCGCCATTCGAGAAAACTACGAATCGAGTAACGGACTTGGTGGCTCCCAATGCAACAACGTCCACTTTCTTTGGGATCAAGCTGCGACTCCTTTGGTAGTCATTACATGACCAGAAATTCAACTTTCTCCTTCCAAAATTCACACTTGCTAAACTTAGCATATAGTTGATGCTCTGCGACTGTCTAAAACCATTCTCGGATATTACGCATGCTCTTCCTCTGTCTTGAGTAAACCAAGATATAGTCTATGAAGACTACAACAAACTTGTCCAAGTAATCCATGAAGACTTTATTCATCATGTTCATGAAATATCTTGGGGCATTAGTCAATCGAATGACATGTTGTGAACTCGTAATGTCCATATCGCGTAAGCAGCGGTCTTAGGTACATCCTGCGCTCGGATCTTCAGCGATGGTATCACGAGCGAAGATCTATCTTGGAAAAAACTCCAGCTCCTCTTAAGCGATCAAATAAGTCGTCGATCACGGGCAGCGGATACTTATTCTTGATCGTTACTTCATTAAGTGCGCGGTAGTCGATGCACATTCTAAGACTTCCATCCTTCTTGCGAACAAACAAAGCGGGGCTCCCCACGGCGATGAACTTGGTCTAATGAAACCTTTCTCTTGCGGTTCCTCAATGCGCTTCTTCATTTCTACTAACTTCGTCGGTAGGCATCCGATATGGTCTCTTTGATATCGGTCTTTGTGCACAGTGCTAACTTCGATGACAAACTCGATATCACGATCGGTGGCAATCTGGCAAATCTTACGGAAATACATCCGGGTATTCTCGCTCTTGGCACATCTTCCATCTTGATGGCTTTCACCTGTTGTTGACCGTTAAGCGCCGTCGACTGCGGTGCTTGAAACTCCACTTTCTTGCCACTAGGGCCTTCCAAGTCACGATCCTTGACCACAATCTAAAACGACCTTATGCTTGGACAGCCAATCCATTCCAAGGATGGCGTCTAGGGATTGCGCATCTATCAAGATAAGATTGCGAGAAATTCTATCCCATCCATAAGCAACAGCTCCCAAACACCCAAGGCTAGATCTAGCTCGAGATCACGGGGCTTGGACTAAACACACACTTAAGATTCACCACTTTAAATCCATTCTTGGTTGCAAAACTTTGAGAAACAAGCGAATCGAGAGCTCGAGAATCAAACAAAGCGTAGCAGTCTTGAGTTGACCAGGAACTTACCCGATCTGGCGTCAGTAGCTTCACGAGCTCCATCGGTGGTGATGTGGTTGATTCTTCCGCGCCTTGTTGAGCTGCGGCGTTGCTCGACAGCTTGGTGCACGATTTCCTCGATGTTGGTGCTTTAGCGGGTGTTGTTCCCGAGGTTGAAACGGCGAAAATACAATTTAATCCGTCGTCTTGAAAATCAATTTTTTGAATTATTTTTATACTGGAAATTCGCATTTATGACGTCGACACTCGATACCACCTCTGTAAGGACCGAATCCTGCGTCATGATGGTATGATCTTATGACCAACTTACATTATTAAGCCACATGAGCAAGGCGAAAATATAAACGTCGGGGACGAGAAAGGAAAAAGCATTGCGGTCGAAATATTTTTATACATAAAAAAACAATTCAACATCGTTGCGTGACATTTATGGCGTCGGCGATAGCGTCGGCTATAGCGTCGACTTGACCGTGGCACATGACGTCAGGCTACTCTGCGTCGCTCTGGTCTATGCGAGAAATTAGATCTAATCCAAGCCGTTCACTCTAGATCTAACGATCAAGATTCAACTAACGTGTAAACCTTAGGGTTAATCCAGACCGTCCATTAACTGATCTAGCGGTACAAAAACAACTAAATGAAACACAGAGAAGGGCGACGTGGCACGATCCTTACCCCTCCTTGCAGATCCGACGGTCAGCGATGATCGAAGTCCGACGATGGCGTGCGGCGGTGCAAGCATGCCGGAGATGAGGAAGATGACGTAGTCGGCGGCGTTCGGTGGTTCCTCGGCGAAGATCTAGCGCATTCAACGCGGCTTGTCTCGGCGATGCTCGGTGACCTCGGCGGCGGCGGGAATGCACCGACGGCGAAGAAAAAGCGAAAAACAGCGGCGCACGCGAGGCAACTTCGGCGAGCTCTTGTGAGCAAGCGGGGCGTTGGGAGGTGTGCGCTAGGGATCTGAGCGCGTCTAGGAGTGCGCGTCACGCGGGTGGCGGCACACTAAATAGCGCCTCGGCGTGCGCGAATTCTTGGCGAAAGCAGCGGACATGCGGCGGCCGTTGCTCGGCGATCTCGCGAGGAAGAAACGGCGTGGCGAAATCCGGCGTCCGCGCGCAGCGATCAACGAGCGAAATAGCGGAGGCGTGGCGATTCCTTGATCGCACGATGTTGATCCAGCGGCGAAACGCGGCAGCGGCTAGGTTTTCGGGACGCGGGCTGCGTGGGCGGGCGACACGAGTGAGCTAGAAACGCGATCTTGGGCGGTCGGGGTTTCGCCCAAACAACGTTGCAGGATTTTAAATCCTTTTGGAAAAAAAAATTCGAGCAAATAGTTTAGGCCAAAGAAAATGGTAAAAATCTCTGAAAAATTCCAGAAAAATTTCTAGAAAATACTTTGAGCTAATTGGGACTCAAATAAAATATTTTCAATAGAACTTTCCAAGAACTTTTCCATTATTTAGTTGTTTTCAAGGAAGGCTATACTTGAATAATTCTAAAGAAATTTCAATAAATTCCCAAAATTTCACAAAAATCAAAAATACTCCAAGATTTAAATTAAAGCAAAATTTTGGGTGTTACAAACCTCCCCCCTTAACAGAATCTCGTCCCCGAGATTCAGGGCTGTCTACAGAAATAGGTTAGGAAACTCCTTCTTCAGATCTTCTTCGCGTTCCCACGTGGCTTCACTTTCAAGTGGTTGCTCCATTGAACTCTGCGAAACGTGTTGACTTGTTCCTTGTCTCTCTGTCCCTTATGTCCAGAATCTTCATCGGATGTTCTTTCTAAGTTAGATCTTCTTGCAGTTCGATTGCCTCTAACGGTGTTTGCTCTTCCGTGCAGAAGACACTTCTTGATTGTGATACATGAAATACATCATGCACTCTGCCAAAGACTGTGGTAACTCAAGCGATAAGCAACTTCACCTCTGCGGCTCAAGATCTTGAATGGTCAGACATATCTGGGTGCGAGCTTTCCTTTTGCATGGAACCTTCTGATTCCTTTGAGAGGTGTGACTCTAAGATACACAAAATCTTCGGGTTCAAAGCTCAGTTCCCTGACGGTTGTCAGCATAACTCTTCTGTCTTGATTGTGAAATCTTCAATCTCTCACGATCGAGGCGATCTGTTCTTCCGCTTCTCAAGAATGTACGGTCCAAAAACATGTCGTTACTTTGTCTCATTCCAATTCAATGGTGTTCGACAGGACCGACCATACAAAGCTTCAAATGGAGACATCAGTAAACTTCGCTGATAAGCTGTTGTTGTAACTAAACTCGGCATAAGGCAAACACTTGTCCCATGAGGTGGAATATGCTAAGGCACATGCCCTCAACATATCCTCCAATATCGATTGATTCTCTCGGTTTGCCCATCATGCGGATGGTATCTTTATCTTGAAGTTCAAGCGAGTTCCCATCGCTTCATGTAGCTTACCCCAAAATGCGGAGGTAAATTGGGTACCTCATCAGATACTATCTTCTTGATTACTCCGTGCAAGCGACGATCCGTGCCATATAAAGTTACGCTAACGGTCTCGGAATAAGTGGTCTTCTTTGCTATGAAATGTGCCACTTTGGTTAAGCGATCCACTATGACCCATATGGAATCATATCCACTTTGCGTTACGGGCAATCGGTTATGAAATCCATACCAATTTCTTCCTATTTCCATTCGGTATCTTTAAGGGTTGTAATAGCCTGTGGTCTTTGGTGCATAGCTTTGACTCTTTGGCATGTGTCACATAATGCAACATATTCGCGACTTCTCGTTTCATGCTTGGCCACCAAAATCTTTCCTTTAAATCTTGATACATTTCGCACTTCTGGATGAATTGAGTACTTGGAGTCATGAGCCTCCTCGAGTTAATCGCTTCAACTCCTTTTGTTCGGTACACAAATCGCGCCTTTAAACCACATAGTACCTTGTTCATCAGTTTGAAATCTTTTGCTTTGCCTTCATCCATTTTGCCCTTAATTCTTTTGATTTTATCATCATCTTTCGCCCTTCCTTGATCGATCTTCGAGGTAGGTCTTACTTCCAAAGTTGCTAGGAATCCTTTTGGTACTATTTCGAGTTCTAATTTAGAATTCCTTACACAATTCCACGACTGTTTCCAACGACATATTTACACTTGTGGTTCTTTACGCTCAAGGCGTGCGCCACTCGTTGGCTTTAACGGATGGTAGTGAATTCCCACATTGTAATCCTTGATTAACTCTAACCATCTTCTTTGCCTCATATTTAGGTCACTTGTGTGAAGATATACTTAAGACTTTTATGATCGTTATACACTTCACATCTATTTCGATGAGATGATGGCGCCATATTTTTAGGGCATGCACCACGGACTAATTCCAAATCATGAGTCGGATAGTTCTCCTCATGTGGTCTCAATTGCCTCGATGCATAGGCAATTACCTTCCTATTTTGCATCAATCGCATCCCAATCCACGACGCGATGCATCACAATAGATGTCGAAGTCTTGATGAGCGTCGGGTAAAACTAATACAGTGCGATGTTAATCTCCTCTTCAACTCCAAAAACTCTTCTCACACTCGGTGTCCATAGGAATTTCCTTTCCTTTTTCAACAATTGCGTAAGAGGTCTCGCAATCGTAGAGAATCCTTCGATGAATCGGCGATAATACCCGCCATTCCAAGGAAACTACGGTTTGGGTTACCGACTTGGGTTGCTCCCAATGCGAGCAGTCTCCACTTTCTTTGGATCTACCGCAACTCTGCTGCAGTCATTATGTGTCCAAGAAATTCAACCTTATTCTTCCGAAATCACATTTGCTAAATTTCGCAAACAAGCTGTTGTTCTCTCAACTTTTCAAGGACTAGCCTCAAATGCTCGCGTGCTCTTCTCTCGTCTTGGAATAGATAAGGATATCATCTATGAATCTGACGGCGAACTTGTCCAAGTATTCCATAAACACCTTATTCATTAAGTTCATGAAATATCTTTGGTGCATTTGTCAAACCAAAGGACATCACTTTGTAAACTTCGTAGTGCCTATATCTTGTGAAAATACGGTCTTGAATATCCTCGATCGGATCTTCAATTGATGGTATCACGATCGGAGATCAATTTTGGAGAAAACTCCTGCTCCTCTCAACTGGTCAAACAAATCATCGATCCTGGGTAGAGGATACTTATTCTTTATCGTCACATCATTGAGTGCACGATAATCTATACACATCCTAAAACTTCCGTCCTTCTTCTTGACGAATAAGACAGGTGCTCCCCATGGCAATGAACTAGGTCTTATAAATCCTTTTTCCAGCAGCTCTTCAATTTGCTTCTTCATTTCCACCAATTCCTCTGTGGACATCCTGTAAGGTCTCTTAGCTATGGGAGCTGTCCCTAGAACCAGCTCTATCACGAACTCGATATCTCTATCTGGCGGCATTCCAGGTAAATCTTCCGGGAAAACATCCGGATATTCATTGACTATGGAAACTTCCTCCAAGCTGACGGTCTTCATGTTGTTGACCATTAATTGTCCATCTCGTACTGCTTTTGCTATGAACTCAATCTTCTTTCCATCCGGGCTCTCGACCGATATAACTCTTTTTCCGCAGTCTAGCACTGCCTTGTGTTTGTTTAACCAATCCATTCCCAGGATAACATCCAAGGTTTGGGTATTAAGGACGATTAAGTTCGCTAGGAACTAAACTCCATTAATTATTAGTCTTACCCCAGAACATCCTACTTTAGATCGGAGTTACGATCCGAGAGATTGACTATGAGCACACATTTAAGATTCACTATTTCCATATCATTTTGAACAGCAAAATCTCGGAAATAAAAGAATGCTGGCTCGGAATCAAATAAAGCGATGGCTGATGCGAGTTTACTAGGAACTTACCGATTACAACATCCGTGGCGTTACGGACTTCATCTGTCATAATGTGGTTGACTCGGCCTCGTGCGGTTCCACAGGATGGAGTTCTTCTTGTTGATGCCCAGCGGTTCACGATTGGCGCGGAGTCCTTGCCGTGTGTTCCCTAGGTTAAAGCGGACCGGGTGACACCTCCTTCTTAGGGCAATTGTTGGCAAAATGCCCCATTTCATTGCAATGATAGCAACGTCTTCCCACTTGCACGAGAGGTTCCTCGATCGTACCACGATTCTTTAGAGTGCGAACATTACGACCCAGGCGATTTGCGGCGGTGGTGCTCTATCATTGCCTCTGGCTGGTGCGGATGAACTGTTGGGGTGCCGTCCTGCGCCTCTGCTTGCCTGACGACCTCCTTGTTGCGCCATTCTGCGCTTCCTGTTGTCATCCAACTCTCGGCGCTTATCCTCTAAGATAAGAGCTTTGTTAACTAGCTCTTGGAAGTCGGGGAATGTGTGGGTGATCAATCCCACCGCAACCATGCATTCAATCCCTTCATGAAGCGGGATTGTCTAGCCTTATCCGTTGCCACGTCCTCTGGTGCGTAGCATGCGGTTAGGTGAATCTGTTCGGTGTCGGCCTTGGATGGCCACCACAGCTTGAGGCTCCAGAATTCCTCCTTTTTGAGATCCATGATACCCTCGGGTACATGGTACTGGCGGAAGGCTGAGGTGAATTCCTCCCACGTGATACTCTGTGGGTCCTCATGAGCCGCGCGAGTTTTCCCACCATTCTGCGGTAGTTCCTTGAGTTGATGAGAGGCATAAAGTACCCTCTCATGTCCCACACCTTGGGTAATGTGCGGCTTCCTTTCGATTGTCCTTAGCCAATCGTCGCCTCCGATGGATTGGCGTTGCACGAGAAGGTAGGTGGGCGAGTTCTCATAAACTCGACAACCTTGAGTAGGGTGTGGTCCATGGTTACCCCGGCTTGAACATTCGCAGACTTGGTTGGATATCTGCTGCATGGTTTGAACCATCGTGTTCATAAGTTGAGTCACAGGCGATCAAGAAGGCTCCCGGGTTTTGCATATCGACTGCGGCGGTTGAGAATCGGCTCTTCATTCGGTTATCCGCTTTGGTTAGCTCCACTTCACTGGCTCCAACATTTCCACGTGTCCTCACCATCTGTTGCAAGCTTCCAAGGTTAAGAAAAGAAGAAAGCATAGACAAGTAGAGGAATTTATGTGGGAAAGCAGTGTAACTTAAATTATTTAGCCACTTTATCGATATAATATAAGCGGTATGGTTGCTTACAAGTGCCTAAGGGCAATGCAACGCATCTGAGACACTCACAACCAAAACAAGTAAGCAAACATAGGAATCCATGACGACTCACACCTAATGGTGACTACGAAGAAAAGAGCGCGACTCAACCTTGAGTCTCGACACTATACTCTACTAGACTCGATCACTCATCGAGCCAACCCGATTGCGGCTCCCGGAGCATACAGGTGGGTGCTCGGCATCGGGGCAAAATGGTCTGATGACCTCTGCGGTGGTGCAAATGACCCCATCGACTCGGTCCCGGGCTGCTGCTCACCTGCAGGTGCCTCTGCTCTGGCTCCTCGGATCTGGATCGTGTAACTCGAGCGCTCGGGCTCGAGTCCATACAAAGCCATCTCCAACTCCTGGATCTTACGCATGGAATGATCTAAGCCCTCCATGTTGGATCCTCGCCTCTGTGACCTCGGCGCGGGTCCTCTGCAACTCCCGGACTGTCTCGTCCAAGGCATCCTCTGGCGATGGCGTACCTCGCCAGTGGGTGATAGTGGCGTCCTCCTCCACAAGCTCCATCTGTCAAAGCGATTGTCTCGGCGCGGATGGTGACGAAGAGCGATGCCCTCCAACTCTGCGGAGTAAGTGCGGGCAATCGCCGCATCGCTCGACGCGCCAGACTCTTGGATTCCGGCCTCAAAGAAGACCTCCCGACCGTGATGTAGATGGGGCGGCTCGCCTCGTTCTCTCCCGAGCATACTGCGTGATCTTGACATCCCGAGCGACGTCAAGTCTGCCGTACCACAGAAGTCCCTCGATCGATTAGTGCATCAAAACCTCAGACAAGCGCATCATACGCCATAACTCCATGGCGTATCCTCGGTGCACTCTCCATAAGTGTGGATCATTCTCATCTGCCAAAAATAAACCTTGTTTAAATTAAACAGAGAATAATAAAAATTCAGCATAGGTATGAATAAGGGAGAAGAGATAAGTCGAGATTTCTTTGACATTCTTGCTCAAGTTGATTAGGTCTTTAGAAAATAGTTTTACCCTCCTAGGCACAACCAAACTAGGGTCAAGTCCTCTGATCGACTGCTCGATACCACCTCTGTCGGGACCCGATTCTGCAAATCCGGACCCTCTGTGTATTCTGTGCCAGTCCAGGATCACGCTAGCACACACAGTCATACAGGGTTGCACATCACAGACATTCACGAAGATATAAGAATAAATAGTGCAAACATGTATATAAACCGGTTATGCGACCTTATGGTCTCTTCTGGATAAATCGACCACAGGGCTTACATTATTCAAAGTAAAGGAATAGCAGCGGAACATAAATAAAAGTCGTGGAAGACTTCATCTTGCCACAGGCAACCGACTGGGCTTGCCCACTAGTTGCTCGTATCCTCGATGTACTCCTCCTCCCATGCTGGTGTAGACTCCTCCACTGATGTTGGGGTTGATAAGCAAGGTGGGGTGAGTACACAAGGCACTCAACAAATAATGCACAGAATGCAGCGCTATTACTATATGCAAAGCTTATTCCAAAGGATTGGCTTAAGTGGTTCTTTTGCATCAAGCAGCATTTTTAAACCAGTATCTTAATTAGATTAAAGCAGTGGAACAGTTATAAGTAATACTAATTTCTTCAAATGGTTTTCCTTCGAAGATTCTCGGCACACAGCCCTAACAGTTCATTTTTAACACTGGCACATAGCCACCCTTTCCACATTTCGTTTTATGAAGATCTACCCCTTGACTGTAATCCCCGAGCAATGCTCAATACCGTGAGCACGGCTATTCGAATAGTTTTGACACTCTGCAGAGGTTGTACACTTTACCCACAAGATCTGACCGCTCACCACCACGGTGATTGTCGCAACAAAGCTTTTGAGAACTTCTACCTTAACCAAAGAACCTCTCGTGTTGCCTTCACTATCACTTCCCTCACAGAGCCAAGTATAGGACCGGCCAATCACCGTTGGATGGGCACCAAGCCGTAGCAGTGTGTTGTCGGGACCCGAATCGCAAATCCGGACCCTCCGTATTACATGTGCGATCCAGGATCACGCTAGCACACACAGTCATACAGGGTTGCACATCACAGACAATCACAAGGATATAAGAATAAATAGTGCAAACATGTATATAAAACGAGTTGTACAACCTTATGGTCTCCTTACAGATAAGTCAGCCACGCAGGCTTACATTATTCAAAACAAAGAAATAGCAGCGGAACATAAAAAGTCGTGGAAGCCTCCATCTTGCCACAGGCAACCGACTGGGCTTGCCCCCTAGTTGCTCGTGTCCTCGACGTACTCCTCCTCCCATACTGGTGTAGTCTCCTCCACTGATGTTGGGGGTTGATAAGCAAGGTGGGGTGAGTACACAAGGCACTCAACAAGTAATGCACAGAATGCAGTACTATTACTATATGCAAAGCTTATTCCAATGGATTGGCTTAATTGATTCTTTTTGCATCAAGCAGCATTTTTAAACTAGTATCTTGTTTAGATTAAAGCAGTGAAACAGATATAAGTAATACTAATTTCAAATGGTTTTCTTCAAGATTCTCGGCACGCCTTTTATCGGTTCATTTCCAACAACCGCACACAGCCACCCTTCCATGTTTTGTTTATGAAAAACTACCCCTTGACTGTAATCCCCGAGCAATGCTCAATACCGTGAGCACGGCTATTCGAATAGTTTTGACACTCTGCAGAGGTTGTACACTTTACCCACAAGATCTGACCGCTCACCACACAGGTGATTGTCGCAACAAAGCTTTTCAGAACTTCTACCTTAACCAAAGAACCTCTCGGTGTTGCCTTCACTATCACTTCCCTCACACAGGCGAAGTATAGGACCGGCCAATCACCGTTGGATGGGCACCAAGCCGTAGCACAGTGCGCTCCCCATACAGATACACCCACATGTCTTTGTCACCCAGTATCGGAGGAAAGATATCGAACCCTAGTCAACTAGAGTGCATCCCATGTCGGACATGTGGTTGTACGGTTGACTCGGATCAAAGGCTTGCAAGGTGAAGTCCTTAATCGACCAAGGCAAGACTTTCAACACTCAACAATGGCACACACCCAATGTGGCACACAGACTCACATCACTCAACAACCCAATGCCACACAGCCCACAGCACACAACCTCTTGCCACTTGCCCAGTCTAAATCATTTTCCACCCGGTTGATTATTGTGCAACACATGCCGCAATAACTCAATATCGATGCGGAACCACACAAAGTTCTTTGTACCTCAATCTCAACATGTGGCATCATCACACCACTTTTCAAAATACATTCAATATGTCTTTAATCAATATTGTAGCATTTTTCCAAAGATCATTCATGATTCGTTGCAAGGCTAAGCATCTACTCACGGTCTAGCCTCCGTGTTGGCACAATATTAACATCCAACTAATATAATCAAAACTTAGGGTGACAATGATCTAGGCATACAATTAATAATTCAAGGTGGCATAACAAAATGGGTTGATTAACTACATTATCCCAAATTAATTTAAATTCATTTTAAATAATTAGCATGCATAGTTTCAAAGCATAAATTACATTTTAAAATCTGGGATCAAAATGATCAAAGCATCACTTGCCTTCAAAGAGCTGCGGGTCGTGTTCCGAAGCTTGGTCTTGAGCGACAATTCTTCTTGAAACCTTCCAGTAAATTTGCGTCTCACGCTTCAAATAAAATATGCAATAAATAGCTAATACAGACGACTAGATTATCTCAAAAATTCAAATAAAATTCATCATTAAATAGATCACAATTTTATGAATTTTTAGAAATTTGAATCACCCAAATCCGAGTTAAAATGCAAAAGTTATAGTCATTTGAAGTTTTGAATAAAATCAACATCTTGAAATTAGAAAATCCGATTTTTCCAAATTATTTTTATACTTGAAATTCGCATTTATGACGTCAGCATGCCTCATGATGACGTCAGCACCGAAATAATTTCCGTCGAAATATTTTTATATATGAAAATATTTATGGCGTCGGCGATAGCGTCGGCCAAGACGACACGCGGCACGCCGGAGGTAGGCCGCCACGCCGCTCAATCTATGGACCGGGTTCACGGCTCGGCTGCGGTCTAGCGTGGACTTGGTTCCGTAACGCAGTGCGAACACGCGGCAAAATCCGCACCGTTCGCTAAAACCGACGGTCGATCCCTCACGCGCACCGCAACAAGCGCGAGATGCGTGCGACACGCGTCGCAGCGATCCAGCCGTCGACCACGCATCCGGTAGCGGCGACGCTTGGCTCCACGCCTCACGCGTCGCACATCCAATGGCCGACCTAAATCCAACGGTTGGATTCGCGACCGCGGCGGCGCCTCGATTTACTCGTAGCCACGCGCGACGATCGCGGCCGCGCGCGAAAGCAACGGCGGATATGGTCTCGCTGCGGTCAAAGCAACCACGCGTCGTGCGAGATTGGATGAAGGTGCGGCGCTACCACCGCCGCCGTTCAAATCTGAGCAGCGCGGATCCTGGGCAAAACCAGATCTGAACTCAACCGTTTATATCCGATCCGACGGCTCGAGTTCGGAGTCGCTTACTATTCACGCCTTGACGTGGCTCAATCCTATGCATACACTAACGATCCAACTACCGAGATGTAACCAAGTTCTGAGACTAGATCTAATCTCTACCGTTCAACCCGGATCTAACGGTCAAGATCTACTAATAGCCTAATGTCGGATCGAATCTCGCCGCACATTCTGGATCTAACGTCTATAATTTAATCCAAACGTAAGCGAGAGAAGTGAATCGTGGACTCACCCAAACCGAGCGATGAGGATCGGACGGCGGCGGAAGTTGGCGAGGTCAACGGCGGCGCGAAGGAACAGTCGCCGGGCGAGGAAAACGAGGCGTCGGCGGCGTTGCGGGCGTTCCGGCGTGAAGAAGTGGCGCGTTCGACGCGTCTCGGCGAGATCGGTACCCGGTGACCTCAACAACGGCGGAAGTGGACGGCGGCGACGCAAACGACGGAGAAACGATGGCGATGCGGGGAACAACTTCGGCGAGCTCGTTCGAGCGCTAGAGAGGGTCTTGGCGTGCGTGCAAGGTGTCAAAAGACGCGCGAAGAGTTACGCGACGCGCTACTCGGTGCACTTTAAGGGGCCTCGGCGTGCGCGCTACGGTGGCGAAACAAGCGGTAGCGGCCGGCGCGTTAGCTCGGTGATCTCGCGTGAGCGACCGGCGTGGCGCAATCTCGACGTCCGCGGATTGGATCGGATGGCTCGCGTCGCGAAACGACGTGGCATTACGCAGCAAGCGCTCGATCAAGATCGAGCGGTTCACCGGGCGGCGCTAGGGTTTCGGCGCGATGGGTGGCGGCGGCGCGATAATGGGCTCGGCCCATTCGCTCATAACCATTTTAAAACCTTTTCAATAAAAATAATTCTAGAAATTCATTTAATTCATTTGGGACTTTTAAAATAGCGAGAAAAATTCTAGAAAAATTCCGAGAAAATACCTTGAGATATTTGGAACTCAAATAAAATATTTTCAATAAAACTTTGCTAGAACTTATACATTATTTAATTGTTTTCAAGGAAGGCTAGTTTTGAGTAATTCCAAATAAATTTGATAAATTCTCAAGAATTCACAAAAATCAAAAATACTCTCAAAATTTAAACTAGAGCAAAAATTAGGGTGTTACATACGCTCCCCAAACAGATACACCCACGTGTATCACAACCCCGAGCTATCGGAGGAAAGATATCGAACCCTAGTCAACTAGGTCCGTCCCATATCGCACATGTGGTTGTACGGTGACTCAGATCAAAGGCTTGCAAGGTGAAGTCCTTAATCGACCAAGGCAAGACTTCCAACACTCAACAGATGGCACACACCCCATTGTGGCACACAGACTCACAACACTCATCAACCCAATGCCACACAGGCCCACCTGGCACACAGCCTCTTGCCACTTGCCCCAGTCTAAATCATTTTCCACCCCATTGATTATTGTGCAACACATGCCGGCAATAATTCAACATCGATGCGGAACCACACGTCATCATGTACCCCAATCTCATCATGTGGCATCATCACACCACTTTTCAAAATACATTCAATATGTCTTTAATCAGTATTGTAGCATTTTTCCGAAAGATCACTCATGATTCGTTGCAAGGCTAAGCATCTACTCACGGTCTAGCCTCCCGTGATGGCACAATATTAACATCCAACTAATATAATCAAACTTAGAGTGACAATGATTTAGGGCATACAATTAATAATTCAAGGCGGCATAACAAAAAGGGTTGATTAACTACATTATCCCAAATTAATTTAAATTCATTTTAAATAATTAGCATGCATAGTTTCAAAGCATAAATTACATTTTAAAATCTGGGATCAAAATGATCAAAGCATCACTTGCCTTCAAAGAGTTGCTGGTCGTGTTCCGAAGCTTGGTCTTGAGCGACGAATTCTTCCTCGAAACTTTCCGGCTAATTTGCGTCTACGCGTACAAATAAAGTATGCAATAAATAGCTAATACAGAAGACTAGATGACCTCAAAAATTCAAATAAAATTCACTATTAAATAGCTCACAATTTTATGAATTTTTAGAAATTTGAATCACTCAAATCCAAGTTAAAATGCAAAAGTTATAGTCATTTGAAGTTTGAATAAAATCTGAAAATACAGAATTTAAGAAAATCCGATTTTTCTGAATTATTTTTATACTGGAAATTCGCATTTATGACGTCAGCACCGCGTCATGATGACGTCAGCACAGAAAGGAAAAGAGTTAGAAATATTTTTATATATAAAAATATTTATGACGTCAGCGATGACGTCAGCTATTACGTCAGCTTGACACGTGGCACGCCCAGAGGCTACCACGTCGCTCTGGTCTATGGACTGGGTCTACGGTTCGGCTCTGGTCCACCGTGGACTGGAAGCACTGTGCTCATGCACCGGGTGACGTAGGCCGTGGCGTCGGCCGACGGTCTTGCGCACCAATCCCGACGCGACACGCGGCAAGATCGCACGCTTCGCTCAACCAGCGGTTGATCTCACCCCGCGCGTTGGCGGCGTTTACGCACTCCACGCCGCCCGCGCGTCACGCATCAACGGTGCACGAAACCAATGATTGGATCTGGTCTCTCCCTCGATCAACGCGCGCTGCAGCGTCGCCGCGGGATTTGATGGGGTGCGGCGTCATCTCCGCCGCACGTTCAAATTTGAACGGCACGGATCCGCGCGCCACCGATCTACTCACAGCCACCGTTTAGATCTAATCCAACGGCCCACGGTACCCAAGCTATTTACTATTCATCATGCTACGTGGCACAATCTCACGCGTTCACAAACGATCCAATGGCTAAGACAAAAATATAGCGCAGAAATTAGATCTAATCCAAGCTGTTCACTCTAGATCTAACGATCAAGATTCAACTAACGTGTAAACCTTAGGGTTAATCCAGACCGTCCATTAACGAGATCTAGCGGTACAAAAACAACTAAATGAAAATAGAGAAGGGCGGCGTGGCACGATCCTTACCCTCCTTGCGGTCCGACGGTCGGCGATGCTCGAGTCCGACGATGGCGTCGCGCGGTGCAAGCTTGCCGAGATGAGGAAGATGGCGTGAGTCGGCGGCGTTCGGTGGTTCCTCGGCGAGAAGATCTGGCGCATTCAACGCGGCTTGTCTCGGGCAGTGCTCCGGTGACATCGGCGACGGCGGGAATGCACCGACGGCGAAGGAAAAGGCGAAAAACAGCGGCGATGCACAGAGGCAACTACGGCAAGCTCTTGTGAGCAAACGGAGGCGTTTCGGGAGGTGTGCGCTAGGGCTACAGACACGTCTAGGAGTGCGCGTCACGCGGGTGGCAGCGGCACACTAAATAGCGCCTCGACGTGCGCGAAATCTTCGGCGAACGGCGGACATGCGGCGGCCGTTGCTCGGCGATCTCGCGAGGAAGAAACGGCGTGGCGAAATCCCGGCGTCCACGCGCAGCGATCAACGAGCGAAACAGCGGAGAGGCGTGGCGATTCCTTGATCGCACGATGTTGATCCAACGCTAAACGCGCGATGGCTAGGTTTTCATTGACGGCCCAGTGCGTGGGCGGCGCGAGCTGGGCTAGAGCTGAAACACGATCTTGGGCGGTCCTGAGGTTTTCGCCCAAACAACGTTCAGGATTTTAAATCCTTTTCGAATAAAAAATATTCGAGAAAATAGTTTTGGCCAAAGAAAATGATAAAAATCTCTGAAAAATTCCAGAAAAATTTCTAGAAAATACTTTGAGCTAATTGGGACTCAAATAAAATATTTTCAATAGAACTTTGCAAGAACTTTTCCATTATTTAATTGTTTTCAAGGAAGGCTATATTTGAATTATTCTAAAGAAATTTCAATAAATTCCCAAAATTTCACAAAAATCAAAAATACTCCAAGATTTAAATTAAAGCAAAATTTTGGGTGTTACAATGACAGGATCAGTAAGCAATTATATCACTGACTAAGCATATAGAACAGAAAATAATTGATCTAATCACGCATGTATACATGTAAAGGTCTGTCAAGTTTGTTGTCACAAATAGTCTATTTCTGTCCCAAATCCTCACTGAACACAGTATCTCCCACTTGCAAGGTCCCCAAGCCTAAAAGACTGGCCCCTTTGCAATATACTTGCAAGGTCCACAAGCCTAAAAGACTAGCGTCTTTGCAATATAACGACAGTAGAGCACCCGCAGAGGAGTGCGAATACAGACTGAGTTGTCCCACAGGCAGCAGATCATACAACACAAAGAGGTAGTATGCTCACAATCGGAACAACACTCAAAGCCGTTCAAAGCGGCATCGAGGCGGCGTCGACGAGGGGGTGGCGTCGGTGAGGGGGCGGCATCGGTGAGGGGGCGGCATCGTTGAGGGGGCAGCGTTGAGGTTGGGGGGAGGCACCGGAATTGGAGAAGAGGCGGCGTCGGGGAGGGGGCGGCATCGAGGTCGGGGGGAGGAACCGGAATGGGAGACGACGCGACGTCGGGGAGGGGGGTGGCCTCGGTGAGGGGGCGGCGTCGAGATCGGGGGGAGGCGTCGGAATGGGAGATGAGGTGGCGTCGGGGAGGGGGTGGCCTCGGGGGCGGCGTCGAGGTCGGGGGGAGGCGCTGGAATGGGAGACGAGGTGGCGTCGGGGAGGGAGCGGCCTCTACGAGGGGGCGGCATCGGGGCTCGGGAGACAAAGCTAGCTATGGTTTTGAGCGCTGAAGTGGAGAATGAATTATCTGCAAGAGTGGTCTTTTTATAGGGCTCCCCTATCACAGACAGTTCTAATATAGAACCGTCTATATTAGAACCGTCTGGGATAATGCTTTATTGCAGACAGTTATGTATTAAAATCGTCTGTGAAAGATAACATCACAGACGGTTCTATTATAGAAACGTCTGTGATGAAGCTTCCCATAGACCTTCATTGCTGAGGCAAAACTAGAGTTTGGCCTTCTTGGCCTACAACCGATTGTGGATAATGTATAATGTGTATGGAATTGTAGATGAAGCAACATATATACATCAGTAAAGGAAAGGAAACTTTATTAAATAAATCAGATGCATATATACACAAAGTTGTTTCGAATTTCGAGCATCTCATTACAAACAACTCTATTATCTTCGAGAGTACACTTAAAATCATAACTCCACTTGCTTATTCTTTTGTATAAAAATTAGCCCTTTACGATGATCGACGCGTGTGTAGCTAGCTTCCTCGGGTTGTTCTTCCTGGACTGTGATGCTCTTTCCGATTGGAGGCAACTCGTCAAATTGATTATATTCTTCCTCATCTACTATATTCTCTACTCCGACAATCCTCCTTTTTCCCTGAAGAACTACATGTCTCTTCTTGTTGGATGGGTCAATTATATAGAATACTTGAACAGCTTGGTTAGGGAGTATGAATGGTTCATCTTGGTATCTGATGGGTGCGAGGTCATGTGCTGAAGGTGGACCCAACGACACTGAAATAAGGGGATCTTGAATAGTACGTAGTCGAGCTCCCAAATCTTCTCTATGAACCCATAGTAGGAGCTCCTTGTTGACCCAACGGTGTTGAACGCATCTATACGAACACCGCTGTTCTGCTTTGTGCTCTTCATATCTTGATCTCTCGTGTAAAATGTGTACCCATTTAAGTCGTATCCTTTCTATGTTACAACTGTAAATGTTGGCCCTTTTGTCAACCATGTGAGCGTATCACCTGACGAGATCCCAATGATGGTTCGCTCGTTTAGCCATCTGTTAAACTGAAGGTTATGCTGTCTCATGATCCAAGAATCTTGCCACATCAGATTCTCTTGCCGTAGCCAGTGCTTATGCTCGTCGATGTACGGGGACACTACAGCCATGTGTTGCAAAACCATAAAATGAGCTTGAGCATAGGCAACCGGATCAAGCGTGATTACTTTCCTTCCGATGGTCCCGACGCCCTGGAGTCTCCCCTCATAGCGAGATTGAGGCACACCTATTGGTTCGACCTGAGCCATGTAATCGACACAGAACTCTACAACTTCTTCGGTTGCATAACCTTCGACAATACTACCCTCTGACCGAGATCGATTCCGTACGTAGGACTTGAGAATTCCCATATATCTCTCGAATGAGTACATGCTACGTAGGAACATAGGCCCGCATATCTTTATCTCTATCACAAGGTGAACAATGAGATGGGCCATGATATTGAAAAATGACGGAGGGAAATACATCTCAAGATTACATAGAGTCAGCAACACCTTAGCCTGTAGTGCATCTAGTGCTCTGGGATCGATAACCTTCTGAGCAATTGTGTTAAAGATATAACATAGCTTCCTGATTGTCTCCTGGACCTTGACCGGCAAAATACTTCTAATTGCCACAGGGAGCATTTGTGTAATCAACACATAGGGGTGAAAATGGGGCGAATATTTCCCGCCCGATCCGAAGCCAGATCCGGTTGAACTGGATCCGAGATGAAAATCGGATATCGGGTCGGATCCAGATCCAGATCCAGATAGATGAAAATGGATATTGGGTCGGATTCGGAGCGTACACTATCCAAAAAATATGGGTCGGGAACTGGATATCGGATATTTGCATTATTCAGATATCCGGATTGGAAAGCCCAGCGAGTCGGAGTCAGCGACCAGTCACCACACCACTTACCAGTCACCAGCGTCTCGGTCTCCCGTGCGGCCGTTCCATTCGGGTCCCCAACTCGGCTACTCCCCAAGCAGCCACCCCCAGATCTGAAATCCATTCATCGTCCCTCGGCCCCGGCGGCGATCTTGGATCTCCCGGTTGGCGCTCCCTTAATCCCCCAGGTCGGTGTCTTCCCCCGATCGGAGCTCCGACTCCCCCCGACCCTTGCTCCCTGCCTACGCTCTGACTCCCCCCGACGACGTCTCCCACCAGCCCGAGCTCCGACTCCCCCCGGCGGCATCTCCCCCCGGACCGTGCTTCGACTCCTCCCGGCGACATCTTCCCTCGACCCGTGCTCCAACTCCCCCCGGCCTATGCTCTGACTCCCCCCGACGGCAGCTCCCCCCGGCCCCCGCTCCCGCCAGCCCGCGCTCCCGGCCTATGCTCTGACTCCCCCCGGTCCGCGCTCTGACTCCTCCCAGCGGCGTCTTCCCTCGACCCGTGCTCCGACTCCCCTCGGTGGCGTCTCGGCATCTCCCCCCGATGCATGCTCTAACCCCAACTCTTCCTCATGCTAGCTTACAATAAATTAGGCATTTAAATCATTTCTTAAATTAGGCTCCAGAACTTTGTCATTTTTGAGTTTGAGCACATGAAATCGGATCCATATCATAGTTATACATATTTCAGATGAAGAACATATCTTGTGTTGCATGTTTGCCAAAATATATATTCTTGTCTCTAAGAATGATGCCTAGATCTGATAGTAGATCCTTGATCTGAAATGGGCATTGCCTTGTGAACCTTGTTGTCATGTTGTGATAGATTTTTTTCTCAGTTTACTTATTGAAGTGAATATTACTTTGCTCATAAGTTTTGAGTCGGAGTTGGAGGCTAAATATTATGCAAATCGATTATTGGAGGAGTAGAATGGTCTCAAAAAGATTTTTCTCGTTCTGGTTACTGCAAAAATAATTATGTTGGCATGTATGATGTGAGTTCTTTGCTGAAGCTTTAAGCTATACCTGAGATCTTATAGTGTGGGTGGCAATTTCCCTATACATTGACGGTGCTCATTGTGGGAATCATTTGGAGGACATATTTCACTTTGTGTGGGACACACACTTCTTCCCAATGATGTTTTGCATATTTTTATATATGTGCTTTGATGTGGTCAGTGATTCAGGAGAGATTTTTATATATGTGCATGAAAGGTCTATAGATTGATTTGTTTAGTTACCACCGCGATAGTAAGGTTTTTGTATTCAATAGTCAAAATTTATCGTGTTCACCCTGCTTAAATTATGGTATGAGACATGACGTTCATTTCGTTTCCTACATCACCTTTCATGAGCCTTTATTTCAATAACTTATGTCCTAGAATGTTAGTGTGATTGATTGAGAGAGAAAAAATTGAATCATTAAGGAACTATTTCATTGTTCTCTGTTTATGATTTTTTTTTGCATGTTTTTGCTCTGTTGTTTGAAATGGAAATAGTTAAGAATCATAGAATCTTCTTAGCAATAGCTGTTAGCACTCGACCATTATAGACCTCAAAGTGAAAAAAATGTATGCTACTCTAATTTTATTTCAAGAGTTTGTTCTTGTTCTAATATGTTTTGTTGCGGTGTCCCCATGTATCAAATTTTAGCTTTCTAATTAGCTCATTACTTGACCATTACTAGTTGATTTTTTTCTTCCTGAGGAGCAAAATCTTTTTATTGGGTTGAAGAGTATGACGACTGAGCACCCACTGTTGATATGAATGCTAAACAGCAAGCAGGTTTAGGAAAAATTCGGAGTACTATCACCTCGTATGTATGTTGCTTGTTGTAACTTGTCGGGACCCGAATATGCAAATCTGGACCCTCTGTGTATATCGCACTAGTACAAGATCACGCTAGTGCACACATGCTGAACATAGATGCTATCACAGTCATACACAACGGAATATAGCATAACTTTAATAATTAATAATAACTGTTGTCTTACATGATTATTGTCTCACAGGGCTTAACTAAGAAATAGCAATTAAGCAGCAGCGGAAATGAAGTAAATGTAGCAGCTCCCCAGTTCATCACAGGCAACTGACGAGGCTCGGACCCTAATCTTCAGCATCGTGGTACTCCCCCTCCAAGAATGTCGCGGATTCCTCCTCTTCTGCAGATTGTTTTTGCGGGATGAGTACATAAAGCACTCAACAAGTTGTGCACAGTATTGCAAATCTAATATTCTACATGCTTGGCTTATTCCAAGGAAGGCTAACATGGCTAATTTGCAGCAAAGCAACATTTATAAAAGAATACAGTAAATAGATTGAAAGACAGTAAAATAAATAATAGTAAATAATAGATTCAACTTTTCAAGTAAACAGGGTTTTCCATCCTAAGTCAATTCCATGTTTTTATGACAATCCACCATCCCAACAAGTTTTTATTTAACAAAAGTCTAACCCTTGACTGTAATTTCCGAGCATTGCTCAATTCCATGAGCACGACTATTCGAACAGTTTTTACACTTTGAAGAGGTTATGCACTTTACCCAAACGATATAATCAAACACCACACAGGTGCGTGATCATAACAAAGCCTTTACAATGCTCTGTTTAGACCTTGTACTGCTCGATGTGGTTTCAACATGGAAGGGACTGGTTACCGCACTCCGGGGCCCCCTCTTGCGCCATGTGAGTCTACCCGTACACCCGGGACTCACTATACACCACAACAGTACCGAAATCTAGACATCACAAATTAGTCAACTAGGCTGTCCCATTCCAGACGTGTGGTTGTAAGTAAGACTCAGGTCAAAGGCTTGCCAGGTTAAGTCCTTAAAGTGACAGAGGCAAGACTTCCACATACCCCTGCCCAACAGGCCCACCTTGGCATACTAGCCCATGCCACCTACCCCGATCTAAAATGATTACCACCCCAGTTGATTACCATGCACCACGTGCCATCAGCAATTCAATCTAGTTGTGTGACCTCCTCGCCACGACAACTCAATATCACTGTGTGACAACACCTGACACACCAATTTATAAACATTGTTCCATATTCCATTGGTCAAGATTAAATATCAATGTTCCAGATACATGTGATGACGTGGCATGGCTAAACAAACTAATACGGTCTAACTAGTCCCATGTTGATTATTAATAGTAACCAACTATAGTTTCATATCCTAGGGTGACAATTAGATCATGGCGTACAATTGGCAAGGTATGATTTAATTCAATTATGCATATTATCTAGTTCCCAGATTAATTGAAATCATTTATACACATAAAATATCATGCATAAATTTTAAAGACAGAATAGCAATTTTGTGAAATTAGGTGCAACAAGATCAAAGCACAACTTGCCTTGGAACAGGTGCTGGTCTTGCTCTGAACTTAGGTCTTGAAGCGATGAATCTTGCTCCGGAGCACCGAGCAATTCAACGTCTATGCGAATCGAGATAAAATAGCAATAAACACCCAAAACAGAGAGTAAACTGGCTCCAAAAATTCAAATAAAAAGCACCATTAAATAGATCTTGATTTTACAAATTTTTAGAAATTTTAATCACTCAAATCCAAGTTAAAATGCAAACGTTATAGCCTTTTGAATTTTGAATAAATACTGAAAATATAGAAATTAGAAAATCATAGATCTTGATTTTACAAATTTTTAGAAATTTTAATCACTCAAATCCAAGTTAAAATGCAAACGTTATAGCCTTTTGAATTTTGAATAAATACTGAAAATATAGAAATTAGAAAATCCTATTTTCCAGAATTATTTTTCTACTGGAAATTACCGATTAATGCGCAAGCGACACGTGGACCAATTAGAGGCTAACACGTGGCTTTGGTGCATGGACTCAGTCCACGAAATCACGCTGGTCCACCGTGGACTCGAGGTACTGTGCTGTGGACCGGATGATGTCAGCATGACGTCATCGCACACGTGGACCAATCGGGTTGCGCCGCGTTGCTTGGTCTGCAGACTGCGTCCACGGCACTCGACTGTCCACCGTGCACCGGGCGCACACCGCTTCGGCTTCCGAGCCGACACGCGTCGCACATCCGCGCAAGGATCCAACGGCTACCGATCTACTCCTACACGGCTCAATCTTGACCGCTCATCCAAAATCTAACGGCCAACGCTTATCCAAGCAGAACACTGTTGACGACGGAGACGTGGCACGATCTGGACGGTTCGGTGAAGATTCGACGGCTGAGCGAATCTCCGAGATACGGCGATGTCGCGGTGGTGCTGAGGTCCCAGAGACGAAGACGACGACGAGCCCGACGGCGAACTAGGTCCTTCCGGCGACGAAGAGGTGGCAGCTCTGGTGCACCTTGACATGGTGAACCCGAAACTAGAACCCACACGGCGAATGAAGACCCGACGACGGTGGAACGGCGAGAAAACAAGCGGCGGCGCTTGAAAACTATGACGAGCTCTTGTGGTTAAACGACGACGAAACTGGCGAAGAGGCTAGGCTGGCAGATGCGCACTGAGATGGCGATCATCGAGGTGCGGTCCGCGCTTTAAATAGCCTTGGCATGCGCACAAATATGGCAACCCTAAATCACGCGGCGGCGGTGGCAGGCCGGCGGCGGGTTTGGAAACCGTGTCGGAGACGACGATCGTGAACCGTCCGATCTGCGATGAACGGTCACGATGACTCCCGAAGCGATACGATCCGATCCGCACTTTCCAAATCCATCAAACGCGATCAGATCTTGCCTTAATTAACGGCTCAACCTCCTCCGCTTGATCTGGATCCAATGGCTAATCACACGCGCGCGACGTGGCTTGATGAAGACCGCGCGGTGAAGATCCAACGGCCGCTGCTAACCCTAACCAGAATAGGCCAAACAACCTACGCAATATTGGGCGCTGCAGCGCATAGATCTTGGGCTTGGCCCGATCTTATTCATTTTGATTTTAAATGGGTTTTTGATTTAAAATAATTACAGAAATTAGTTTAATCAGTTTGAAGCAATTATAATATCAGGAAAAATCCCAGAAAATTCTCATAAATACTTTGAGTCATTTTGAACTCAAATAAAATATTTTTTGCAAAACATTATATTGGATTTATCTATATATAATTAGTTTTCACCAAAGGTTCAATATAGTTAATTAAAGTAAATTCAAATAAATTCCAGAAAACATCCAATAAATTGAAAACATAAAATGCACAAATAATGAGAAAATAAAATTATGAGCAAATTTTTGGGATGTTACAAACCTCCCCCCTTAATAGAATCTCGACCCCGAGATTTAAGGCTGACTAGGGAATAGGTTTGGGAATTCCGATTTCAGATCCTCCTCTCGCTCCCAGGTTGCTTCATTCTCTGAATGATTACTCCACTGAACTCTTTAAAAGCGAACATACTTGTTTCTGGTCCTGCGATCCATGACATCCAAAATTTTTATCGGGTGCTCCTTGTAGGTTAGATCTTTCTGCAGTTCAATTGTTTCCAATGGCATCTGCTCCTCCGGCACTCGAAGACACTTAAGCTGTGACACATGGAACACATCGTGCACACCTGCTAAAGACGGCGGCAATTCCAACTGATATGCTACCCCTCCTCGACTCAAAATCTTGAATGGTCCAACATATCTTGGAGCAAGCTTCCCTTTGGTATGAAATCTTTTAACACCCCTCAGAGGAGTAACCCTAAGATACACAAAATCCTTTGGCTTAAAATTCAAATCACGACGTCGATTGTCAGCGTAGCTCTTTTGCCTTGACTGCGCGATTTTCAATCTCTCTCTTATCATAGCCACATGTTCCACCGCTTCCTTGAGTATATCTGGTCTGAATACCAATCGTTCTCCTGTCTCATTCCAATTTAATGGGGTACGACAAGCACGACCATACAGAGCCTCAAATGGTGACATCTGCAAGCTAGCCTGATAGCTGTTATTATAACTGAACTCTGCATATGGCAGACATTTGTCCCACGAAGCAGTATAAGCTAATGCACAAGATCTTAACATGTTCTCAAGAATTTGATTCACCCTTTCTGTCTGACCATCTGTCTACGGGTGATATGCT
This sequence comes from Otatea glauca, assembly GCA_036346275.1. Taxonomy (NCBI): domain Eukaryota; kingdom Viridiplantae; phylum Streptophyta; class Magnoliopsida; order Poales; family Poaceae; genus Otatea; species Otatea glauca. The sequence continues at coordinate 42,871,235 of CM070721.1, read as the reverse complement.
GTACTGAAATTTAACCGAGTTCCCATGGCTCCATGTAGCCTATCCCAGAACCTCGAGGTAAATTGGGTACCTCTATCGGACACTATCTTTTGTAGGTACGCCATGCAAACACGCAATTCTGGCTATGTACAACTCTGCTAATCGATCTCCTGAGTAAGCCGTTTTAACCGGTATGAAGTGAGCAACTTTGGTCAATCGGTCCACGATGACCCATATAGAATCATACCCACTTTGAGTTCTCGGCAAACCAGTGATAAAATCCATGCCAATTTCTTCCCATTTCCACTCTGGAATTTTAATGGTTGCAGCAAACATGCTCGCCTCTGGTGTATAGCCTTAACTCTTTGGCATACATTACACAAGACAACATACTTAGCAACTTCACGCTTCATCTTAGGCCACCAAAATCTCTCTTTTAGGTCTTGATACATCTTAGCGCTTCCTGGATGAATTGAATACTTGGAATCGTGCGCCTCTTCTAAGATCAACTGTTTAAGCTCTGGTTTGTTTGGCACACAAATTCGCCCTTTGAACCACATGGTACCTTGATCATCCACAGAAAAATCTGAGGCTAAACCTTCATCTTTTTTAGACCTGATCCGGTTGATTTTCTCATCATCTTTTTGTCCTTCCCGAATCTGATCCTCAAGCGTCGACTTCACTTCCAACGCAGCTGCAAATCCTTCTGGAACCATTTCCAGTTTTAACCTCGAAACTCCTTACACAGTTCTGATTGATCTTCTTGTACCATCATATTTGCAACGTGGCTTTTATGACTCAAAGCATGAGCCACTACATTAGCCTTTCCCGGGTGGTAGTGAATTCCAACATTATAATCCTTTATCAGTTCCAACCACCTCCTTTGCCTCATGTTAAGATCTGACTAGGTAAAAATATATTTTAAGCTCTTGTGGTCCGTATATACCTCGCATCTTTTACAAATGAGATAGTGACGCCACAATTTCAAGGCATGCACTATAGTAGCCAACTCCAAATCATGAGTAGGATAATTTCCTTCATGTGGCCTTAACTTCCTTGACGCATACGCGTCTACTTTACCATTCTGAATCAATACGCATCCAAGACCTTGTCTCGACACATCGCAGTATATATCGAAACCATTCTGGACATCAGGTAATACCAACACTGGGGCTGTTGTCAAATGCTTCTTTAATTCCTCAAAGCTCTTCTCACACTCTGGCGTCCATGCAAACTTCTTTTCCTTCTTCAACAGTTGCGTGAGAGGTCTCGCAATTGTTGAGAATCCTTCTATAAACCGCCGGTAGTAACACGCCATTCCTCAGAAACTACGCACTGGGTAACAGACTTGGTGCTCGGTCGGGGTATCTCCCACCTTGCTCGGGTCTACTGCCACTCCTTTCGCAATCATCACATGACCAAGAAATTCAACCTTCTCCTTCCAAAAATCACACTTGCTGAACTTAGCGTACAACTGTTGTTCTCGCAACCTTTCTAAAACCAACCTCAAATGTTCAGCATGCTCTTCTTCTGTCTTCGAGTAAACCAGGATATCGTCTATAAAGACAACAACAAACTTATCCAGATACTCCATGAAAACCTTATTCATCATATTCATGAAATATGCTGGGGCATTAGTCAATCCAAATGACATGACTGTAAACTCATAGTGTCCGTACCGCGCAGAGAACGCAGTCTTAGGAACATCCTCAGGTCGGATCTTCAACTGATGGTATCCTGAACGAAGATCAATTTTGGAGAAAACTCCAGCTCCCCTTAACTGATCAAATAAATCATCGATCCTGGGCAATGGATACTTATTCTTAATCGTTACTTCATTAAGTGCACGATAATCAATACACATCCTTAGACTTCCATCCTTCTTCCTAACAAACAATCCTGGCGCTCCCCATGGCGATGAGCTTGGTCTTACGAAGCCTTTCTCTAACAGCTCCTCAATCTGCTTCTCATTTCCACCAATTCATCGGTAGGCATCCGATAAGGTCTCTTTGCTATTGGTGCCGTCCCCAGTGCTAACTCGATGACGAATTCGGTATCACGGTCCAGTGGCATCCCCGGTAAATCTTCTGGAAATACATCTACATATTCTCTGACTATTGGTACATCCTCTATGCTGGTGGCTTTCACGCTATTGACCATTAACTTACCATCACGAACTCTTGTCGCTTGAAATTCCACCTTCTCTCCTTTAGGGCTCTCGATTGATACGACCCTTCGACCACAATCCAATACCGTCTTATGCTTGGACAACCAATCCATTCCCAGAATAACGTCAAGTCTTTGGGTATCCAAAATGATTAGGTTCGCTAGGAACTCTACCCCATTAATTAGCAGCTTAACTCCCAAACACCTAAGGCTAGATCTTAACTTAGATCCTGGGGCTTGGACTAGCATCACACATTTAAGATTTTTCACACTCATACCATTTTCAATTGCAAAAGCTCGAGAAACAAATGAATGCGAAGCTCCAGAATTGAATAAAACTGTTGCAGGTACTGAGTTTACCAAAAACTTACCCAGTATGACGTCTGATGCTTCTTGGGCTCCATCTGTGGTGATGTGGTTGACTCTGCCCCTTACCGTAGCTTGAGGCGTTGCTCCCACCTAACCAGCTCCCCGGTTTGCTCCTGACATCGGCACCTTAGCAGATGTTGTTCCAAGATTGAAACGCACTGGCGTGACGCCTCCCTTCTGTGGACACCTGTTAGCAAAGTGCCCCAACTCGTTGCAACTGTAGCACCTCCTAGCGGCCGACTGTTGAACACCTCCTGGAGCATTATTTCCCTGGGCTGGTGTCTGATAACTCTGTCCAGATGGTGTGTCGCAGGTGTCACTATCCTGTTAGCGGCTGGTGGCTAGAATCTGGAGAACTGTTGCGGTGTCATTCTCATTCGCAGGTGGTTAGGACGTCCACCTTGGCTGGTCATTAAGCGTTTGCGATTCTCCCCGAGCTCCTTACGCTTATCCTCCAGGATCAAAGCTTTATTCACCAACTCCTGGAAGTCTAGGAAACTGTGGGTGATCAGCCCAACCTGCAGTCCCAAATTCAGTCCCTTCATGAAGCGGGACTATCTGGCCTTGTCTGTTGCTACATCCTCCGGAGCATAGCGAGCCAACTGCGTGAATTTATTCAAGTATTCGGCCATAGGTTGGCCTCCTTGCTTAAGAGCCCTGAACTCCTCCTTCTTTAGGTCCATCATCCCTTCTGGCACATGGTACTGACGGAAGTCTGTGGTAAACTCCTCCCAAGTGATCTCCATTGGTGTGTCATGAGCTGCGCAGTAGTTTTCCCACCACTCTGCTGCAGTTCCTTCCAACTGATGGGATGCAAAAAGAACCTTCTCGTGTCCTTCACATTGGGTGATGTACAGCTTCCTGTCGATGGTCCTTAGCCAATCATCGGCTTCCAAGGGGTTGACATTGCCCGAAAATGTTGGCGGTCGGGTTCTCATAAAATCGGATAACCTTGAGTAAGGACAAGGTCCACCATTGTTATTCTGGGCCACAGGGTTGTTGGCTGCAGCCCTAGTGGTCATTTGCTGCATCATGGTTTGCATCAAGCTGTGGAATATAAGAACCCGGGTACCCTCATGACAGGCCCAAGAGGGAGGCCCAGAAGATACTCCCCGCGTCAGGCCCCACTGCCGTGCGCAAGGGGACATATCCTAAAGGAAGTTGAACTTATATTTAGATATAATAGATACGGTTGTAATCCGAGTCGTTAATAGGGTAGATAAAGATGTAAACTCTATCCTGTAACTGACTAGAATCTTGTAACCGATCGGAATCTCTTAACCGATCAGGAGTCTTTAAGCCGCCCCACCCCCGCTATATAAGGGAGAGGGCGGGCAACAACATAGGGATCCGATCATCCAAGCACAAAGCGCCATCTTTTGCCCAGAGCATATAGCGCTTTGAGCACTTCTGATCCAAGAGATCCACATAATCCCGATTACGAGATTAGGTATTACCTCCATCGCCGAGGGCACGAACTGTATAAATCCCTGTCTTGTGTGACCTTTGAGTTTGAGATCCAGCGCCTACCCCATAAATTCATTGCCGACTACAAAAGTCGACAGTTGGTGCGCCAGGTAGGGGGAGCGCTATAATCTTTTCCTACAAACTCGATGGCAGCGATCGGAAAAATCGCCACCACCTTCATCTCTGGCCAGGCTTTCCGCTTCGGGAGCCTGGACTTCGTCGCAGATGCACGCGAAGAACTTGTCAGCCTAGACTTGAACCGGATCCAAACCGGTAAAAGATCAGGCTGACTCATTTAAGGTATGTCACTTTGACTTGGCCGGCAAACCAATCGGCGTTGCGAGGAATTGCTGCGATCGTCGTGGCGCCTTCGCGATAGAAGAGCAGAAGACCGATCTCCAACGCCAACAAGAAGAACAAGAAGCTGCGGGGGAAGATCGTCTTCGTAAGGGGAAGGAGGTACAGGTGCGATCGCTTCGATCTCGCGGCCGCAATGTCCGCGAGGACATCCTGCAATCCAGGTTGGGAGATCAAGCCGTCTTCCACAAGCCAATGCAGAACGTCGTCGCCTCCAAGATGCTTCTCGACAAACTGAACCCGATGATTGCATCGGATAGCCCAACGGCCCCGATCGTGGCCCAGATCAAGGCCATGGTGACGCGGCCGCAATTCAGCAAAATCAGGAAAAGCCAGTAGGTGAAGTGCACTCGCGCTCCCACGCGGCTTTCTGCACGGCCACGAGCCACGCCTGCGCCCCGAGCGCCACGTTCGGCACGGCCACGAGCCAACGCCTGCACCCCGAGCGCCACCTTCGGCACGGCCACGAACCTACGCTTGCGCCACGGCCACGAGCCACGCCTGCGCCCCGAGCGCCACCTTCGGCACGGCCACGAGCCTACGCCTGAGCCCCGAGCGCCACCTTCGGCACAGCCACGAGCCACGCCTGCTCCCCAAGCACCGCCTACAGCTCATCTACAAGCCTACGCCTGCGCCACGAGCAAAGATGGCATGATCGTCAGCAACATATGGAGCATAAAGGCTACTAAATTTGGATGCGACGTGTGTGAGCCAACGCTTCAACGACGACATCCGCAACTTCGACGACGAATGAATTTAAAGGGAGCAGCGCTGAATTTTGCCTTGAGCGGGAAAAGCGTTTTGACTTCTGCATATCGTTTGGGATACAGTATGTCCCAGGATGAGCTAACTGCCAAAATTCCAATAATGGGGCTAGGAACCACACAGAAAGTTTAACGCGTGGAGTTCTATTGAGTCCTTCACGATCTCTTTGCCTACAACAGGCACTCGGTGTAAGGAAAACTAGTCGGAAGTCGCATCAAGAACTAGAAGCACTCGGCGTGAAGCATGACTCGCTTGGGCTGCAACCAGAAGGCGACAACTCGATCGCAAAGGAATCGGGGCTCTTGTGGAATATAAGAACCGGTACCCTCATGATAGGCCCAAGAGGAGGCCGGAAGATACTCCTCGCGAGCCCACTGCGTGTGCAAGGGGACATATCCTAAAGGAAGTTGAACTTATATTTAGATATAATAGATACGGTTGTAATCAGAGTCGTTAATAGGGTAGATAAAGATGTAAACTCTATCCTGTAATCAACTAGAATCTTGTAACCGATCGAAATCTCTTAACCGATCAGGACTCTGTAAGCCGCCCCACCCCCGCTATATAAGGGAGAGGGCGGGCAACAACATAGGCATCCGATCATCCAAGCACAAAGCGCCACCTTTTGCCCAGAGCATATAGCGCTTTGAGCACTTCCGATCCAAGAGATCCACATAATCCCAGCACACAGGATTAGGGTATTACCTCCATCGCTGAGGGCCCGAACCTGTATAAATCCCTGTCTTGTGTGACCTTCGAGTTTGAGATCCAGCGCCTACCCCATAAATTCATTGCCGACTACAAAAGTCGACACAAGTTAGTTTGTGCAGTGAGAAAAGCCCCCAAGTTCTGCAGATCCACTGGCGGTGCTTGCTGCGGTGGTGTTCCTTCATTGGGATTGTTGTTTGAGCGTAGACAACTTCCTGAAGCTCCGTTGTTGCTATGGGTGTTCACTATCTGCTTGATTGCTTCTCGGGTTAGGAAAGATAGATGTAGCATAGATAAGATGCAAGAATTTCTATGGCGGGGGAAACAGGTTAAACCCAACTTAAATAATCTTTATTAATACTTGGTATGGTTGCTTACAATGCCTAAGGGCTTTGCAACACATACTGCACACTCAGCAGACAATTAAGAACCAAACTAAACATGCAACCTTAACGTCTATAAAAAGGTAAAGACTAACTTAAGACGCGACTCAACACTCGAGTCTCGACACAACTCTAAGACTAACTCTCACTCATCCAGTGTAGGGACCCGATTCAGAGAATCTAGACCCTCTGTGTATTCTGTGCTAGTCCAGGATCACGCTAGCACACACAGTCTTTACAGGGTTGAACATCACAGACATTCGCAGCGATATAATAATAAATAGTGCAAACATTTATATGAACTGAATTGTACGACCTTATGGTCTCCTTGCATAAGATCAGCCACGCAGGGCATACATTATCAGAGCAATTAAAAGATAACAGCGGAAAGCAAATAAACTTCGTGGAAGCCTTCATCTTGCCACAGGCAACTGACTTGGCTTGCACCCTAATTGTCCGGATCTTCAATGTACTCCTCCCAGGTTGGCGTAGACTCCTCTACTGATGTTGGGGTTGATAGGCAAGGAGGGGTGAGTACTCAAGGCACTCAGCAAGTAATGCACAGAATGCGGTGCTATTACTACATGCAAGGTTTATTCCAAGGAATTGGCTTACTTGGTTCTTTTGCATCAAACAACATTTTTAAACTAGCTTCTTATTTAGATTAAAAGCAGTGAAATAGTTATATATAATGCTAAGTCCTTCAAACAGTTTTTCTTCAAAGATTCCCGGCACACAGCCTTAAACAGTTCATTCTTAGCACTGGCACAAAGCCACCCTCTCCACATTTTATTTTTGAAGATCTACCCCTTGGCTGTAATCCCCGAGCAATGCTCAATACCGCGAGCATGGCTATTCGAATAGATTTGACACTCTGCAAAAGTTGTACACTTTACCCACAAGCTTTTCGGGAACCTCTACCTTAACCAATGAACCTCTCCGGTATTGCCTTCACTATCACTCCCCTCACACAGAGCCGAAGTATAGGACAGGTCAACACCGTTGGATGGGCACCAAGTTGTAGCACAGGTACGCTCCCCCACACAGATACACCCCCGTGTACTGTCACCCCGAGGTATCAGAGGAAAGATATTAGAACCCTAATCAACTAGGTCTGTCCCATATCAGACATGTGGTTTTACGGTTGACTCAGTTCAAAGACTTGCAAGGTGAAGTCCTTAGCTGACCAAAGCAAGACTTCCATCACTCTACAGTGGCACATAGCCCAATGTGGCACACAGACTCACATCACTCATCAACCCATTGCCACACAGGCCCACCTGGCACAAAGCCTCTTGCCACTTGCCCCAGTCTAAATCATTTCCCACCCCATTGATTATTGTGCAACACATGCCAGCAATAACTCAACATCGGTACAGAATCACACAGGTCTCTGTACTTCAATCTAATCATGTGGCATCATCACACCACTTTCAAAATAAATTCAGTATTTCATTAGTCAATATTGTAGTATTTCTCAAAAGATTATTCATGAATCGTTGCAAGGCTAAGCATCTATTTACGGTCTAGCCTCCCGTGTTGGCATCATATTATTATCCAACAAATACAATCAATCCTAGGGTGACAAAGATTTCAGGGCATACAGATAATAATTTCAAGGTGACAATAACAATATGGGTTGATTAGCTACATTACCCAATTTAATTTAAATTCATTTTAAACAAATTAGCATGCATAATTTCAACATAGCATACATTTAAAAACTGGGATCAAAATGGTCAAAGCATCACTTGCCTTCAAAGAGTTGCTGGTCTTGATCCGAAGCTTGATCTTGAGCGATGAACTCTTCTTCGAAACTTTCCGGCAAATTTGCGTCTACGCGTAAAAATAATATATGCAATAAATAACCAAAACAGTTGACTATATAACCTCAAAAATTCAATTACAATTCACCATTAAAAAGAGCACAATTTTACAAATTTTTAGAGACTGAATCACCTCAATCGGAGTTAAAATGCAAAAGTTATAGCCTTTCAAAGTTTTAAATAAAATATAAATCAGAAAATAGAATTTCCCGAATTAAACCATTTATTTTTCTACTGAAAACTCGGTTTATTGCGTCAGCATGACATCGGTGAACACGTGGCACCTTCTGGTGCAGCCATGTCGCCTCGGTCTATGTGCCCGGTCCACGGCTCGGGTCGGGTTCACCGTGGACTCGGTCCACCAGAACAATGCACCCACGCGGCAAAATCTGGACCGTTCATTAAATCAACGGTCAGATCTCACGCGTCACACCGCACTACCTCGAAATCTACACGACATGCGTCGCACATCGAACGGTTGCCCAGATCCAACGGTTGAATCTCGCGCACGTTCGGCGACAACTCGTTTCACACGCAGCCACGCACCCGAAAGCAACGGTCGGATCTGATCTCCGCTCCGGTCAACGCGCACACGCGTCTGCATGTGATTCAGTGGGAGCGCGGCGTCATCCCCGCCGCACGTTCAAATCTGAACGGCGCGGATCCACGCGGCACAGCTCATCCCACAACCATCATTCAGATCTAATCTAACGGTTCAGGGTACCCGAGCTGTTTACTGCTCAACTTAACTATGCGGCCCAATCTCACACGCACACTAACGATCCAACGGTTGAGACTAAAACAAATTACAGAAACTAGATCTAATCACCGCCATTTAATTTAGATCTAACGGTCAAGATTAACGCTAGGAAAATGAGGAGATCAGCAATGTGGACATACCAGAATCGTGCGATGCAGATCGACGGTCGGCGGTGCTTGACGTGGTCGATGACGGCGAGGAAGTGAAGGTTGCCGGAGCTGAGGAAGACGACGCGGACAATGGCACTACGGTGACTTTCCGACGTGAAGAAGTGGCTCGTTCGACGCGTCTTGGCGAGGGCGTTACTCCGGTGGCCTCGGTGACGACGGAAGACGATCGACGGTGGCGAGAGGAACCAAAAACAGCAGCGGAGCGAAAGGGCAACTACGGCGAGCTACTGCGGAGTCTCTGGGGCGTCTCGGCGTGCGTGCAAGGAGTCAAAAGAAGCGGCGAGAAGAGCTCTGCACGACGCACTCAACGGCGATTATAAAGACGCCTCGACGTGCGCGCAATCACCAGCGGAATAAGCGGTAACGCTGGTGGAGTTTGCTCCGACGAACTTACGAGGACGAAGCGACGTGGCGAAATCCTGAGCGTCCGCGTGTCCTCGTATCAATGGCTCGCAACGCGCACACGATGTGGCATCTCTCAGACCGCAGAATCTCAATCAGACGGCTCAGGTTTGTTAGCGCTAGGGTTACGGCGTGCTGGGCCGGCCCAGTATTGTTCAATTCTGTTTTTGAAACCTTTTTCATTTAAAATAATTCCAAAAATTCAAATAATCCAAGAAAATAGCCAAAAAATACAGGAAAATTTCTAGAAAAATTCTGGAAAATATTTTGAGACATTTAGAACTCAAATAAAATATTTCCAATAAAACTTTGCATAAAATTTTGCATGAAATTAATTAAATTCAAGAAAGGTCAAAGTGAATAAATCCAATTAAATTCTAACAAATTCTTAAAAAAATTCTCAAAAATAAAAAATACTCCAAAATTTAAATTAGAGTAAATTTCGGGGTGTTACAAACCTCCCCCCTTAACAGAATCTCGACCCCGTTATTCAAGGCTGACTACAAAGTAGGTCAGGAAACTCCTTTAGATCTTCTTCCCGCTCCCAAGTCGCCTCATTTTCCGAATGGTTGCTCCACTGGACTCTGCAAAAGCGCGTTGACTTGTTCGTTGTTTCTCTATCCATGGTGTCCAAAATCTTCACCAGGTATTCTTTATAAGTCAAATCTTCTTGCAGCTTGATTGCTTCTAAAGGTGTTTGTTCTTCCGGTACTCGAAGACACTTCTTCAATTGAGATACATGGAATACATCATGTACTCCTGCCAAAGACTGTGGTAACTCCAACTGATATGCAACTTCACCTCTGCGGCTCAAGATCTTGAACGGTCCGACATATCTGGGTGCGAGCTTCCCTTTTGCATGGAATCTTCTGACTCCTTTGAAAGGGGTGACTCTGAGGTACACAAAGTCTTCAGGTTCAAAGCTCAATTCTCTGCGACGATTGTCGGCATAGCTTTTCGCCTTGGTAGAGCAATCTTGATCTCTCGATCATGGTGATCTGCTTTACGCTTTTGCAGTATATCCGGGTCAAAAACGTGTCGTTCACCGGTTTCATTCCAATTCAATGGTGTTCGACAGGATCGACCATACAGAGCTTCAAATGGAGACATCTGTAAACTTGCTTGATAACTGTTATTGTAGCTGAACTCAGCATAAGGAAAGCACTTGTCCCACGAAGCCGAATATGCTAGCGCACAAGCTCTTAGCATATCTTCCAATATCTGGTTAACCCTCTCGGTTTGACCATCTGTTTGCGGATGGTATGCTGTACTAAAGTTTAACCGAGTTCCCATTGCCTCATGTAGCTTACCCCAGAATCTTGAAGTAAACTGAGTTCCTCTGTCCGACACTATCTTCTTTGGTACTCCATGCAAACAAACAATCCTTGCCATGTATAGCTCTGCTAACCGGTCTTCGGAATAAGTGGTCTTTACCGGTATGAAATGTGCCACTTTAGTTAAACGATCTACTATGACCCATATGGAATCATATCCACTTTGAGTTCTGGGTAAACCGATTATGAAATCCATACCGATCTCTTCCCATTTCCACTCAGGTATCTTTAAGGGTTGCAATAGTCCTACTGGTCTCTGGTGCATAGCTTTAACTCTTTGACATATATCACATAATGCGACATACTCAGCAATTTCTCGCTTCATGCTTGGCCACCAAAATCTTTCTTTTAAATCCTGATACATATTTGCACTTCCTAGATGGATTGAATACTTGGAGTCATGAGCTTCCTCCAAGATTAACTGCTTCAGTTCCTTTTTGATCGGCACACAGATGTGTCCTTTAAACCACATAGTGCCTTGCTCATCCAGCTTGAAATCCTTTGCCTTGCCCTCATCCATTTTGGACTTAATCCTCTTGATCTTATCGTCATCTTTTTGTCCTTCCCTGATCTGATCTTCCAGGGTAGGTTTTACTTCCAATGTTGTTAAGAATCCTTCTAGTACCATTTCCAATTCTAATTTCTGGAAATCCTTACACAATTTTGCCCGACTCGTTTCCAACAGCATATTTACACTGTGGTTCTTTCTGCTCAAGGCATCCGCTACCACGTTGGCTTTGCCAGGATGGTAATGAATTCCAACATTGTAATCTTTAATTAACTCTAGCCATCTTCTTTGCCTCATGTTTAGGTCAGCTTGCGTCAAGTTATACTTAAGACTTTTATGATCAGTATACACTTCACATCTGTTTCCGATGAGATGGTGACGCCATATTTTCAGTGCATGCTCTACGGCAGCCAATTCCAGATCATGAGTCGGATAGTTCTCCTTATGTGGCCTCAATTGTCTCGATGCATATGCAACTACCTTTCTGTTTTGCATCAGTACGCATCCTAGTCCTTGCCGTGATGCATCACAATAAATGTCAAAGCTTTGATGAACATCAGGTAAAACTAATACCAGTGCTGATGTTAATCATTTCTTCAACTCCTGGAAACAATTTTCACACTCTGGTGTCCATAAGAATTTCTTTTCCTTTTTCAACAATTGCGTAAGGGGTCTCGCAATTGTAGAGAATACTTCAATAAAACGACGGTAATATCCCACCATTCCAAGGAAACTACGGATTTGGGTTACCGTCTTTGGTTGCTCCCAATGTAATACCACCTCTACTTTCTTTGGATCTACCGCAACTCCTTCCGTAGTCATTATGTGTCCAAGAAATTCCACCTTATCCTTCCAAAAATCACATTTGCTAAATTTAGCAAACAACTGTTGTTCCCTCAACTTCTCAAGAACTAACCTTAAATGTTCGGCGTGCTCTTCCTTCGTCTTGGAGTAGACAAGGAGATCATCTATAAACACGACCACGAACTTATCCATGTATTCCATAAAAACCTTATTCATTAAGTTCATGAAATATGCCGGTGCATTTGTCAAACCGAAGGACATAACTGTAAACTCGTAATGTCCATATCTTGACGAAAACGCAGTCTTCGGAATATCCTCTGATCGGATCTTCAATTGATGGTATCCCGATCGGAGATCAATCTTGGAGAAGACCCCTGCTCCTCTCAACTGATCAAATAGATCATCGATCCTTGGTAGCGGATACTTATTCTTTATCGTCACATCATTGAGTGCACGATAGTCTATACACATTCTAAAACTCCCGTCCTTCTTCTTGACGAACAAGACAGGTGCTCCCCATGGCGATGCACTAGGTCTTATAAACCCTTTTTCCAGCAGTTCTTCAATTTGCTTCTTCATTTCTACCAACTCATCCGAGGACATCCGGTATGGTCTCTTAGCTATTGGAGCTGTTCCTGGGACAAGTTCTATAACGAACTCGATATCTCTATCCGGTGGCATTCCAGGTAAATCCTCCGAAAAAACATCTGAATATTTCCTGACTATTGGAGCATCCTCTAAATTGACGGCCTTCAGGCTGTTGACCATCAACTGTCCATCTCGCACTGCTGTTGCTTCAAACTCAATCCTTCTCCCTTCCGGGCTCTCAACTGATATAACTCTTCGTCCGCAGTCCAACACTGCCTTGTGCTTAGTTAGCCAATTCATTCCCATGATAACATCTAGGGTTTGGGTATTCAGGATAATTAAGTTCGCTAGGAACTCTACTTCATTAATTATTAGTCTTACCCCAGAACATCCTACTTTTGATCGGAGTTCTGATCCGGGGGATTGGACTATAAGCACACATTTAAAATTCACTATATCCATATCATTTTGAACAGCAAAATCTCGGGAAATAAATGAATGTGAAGCTCCAGAATCAAATAAAATAGTAGCTGGTACTGAGTTTACTAGGAACTTACCCAGTACAACGTCCTTTGCATTCTGGACCTCATTCGCGGTGATGTGATTAACTCGGCCTTGCGCGGTTGCTTGAGACGGTGTTGCAGATGACGATGCTCCGCGGTTCACATTTGGTGCCGGGGTTCTTGCAGGTGTGTTCCCCAGATTAAAGCGGACCGGGGTGACACCTCCTTTCTTGGGGCAGTTATTGGCAAAATGCCCCAGCTCATTGCAGTGATAACAACGTCTTCCCACTGCCTGAGAGTTTCCTCCAAAGTACACCACCGTTCTGGCTAGAGTTTGAGTATTCTGGCCCACTGGACGGTTTGTCGGCAGTGGGGCTCTATCACTGCTTCGGGGTTGGAACCGGACAAACTGTTGAGGTGCCGTCCTCTGCCTTTACTGGCCTTAGCGACCTCCTTGTTGCGCCATTCTGCGCTTTCCGTTGTCATCCAACTCTCGGCGCTTGTCTTCCAAAATAAGAGCCTTGTTAACCAGCTCCTGGAAGTCCGGGAACGTGTGGGTGATCAGTCCCACCTGTAAATCCGGTATTGAGCCCCTTAATGAATCGAGACTACCTTGCCCTGTCGGTTGCTACATCCTCTGGTACATAGCGTGCCAACCGGATAAATTTATTCAGATGATCGGTCACTGACTGGCCCCCTTGCTTTAGATTCCTGAATTCTTCTTTCTTTAATTCCATGATACCTTCCGATACATGGTACTGACGGAAAGCACCAGTGAATTCCTCCCAAGTGATTTCTTGGGGATTCGCATGTGCTGCACAGAAATTCTCCAACCATTCCGCGGCGGTCCCTTCCAATTGATGAGAGGCATAGAGTACCCTCTCATGTCCCATACACTGGGTTATGTGCAGTTTCCTTCCGATAGTCCTCAGCCAATCATCCGCTTCCAACAGATTGGCATTACCCGAGAACGTAGGTGGGCGAGTCCTCATAAACTCTAACAACCTTGAGTAAGGATGTGGACCTTGATTACCCCCTGGTTGGGCATTTGCAGCAGCTTGATTGGATATCTGCTGCATAGTCTGCATCATCGTGCTCATCAACTAGGTTTGGGCAGCTAAGAAAGCTCCCAAATTCTGCAGATCAACATGTGGTGGTTGAGGGATTGACTCCTCATTCTGGTAGCCCGCCTGGTTAGCACCACTTTCGCTGGCTCCAACGTTTCCACGAGTCCTCACCATCTGTTGAAAGCTTCCAAGGTTAGGAAAAGAAGAAAGCATAGACAAGAAGAGGAACTTATTGTGAGACCCTGTTCAGATGAACAGGAACCTCCATGTGATTACTGTTCTATTCCCTGGATCAGTAGCTAGTACTCACATGTTTACAACATTTACATCACAACCATGCTCGCATACAAACAGAAAGACATACATAACAGTAATAATTATACAGAGTTTAGTACAAATTTAAAACATTTAACAGCGAAAACCAAAAGAGAGTCGAACAACTCCAAACAGCCTTGCGATCGCCCACTATAACCTCAGGCAACTGACTAGGCACCCTAGAAGAGACTATCGTCAAAGCCCCCAAAACCTGCCTGAAAAAGCACGTCGTCTGGCTTATCGCAGTTTTCGTCCTCTGAGACGGCAGATGCAAGATTGAGTACATTGGTACTCAGCAAGACTTATAGTGGTTCACAGATGCAAATAAATAATTATACAGACTGAACAATAAACAGGCTATGGTTATTTTGCAGTTGCATAAAAGCATTAAAAAAGTATAAGCATATTAGATTGTAACATCGCATTTTAATAGAAGCAATTGAAAGGCAATGTTAAGCAATTATTCCAGAATTTCAACCCAGTCTACCCGACTGCATAGGTCCCCGGTGTCGATCCTTTGACACAAAAGTTGGTCACAAAACAGTTTCCAAACCATAACCCAGTTTTAAGAAAAGACCAAAAGAACTTTAGCATTGGGAGGATTTTCCCCAAGTGCCCATTACCACGTGCGTGGCTAATCGATTAGATTTGACACTCTGCAGAGGTGTATAGCTTTACCCACAAGGAATGATCAACCTCTTATACCAGGCCAGTTAACACACTTCCTTTGGTGTGTCGGCAAGGAGAACATACAAAGCCGTTACATTATCTAGACGTGGCTTTAAACCAGCCCGGGACGTTAACCCTCGCCCTGAAAATAGAGACACCCAATTCATGGATCCACATTTCTCACACACAACACCACGTCTCTGTCCAGAGCAAGGCGTACAGCGTTGCATTGGTATGTAGAAACCCCTACAGACAGACCAGACCGGAATGCCTGTGCAATCTCCCGCCTTCCATAGATGCAAAGCCACATCTAAACAACTTAATAGGCTAAGACTATCCCATGCCAGCCCTCGTGGTTGTACGAAAAACATGGATCTACAACATCCCATTTGCTCGGTCCTTAATCCGACACGGGCGATACTCCACCCTAAACTACGTGCATATCCCTTTGCATAATCGGCTATTGCCAATAATCACCCGCGTCAAACCATAGTTTTGTTTGAGGGTTTTTAGCAAATTATCATCACCCAATTCCCAAAAAGGACCATACACTGGTTGAAAAGACTGAAAACACAAACGAGTAGCTTAAGCAGGAATATTATGCTAGCGGTTATACCCAAAATGACATTAAGTATGTCTAGTTCAAACTAGGGTTTACAAGGTTCACATGTCCATACAGATTGAGACAAACCATAATGTACATGATTAACTACAGTTCCAACCCAAATTAGCACTTCTATGGAGAATTATCCGGATGCATCATACATAAGCAAAAACAACATAAGGTAGGTAAACTATCAGGCTCAATATGCTCAAGCGGTTGCTTGCCTTGCAGCTCACTGTCAGGTATAAAGTCTTGGTCTGCGACAGAGTCGTCTTCTTCTTTGAGGACGTCGGTGTCTACTCGTCGAGAAAACGAGGAACAAAAGAACATTAGTAAACTCCAAATGGGCAAAAAGAAAACAGACAGACAAACAAATAAATACAAGCTCGAACCAAACAGGGGTTGCTTTTTACGAATTACTTGCATTTACATTTCGAATTATAGATGCTAAAATTATTTAGATTAAGAAGATTTTGCTCATTAGCTTCCTTAAGAGAGGACAAGAAAGAACAGCACTAGGAGAACCAAGCTCTCTGCCTTCTCATGACTTCAAGAAGTGAACACCCAAAATCATGACATTTTGGGTTATTCATCTAATAAGATTTCTGTGCAACATCTAATGAAATTAGGGTTTTAATCCTAAACTAGCTAGAGCATACTCTAGTTAACAATTCTAATGGCTTCTCTTAAACTTTTGGGTTTAGACAAGGCTTAAAATCTAATGTTAAAAAGACTTAGTTGAAATCTGGACTTAGGCTATAAAATTGGCTAAGGAAAAAGACTAAGCAATATTACTTAAGGTTATTACCCTTATGAAAAATAAGTGAAGCACAGCTCACAAACAGAATATTTTTCTGGAATTTAGTAGTACAAACTTTGGTGATCATTTCTACACTATCCGCTCTAAAATTCTCACTTGGATGAGTTACTTTACAAGCTGTTGAAATTGCTAAGTATTTTAATTATTCTGAAAACTATACCAGTGAGGCATATTTCACTAGCTTGTTTAACACACAAACTTTAGTAAAATGTCATTATTTTTCCAGAACCTATTAGTATATACTATGTGGGGTATTTCTATACAATTTCTACATTATATTTCATTTATATACTCTATTTTATCAAATGTTGAAAAGGGCTATATAATCACAAAAACTGCCTTATAGCATTTCAATTCTCACTTTCATTTACTACTAGACCACTTATCAACTTTTACTCAGGGCATGACCTTAAAAACATTTTAAAACTGAATTTGAACTATTTTGAACCTGTTCATAGTAAGTTACATCTATTTTTGCCATTATAAGTGCTGTTTTTCTTTATTAAACAACCATCATCTATACTTTTTCCTAGGTATTTCCACATGTACCAGCTCCTATTGGTATATGCCCCTCCAAAGTGAATCTTAAACACATAAACTTGAATTCTTTCTATTATTAACATAATCTCTTCTTTATGCTTAGTATTCACTTTATTTAAACATGATGTACAAAAAGGTGACATGCAAACATTTTTGTTTATTTTGAAATCCTTATAAACCATAGGCTCCTGTAAGGACCCGAATCCACTGATTCGAACCCACTGTGTTTACCGCACTATTCCCAGGATCAACGCTAGTGCACACAGCTTAACATTGGTACATATCACATCATACTCAACGATAATAGAATAATAGTTCATTCATTGATATAACAAAAGGTATGATCTTATGACCAACTTACATTATTAAGCCACGCAGGGCAAAACTGAAAATATAACTAATGATTAAGCAGCGGAAAATAGAAAACGTAGATAGCTCATCAGTTCACCACAGGCAACCAACAAGGCTCGGACCCTAATGACTCGTGTCTTCCCGACTTCATCTTCCAACACAGTGTAGATTCCTCAACTGTTGATTATTGTTGTTTGGCAAGGGTGAGTACTTAAAGCACTCAACAAGTTGTGCATGTAATGCAATTCTATGTATCTATATGTAAGGCTTATTCCAATGGATAGGCTATCATGGCTATTTTGCAATAAGCGACATTTATGAACAAATACATAAATAGATTGTAAAGAATGTAAAACAAATAACAATAGTAAATAAATTCAGGATTTCTCAAGTAGACCAAGTTTCCAATCCTAAGTCAAATTCCATCTTCCACATGGCATTCCGCCATCCCAACCATGTTGTCCAATTAATTAAGCTAACCCTTAATCAGTAATTCCGAGCATTGCTCAATACCATGAGCACGGCTATCCGAATAGTTTCACACTCTGCAGAGGTTATGCACTTTACCCACGTGATACAACCAAACACCACCAAGGCGAGTGATTATAACAAAGCCTTTACATTGCTCGCTTAACCCGATACTATCCGCTAAGGTTTCAACACCGTGGACTGGTTACCACATCCGGGGCCCCCTCTTGCGCCATGTGAATTACACCATAACTCGAACTCACACCACCACGATAGTACCAAAATTAAGATATTGCAAATTACTCACTAGGTGGCCCATACCGCACATGTGGTTGCATGATTGACTCAGGTCAAAGGCTTGCAAGGTTAAGTCCTTAGTGTGATCAAGGCAAGACATCCACATACCATCTGCCCATCGGGCCCACCTTGGCCTCCTCGCCCCTTGCCACTTGCCCCAATCCAAATTATCATCACCCAGTTGATTACCAAGCACCACGTGCCATCAACAATTCAACATCGTTGCGTGACATGACTCGTCACAACAACTCAATCTCATCGTGTGATCCCACATGACACACAAGTTCATAATATCGTTCCATATTCCATTAACCAAGATTAATTATCAATGATTCTGATACATGTGATGATGTGGCACGGCTAAGCAACTAATACGGTCTAAACCTCCAATGCTGATCATAATTACTAATCAACTATATTAAACCAATCTAGGGTGACAATGGATCATGGCATACAATGACAAGGTAGGGTGTAGATCAAATTGGTATAATAGCTAAGTCCCAATTTAATTAGAAACAATTGTACACTTGAAATAATATGCAATAGGGTAAAACAAATATAGCAATTTTATAAACATGGGTTCAACATGATCAAAGCACAACTTGCCTTGGAATAGGTCCTGATCTGGTTCTGGAACTTCCTCTTGAGTTGTTTGATCTTCCTCCGAAGCGTCGCACAATTCAACGTCTACGCGTACCGAAGGAGAAAAGCAAATAAATACCAAAACAGAGAGCAATTGAACTCCAAAAATCAAATAAAATTCACCATTAAATAGATCTTAATTTTACAAATTTTTAGAAATTTGAATCACTCAAATCCGAGTTAAATTGCAAAAGATATAGCCTTTTGAAGTTTGAAATAAATACTGAAATCAGAAAATCAAAAATTCGAAATTAATAGATTTATTTTTATTCTGAAAATAAATTATTGCGTCAGCATGACGTCACGCTGACATCAGCCCTGACCCGAAGCACCCCGGTGGTGACACGTGTCCCTCGGTCCATGGACCGCGTCCACGAATTTCCTCGGGTTCACGGTGCACCCGGTCCACACGAACCCTGGCCCACTGACACGCGGGTCCCGCGCCGAGCTGACTCAGCGCCACCGCGACGCTTACGTAACCCGCCACGCAGGCGCGACGCGGCTGCCACCTCGGACAAAAGCGTGACGAGGCAGCCACGCGTCGACGACGCATCTTGCCACGTCAAGCGGCGGCGCGCATGGTCCTAGGGTCGTCGACGGCGATCGTCCCGGCTATCTACGGCACGCTCGCGACTTCGCCTACCTTCTGACGCGATCGGATCTGGAATTTGAGCACTCGGGCGACGACGGCGACGACTTCTTCCTCGGCGGCGATGGCTCTTCGGCGACCTCCCTTGCTGGTGACGCTCTGGCGAAACAACCGCGCGCACGAGGTTCTCCGGTTGAAGCGAAGCAGATGCGGTTGGTCTCGGACCTTGCGGCGGTGAAACGACGATTCCCTGCTGTGGCGGCGCTCGACCAAACTTTGCGAATTCACGGCGAATCGGCGGCGCTCTCACGGGGCTAACTTAGGGCTTTGGCCGCTGAGGTATTGCGCGGCCGTGCTCTTCTTTTATAGCGTCGGTAGTTTGCTTCACCCGATTGCCTGCGGAGTCCATGGCGAGCACGGAGAGAAGTTCGGCACGGACACGCGGGGAAGATGAACAGATCGATGACACGCGGCAGATCCGACGGCGTCAATAGAATCAAAGTCCCGAACCGGTACGCTTCGTCCTCACTCATCCGATCCGGATCCGACGGCGGATTAAACCTCTTGAAAATGGATCGAACGGGCGCGCCACCGGGCCACTCCGCGACAATAAATGGGCCAAGCCCACTCTCGTTGAAGCCCATTTTGAAAGGATTTTCCAATTAAAATAATTATTGAAATTCATTTAATTGGTTTTAGGCAATAAATAAATCAGGAAAAATCCAATAAAAATTTCAAAAATACTTTGAGACATTCTGGACCCAAATAAAATATTTTTGGCAAAACTTTATTTTGACTTTGCACAGATTTAAATACTTTTGAATAAAAAGCAATAAACTTGATTTTGAATTCAATTCAAATAATTCCAGAAAAATCCAAATAAATTCCAGAAAATCACAAATGCACTTTTAAGCAATAAAACTTAATTAAGCTGAATTTTTGGGATGTTACAGCTCCATAAAAACTTATCTTACTTTAACTGAACCTTCCTAAAAATATTTTATTCACATGGCCTTATATCAACCCATGAGCATCTTTAAATTTCTAGAAATTACACAGCGCTCATCTTTCATTTATTTTTGGATATTATGAATCTACAGAATTTTACACGAATTTAGAAACTGGTTTCACTAATTTTGGCCAGATGGTTCAAAAGTTATTAGCATTTGAATTTTGGTCGGTTTAGGAAATTCAACTAAAATCCGAAATACGCTTTCGCAGCTGAGAGATGCCTTCCTTCGCGCGCGCAGAAACGTGTTCAAACGCGCTGACTCGCTGACATATGGGACCCACCGGTCAGCGACAGTAACAGAGCTCCTCGGTTTCTTGCTCACAGCCGGCGAAACAGCTCCGCCACGGCGGGATGGGCATCACCATGGGCACCGGCATACTCGTGCGCACCCAGGGGCGGTACCCATTCGCCGGGTGGCGGACGGGAAGGTGGCTGCCACCATGGGGGTGCGGCGGCGCCATGACCGAGCGGGCGAATGCGGCGGCGCCATGACCGAGCGGGCGAAAGCTCTACTAACGGCCTAAATTCCGACGAGCTAGGGTTGGGCGAGTTACAGTGGAACGAGGGGATTCAGACTCACCGGTCAGCAGGGTCGAAGAAGGCCTAAAACAAGCTGCCACCGTGTGCCGGTTGGGAAGAAGAAGGACGGCGACGCGGCGTTGCTGCAGGCAAAATGGAACAAAAATGGCAGTTGATCAGTAGATCTGGGATACTGGGGAAGCTCTGGATGCGGTTGATTCGAAGGATTGGGGAGAGATTGACCCGAATCGCCGAGTTCCCCTCTTTCGGGCTCCTACGGACGAGTGGAGAAGAAAGCCCCGTGCGAGGCTCTCGATTCAGGAAAATGGTAGGATGAAGTGTGCGAGGGCACTGCGACGCGAGCAGAAGGCTTAAGGCCTAACGGGAGTGATCGCATTTCGCAATTTGGGCGCACGGCCTCGGTCAACTTCCTTTGTGCCGAGCGGCAACAACGGCGTAGCCTCGTCTCCCGAGTGGCTCAACCAGGGACAACCAAGCACAGGCGAGGGAAGGCTCTACACGATGTGAAAGGTGGCGATCACGTCCAGACGGAAGCAGTTGCGCCGGACGGTGAAGGACAGAGGATCTATCACCTCGCCTCGCCCGGAAGAAGAAAGGGGAGAAGAACGGCATGGCTTGAGGCTGACAAATGGGACCGGGGCCCACTAGCAGTGATCGGTGGCTTCACCTCAACCTCGCCAGCGCGTCAAGGTTCCATAGGAGCCGGTCCCACTTGTCGGCGAGAGGACACGTTTAATGTGATGGGACTGAACTCGAATTCTCCAGATTTTGCTTTAGTTCAAGCACCATCCTTAGTCAAAATTTTTACCAAAACTTACTGGGAGTCACACATCTCCTGTAAAATTTTGAGATAAAAATACCCTCCAGATAATTTACTAAAATTCTGACGCTGAGCCCTGCCCTAGGTCTTAATTTTCTAATTTTGATTTAATTAAAGGTTCATCTTTCAAGATTTATTTTTGAAACTTTTTGGAAGGGTTTAGAGCCTTCTAAAGAGATTACCCTAAAAGTTTCAAGTCAAAACCTTGAGCAATTATTTTATGACAATTCTGACAATTGTTTTCCCTATTTTCTGGGCTCTCTGTATTCGAATTTTCAATAGGCTTAAACCAGCTTATTAAATTATAAAAATTTTACCAGTGGCGTGTTAAATAGATAGGGCTTTATAGAAATTTTGTTGGCCCCAGATAGCTATTAACCATTTTTCATTTAAATTTTTGGTTTACTGTTTTTAGTCAAAAGATGATTATATTATTTATTTATTCCCAAGCCTATGCATGAAAATTTTATTTATTGGTCCCACTGAAATACCAGTGCAGTTTGGGTTACTTAGAAATTCTTATTACTTTTAACCAACTTCCTTTTTATCTTTTTACCTCTTCCCCATTTCTCAATTCCATTAATCAAGCTTTCACACAACTTAAAACTCCAAGAAAACCAATAAAAATGAATAATACTTGAAAACTCATAAACATTTATTCTATTCAATTTCATCCGTACGCTTTTACTGTTTGAACCTTTTAGGATGTTACAAATGCACCCCCTTACAGAAATCTCGCCCCCGAGATTTGACAGGCCAAAAGAAAAGGGGTCTAAAAGAAATCCGAAAATTCTTCCCTAAGTCGATCTTCTCGCTCACATGTCACTTCCTCTTCTGTATGGTTACTCCATTGCACCTTTATCATCTTGTGGACTTTGTTTCGAGTATGACGTTCCGCTTCTTCAAGAATCATTATGGGATGCTCTCGATAAGTCAAGTCAGGTTGAAGATCAAGATCTTCTAACTGGGTAAGCTTAGAAGGAACGCGAAAGCATTTCTTGAGTTGCGATACGTGGAAGACATGATGCACACTGGATAGTTGCGATGGTAACTCCAGTTTATATGCTTTTTCTCCCATCTTCTCCAATATGCGATAAGGTCTAATATATCGAGGAGCTAGCTTACCTCGAATCTGGAACCGACGAACTCCGCGAAGAGGCGAAACTTTAAGATAAACATAATCACCAATCTCAAAACTTAAGTCACGCCGACGAGTGTCAGCATAACTTTTCTGACGAGATTGAGCTTCCCTCAACCGGCTTCTGATTAAATCCACCTGCTCCTGGGCTTCATTAATCAAATCGGGACCAAAGAACTGTCTTTCACCCACTTCAGACCAGAAAAGTGGTGTCCGACATCTCCTTCCATAAAGGGCTTCAAATGGCGACATCTGCAGACTAGCTTAAGAGCTATTGTTATATGAGAATTCTGCAAATGCGAGGCACTTTTCCCAATTGGTGCTATAAGATAGCACACAAGCCCGCAACATATCCTCCAGGATCTGATTTCTCCTTTCAGTCTGCCCATCGGTCTGTTGATGGTAGGCAGTACTAAAATTCAACTTAGTTCCCAATAAATTGTGCAGTTGTTCCCAGAAATGAGATGTGAATTGTGATCCACGATCAGACACAATTGTTTTTGGGACACCATGCAAGCGCACAATATTGGTCACATAGAGCTCTGCTAATTTAACTGTAGAATCTCTAGTCTTAACAGGAATTAAATGAGCTACCTTTGTCAGCCGGTCGACAATAACCCAAATAGAATCATCCCCTTTTTGCGTTCGAGGAAGACCAGTAATGAAGTCCATACTGATATCATCCCACTTCCATTCTGGAATTTGCAATGGCTGAAGAAGTCCAGCTGAACGCTGATGTTCAGCCTTGACTCGTTGACATATATCGCACTTCGCAACATATTCAGCAACATCCTTCTTCATACCGGGCCACCAATATTCCCTCTTAAAATCTTGATACATCTTGGTACTACCAGGATGAATAGATAATGGTGACTCATGAGCTTCTGTTAAAATCAGCTTCTTGATTTCAGGATCATTAGGCACATAAATACGAGTTCCTCTCATGATTATCCCATCAGGGCTTTCCATGAACTCAGAATATATGTCTTCTTTCAACTGATTCTGAATCTCAATAACGGCTTCATCTTTGAACTGTGCAACTTTAATTTGACCTTTAAGGCCCGGCTGCAACTGTAGAGTGGCCACATAACCATTTTCCACTAAGTTCAAATTGAGCTTCTGAAACTCATGAACTAACTCAGACTGACTTGAACCCAACATGCAGTAAAGCTTGCGACTAAGAGCATCGGCTACGACATTGGCCTTACCAGGATGGTAGTGAATGCCAAGATCATAGTCTTTAATCAGCTCTATCCATCTTCTTTGTCTCAAGTTCAGATCTGGCTGAGTAAAGAAATACTTGAGGCTCTTGTGGTCGGTGTAGATTTCCGTTCTATTACCGATAAGATAGTGCCGCTAGATGTTAAGGGCATGCACAACAGCGGCTAGCTCCAGGTCATGTGTAGGATAATTCTGCTCGTGAGGACGGAGTTGTCGAGAAGCATAAGCGACGACCGTGCCCTCTTGCATTAATACACAACCCAAGCCGTGAAGTGATGCATCAAATACACCTCAAAGCTTTTGTGAATATCTGGCAATATAAGCACTGGAGCAGATGTTCGTTTTTCTTTCAGTCTTTGGAAACTTTCTTCACAATTAGGAGTCCATTCGAACTTCTTTTCCTTTTTCAGGAGTTGAGTTAGTGGCTTAGCAAACTTAGAGAAGTTTTCAATAAACCAGCGATAATAACCGGTGAAGCCTAGAAAACATCGAATCTTTGCAACCGATTGCGGCCTTTCCCAAAGCCAATACTGCTTCCACCTTACTTGGGTCAATAGCAACTCCACCTTCAGACAACACATGCCCAAGAAAAGCGACTTTCTTCAACCAGAACTCACACTTCTCAAATTTGGCATACAACTTATTTTCCCGAAGCTTGCTAAGGACAATGTGTAAATGTTGTCTATGATCTTCCTCACTTTTGGAATAAATGAGGATGTCATCAATAAAGACCACCACGAACTTATCTAAATACTCCATAAAGACTTTGTTCATCAAATTCATAAAGCTCGCTGGAGCATTTGTCAGTCCAAACGACATTACGGTGTATTCATATAAACTGTAACGCGTAGTGAGAGCAGTCTTTGGGATGTCCGAGGGTCTGATCTTTAATTGAAAATATCCCAGCTTTAAATCTATCTTGGAAAAGACTTGTGCCCCATTCAATTGATCAAACAGGTCATCAATCCGGGGTAACGGATATTTGTTCTCGATGGTTACTTCATTTAAAGCACGGTAGTCTACGCACATGCGCAGGCTATCGTCCTTTTTCTTCACAAAAAAAACAGGACTTCACCAGGGCGACGAACTGGGACGAATGAATCCCTTATCTAGCTACTCTTTGAGTTGCTTTTTCAATTCCACCAACTCATCTGGAGGCATTCGATATGGTCGTTCAGATATCGGTGCAGTTCCTCGGCACCAAATCAATAACAAACTCCATATCGCGATCCGGAGGCACTCCCAGCACAATATTTCACACAGCTAGCTCCCATTACTGTTATCTATCACGAATGATTATCTCATCGAAAACTTTCACATTTTTCCTACAATTTGCGAGAGAAAAATCATTAATACCAGTTCATACAGAAAGAAGCAGCTCAAAAATTTTCACTACAAAACATGCTACACATACATTATCTTCACCCATACACATAGACTAGTTCACACATTAGCTACCACCAAACATATGCATATAGATTATTTCCACACAACAGCCTGTAGCACATCTTCTCTGTGATGTTAATCCTAGTTCCAGAACACCAACAAATATCACACAAGCAACAACACAGCAAGAACACACACCTCCTTCGGCGATAGAACACACACCCAGCCGGACTAGAAGATGTTCCAGCACCACCTCCCAACTCCACATTTCTAAACACACACCTCCTTCTGCGATACACCCGGGGAGTGCTAGGGCGGTAGGTACAAATACTATAAGGATTGATGCCCTTGTCATTTATGAGCCTAGGGCAACTACCAATGCATGACATCATAGCATTTGCACCTACTCCCGGCGTAGGCACATAAGACATAGGTGGAGGACGTTGCGCCGCCGGAATTCTTGGGGCCCCACTAGTTAGCACTGTGCGTGGTAAAGCACGCCTCGCCACACACAATGCCACTTGCGAGTCTCGACACAACTCTAAACATGCAACCTTAACGTATATGAAAGGGTAAAGACTAACTTAAGACGCGACTCAACACTCGAGTCTCGACACAACTCTAAGACTGACTCTCACTCATCCAGCCACCCTGGATGAGACTGATCCGACGCATACACTGGTGGGTGGGCTGGCATGGGTGCAAACGCATCCTGGTGACCCTCTGCTGGCTCCTCAGGCTCCCACTCACGCTCCTCTAGGTCTTCTTCCTCTCCTTCGGCGTTCTCATCCGGCTCTTGAAGGAACTGATCTGCCACCTCCTCGGCTGCCTGCAAGGCCTCCTCCAGCTCTCCGATGACTCTGGCGGCGGTGGCAGGGCCTTCTGAAGCTCCCGCTCTGCCACTCTCAGTGCTTCGCATGCTGTCTCCAGCTCCTGAGCGGTGTCCTTCATGTGCTCCTCCTGGGCGATGGCGTGCTCAACAAGGTGCACTGCGATAGCACACTCCCCCTCCAAGATCCGTTGACGACGGCATGCTCGCACGGTAGGGTGAAGACGGAACACGGTGTCGCGGAGCTCATCGGTGTAGTCGTGGCAAATCCGTCGAAAAGCCAGTCTAGCAGCCTCTTGAATTCCATTCTCATACGTAAACCTCCTGGCAGTGATGTGGATTGGTCTGGTAGTCTCGTCGCGCTCTCGAGCGAATATGGTCAGGTTGCAAAAGAACCCCCGATGCACACCGTTGACATTCCAGTTGCTTCCTCGGTAGAGACGGTCAAAACCTCCAATCACTTGAAGAACTCTCCAAAGCTCCATGGCATAGCCACCCTGCCTTTCCTTGAAGGATTGAAAGATCGGCATCCGTCCAAAACAACTTTGCGTGAGCTTCCACTTGAACTGGCAGTGAGAAATCAGAAATTTCAGCAGTGATGAGAGTAGAAGAATAGGATGAGTTAAGGGTTTTTTATTAGCCAAATTTATATTTTTCTTTTAGAAAATAGTTTTGGGCAAACCAAACTACCTAGGGCCAAACCTATGGTTAGCACGGTTCTGATACCACCTCTGTCGGGACCCGAATATGCAAATCTGGACCCTCTGTATATATCGCACTAGTCCAGGATCGCGCTAGTGCACACATGCTCAACATAGATGCTATCATAGTCATACACAGCGAAATATAGCATAACTTCAATAATTAATAATAACTGTTGTCTTACATGATTATTGTCTCACAGGGCTTAACTAAGAAATAGCAATTAAGCAGTAGCGGAAATGAAGTAAATGTAGCAGCTCCCCAGTTCACCACAGGTAACTGACGAGGCTCGGACCCTAAGCTTCAGTGTCGTGGTACTCCCCCTCCAAGAATGTCGCAGATTCCTCCTCTTCTAAAGTTTGTTTTTGCGGGATGAGTACATAAAGAACTCAACAAGTTATGCACAGTATTGCAAGTATAATATTCTACATGCTTGGCTTATTCCAAGGAAGGCTAACATGGCTAATTTGCAGTAAAGCAGCATTTATAAAAGAATACAGTAAATAGATTGAAAGACAGTAAAACAAATAATAGTAAACAATAGATTCAACTTTTCAAGTAAACAGGGTTTTCCATCCTAAGTCAATTCCAAGTTTTTATGGCAATCCACCATCCCAACAAGTTTTTATTTAACAAAAGTCTAACCCTTGACTGTAATTTTCGAGCATTGCTCAATTCCGTGAGCACGGCTATTCGAACAGTTTTACACTCTGTAGAGGTTATGCACTTTACCTACATGATATAATCAAACACCACACAGGTAGGTGACCATAACAAAGCCTTTACAATGCTCTGTTTAGACCTTGTACTGCTCGCTGAGGTTTCAACACGGAAGGGACTGGTTACTGCACTCCGGGCCCCCCTCTTGCGCCATGTGAGTCTTCTCGTACACCCGGGACTCACTATACACCACAGCAGTACCGAAATGTAGACATCACAAATTAGTCGGCTAGGCTATCCCATTCCAGACGTGTGGTTACAAGTAAGACTCAGGTCAAAGGCTTGCAAGGTTAAGTCCTTAAAGTGACCCCTGCCCAACAGGCTCACCTTGGCATACTGCCCCTTGCCGCCTGCCCCAATCTAAAATGATTACCACCCCAGTTGATTACCATGCACCACGTGCCATCAGCAATTCAATCTAGTTGTGTGACCTCCTCGCCAAGACAACTCAATTTCACTGTGTGACAACACCTGACACACCAATTTATAAACATTGTTCCATATTCCTTGGTCAAGACTAAATATCAATGTTCCAGATACATGTGATGATGTGGCATGGCTAAGCAAACTAATACGGTCTAACTAGTCCCATGTTGATTATTAATAGTAACCAACTATAGTTTCATATCCTAGGGTGACAATTAGATCATGGAGTACAATTGGCAAGGTATGATTTAATTCAATTAGGCATATTATCTAGTTCCCAAATTAATTGAAATCATTTATACACATAAAATATAATGCATAAATTTTAAAGTACAGCTTGCCTTGGAACAGGTGCTGGTCTTGCTCTGAACTTAGGTCTTGAAGCGACGAATCTTCCTCCGGAGCACCGAGCAATTCAACGTCTACGCGAATCGAGATAAAATAGCAATAAACACCCAAAACAGAGAGTAAACAGGCTCCAAAAATTCAAATAAAAAGTACCATTAAATAGATCTTGATTTTACAAATTTTTAGAAATTTTAACCACTCAAATCCGAGTTAAAATGCAAAATTTATAGCCTTTTGAAGTTTGAATAAATACTGAAAATACAGAAATTAGAAAATCCGATTTTCCAGAATTATTTTTCTACTGGAAATTACCGATTAATGCGCAAGCGACACGTGGACTATTCAGAGGCTGACACGTGGCTTTGGCGCATGGACTCAGTCCATGAAATCACGCTGGTCCACCGTGGACTCGAGATACTGTGCTGTGGACCGGATGATGTTAGCATGACGTCATCGCACACGTGGACCAATCGGGTTGCGCTGCGTTGCTCGGTCTACGGACTGCGTCCACGGCATGCGCCTGTCCACCGTGCACCCGGCGTACAACGCTTCGGCTTCTGAGCCGACACGCGTCGCACATCCGCGCAAGGATCCATCGGCTACCGATCTACTCCTACGCGGCTCAATCTTGACCGCTCATCCTAAATCTAACGGCCAACGCTTACCCGAGCAGAACACTGTTGATGACGGAGACGTGGCATGATCTGGACGGTTTGGTGAAGATCCGACGGCTAAGAGAAGCTCCTAGATATGGCGATGTCGCGGCGGCGCTGAGTTCCCGGAGACGAAGACGACGACGAGCCCGACGGCGAACTAGGTCCTTCCGACGACGAAGAGGTGGCAGCTCCGGTGCGGCTTGACACGGCGAACCCGAAACCGGAACCCACACGGCGAATGAAGGCCCGACGGTAGCAGAATGGTGAGAAAACAAGCGGCGGCGCTTGAAAACTACGGCGAGCTCTTGCGGTTAAACGGCGACGAAACTGGCGAAGAGGCTAGGCTGGCAGATGAGCACTAAGATGGCGATCATCGGGGTGCGGTCCTCGCTTTAAATAGCCTTGGCATGCGCACAAATATGGCAACCCTAAAATCACGAGGCGGCGGCGGCAGGCCGGCGGCGGGTTCGGAAACCGTATCGAAGACGACGACCGTGAACCGTCCGATCTGCGATGAACGGTCACGATGACTCCCAAAGCGATACGATCCTATCCGCACTTTCCAAATCCAACGGACGCGATCAGATCTTTCCTTAATTAACGTGGCTCAACCTCCTCCGCTCAATCTGGATCCAATAGCTGATCACACGCACGCGACGTGGCTTGATGAAGACCGCGCGATGAAGATCCAACGGTCGTCGCTAACCCTAACGAGCAGCCAAACGGATCACGCAATAATGGGCAAGACACGTGCAAGATCGAGCTCTGGCGCAAGATCGCTCATTTTGATTCTAAACGGGTTTTTGATTTAAAATAATTATATAAATTATTTTAATCAGTTTTAAGCAATTAAAATATCAGGAAAAATCCCAGAAAATTCTCATAAATACTTTGAGACATTTTGAACTCAAATAAAATATTTTTGGCAAAATTTTATATTGGTTTTATCTATATATATTTTGTTTTCACCAAAGGTTCAATATACTTAATTAAAGTAAATTCAAATAAATTCCAGAAAAAATCCAATAAATTCAGAAAACATAAAATGCACAAATAATGAGAAAATAACATTATGAGCAAATTTTTGGGATGTTACATAACTTGAGTAGCAAAATATGTAGTACATGATCCTCAGATCATCATAGTTACACATCTTCGGGTGAAGAGCATATCTTTGGTGTATGTTGTACAGGATGAAAAACTTCAAAATGTGAACTGCAGTAGATACACTTACACTTATACTACTAATTGATCTAATTTCAATTATTTTTCCTACACTAGGAAGAACATGGCATCTGCATCAAGTGCTACTGCAAGTATAAGTGTAAGTGTATCATCGACAACACCAAGTCAAGCTGTTCCAAGCATGGGTAGTGGGCCTAGTGGCACAGGAGATACAAACCCTACTGCTATTGTGGAAGTGGAAGGGACAAATGATGAGCCTCATGTAAAGAGACAGAAGAAGAGTACATCACGTGTCTGGGATCACTACACCAAGTATTCTGTAACAACTACGCAGGAAGGTAAAAATGTTGTCCAAGAGTGGGCCAAATGCAACCATTGTGTTTACAAAGCTAGACGCGAGAGTGCCAATGGTACAAAGGTATTTTGGAACCATTTGTATCCTGATGGAAGGTTGGTCGGTGTTGTTTTAGCCTGTAAGTTACATGCAACATCTATTTCTTTTTAGTTTTGCTTTTGTTACACTCTATCAAGTCGATTAGCAGTAGTGCATCACACTAGTGGCTTGCTGCTCAAAACTTGCCTTCATTAAGCGGCAGGAGCATGGCATAAGGGACTCATCATGATTAATTAATTTCCGTTTATTGTGACTAATTAATTTGTCGTTCCATGTAGGGATGAAAATGGGTAAAATAACTTGCTATTATTATCATATATTTATGTCATATAACTTGATATATAACTTGCTATTATTGTCATATATTTATGTGATTTGATTCACTTAAAATTACTCAATGTATGCGTGTGTTATCCGTATATTTCTATCCGTTTTCAATCCGAATCCATCACATATCCGACCTGTATCCGTATCCTGAATTATCCGAATTCATATCTCGATCCGGCTAGCCGTATCCGGATCCAAATCCAGAAAAACATATGGGTTAGGATACGGGAAAAGCAATATCCGCCCGTATCCGACCCGTTTTCACCCCTATCAGCACATGACAATCATGAGACTTCATGCCAATTAATTTCAAATCTTGCATCGAAACAAGTCTCTTCATGTTAGAGGAGTAACCGGACAAACTTTCACACCATGCAAGCACTGGCACAGTTCAGTTCTCTCGGCCTTGGACAAAGTGTAACAAGCAGGTTCACAGTATGTTCGGCGTGTATCGGTCTCTTTCGGTGCTAACTCAGGTCTTATGCTCATATCGACCAAGTCAAGCTGTGCATTGATACTGTCTTTTGTTTTGCCTTTAATATTCAATAAGAGACCAATCAAGCTGTCACAGACATTCTTCTCTACGTGCATCATGTCGATGTAGTGCTGAACTTCTAGGTGCTCCCAATAAGGTAGGTCCCAAAATATTGATCTCTTCTTCCACATGCTCTTCTCACGGGACCTCGATTTACGCCCTTTTCAAACGCAACATCCAAGTTCTTAACCATATCATGAACATCTATCCCACTTAAAGGCTTTGAAGTTGAACTATCTTCGTTCGTTCCATCGAATTGTTTCTTTATCTTGTGGTATGGGTGATTCCTCCGAAGGAACCTACGGTGATTCATGTAAACGGTTTTACGTGAGTGATTCAGCCACACACTCTCGGTATTATCTAAGCAGTGAGTGTAGGCTTTGGTTTCTTTTGTACTCTGGCCTGATAGGTTACCAAGGGCAGGGTAATCATTTATGGTGCAGAACAAAAGGCAGTGCAAAGTGAAGTTCTCTCATTTGTACGCATCCCATACCTGTACCCTGGGAACCCATAGTGTTTTCAGATCGTTCACCAACGGTGCTAAGTACACATCAATATCGTTCCCAGGTTGTTTCGGTCCTTGGATAAGTACAGACAACAAAATGTACTTCCACTTCATAAACAACCAAGGAGGAAGGTTGTAGATATAGAGATTCACTGGCCAAGTGCTATGCCGGCTGCTCATGTTACCAAAAGATTCATTCCATCTGTACTCAATCCAAACCTTATATTCCACAAATCCGCACCGAATTCTTGAAACCTCCTATCGATGTTTCTTCACTGGATTGAATCAACAGGGTGCCTTAGCATTCCATTGTTCTTACGCTCCTCCGAGTGCCAATGCAGCAGATTTGTCTCATTTGGGTTCGCAAACAAACGCTTCAAACGAGGAATTACAGACAGATACCATACCACCTTAGCAGGAGGTCCTTTCATCACCTAGATGCCCTCGCTGTCATCATCTGAATGACTCTTACACTTGTACCGGGATGCGTTACACACAGGACATATGTGCAAGTTTGCGTACTCATGGCGGTACAGGATACAGTCGTTCGGACATGCATGTATTCTTTCTACTTCCATTCCCAAGGGACAAAGAACCTTCTTAGCTTTGTAGGTGGTTATCGACAACTCGTCTCCCTTGGGAAGCATGTCCGCCAATAGATGTAACAGCGCTGTGAAACTCTTGTCGGACCAACCGTTGCTTGCTTTCAATTTCAGCAGTTCAAGCATGAATAACAACCTTGTGTATTAGCCTGGGAACAAAGGTTTCTTCGAGTCCTCCATCAAGCCCCGGAATTTACCATATTCTCTGTCATCACGGTTCCCTTCTGCATCGCGCAGCATCTGATTCAGATTATCTTCCTACAACCTATCCTCATCGAAACCACAATCGATATGATCATCTTGCATATCATTGACTTCGTCGACGATGTTAATACTACCTACTTCCTGTATATCTTGCTCTTCACCGTGACTGGTCCAACATGTATACCCCCTTTTGAAGCCCCTCATAATCAAGTGTGCTTCGATCTGCGTAAAGTTTCGAAACATCTTCAGATTCTCACAGTCAATGCACGGATAAGACATAAACTGCACCCCCCTTATTAAACATATCCTCTTTTGCCACTCTTCTAAAAGCGGAGACACCATTAATGTACTCGGCACTCACACGGTCCTTAGTGTACATCCAGCTTCAGTCCATCTACGCTAAGCATATAACATTTAGTGTTAAATATTAAAGTACACTAGGTGTCCGTATGCACACATTGCTAAATTATAACCAATTACTACCTTCGAACAAAACAAACAAATGGATCTACAAGCTAGATATCTAAACATAATCTTTAAATTAATTCTCTCTTCACCAAACTAGCTACCTAAATCTTATATATAATAATGCAGTTAGATTTAACCAATTACTAACCTTTGATCACAAAGAACTTTCACATGCATGGACCTACAATCTAGATCTAAACAATCTTCAAATTCTCTCCTTACCAAGCTAGACTTGAATATAATGTAATTACCCATTACTAAACCTTAGATCAACAAGATCACACATGGATCTACAAGCTAGCTAGATCTAAACAGTCTTCAAATTTCTCTTCTAAGTAATATCTTGAATAAAAAGCAATTAATTAGAATCCAAGAAATTACTAACCTGCTTAAATATAGAAAAGAACAGTACATGGATCTACAAGATACATCTATATACAATCTCTCTTCAAATTATCTCCTTACCAAGGTAGATCATGAATATAATGCAATTAAAACCCATTACTACCCTTATATAGAAAAGAACACATGAATCTACAAGCTAGATCTAAAAAATCATCAAATTCTCTCCTTACCAAGTTAGATCTTGAACATACTGCAATTAGACACCATTACTAACCTTAGATCACCAAAATCAAATGGATCCTCAATCACCCTTCAAAATAAACGGTCTTCTTTTACCAAATCACCTCACAACCGCAGCCAAATGAAAAATAGATCCCGAAACCCTAAAACACACCAAGTGGCTCGGGCCTCTGTATTATATATCGGTGAGAGATATCACAGACGGTTTTAAAAAAAAACCGTCAATGATAAACATAGTATTCCAGACGGTTTTACTATAAAATCGTCAGTGATCTATCACAGACGGTTTTACTATAAAACCGTCTGGGATAAAACCTGCTATCACAGACGGTTTTTTTATAAAACCGTCTGAGATATTATCGCAACCGTCTGTGATAAACCTGCTATCATTGGCGTTTTTTAGTACCATCTGTGATGATGTCACTAACGGTTGCAATATAGAACCGTCTGTGATGAGATGTCTAATATAAGTCTTTCTGTAGTAGTGATATGTAGTAGTGATAGAACATCGAATTTGTCGTCTTTCGTAACTGAAAATGAAGGGAGCACAAATGTAAGTAATCGCGAGAACGAGAGAGATAGCATATGCAAGAGAAACGGGTGATCTTTTCTTTTAGAGAGAGAGAGAGAGCATGCATGCAAGAGAAGGGAGTGACCTCTTTTGAGCGAGAGAGAGAGTAGAGTAGAGTAGGGAGAGAGAGGAACGTACAGATGGCATGGAGCTCTTGCTAGAGATAACGAACTATATAACTGCCTCCCTGGTGAATCCTATACGTCGCCTAGCTGCGTCGCGCGATGGCCATCTCTACGCAAATGACTGGTAAGATCAGTGCGAGCTTACGCTACCATCCATATATCAACATGGCTATAAATAACTCCAACACTGGGATTATAAATACACGTACGAGCTAGCTCTTGCTCATCATCTGCAGATTCCACTAGCGATAGATAGCCATAGCTGTAGTTTGCAAGGAAGCTAACTAGCTAGCTAGCGAGGCACACTGATCAACCATGAAGCTAGTCCTGTGCTTGTGCATCTGCGCCGTCCTCGTCGTCGCCTCATCTCCGGTCCCGCTCTCCGACCGCCCACCGCTGAGCCGGCGTTGGCTGCAGGACGGCGTGGTCATCGGCGGCAGCCCGACAGCGAGCACGACCACTACGTGGCCGCGTGAGACGCCGGAGATAGGGTACGATGGGTCCAAGAGGCTCAGCCCCGGGGGCCCTAACCCCCAGCATCACTGAACTGATCATCAGCTGCGGCCTCGATTGTGCTATCACTCGTAACCATTTCTCTTCCTACCGGGATTTCGATCCTTAATTTCTGAAATCGGCGAATTAATTAATGTTGGCTTGCGTGTCTCTATTATAAACGTGATGTGATCCATTTTAATTTCTTCAACTTTCATGTTTTCGCGGATGTTGATTTGCGCTAGATTGAGGCCTTGATAAATGAATAATGCAAATCTATATCGCCGCAATTTTTCTCAAAGCTTTGCATGTTGTAAGTTGTAACGTGCATGCGCATGCGCATGCGCATGAGTAATAATAGTCTAAGTGCCATAGACTAAAAGTCAAGAGTCCTCTTGCAATTCTCTCTCGAATTATGTGACTTTTATTTTGATATCACTGGTTGGTGGTAACCCCCTTCAAATAAGCATTTTGTGTTCTTCGTGATATGTTTACATGTTCTTGGAGCTCCTTTTTTTCTTTAAGAAAAAATAAGGTGGAATGACTATTGGTCTGTTGGACCACCAAGGATGCATACTTTTTTTGAAGAAAATTGAAAGGCATCTTACGTTTAAGAGGAAAAGGCATATCTGGCTGTCCGTCTCTTGCTTTCGAGTACAGGATCCTGCAGAAAATGTAAGTAGGAAAGAGAACAAAATAAGGAGCAGAATACCCAAACAATCTGCACGCTATCACAAGAAATATTTAGAACGTCAGCTTGTCGATCATCCGGTCGCGCGCAGAACTGGTTCTCTGCTTCCCCGATAGAGATTGGAGAAGCCCCCGAGGACACAAACGGGCGGACCTACCTACCGGGTTCCATCTTGCAGTCTCAATTAATCTGCATGCCCCTTCCTCAGCAAGTCCTTTCTGACGTCAGAATAGATATTCTGTCACAGAATATAACTGAAACAGTAACAACATACTCTATTAGTTTCACTGTATTAATTTGTTTACAGCCCATCATACACACAAATTAAGGAAACATGAAACCTAAGAAAAAATTAATAAGAAATAGCTATGCATGCCCGTATTAAATGGCAGACCACAACTACTCAACATCTTTCAAAGCATTTAAATACACTCTTGATTCTTTTAATGGGTAAATATTTTGAAACTGTTGGCGTCAAAAACTTGAGGTAGGGTTTCTGACAGCAGCACACCAGACGAACACCTGGTTCAAGAGCATGCCAGTCGATTTGACCTGTAACCGACAAGGTAAAATATAAAATTTACTCAAAAGCCGATCGTAACGATCAATCGGCTTAGACCCAATCAGCTTGAAGCCGATTAAGATCAAAGTAACAAGGTAAGTCTAATTAGCCGATTAAGGCTAATCAAAGGATAAAGGTAGATCGATTCTGAAGAAGGCGATGCGCAACAAAATCAGAATAAATCAAACCTGTGGTGTAATTGAAGAAGATCAACTGTGAGACCCCGTTCTGATGAACAGGAACCTCCATGTGATTACTGTGCTATTCCCTGGATCAGTAGCTAGCACTCACATGTTTACAACAATTGCAATCACAACCATACCTCACATAGACTAAAGCGGAAACTAATACATAAAGGAAAAGCTACAACTCGGAGAATAAAGCAACAAAAGAAATATTATCTTGTAGTTTGCCCATCCGACCCGCAGGCAACTGACAAGGCATAAACTCCAGATAGAACATGACGAAGAAGATCCCGCAACTGCGATTTAAAAGAAACTCAAGCCTCGCTAACTCATCCACCTAAAATAATAATTACAAGGGTGAGTACTTTACGTACTCAAGAAGACTTGAGCAAAACCTATAATATATGCAGGCCATTTCGAAGGAAAGGCTAATACAGTTAATTTGCATAAAGCGAAATTGAATTGTAAAACAAGTTATCATTTGCAAACGGAATTTATAAAAGCAAGTTGATTAATAAGAAGTATATACAACGATAAGTAATACTCACGATCCTCCATGACGTGAGTTCAAATAAACCAAACCATAAGGTCCATCAATGCCAGCCCTTCGACATAAAACAACAGTTGCTAAAAACAAGTTCAGACCAAACCCATTTTAGAAGATACCAAAGACTCTAACATTGGGAGGATCTTCCCCAAGTGCCCATAACCGCGGGCGCGGCTAATCGATTAGATTTACACTCTGCAGAGGTGTACACTTTACCCACAAGGAATGATCAACCTTTTGCGTAACAATTAACACACTTCCTTTGGTGTGTCGGCAAGGAGATCATACAGAGCCGTTACATTATCTAGACGTGGCTTTACACCAGCCCGGGACGTTAACCCTCGCCCTGAAAACAGAGACACTCACCCAAGCCGTGGATCCACATTTATCACACCCAACACCACGTCTCTGTCCAGGGCAAGGCGTACACCGTTGCATTGGTATGTAGAAACCCCTACAGTAACCTTTGACCGAATGCTGTGCAATCTCCCGCCTTCCTTAGATGCAAAGCCACATCTGAATAACTTAATAGGCTAAGACTGTCCCATACCAGCCCTCGTGGTTGAACGAAAAAACATGGATCTACAACATCCCATTGCTCGGTCCTTAATCTGACACGGGCGATACTCCACCCTACACTACGTGCAAACCCGTCTGCACATCCGGCTATTGCCAATAATCGCCGCATCAAACCATAGTTTTATTTTGGGTTTTAATCAAACTACCAAAGAACCATTTTCCCACAAAGGACCATTCAGTTCCATATAAAACATTTCAGAAACAATTTTAATCATGATCATCTGTCCCACAAAAAGCTAAAGCATGACTAAGCAGGTTTAACATGATCGCATATACCCAATTTGGCATTAAGTAATGTCTAGCCCTATTCTGAGGTTATCAAGGTTCACATGTGCATAATTATCAAGGAGTTTCATGAGACAACAGGTATATCTACCAGTACCACAAAATAGCGAATTTACTGAAAGTAAACGCATGCATGAAACATTTTAGTAAACACAGTGCAAATCAAATACTGGGATCAAGATGGTCAAAGGGGCACTTGCCTTGCTTAATCATTGCTTACGGTGAAGACGAGGTTGCAAAAGATGAAGTCGACGACGGAGGAAGGGACGTCGAATTCTACACGTCGATCAATCGGAAATATAGCAAATAACAAGCTTTAATAAGGGCAAAAAGAAAACAGATAAAGAAACCAAATAAAGATTCACTGCAGAAAACAGGAATGCTTTAGGGTTGAATTAGATGATTTCATATCGTGCTTAGTTGATTAAATAACCATATTGTTATTAGCTTTTAACATTAAGCATTAAACAGCTTCTTTTATAGCTTATCTATTCTTGAATTACGAATTCAAGAGGCTAAAATTATGAATTCTTGTATTTATAACTTCGAATTATAGATGCTAAAATTATTTGGATTAATAGAATTAAGACATTAAATCATTATGCTAAAAGATATGAATGAATAGCACTTAACCCCTAATTGATTAAGCATAACAAGAGGTTTTGAATATGTTAGATTTGCTAGGATAGGTTACTGGATTTAGTTACGGTTTTTAAGAAGGTTCTGGTGATACAAATATATTAGTTATAGATTTCTTTATTTCAAGGCTCACTTATTCCGATTACGGTAAGGTTCACCGAACATAAAACTAAGGGTTATTCGACTACTAAAGTTTATATGCAAAATATGACGAAATAAGTTTATTTCTTCGAAAATGGATAGCATATACTTTAAAGAACATATCTAGGCTGATTTCATACATTTTGGTGTTTAGATGAGACATTATATTCATGGCTGAAAACGCTTATGTGATATTAAGGACTATAACAACTGTAATTTTCAAGAGTATTTGACTAGCAAGATTTAATTGAAACAAAAGTTGTGAATAAAATATTTTTCTAGAATATGGTAGACCATATTCTAAATATCATTTCTAAACTAATTTCCATAATACTTGCATTTAGACGAGAGGTTCTATAGGTTGACGAAAACGCTTGATAGCTCAATTTACTACTCGTTAAGGGTTCGATTTTTGATATAAGGTTGCGATTACACCGACTAGGATAATCTACTTATTTTTCAGGCATTGACAGGTTATGATATTAGAAGTGATTTAAAGTTGGTTTCACGACAAATGGCTTTTATCCGCGATGCTTTTCCTATAAACGATCATTAGGGTCTAATATTATTTTATTTCAACCTAACACTAACATAAGATATTTTTGCTTAAACAGCAAGGGTACTATTTTTCGAGGTTATTAGATTTGGTTTCATCAGATTCAGAGTTTATTCGCGAAAGTTACAACTATTCCAATTATGCAAGTATTTACATTTTGACTATTAATCATTTACTGTTTTATGTAGTAAACTTTAAACATTATTTTACATCTGGAATCTTTGTACCGCTAGGAATACAGCAAAACTATTTTGGTGATCATTTGAATTCAATTGATCTCTATATTGACTATTTGATTCTATATGCATATGCATATACATTTCATACTCAGATTATTTGATATTTATTACAGATAGTTCAAATTCAATTTATTTCTTAATTATTTTGGCAAACTCAGGTATCCTACTGCCACACTAATATTTAGAAACCAAACTTTACTTATTCCATATTTCTTTTATTCAAATTATGTATATCTGAATTTCTAGCTCATTGTATACAATCTTTAATAGAAAGCAGTTCAAACAATAATGAAATTTAAATATTTTTATATATATTTGAACTTCTGTAAGTACAAGGATTCCACTAAAATTAGTTTCATTCAATCCTAAGTTTGTTTACAACATTTTAATATGTAGCACTTCTTTAAGTCTTTTATTCAAATTTGAATTTCAAATTTATCCAGTGAACATTTTCAAATGTTATTGCATATTCTGAAACTAATTGATTTTACATGAATATAGAAATTGATTTCACTCGGATTGGAGCTATAATGCAAAATCTACAAGCATTTGATTTGGCTCGGTTTTGTAAAATGAACTGAAATCTAGAAATACGTTTTCAAGTTTGGAAAGCGCCTTTTACGGTTTGAATCTGGAAAGGCTTGCTCGCCGACATGTGGGCCCACGGCGCAGTTGAGACGTAATGCAGGTCCGGCTATGGTAGCTCGCCGCCGACGAAGGAGCGGCGAAGGGTCTCGGCCGATGGCACCTAGAGCACCACTCGACGACGCGCACTCGATGGCGGGGTTGGTTTTCACCGAGATGGTCGGAGTGAGCTGCCACCGAGAGGAGGGCGGCGGCAATGGTGGAGCTCACCGAGAAGAAGAAGGGTAAGTCTCCGCCGAATCGGTAGCAATGTGAGCATCGGTGAGGCTAGGGCGCACTGCTTTGGGGTCGATTTGTTCGAGAAGTGACGAGTTGGGCCGCCACCGTGAGGTCTGCGGCGAGGTAGGTGCGGCTCGTCGGGAAGAAATAGAAGGAGCTCGGGTGAATCGGTAGCATTTAAGCATCCATGGGGTCGGGGCATTCCATTTTGGTAGTTGGACGGCCGAGAAGCGACGGCCGAGCCGCCACCGGACGCGGAGCCGAGGAAGAAAGGCACACGGTGCGGCGGAGCTGGGCAAGAAAAGCGAGAAAGGAGCGAGTGGGATGAGCTCAGCAGTTCATGGAGAAGCCAAGGTTCATGAGATTGAACTACTACTCACCGATTTTGCTTGATCTTCCTTGTTCTTCTTTGCTTGCTCGCTTCTCTGGAATGAGCTAAGCTCATGTGAAGGAATGGATGAAAGTTTGAGCTTTGCTGTGAGAATGAAGCAAATGGCTGGGCTGGGCGTGGGATTCACTGACTTACAAGGTTTAAGGCTGGCTGGATTTTGGTAGAAAGCTCTGGATGAGGTGAGGTGTCCCAAAGGCATAGTAGACAAGATGGCTACAGGCATGGGCGTCCAAATAGCCACAAACTGAGCTGGAAAATTTCGAAACTTTTTGACCATGGTCTAATAGGAGTGCTTAGCTTCCAGTAAAATTTTGAGGTTAAAATACCGCATGGTTAATTAATTAAAATTCTGACACTGTGCACTACTCAGAATTTGGATTTCGGATTTTGATTTAATTAAAGGTGAAAATTTATTATTTATTTTTAAAACTTTTTGTAGTCGTTTTTATTAGGTTAATAATGTCTCTATAAAAATTTCAAGTCAAAATATTAGGTCATTATTTTATAAAAATTCTGACATGCTGATTTACAGATTTCCAATGCTTCAGTTTTTGAATTTTTAAAAGGCTTAGATGACATGATAAATTTCTACAAATTTTACCAGAGGTAAATACTGTATTGTGGGAGTCATGGTAAATTTTTCAGTTGTATATGATTTTCGAAATTTTTATAATAAATCTGTCCATGCACTGTTTGGAGGTCAAAGAGATGTCTTTTCATTTGTTTAATCACTATGCTATGCATTAAGACTCTTGTACCAGCTAAATGATTTTAAATAAGTAAAGTTTTCAAGATTTTACTTTTACCTTTTATCTTCTTACCATTTTACCTTTTTACCATTTCCATTCTTTAATTTCATTTGTTGGATTTTTCATACAAAGCATAAATCCAAGGAAATTCAGATAAGACCCAATAAATCCAATA
This sequence comes from Otatea glauca, assembly GCA_036346275.1. NCBI lineage: Eukaryota > Viridiplantae > Streptophyta > Magnoliopsida > Poales > Poaceae > Otatea > Otatea glauca. The sequence goes on along the minus strand of CM070721.1, from coordinate 42,829,390 downwards.
AAGCTCATAAATAAATATTTTCAAATTTAAAATATTTATTTTTATATTTTTTTTTTGGGATGTTACATCAACAATCGGCGATGCGCAACTTTATTGATCAAGATCAATTACAGAGACTAAATTACAAAAACTACTCCTAGTCGACAGGAAGAAAGTAAAAGCTGGTTGATTGTATTGTGTTGATGATGATCTCCTTGCAGTTCGCTTTGGTCCTTCTTTTATACCCGCGGCCGATCGTGTCCTGTTACAACACGCTTCAAGTCCGTTTCGTATCGGCCTTATCTCGGACGGTTGTTTTGAAATCTTGCAGTTACCAAAATATCTCCAAACCTTTCCATCCCGTCAGTTAATTCCGTATTTTTGACTTTATTCTGATTTGACCATGTTTGCCAAATTTTGGTGCAAACATATGCCCCCATTTTGAGAGATGACATGTCATCTTTCAAAATATCAATAATCGGCTTTTCAATCGGCTAACGCTTGAACTTCACCCATTAATCGCCGCTTTTACTCGCGCGCAATTTTTGACATGCGGGTAGTGCGTTTTAATCGCCGCGCTTTTGAGATTCACTTCCGCCTCTTCAAATTTTCACCGTGCTATAAAATGCGGCCCCACCTTGGTCATTCTTCACGCGCACAAGCTCGCATCACCGCAATCGGTTTAAGCTTTCCGCTTGAAGTACTTCGAAGCAAACCTTTAGCTCATCCAACTTCCTTCATCGGCTACAATGGACCCTAGCCTGTACTTATTCCGATTCCGCATAAAGAATGACCAATATTTTTGGGTCCATTGGGAAATCTAGACATCCATACCAGTAATAAACCAAGAAGTCCCTCGATTGCCTCTGCGCTTACCTGGACATAACATAGAGGGGTGGAATAAGAGTTTCAGGGCTTGGCCGACAGCTCTCAAAGGATGGAGAAATTGGTTTATCAGGGTAGCAGCCCAAAAGTGGTGTGAATGGGAAAGAATGGGCATAGCTGAATGTATTTCGCTTTCTTTAGCCGACCCTGAAGCCAACGAGCCCTTAGTGGCCACGGCCTGTTATTTTTGGTCGGACTGCTTTAATGCTTTTTTATTTTGCATTGGTCCCATCGGCCCAACCCTTTTGGATGTGGCTCAGTTGTGTTGCTTGAGACCTGATGGGGACCAGGTATCGGCTTACAGTGCCAAGCCCAAGTATAAGCTTATTAAATCCAAGGGTGAAGGATGGGCGAAATATATCAAAAACAACAATAAGGTTAATGGGATAGTATCGGATGAAGAGCACATTGCCTTCCTGAACCTTTGGCTAGACCGCTTTTTGTTCTGTGGAGCATCCCTTGGACCAACTCAGGTATATCAAGTGATAGCAGAGCAGTTTGTTGAGGGTCATCGGCTAGCTTTAGGAAAAAATTTCTTGGGTGCTGTGTATCAGATGCTTTATATAATAAGGAGTCGGCTGTATACGGGTTTTGGAAAATTTACCGTCGGCAACGTAGGTGGCCCAATGTGGTTTATACAAATATGGTTGTACTGTTTATTCAGCCACCCTTTTAACTTGGATTCAGCCGATGATACTCCTTTTCCAAGGGAAGATATACCAGAAGGGGCACCTATTCAATTTAGGCAATGCCGATCTTTTGGTGAGAGGTTTATGATGTGCTCTAAAAATGAGACAAAGGCCTTTCCCGACAGCTGCAAAAGATTTCTATCATTCTTTTTGCAATTGAACACCGAAGACTTCAAGCAGCAAGATTTCTTTAGTTATGGTGATGCACCGATTTTCTCCGCCTTCTTTTCTTCATCCGAAGCCGATGCTTCTATGATGCCTCGGAGACTCGGACTTATATAGAATTTTCATCTCTCCGCATATTCCATGTCGGCCTTCATACTCGGAATCGGACCTTCCAACCTTCATACGAATTTTACCACCCTTCAGTATATGCAAGACAGCTCGGCTTCGGCCAGGTGATCCCAAGTTTACCACTTCTAGATCGGCTTCAGCCCAGAGCCAGGGTCCGCAATGCCACATCGGCAAGGCTAGTCTTGGAGTTAGCCGACGAGCTACAACTTCGCAATCTCCCCCACTTCCATTTGAATGCTCGCCGCGCAGGGGGTTTCACGACATGGTGGTCGGCTATCGCAGAGTGTTTGTACATGGAGAAGACTCCATCAGTTATCATCAAAGAATTTTTTCCAAATCTGCGAGCCATCCTTAGTATCTAACAAATAATCTAGAAGTGAAGCTAGCTCGTCGGGTTATACTAACTCAAGTTTAGTAGATAATGTATCGGCTTCGAATAAGCTTTATCTCGTACATCGGTCTTTTCCTGGATGCACTTTTCTAATTGTTTTTACTTGTGTACTTGCGGGCTAAGGATGTCGGCAAAAACCTATTTCTAGCCAATCCGGAATGATCGGGCAAGAGAGCACATCAATCGACCGCCTTACGGGCTATACCTCCGCACTTTAGGGTTCACACCATCCTTATCGGATATCGAGAAAAAACAACCAAGTAAGTGTTAACATAATCGATTAATACCATCTTCTCCTTTTCTTTCAAACTAACCTTTATCCAATTTGTATCTCCGAAAATAAAAGGTAAAGTATACCAAGGCTCCAAAAAAGAAAGGGCCCAAGCCTAAAGAACAAAGCGGCAGAGTTCGCCCCATGTATCGGCTATCTGAGAAGTGAGCTACAATACCTTGTATAATAACTTATGTATTTTAATGCATTGGCTCACCCTTTGTCTTATTTTCCTTTAGCCAACGCAATCCGCTCAAATCGCGAAGATCTTAGCCGATCTTCCAAATATTTCAACCGTGCCAACTCCAACGCCGGCCGACTCAACCCACTCCAATCACCGATTTGCCGAACCGTCGATCCAATGAACTTGCTCGGATTTTCTTTGGCCGATCTTGACGATCCGAGATTATGGCAATCGATGACTATGATGCGAAATTAGAAGAATCCTTCAAGTGTCGAAAAAAGCATCGGCTCTGATCACCTCCGCCCGGCATGAAAGAGCGCCTTGATAATCTTTTCAAACTTGTGATGCAACCGCAATCGGAGATCTTGGCTAACAATCGACCAATAAGAGATGCCATGGCTGCCGTTGAAGCCGATCTCCTCCGAAGCAATGCAAGCCCTCCTCAATGTGTGTCACCGGATGATAGAAAATTGAAGTGGAGGAGGCACAAAATCGGATTCGTCGTGAAGCCCAAGAGGCCGATCGAAACTCTTGGAGGAATTGGTTGTCGATGCCAAGGCAAAAAGCGCAAGTTTGATATCGGTGCTCAACGCCTTAAATCGACCAAGGAATCCTCTCCAAATTGGAAAAAACAAAGAAACTCCTCTTGGAAGAGTTGGCCAAGCTTGAAAAACAAATCGGAGAAGGCCAACAAACCTTGGAGACCACTGCATCAGAGCTGAAGAATCAAAAACTTAGCATTGCAGCGGCCGTTGAAAATGTGACCAAACAATCTGCCAAGGTAAAACCAGTGCCCGGGAATGCCAAGGACGATGAACGCTGCTAAACGAAATTCAAGACATCATCGCCAAGGCAATGGTGCTTTGTCGGCCTTGGCGCGACTCTTCCGAGATCGGGCATCCAAAGATTGAATTGTAAAACTTTGATGGTTGTTTTGAAAACACTTGTTCTGAATGCTTGTTCTGAACGTTTGTAACTCGTTATGTTTATAATCGGTTGTTTAACCGATTCTTATTTTGTTTATATTCTCTAAGTTTGCAATCCTTTCAGCCGATTAACAGCATCGTGTTAATCTTGGCTCTGAATATGATCTCTAATCGGCTAGGTTCCAATCCAAACGCTAGGGTAGTATTTCTTCAAGTATTTCCCGTTAATAGCTTTTGGCAATACATACCCCTCAAGTGTTTCCAGTAAGTACGAGTTTCCGCCGACTAGCCGATAAATTTTGTATGGCCCTTCCCACGTAGGTGACCATTTTCCAAATCGGTTATCCTTAGAACCAACAGGCAATATTGTTTTCCATACTAAATCGGCTTGATCGAAAGATTTAGGCATGACCCTTTTATTGTATGCCCTTGCAACTCTGATCTTGTTCTTCTTAAGCCGATCAAGCGTAGACAAACGTAACTCCACTAACTCATCCAAGCTGTCGACCATTAAGTCATTGTAATCTTGAGCCGACAAACCATTCTGTCTGGCTATTCGTATCGACTCAATGTTGATTTCTACAGGTAAAACAACTTCTTGTCCATACACCAATTGGTAAGGTGAAAGTTTTGTCACTACGTGATAAGACAGCCGATAGGCCCAAAGTGACTCTGATAGAGTCGAATGCCAATTCCTTGGCTTCTCATCAATTTTTCTTTTGATCAACTTGATTAGTGTTTTATTAGACGACTCGGCCTGTCCATTAGCCTGAGCGTAATATGGCGAAGAGTTTAACAATTTGATCCCTAGACTTGTGGTGTAACCTTGAAACTCGTTAGAGATGAATACCGTACCTTGATCGGTCGTGATTATTTGTGGTATTCCAAACCGATGGACGATATGTTCATTCACAAAACTAATCGCCTCAACACTAGTCACCTTCTTAAGTGGGATAGCCTCAACCCACTTTGAAAAGTAATCGGTTGCGGCCAAAATAAATTTGTGGCCTTTACTCGAAGTAGGAAATATTTGGCCGATTATATCTATTCCCCAACCCCTAAACGGCTAAGGTTTAATAATTGGATGTAAAGCCGATGCTGGCGCTAGTTGTACGTTGCCAAACTTTTGACATGTTTGACATCCTTTATAGTATTTGAAACAATCCTCTAGCATCGTGGGCCAAAAATAACCTGTCCGTCTGAGCATCCATTTCATCTTATGTGCCGATTGATGAGAACCACAAATCCCTTCGTGTACTTCACCCATTGCCACCCGTGCTTCTTCAGTTTCAAGACATCTCAACAACAAACCTTCCATAGTCCGATAATATAGTATATCGTCCAAAACAACGTATTTCAACGCCTGTTGTCGTATCTTTCGTTCTGTCGGCTTGGATGGATCGACTAGATAATCTTTTATTTATGTTCTCCAATCAAGAATATCTGCGCACATGATGCCTTTGTTCACCGCCTCGCTTTCGACTTTGGTCAAAATCCTTATATCCCGATGCTTGCCGAGCTAAGGCATTAGCTCTATCGCTCAATTCACGAGGATATGACCGATAGAAAATGACGAAAAGAGCCGATAATCTCTAAACATTGTTCTAAATATCTCAAGAGTACTTCATCCCAATATTGGTATTCTCCTTTATTTGTCAGTACTACCAACGGTGAATCACCATATGCCTCAACAAATCTTACTCCAATATTTTCTAACAACAAGAAGCCTTTGAGTAACGCCGTACTCGGCACGGTTGTTCGAGCATCGGCTATTTAGCCGAAATGCGAATTCAAAGTTATGCCCCTTGGGTGAAGTGAGTATAATACCGATACCATTACCTTCCCTGCATACTGATCCGTCAAAGAACAGTTGCCATGGTGCTACCAAGACTAAGTTTGCTGCTGTGTCATGTCCTGTTATAAAATCGGCTAGGACTTGTCCTTTGACTGCTTTGGCCGATTCATATGATAAGTCAAACTCGACCAAGGCGTAAGCCCATTTGCCAAGTCGACCTCGCAGAATTGGAGCTGACAATATATATTTTATAACATCGGTTTTGCAGATGACCTTACAAGCCAATGCTAATATGTAGTGCCTTAGCTTTGTGCACGAGAAGTACAAGGATAAACATAGTTTTTCGATAAAAGGGTACCTGACTTCTGCGTCCAGCAACCGTCGGCTTAAATAAAAGATAACCCTCTCTTTACCATGCACTTCTTGTGTCAAAACAGCTCCAATAGTATCTTCTTCGGCCGAGACATATAATCTGAAAGGAATCCCTTTTTGAGGTGCAGCCAAAACTGGAGGGTTGGACAAATACCTTTTGACTTCGTTGAAAGCTTTCTGCTGATCGGCTCCCCATATAAATTCATCATTGTCCTTCAACTTCATTAATGGAGTAAAGGCACGAATTCTACCAGAGAGGTTCGAGATGAACCGACGGAGATAGTTAATTTTGCCGATCAACTTTTGTAATTCGTTTTTGCATGTCGGTGGTTCAATATTGGCTATGGCCTTGACCCTCGTTTGGCTGAATTCGATTCCTCTTTCATGTACCATAAAGCCCAAAAACTGTCGAGCCGACACGCCGAACACACACTTGTAAGGATTCATCTTCAAACCGTGCGATCTTATGTTTTTAAATACCCTCTCTAAATCAGCCAGATGTTGGAAATCGTCTGCAGATTTTACCACTACATCGTCAATATATATTTCGACAATGTGGCCGATTAAATCATGAAAGATCAGATTCATTGCCCGATACGTTGCTCGGCGTTTTCAAGCCAAAGTCATTTTCAAGCCAAAAGTCATTCTTGCCCACTCGAAAAATCCTATTGCACCAGACATCCGAAAGCCGTCATTGGTATATCGGCCGCCATGAGTATCCGGTTATACCCAAAGATTACCATCTAGAAAACTTATGATCTTGTTCCCGATGCGGCATCGATAAGCATATCGCTATTGGCATCGGTATTCATCTTTGGCTTCGCCTTGTTTAAATCTCTGAAGTCGACGCATACTCGAAGCTTTCCATTCTTCTTCATGACTGGAACGATGTTGGAAACCCACTCCGCGTATCGGTAGGGCCTAATAAATTTTGCTTCCAACAACCGTTCTATTTCTTCCTTTATGACTTGGTACAAGGCTGGTTTAAAACGCCTGGGATACTGTTTAAACGGCCGATAGCCCGATTTTATAGGTAGCCGATGTTCCACCAGTTGACGGCTTAATCCGGGCATCTCATGATACTCCCATGCGAAATAATCCTTAAAATCTCTAAGTATTTTTATTAGTTTCTCCTTGTACTTTACATCTAAATTCGCACTAACAAAAGTTGGTCTTTTTCTATCACCGCTACATATATCGACTTCTTCAAGTAAATCGGTGGATGTGAAGCCTTGACCTAACTTCTCAATTTCTTCAACATCTTCGATGGCTTCGTAGCTATCCGTTGTTTGCCGATAGCTTTGCATTTTATCCTGCAGCGCTTTCAATGTTTTTCTTGTCCCCATCGGCGTAATACTTCATTTGCCCGATCAAAAGTGCCCGGCTTGACACTGATCGGCATGAGACCTGACTTGCTCACACAAATGAAATCGCAGTCGTCCAGCACCTTGCCCGATATGCAGCCAGCTTCTTCGTGTTGCCAATTCGCATCGGAGCTAGCCATGGCAATGTGAGCCGATGTATCGGCTGTAACGACCTCAACTTCTTCTCCGTTCCATTGAACAAGCGCTTGATGATGGTCGATGGGATACCAAGCAGTTTGCATGAATCCAATCCCGCCCGAGCACAGCATGTAGTTTCCTTTGGCATCAATTACAAAGAATGCTGTCGGCAAGGTCTTGCTGCCGACGATACGACTCGATGACCATGACACCCTTTGCTTCAGAGGGTCACCGTGAAGTCATTCGTAACCATGTTAGTTTTGATTAACTCTTCGTCGACTTACCCGCTTTTTGCATGTCGGTACGCGCATCGATTCACCGTGGCGCCCGCCTACTAGCATCCTTGATATCGGCTTGCCATTTATATACCCTTTCGGATACAATGGTTTGAATGCCGATGATCATCTTTGGGTTTCAAGATGGCGTTACGCACGCGAGCACAAATGAGCAATCGCCTCTTTGGCCGATTCGATTCGACTACGAACTCACCGGTAATGTGAACACCATGTTAATATCCATTGAGGCGTGTCATCCTCAATCATGGGAGAATCAAGTCATCGGCCGATTCAAATCTTCTTCGCTTGTTCTTTTCTTCTCCACTCTTTTTGACGATTTAATCGGGCGGTTCGTTAAACACTTCGCCTCTCTCTCTCTCTGCGTCGGCCTCACGAATCTCTTACGCCCTTAGCCTCTGAAGCCGCCGCCGCGTTGCGATCGCTCAGCCGGATGGACACCACCTAGGTTTGAGTTCCACCGCTTCGTGTTTGACCACCAAATCTTCTTGATTAGAACGGGCTCGTCGGCCTTGTCTTGGCTCGATTCTTGATTCGGTTTAGATATTCTCTCGTCCGACCGCCTTCGTGACTTCACGCCTGCTCTCTGATCGGCCCAGATAGCCTATCTCTGGCCGATTGCCTTGGCCGATCGTCTTGGGGATAATGTTCCATCGGGCAGGTGTACGGTGATGGTAACGCTACTCTTCTTTCCCAGCAAAACTGCCAAAAGGGACACCTTCTATGTGCCCTCTCCACATTCTCAGTACGGTACAAATTATCCGACCGGCGGGTATTACTCCGTGGTCGGCTATTCATCCTTTCGTATTTCTCCATTAATTGTGAGAACGTTGGACCTAACCTTTTCGCTGGATGCCTTGATGGAGATTTCTCTGCTTTGTACCATTTACCCACCTGGGGATTCCCCTTGGGTTTAATGGTTCTTGAATTTTTTCCTTCTTGATCGGCTTCTATTTGTAAGGAACCGATGGTAATCTTCAGTGTTTGACCGCCGTCCGAGCTTGATTGTATGTCGACTTGTCGCCCCTTTTTCTGCACGTCTTGCATCGGCTCTTTTCCTTTAGCCGAACACTGCATCATGTTGATGGGGAACGGATCAACATCAACTTGCATGGTCGGCTCATCGGCAAACTTCAACCGACCAACTTCAATAGCGATTGAATCATTGACGAAAGATATTGCAGTCATTAGTGTTATGCGAATAAGAATGATGCCACTTGCAATACCTGCGTTTTTTGATCTCATCGGGCGACGGTATCACATGTCCCTCTGGCAATCGTATTATCTTTTCTTGCAGAAGTAAATCAAAAATACGATCGCACTTGGAAACATCAAAAGAGTACTTAACTTCCGACTTATTCCTAGTCGGCTTGAGCCAGGAACAGACTAAGGATTTCTTGGATCCTTTTACCCATTCGGCTATATTTATTTCTGCTTCCTCATCTTCCGACGAATCACTAGGGCAATATTCAACCATATTGACCTTAGCCTTGTCCTTTTCTTTGTTATTGCTGTTTTTGAATCTGTCTTTGAACACCTTATTATCAGTGAATCGGCTTTCTTGAGCCGATACGCGATGCAATAAGTGGCCAAGGTCGGTGAATTCTTGCCCTCCAAATTTCTCCCTAAGCGGCGGGATCAAACCTTGAAATGCTAAATCGGCGAGTTGATTGTCAGGCAACGTAACGCTAAAACACCGATTCCTAATTTCTCGAACCTCTTGATATAATCCGCTACCGATTCCCAAACTTTTGGCGCACGGAACTCAAATCAAATTCGAGCTCCAAACCGCACGAAAAGAAATATTCATAGAATCGGCTTTCCAAATCGCTCCATAAATGGACCGAATCGAGGTAAACAGTGAACCACGTAAATGCCGCCTGATAAAGACAAAGGAATAGTCTAATTTTTAGCCTGTCGGATCGGGCCGCTTCACCGCCTCGCGCGATAAAGCGTCCAACATGCTCCGTGGTGGTAATAGAATCATCCCGAGAATTTGGCAAAGTCCGGACTCTAAAATTATGAGGGTAAGGCATGCGATCTATGTAATCGGGTACGGCTTTAGAGGCGATAACCTTCCCTTTTGGTTGTATGCCGAATTGGTCCCTCAAAACGACAGAGATCTAATCGGCCCAGTTAGCATTATCGCCGCTGGCATAGCAGGCCCTTGATAATGTCGGTCATAATCGGCGTCCCGCTCCCGAGTGCAAGCTCGGGTTGCCAATTATGTTTGTGCGTCGGCTGCACACCATCTTGACCGATCGTCGATTATGCCCGTTTGAGCTTCCTGACCGGGGCAAATGGTTCAGAGTATGTTACTACCCTATGTGGACCTGGGTTCCTTAGCAGGGTAGGCTGTTGTGGGAATCTCTCGGAGCCAATCGGCTGTGAAACCGATTGGGGAAAGGCGTAGAACGGAGCCGACGGAGGCAAATTGATTGATGCATCCATCCTAGCGGCATCGGTATAGGCGTGGTAATGGCTCACCCCACTTGACCGAGGGTCCCTAGGCAATATGACCGTGGGTTGTGTGGGCATCATGGTGGGGGTGAGGTTACAGCCGATGGTTTAGGATCGGCCATTGTGCTCTGCGTATTTTGTGATTTTGAAAAAACATGATAATTTGGCAGAGCTTGCAGTGGGTCGAGCAGGCTTCCTGACGAGGCTAACTCCTGGGCTATAGATTTGACACTATTCGTTATCATCGGCTTGAGTGTTGTAACAAGAGCCGATGATTGGTTTATTAAGGCGTGGTGCCTGATCGATTAATCATAGCCGATAATTCGCTTGAGCAGCGATATCGGCTTACTTGTTTTGTTACACCTGCACGCCTGTATGCTGACCGCTCGGCGGGCGGATTTTTGAGTGACGCCACGCCTTGTTTTCGATAGCGACTTAGCATCATCTCTTCTAGCGCAGCCTTCCGAGCTTCAATCTCTTGGCGTTGCTCCGCAGATAAATCGTCCATTGTTGGGACGATTATAGCTTCTGAGTTGAGATCTGATGGCGGAATCGACTTCCCTGATGAAGACATGCGTGGTCCCACCGGGCGTGCCAAGAGTGTGTTGACGTCAAAAACTTGAGGTAGGGTTTCGACAAAGAAGACACCGCATTTAACACTGGTTCAAGAGCGTGCGGTCGATTTGACTCAGAACCGACAAGGTAAAATATAAAATTTACTCAAAAGCCGATCGTAACGATCAATCGGCTTAGACCCAATCAGCTTGAAGCCGATTAAGATCAAAGTAACAAGGTAAGTCTAATTAGCCGATTAAGGCTAATCAGAGGATAAAGGTAGATCGATTCTGAAGAAGGCGATGCGCAACAAAATCAGAATAAATCAAACCTGTGGTGTAATTGAAGAAGATCAACAATCGGCGATGCGCAACTTTATTGATCAAGATCGATTACAGAGACTAAATTACAAAAACTACTCCTAGTCGACAGGAAGAAAGTAAAAGCTGGTTGATTGTATTGTGTTGATGATGATCTCCTTGCAGTTCGCTTTGGTCCTTCTTTTATACCCGCGGCCGATCGTGTCCTGTTACAACACGCTTCAAGTCCGTTTCGTATCGGCCTTATCTCGAACGATTGTTTTGAAATCTTGCAGTTACCAAAATATCTCCAAACCTTTCCATCATGTCCGTTAATTCCGTATTTTTGACTTTATTCCCGATTTGACCAAGTTTGCCAAATTTTGGTGCAAACAGAAACTTATGCTCCCAAGATCATCGACAAATATATATAGTGAAATAGAGGGAGTAACAGTACATCATTGTTCGCTGCATATTACAACCTGACTCTTAGGCACCAGCCCATGTGTTGCTTATGACCAGATCTTTAGAATAAGACCAATATATGTTACATATCTTTTAGACAATATTTTCTTTAGTGGCTTATTTTTAATTTGCTGTAGTTGTCTATTGTTTGCTATGTAAGGTTGTTGTTTCCATGGCATGTATTATTTCTCTCTTAGTATGTTTTACCCTGTTTTACCTAGAGTTTGACTTGTTTCCTAGTTTATATATATGATATTTCGGTAGTACATTTTCCATGGAACAAACTAACGGAACTGCCCTACAATTGTTTTAACATTACATCTATATAAGTAAAAACAACTAGTGACATATTCAAGACACCTTATTTGTTTTAAAGGCAAGAAAATCTCATAATAATCCTAAAATAGAAAAAAATCGTAGAAATTCTCACATTAATCGGAAGAAAAAGATATAAGGATCTCCATCACTAATTTTGGAAGGGTTAGATTATAACAGTGCAGATTAATCATACATAGATATTAAACTTGTATAACAAATACAATTGCATTTCAATTATAATAAGTAGAATTATACATTGAAAACAGCTGCATCGTAATATCTAACTGCGCAGTTGTGCGGGTAATATGCTAGTTTCATAAACAAGGATGTTCCACTATTGCTTTTAGTTTGCTCCACTAATATTTTTAATTTGTTCTATAATATATATCACGATCACTAACTCGATATATATGCAATCTGTATCTTATTTCTTTAGATCTTATTGTAAGAAACATGATAGTTTAAACGAATCACACGAATGTAATTCCTGGTTTAAAAGGATATGTGTTGGCGCCAAAAACTTGATGTAGGGTTTCTGACAGCAGCACACCGGACGAACACCGGGTTCAGAGCGTGCCAGTTGATTTGACCTGTAACCGACAAGTTAAAGAATATAAAATTCACGCAAAGCCGATCGTAAAAACCAATCGGCTTATACTCAATCAGCTTGAAGCCGATTAAGATCAAGGTAGTAAGATAGTCTAAGTAGCCGATTAAGGCTAATTAGATGATAAAGGCAGATCGATTCTGAAGAAGGCGATGCGCAACAAAATCAGAATAAATCGAACCTGGGGTAATTGACGAAGATCAACAATCGGCGATGCGCAACTTTATTGATCAAGATCGATTACAGAGACTAAATTACAAAAGCTACTCCTAGTCGACAGGAAGGAAGAAAGTAAAAACTGGTTGATTGTATTGTGTTGATGATGTTCTCGCAGCTCGCTTCGGTCCTTCTTTTATACCTTTGGCCGATAGTGTCCTGTTACAATACGCTTCAAGCCCGTATCCGTATCGGCCATATCTTTGAACAGTTATTTCCTAACAAATCTTGCCGTTAGCATAAATATCTCCAAACTTTCTTAACTTGTCTGTTAACGTCCATATCTTTGATTTCATTGCCGATTATGGTTAGACTTGCCAAATTCTGGTGCAAACATATGCCCCCCATTTTTGAGAGATGACAGGTCATCTTTCAAAAATATTAATAATTGGCTTTTCAATCGGCTAACGTTTGAACTTCACCCATTAACTGTTGCTTTATTCGTGCCGTAATTTTCTGACATGCGGGTAGTGCGTTTTAATTACCATGTCCTTTGAAATTCGTTTCCCGCCTGATCAAAAATTTCACCATGCTATAAATATATGGCCTTCCGGGACCCATTCCTCACGCGTACAAGCTCTCGATTTATCCACAATCGGCTTTTGTTCTTCAAGCTTCCAATCGAGTTTTGATCACTGCTTCCAATCGGCTGTCAGAATTGCTCCCATGGATCCTTCCCAGGTATTCATCCCAATCCCAAACAGCAACGACCAATTCTATCTGGGTCCAGTAGGGAGTCTAGAGTCTAATTCCGTAATAAATGAAGAAATTCCTCGTCTCCCTTTGTCGGCTTCGGGATATAATATAGAGGGTTGGACTAAGAGTTTCATGGCTTGGCCGACAGCTCTTAAAGGGTGGAGATCATGGTATATTCGTGTAGCAGCTCAAAAGAGGGTTGAATGGGAAAAAATGGGCATAGCTGAATGTCTCCCCCTTTCTTTAGCCGATCCAGAAGCCAATGAGCCCTTGGTGGCCACGGCTTGTTACTTTTGGTCGGATACTTTTAATGCCTTCATGTTCCGCACCGCTCTCGTCGGCCCAACTCTTTTGGATGTGGTCCAGTTGTGTTGCTTGAGACCTGATGGAGACCAGATATCGGCTTACAGTGCTAAGCCCAAGTATAAGTTTATTAAATCCAAGGGTGAAGGATGGGTGAAATATATCAAAAATAACAATAAGGTCAATGGGATAGTGTCGGACGAAGAGCATGTTGCTTTTTTAAATCTCTGGCTAGACCGATTTTTATTCTGTGGCGCCTCTTTAGGACCAACTCAAGTATACCAAACTATAGCGAACAATTAGTAGAGGCGTCTACCGGCACTTGGAAAGATGTTCTGGCGCAGCTTTATCGATGATGCACATAATAAGGTGTCGGCTCTTTCGGATTCTCGAAATTCATTGTTGGAAATGTCTGAGGACCGCCTCGTTTATTCAGATTTGGTTATATTGCTTGTTCAAATTGATCGCTTGAGTTAAATCCTTCAAGACACGGCTTTCCTCGAGAAGATACTCCGAAAGCATGATACCCAGCTCATAGCTAGCCGATCAGACGGGAAAGGTTCATGATGTGCTCGGGAATGAGACAAAGGTGACCCCCATCAGCTCTTAAGAAATATTTGTTATTTTTCCTGCGACTTGATAGCAATGAATTCAAACAAAATGATTTCTTCAGTTATACAAGTACAGCCGATTTCCCGCGACCTTCCTTTCTCCACCTAGAAGCCGACAGTGCTCTGATGCCGTATGATACTCTGGATTTATTCAAGATTTTTATCTCGCCCAGCATTCTGCATGTCGGTCTGCATACCAGGAATCGGACGTTTCAACGTTCATATGAGTTCTATAATCCGCCGCTTTATGCTAGGCGCTTAGGCTTTGGTCAAGTTATCCCTAGTCTGCCACTGCTTGATCGGCTTCAACCACGAGCCAGGGTCCGCAATGCCACCGCAGCCAACCTTATTCTTGAGATAGCCGACGAACTTCAGATCAAAGACATGCCTCATTTTATATTAAATACCCGTCGCTCAGAGCGCTTTTCTTTATGGTGGTTATCTATTGCAATCATACAGTATTCGACAAGTCACCGCGACTATCGTCAATGAACTTCTTCCAAATCTTCCTGAGCCGACAGTAGATACTAACAGCGATTCAAGCGATGAAACTAACTCTTCGGGTTACACTAATACAAGTCTCGTAGATACTGATAAGGTATCGGATCGACTAATATTCCTTTGCATATCAATTTCTTCAAGCACACTTTCTTATTCTTTGTTTCTTATTTTCGGACTAAAACTGCGATAAGAAGCGATTTCGCCAATCAAGCGGCCAGCAAAAGGCCACTCGAGACGATCGCCTCACAGGTACACCTCCTACCACAGGAATTGAGTCCATCCCTATCGGATATTGAGAAAAAGCAACCAAGTAAGCAAAAATATAATCGGTGATATTTTTCTTTGTTTTTCCCAACTAACTTTTAGCCGATTATATTTGAAAAAGAAGAAAAAAAGTATACCAAAGCTCCAAAGAAAGAAAGGGCCAAAATGTCGGGACGGATTTGCAAATCAAAACCTTCTCGTATCTTGCACTAGTCCAGATCACGCTAGTGCACACAGTGGAAACATAGATGAGATACCATTCCATACAACAAATTAACTAGGAAGAAGCAAGTTATTATTAAGTAAAGCAAACGACCTTATGGTCAATGTTTACACCATTATGCCTTAAGGGCTTAAGAAACAAATACTATTGCAAATGAAAAGATAAATTGAACCATTCGACATGCCACGTGCAATCGTCTGGGAACGCCTTCCTAATCCACGTAGTCTTCATAGAATTCCTCCTCATGATATTCATTATCTCCTTGACAGAATCGATCAACAAGGGCATAAAGCCGTGAGTACAAAGGTACTCAGCAAGCCGTAGGGAAATGATGCAATATATTTATGCACGGCTTGACAATGATGGCTATATAGTTCTTTTGTAGAAAGCGATAACTTGAATTGAAATACAATAAATAGATTGAAAGCATATTTATGAAAACATAAATAAATAACTGATAGATCAATGATAGACAACAAAACAACAGTGAACTCCCCGTTCACATCCCAACAATTCCACATTCCACATTTTATGAAACACTCTATACCCGTATGAAATTCCGGGCTTTGTCCATGACCATGACGCGCTATTCGAATAGTTTTACACTCTGCAGAGGTTGTACAACTTTACCCACAAGACATGATCATCTCTTTGTGCAATCGATCTTAACACACTTCCTTTGGTGTGTCGCAGAGATATCATGACAAAGCCTTTACAATGCACTGTCTAAACTCGGTACTGCCCGCTAAGGTTTCGCCCTTTAGGGCCCCCTCTTGCGCCTTGCGAATCTACCCGTCCATCCCGGAACCCACACCACCAACTGGCAGTACTCAAGGCTAGACATTACAAATTAATCAGCTAGGTCTGTCCCATTCCAGACATGTGGTAGTACGATTAGACCCAGTTCAATGGCGCACAAGATTAAGTCCTTAAGTTGTCTCAGGCAAGACATCCACATCCCAATGTGTTAGAAAGCACCCCCTTTACTTCACGATCACTTGCCCGAGGGAAAACAATTCGTTCAACCAAGACCAATGGCAAACCCCGCTATGGTACAACAAATTTTACAACAGTGGCTAACGGCCACGATTCAATATCTCATTAAGTCAATATTAACATTATTCACAGGTGACATGAATCCCAACGTATATGTAAGCATGTCTAAGCATAGCTACGATAACCCAATGTTGGTATAATGATTATGTCCAACTAGTAATGTCCCAACCTAGGTTTAACAATGGATACATGGCATACAACTAATCAAGGTGGCATAATGTCAACTAGGTATACATCTACCCCCATTAAATAAGCATTGATACACAAAATAGCATGCAATTGTAATAAAGTAAATTACTTTTGCAAACATAGGATCAATATGATCAAAGGATTACGACTTGCCTTGCTGATCTAGTGCTGAATCTTGGTCTTCGAAGTCTTCGTTCGCTCCCTCGGAATTAGCGTCTACCGGAAAAGAAGCAACGAAACTAAATAAATACAAAACAGAGACTCAACCAAGCTCAAAACTGAAAATAAATGGCTCTGGAAGATAGATCTTGATTTTAGAAAAATTTAGAAACTTGAATCGCCTCAATCGGAGTTCGTATGAGCGAGAACGGGCCTCCGAAAGATTAAATTCAGAAAAATACGAAAATCGTAAAATCGAATTTCGGATTTATTTTTGTATCGAAAGCGATTTATTGCGCAACGCCGACGTCCAGCCGCTCACGGTGGACAAGGTCCACGGCGCTGCGCCGGTTCACCGTGGACCCGGCGACGGCCGACGCAGCGCCCGACGCAAGCGCCACGCTGCCGCGCGATCCGCAAGGGGCTAGATCGGACGGCCAAGGAGCCGAGATGCGCGGAGGAGACGTGGCGCTATCTCGGCGCGTCGGTTGGCGATCGGACGGCCACGATCCTCGGCGGAGGACGACGGCGAGGCGGTGGCGCGAGGCTTATCGGACTCGGGAAGAAGCGCGGCGAGATCGGACACGGACGAGAGGATCGAGCACGAGGACGCCACGGCAAAGCAATGAGGCGCGGCTACGGCGAGACGCACCAGAGCGGCTAGACGGCGACGGAGAAGCTTCGCGGCGACGGCGGATTCGGCGAAGCTCGCGCGCGCAACGGCGCTGTCTCGGGCAAAGAAAAGATGGGGCAAAAGGCGCGCGCGGCGAGGGGAATCTCGGGAGGCGCGCGCACGGCTTTTATAGCCTCGGGAACGCGCAATGGACGCGGACTCGAGACGGCGGCGTCTTGGCGGGGACTCGAGTCGGCGGTGGCTAGGGTTTCGCGGCGCGATCTCACCCGCACACGTGGCGTCGACGGACGGCCACGCTGAAATTCATGGCAAGCAGCCGAGCGAGCAAAGCCGGGCGAGGTGGTGGGCCGAGGCGCAGCAGCCAAGGTAGGCGGCCCAAGCGGGCGGGCAAAATGGGTTGGGCCACAGAGGTTTCGCCCCGAAGGGCTTTTTGAAAATTAAAATCATTTTCCGATTTTATATAATTCGTAAACCAATAAAACCAAATAAATTCAAATAAATGTCAAATAAATTCAGAAAAATCCCCAAAAATACAGAAAAATTCCTTGGAGCACAAGGAACCCAACTAAAACTGAAATTCTTTTATTTGATGAATAGTTTAGTCAAATTAAATCCTTTCATTTATGGAAAATTCCAATTAAGCTGAAATTAATTCAAGAAAATCAAATGGTTTATTTTTGAATTCTAACATTCCAAAACTCAAATTTTGGGATGTTACACAAAACCTCAGGAGCAAAGCGGTGAGAGTTCTCCTCATGCTTCAGCTACTGCACAGGTGAGTTTACCATTTTTTCGATAGGCTATATGTACCGACTACTATTTCTCTACACATATTGACTAACTGTTCATTCATTTCTTACAAATTGATTTAATCGCCTGTAGCAAAAATCTTGGCTAACCTCCCAAACCTCGCTGCAGCGTCTGTCTCCCTACCAAAGCCGACGCCAGAGCCCGTAATCACCCTATCTCCAGAGCCATCGGATCCGACTGATCTGCTGGGCTTTTCTTTACCTGACCTCGATGACCCGGAAACCATGGCGTCCGACCATGATGCTGATTTCAGAATAATTCTTCAAGTCTCAAAGGAAGCATCGGCGGTGGTCACTTCAACTCCAGGCACCAAAGAAAAGCTTAACAAGCTTTTTGACTTGGTTACAAGACCTCAATCGGAGATACTAGCAAATAACCAGCCGATCCGAGACGCCATGGCATCCATCGAAGCTGACTTGCCTCCGAAGCTATGGCAGCTCTCCTGAATGTTTGCCATCTAGATGATAGAAGATCTGAAGTAGAGGCAGCCCAGGCGAGGATCAGCCAACGTGAAGCCCAATAAGCCGACAAAAAACTCCTAGATGAACTGGTCGCAGATGCGAAGGCAAAGAAACACAAGTTTGATGCCAACGCGCAGCAGCTAAAGTCGATCAAGGGGTCCCTCTCCAAGCTTGAAACCACGAAGAAATTTCTTTTGGAAGAATTGGCCAAGGCAGAAAAACAAATCCAAGAAGGCCAACTCTCCATGGAAAAAACCACATCGGAGATAAAGGATCAAAAACTTGAAATTGCGATGGCTGTGGCAAGTGTGAAGAAACAATCGGCAAAGTGGTACCATCCGGGGCGCCAAAGAAGATGAACGATTCTTGATGAAATCCAAGGTGTGATTGCAAGGGCTGCGGGCGTGTTATCGGCTTTGGGAGCGACTCTCCCTGGATCGGGCATTCACTGATGTGAACTAGGTGTAAAATTGGCTCTTCTTTTGGAACTCTGGCTTGAATACTGTTATTTCTGTTTCAGAATATTTTGTAACTTGTCACGTTTATGATCGGCTGTCTAACCGATTTTATTCCACATGTTGTGTCTTATAAGTAATCTTTCTCGCCAATTAACAACATCGTGTTAATCTTGGCCTTTGATCGTAGTCCTTAGTCGGCTAGGCTCCAATCCAAATGCTAGGATAGTATTTCTTCAGATACTTCCCATTAATTGCTTTAGGCAAGATGTACCCCTCTAACGTTTCCAGTAAGTACGAGTTTCCGCCGACTAGCCGATTAATTTTGTATGGCCCTTCCCACGTAGGTGACCATTTCCCAAATCGGTTGTCTTTCGAACCAACAGGCAATATTGTTTTCCATACCACATCGGCTAGATCGAAAGACCTAGGCATGACTTTTTTATTATATGCCCTTGCAACTCTGATCTTATTCTTCTTAAGCCGATCGAGCGTAAATAAACGTAACTCTGCTAACTCATCCAAATTGTCGATCATTAAATCATTGTATTCTTGAGCCGACAACCCGTTTTGCCTGGCTGTCCGTATCGATTCAATGTTGATCTCTACGGGTAGAACGGCTTCTTGTCCGTACACCAATTGGTAAGGTGAAAGCTTTGTCGCTCCGTGATACGATAGTCGATAGGCCCAAAGTGACTCCGATAGAGTTGAATGCCAATTCCTTGGTTTTTCATCAATTTTTCTTTTGATCAACTTGATCAGTGTTTTATTAGACGACTCGGCCTGTCCATTAGCCTGAGCGTAATATGGCGAAGAGTTTAACAATTTGATCCCTAGACTCATTGCGTAACCCTGAAACTCGTTGGACATGAATATCGTACCTTGATTGGTCGTGATTGTTTGCGGTATTCCAAACCGATGGACGATATGTTCATTCACAAAACGAATCGCTTCAACACTGTTTACCTTTTTAAGTGGTATAGCCTCGACCCACTTTGAGAAGTAATCGGTTGCGGCCAAGATAAACCTGTGGCCTTTACTCGAAGTAGGAAATATTTGGCCGATTATATCTATTCCCCAACCCCTGAATGGCCAAGGTTTGATAATTGGATGTAAAGCCGATGCTGGTGCTAGTTGTACGTTGCCAAACTTTTGACATGTTTGACATCCTTTATAATACTTGAAACAATCTTCTAGCATCGTCGGCCAAAAATAACCTGTCCGTCTGAGCATCCATTTCATCTTATGTGCCGATTGATGAGAACCACAAATGCCTTCGTGTACTTCACCCATTGCCACCCGTGCTTCTTCGGCCTCAAGACATCTTAACAATAAACCTTCCATAGTCCGATAATATAGTATATCGTCCATGACGACGTATTTCAACGCTTGTTGTCGTATCTTTCGTTCCGTCGGCTTGGATGGATCGACTTGATAATCTTTTATCTGCGTTCTCCAATCGGCAATATCTGTGCACATGACTGCCTTGTCTACCAGTTCAGTCTCCTGACTTCGGCCAGAATCTTTATATCCTGATGCTTGCTGAGCTAAAGCATTAGCTCTATCGTTCAATTCTCGAGGAACATGACCGATAGAAAATGATGTAAATGAGCCGATAATCTCTAAACATTGTTCTAAATATTTCAGTAGCACTTCATCTCGACATTGGTATTCTCCCTTTATTTGCTGCACCACCAACAGTGAGTCACCATATGTCTCAACAGTGCTCACCCCAATATTTTCCAGCAATTGCAAGCCTTTGAGTAACGCTTCGTACTCGGCCTGGTTGTTTGAGCATCGGCTATTTAACCGGAATGCAAATTCAAAGCTATGCCCTTTGGGTGAGGTGAGTACAATACCGATACCATCACCTTCCCCACATACTGACCCGTCAAAGAACAGTTGCCATGGCGCGACCAAGACTAAGTTTGCTGTGTCATGTCCTGTCATAAAATCGGCTAGGACTTGTCCTTTGACTGCTTTGGCCGATTCATATGATAAGTCAAACTCGACCAAGGCGTAAGCCCATTTGCCAAGTCGACCTCGTAGAATTGGAGCTGACAATATATATTTTGTAACATCGGTCTTGCAGATTACTTTACAGGCTAATGATAATATGTAATGCCTTAACTTTGTGCACGAGAAGCACAAAGATAAACATAGTTTTTCGATGAAAGGGTACCTGACTTCTGCGTCCAGCAACCGTCGGCTTAAATAAAAGATAACCCTTTCTTTACCATGCACCTCTTGTGCCAACACAGCTCCAATAGTATCTTCTTGGTAAAACATATAGTCCGAAGGGGCCCTTTTTGGTAGCGCACCAAGACTGGAGGGTTGGACAAATACCTCTTAACTTCATCGAAAGCTTTCTGCTGATCGGCTCCCCATATAAATTCTTCATTGTCCTTTAACTTTAGTAATGGAGTAAAAGCACGAATCCTACCGGAGAGGTTTGAGATGAACCGACGGAGATAATTAATTTTGCCGATCAACTTTTGTAACTCGTTTTTGCATGTCGGTGGCTCAGTATTGGCTATAGCTTTAACCCTTGTTTGGCTGACTTCAATCCCTCTTTCATGCACCATGAAGCCTAAAAACTGCCCAGCCGACACACCAAATGCACATTTGTAAGGATTCATCTTCAAACCGTGCAATCTTATGTTCTTAAATACTCTCTCTAAGTCGGCCAAGTGTTGTAAATCTTCTGCAGATTTTACTACTACATCGTCAATATAAATCTCAATGATGTGGCCGATTAAATCGTGAAAAATCAGATTCATTGCCCGTTGATATGTTGCTCCAGCGTTTTTCAGGCCGAAAGTCATCACTGTCCACTCGAACAATCCTATCGCACCAGGACATCTGAAGGCTGTCTTTGGTATGTCGGCTTCTGCCATGAGTATCTGGTTATACCCGGCATTACCATCTAGAAAACTTATGATCTTGTTCCCTAATGCAGCATCGATAAGAATATCGGCTATCGGCATCGGGTATTCATCTTTCGGCGTCGCCTTGTTCAAATCTCTAAAGTCGATGCATACCCGAAGCTTTCCATTTTTCTTCATAACCGGAACAATGTTGGAAGCCCACTCCGCATATCGGCAAGGCCTGATAAATTTTGCCTCCAACAACAGTTCTATCTCTTCTTTTATAATTTCGTACAAGGCTGGATTGAAACGCCTAGATCTTTGTTTAAGCGGCCGATAGCCTGATTTTATAGGTAGCCGATGTTCCACCAAATGACGGCTTAATCACGCATCTCATGATATTCCCAAGCAAAACAATCCTTATAATTTCTAAGGATTTTTATCAGTTTTTCTTTGTACTTTACATCTAAACTTGCACTAACAAAAGTTGGTCTTTTTCTATCACCGCTACCTATATCTACTTCTTCAAGCAAATCGGTGGATGTAAAACCTTGACCTAACTTTTCAATTTCTTCAAAGTCTTCTATAGCTTCGTAGCTATCCGTTGTTTGCCGATAGCTTCGTATTTTATCCTGCAACGCCTTCAATGTTTTTCTTGTCCCCATCGGCGTAACACTTCATTTGCCCGATCAAAAGTGCCTGGCTTGACATTGATCGGCATGAGTCCTGATTTGCTTACACAGATGAAATCACAGTCGTTCAGCGCCTTTCCCGATATGCAGCCAGCTTCTTCGTGTTGCCAATTCGCGTCAGAGCTAGCCATGGCGATATGGGCCGATGTGTCGGCTGTGACGACTTCGACATCTTCTCCGTTCCACCGTACCAGCGCTTGATGCATGGTCGACGGAATACAGCAGTTGGCATGAATCCAATCCCGACCGAGCGATCGTCGACTTTCCTTTGGCATCGATTACAAGAACGCCGCCGGCAAGGTCTTGCTACCGACGATCGACTCTGTGACCATGACACCCTTTGCCTCCGTGGGGTCGCCTGTGAAGTCGTTTAGAACCATGTTAGTTTTAATTAAGTCTTCATCGACTTACCCGATTTTTGCATGTCGGTATGCGGCATCGGGTTCATCGTGGCCCTCCGTCTACCAAAGATTCTTGATATCGACATGCCATTTATGTATCCTTTTAGATACAATGGCTTGGATCTGCCGATGATCATCTTTAGGTTTCGAATATGGCACTCATGACGCCGAACACAACCGAGCAACCGCTTTTTCGGTCGATTCGTTTCTGATTTTGAACTCAGCCGGCAACGTGAACACCATGTTAATTTCCATGGGAGGGGTGTCATCCCGAATCATAGGAGAATCCAAGTCATCAGCCGATTCAAAATCTTCTTCGGCTTGTTCTTTTCTTCTCCACTCTTTCTTGACGCATTTGATTGGACGAAGTTCATTAAACGTTTCGTCTCTCTGTTTTTCGGCATCGGCTTCACGGATTTCTTGCGTCCTTAGCCTCTGAAGCCGTCGTCGTTGTGATCGGCTCAGGCCAGATGGACACCACCTGGGTTTGAGCTCCACCGGCTTCCGTATTTGACCAGCCAAATCTTCTTTATTAGAACTGGGTTTGTGTGTCTTGATTTTGCTCGGTTCTTGATCTGGTTTGGATATTCTCTCGTGGACAGGCCTTCTATCACTTCTGCCTTGCTCTCTAATCGGCTCAGGCAGCCTATCTCTGGCCGATTGCCTTGGCCAATTGTCTTGGGGATAATGTTCCATCGGGCAGGTGTATGGTGATGGCAACGCTACTCCTCTTTCCCAGCAAAACTGCCAAAAGGGACACCTTCTATGTGCCCTCTCCACATTCTCGGTGCGGTACAAGTTATCCGACCGGCGAGCCTTATACCGTGGTCGGCTATTCATCCTCTTGTATTTCTCCATTAGTTGTAAAAATGTTGGTCCTGACCTTTTCGCTGGCTGCCTTAATGGAGATTTTTCTGCTTTGTACCATTTACCTACCTGAGGATTCCCTTTGGGTTTGATGGTTCTTGAATTCTTTCCTTCACGATCGACTTCTATTTGTAAAGAGCCGATTGTAATCTTCAGTGTTTGATCGCCGTTCGAGCTTGATTGGATGTTGACTTGTCGATCCTTTTTCTGCTCGTCGTGCATCGGCTCTTTCCTTTAGCGAACAACGTACCATGTTGATGGGAAACGAATCAACATCAACTTGCATGGTCGGCTCATCAAGAAACTTCAACCGACCATCCTCAATAGCGATTGGATATGTTGACTAAGATATTGCGGTCATTAGTGTTATGCGAATAAGAATGATGCCACTTGCAATACCTGCGTTTCTTGATCTCATCGGGCGACGGTATCACATGCCCCTCGGCAATCGTATTATCTTTTCTTGCGTATAAATCAAAAATACGATCGCACTTAGAAACATCGAAGAGTACTTAACCTCCGACTTGTTCCTAGTCGGCTTAAGCCAAGAACAGACTAAGGATTTTTTGGATCCTTATACCCATTCGGCTATGTTTATTTCTGCTTCCTCGTCTTCCGATGAGTCACTTGGACAATACTCAACCATATTGGCTTTAGCCTTGTCCTTTTCTTTGTTATTGCTATTTTTAAATCTGTCTTTGAACACTTTATTATCGCGAATCGGCTTTCCGGGCGATCTGCGATGCAATAAGTGGCTAAGGTCGGTGAATTCTTGTCCTCAATTTCTCCTAAGCGGCGGAATCAAACCTTGAAATGCTAAATCGGCAAGTTGGTTGTCGTGCAATGTGGCGCTAAAACACCGATTCCTAATTTCTCTAAATCTCTTGACGTAATCCGTCACCGATTCTCCAAACTTTTGGCGTCTGTAACTTAGATCCAAATCCCGAGCTCCAAACTGCCAGAAAAGAAGTATTCATGAAATCGGCTTTCCAAATCGTTCCATAAATGGACCGAATTCAGAGGCAAGCAAGTAAACCAAGTAAACGCCGCCCCAGACAGAGACAACGGGAATAGTCTAATTTTAAGTTCGTCGGACTGGGCCGCTTCACCGCATTGCGCGATAAAGCGTCCAACGTGTTCCAGGGTGGTGATAGGATCATCCCCAGAGAATTTGGCGAAGTCTGGAACTCTGAAGTTATGAGGGTATGGCATGCGATCTATGTAATCGGGATACGGCTTTCTATAGCCGATAACCTTCCCTTTTAGTTGTATGCCGAATTGATCCCTCAAAACGGCAGAGATTTGATCGGCCCAAT
The DNA here is from genome assembly GCA_036346275.1 of Otatea glauca. Lineage (NCBI taxonomy): Eukaryota > Viridiplantae > Streptophyta > Magnoliopsida > Poales > Poaceae > Otatea > Otatea glauca. The sequence goes on along the minus strand of CM070721.1, from coordinate 42,804,384 downwards.
TAGCATTGTCGGCCATAGCAGGCCCTTGATAATATCTGTCATAATCGACGTTCTGCCCCCCGAGTGCGAGCTCGGGTTGCCAATTATACTGTCCTGCCGGTGCGCGATCATACTGCTCGTGCCGATTACGTCTGACTTGAGGTTCCGGCACTGGGACAAACGGTTCTGAGTATGTTACTACCCTATGTGGACCTGGATTTCTCAGCAGGGTGGGTTTTTGTGGGAATCTCTCGGAGCCAATCGGCTGTGAAACCGATTGGGGAAAAGCGTAGAACGGAGCCGACGGCGGCAAATTGCTTGATGCATCTAACTTAGCAGAGTCGGTATAGGCGTGGTAATGGTTCACCCCATTTAACCGAGGGTCCCTAGATAGTATAACCGTGGGCTGTGTGGGCATCATGGTGGGGGTGAATTCTGACCGATGGTTTAGGATCGGCGTTATGCTCTGCGTGTTTTGTGATCTTGAGAAAATAGGATAATTCGCGAGAGCTTGCAATAGGTCGAGCGGACTTCTGACGAGGCTAACTCTGGGCTATAGATTTAACGCTATTTGCTATCATCGGCTTAAGCGTTATTACGAGCCGATGATTGGTTTATCAAGCGTGGTGCAGATGATTAATCATAGCCGATAATTCGGCTTGAGCAGCGATATCGGCTTACGCTCGCTACACCGCATCTCCTGGGCGTTGACCGTCGGCAAGGCGGATTTTTGAGTGGCGCCGTCTAGTTTTCTCGATAGCAACTTAGCATCATCTCTTCCAATAGCGACCTTCCGAGCTTCAATTTCTTGGCGTTGCTGCGGATAAATCGTCCATTGTTGGAGCGATTATAGCCTCTGCGTTGAGATCGATGGCGGAATCGACTTCGATGAAGACATTGCGTGTCCCACCGGTGTGCCAAGAGTGTGTTGGCGCCAAAAACTTGATGTAGGGTTTCGGCGGAAGACACCGGACGAACACGGGTTGAGAGTGCGGTCGATTTGACTCAGAATCGACAAGGTAAAGAATATAAAATTCACGCATAAAGCGATCGTAAAACCAATCGGCTTATACTCAATCAGCTTGAAGCGATTAAGATCAAGGTAGTAAGATAGTCTAACTAGCGATTAAAGCTAATTAGATGATAAAGGCGGTCGATTACGAAGAAGGCGATCGCAACAAAATCGAATAAATCGAACCTGGGGTGTAATTGACGAAGATCAACAATCGGCGATGCGCAACTTTATTGATCAAGATTGATTACAGAGACTAAATTACAAAAGCTACTCCTAGTCGACAGGAAGGAAGAAAGTAAAAACTGGTTGATTGTATTGTGTTGATGATGTCCTCGCAGCTCGCTTCGGTCCTTCTTTTATACCTTTGACCGATAGTGTCCTGTTACAATACGCTTCAAGCCCGTATCCGTATCGGCCATATCTTTGAACAGTTATTTCCTAACAAATCTTGCCGTTAGCATAAATATCTCCAAACTTTCTTAACTTGTCTGTTAACGTCCATATCTTTGATTTCATTGCCGATTATGGTTAGACTTGCTAAATTCTGGTGCAAACAATATGTTTATTTGAATTTGAGAAACATAAAGATAAAACGTGTCATGAAATTCGCGTGCATGATTAAAGTCAGAGGTGGGCGGCACCTGCTTACGCGCCGCGCGCGGTGTACCTCAGGTCCTCACACTCCCATTGCGCACTGCATCAAGTTGTACACATGCATGCCCGAAAAAAAAAACGAAGAAGAAGAAGAAGTTGTACTTGTACACATGCATGCAACAGGACTGGACGGCCGCATCCTGCATGCATATCCATATCGGCTCGGTGGCTCTCTCATAGCTAGCCTGGATGCATGAAAGCAGCTCAAAAAGGCTCAGGATGAATATTATTTCAGCTCTATTACAGATATCTCGTCGTCTTATACACATGATTGCAATCAAGAACTTCCCAATATAACTGCTGCAAATATTTCAAATTCTCAAAATGACTTCACTGTGTTTACACTGATGGCTCCTAAAAGGTTCAACTACTACTGGTCTTGGATGTTACGTCCAAGCGAAAACACAACTCTTTAGTTGCAGGTTACAAGTGCAGACGACTACAAATTCTTCAATTTCAGCTCTTCATGCGGAGGGACAAGCAGGGCTTCCTGCAATGCACATAATCACAGGCCTTAAGGCTTCTTATTGTATTGTTTTCACTGATAATCAAACTCCCTTGCAGCAGAATTAAAGAATTTTTTTTAAATAATACATTTTTTAAAAGTAATTGCGACATTAATACGCGGGTGAAAAAATTTGCAAAAATAATACCACATCGCCCAACCGGTTGGCGAAAATCGAGTAGTCGCCAGATGGTTCGGCGAAAATGCTATTTTCGCCAAACAGTGTGGCAAAATAAGGTTAATTGCGTCATTAGCACTGCCTGACAGAGCAACGGCGGGACACCCTATTTTCGCCAAAGGGTATGGCGAAAATAGGGTTTTCGCCAAACGGTACGGCGACAACCCTATTTTCGCCATACCATTTGGCGAAAATAAGTGGCTTTTTGTCAGGCCAGCTCGTTCCAATCGCGCGCGGAGGAAAAGAACAGAGGCGAGCGGCCGAGCGGCGGCGGGGAGAAAGAGAGAGGGAGAGAGAGGGGAGGGAGCGCGCGGGAGGGAGAGAGAGAGGAGGAAGAAGAGAGGGAGAGAGAGGAAGAGGAAGAAGAAGAAAAAAAAAGGTAATTTCGTATTTTTGTAATATTTATTTTTTGTAGTTGCGTAGAAAAATATTATAATTGATGTTAGATTTAATTTAATCAGTGCATCTATTTTAAGTTAGCGATATTAGATGTGTATTTTAATGTTGTAGTATCCGTAGCGAGATAGTTAATTAGCATTCTTTAATTTAGGTTAGTGAGATTACATGTTAGTAGTGATCTAAAAATTTATTTTGTATATATGGTCGCAGTGATGTCGGATCCAGTGAAATTTAGGGTATATTATGGCGATAGTGAAATAAAAAGTACGCAGAATGGTGTTGATTTAAACAACTTTTCGGTCACCACGATTGAGCACTCGTTCCCCGAAAGTGTTAGCATTCGTGATATAAAATTTTGGTTTGCCCAATATTTTTCCCTGGATACAAGTGTTTACTCTATTACCATCTAAATCCTATTCACGCGTAGCAAAAGTGACCTGGCTATTTGGGAGTTAAAGAAAATAGATCGGACATACTTGTGGTAGAAATGCTTAAGGTGGTACAAGGGATCTCGCCTTGATTGTGTGATGCTGGTGCAGGCTTGCCCTAGAGAAGAGGTGGATATTAGTGATATGGGCGAGAGCAGTACATCAGTTAGAGCTGAACAAGTTCAGAAAGTGGTGCCAATTGAGGTAGCAGCGGAGGATGATAATAGAGATACAACAAACGCCGAAGGTTGGGCCGATGAAGGGGAGCAGATCGAGCAACTTGTTGATCATTTGGAGTTAGTGGACCGTATGGCGGCAGAAGATGAAGCTGAAATTTTGGAATGTGATGATGACATCAGCGAAGATGACAAAGGGGAGGATGAGGATGATGATGAAATGCATGATAGTACTGGGGTAGAAGATATACCCATCCCTGACGAATGGAACAAGCAAAACAAATCTGGTATGGAAGTTTTGTGGGGTCATGAGTCGCGTTGGGAGTATGGTACCAATGCCATTCGGCTGAATCAAATATTCCCGAACAATTTTGAATTGAAGTTGGCAGTGAGGCTTTGGGCATTATCGCAGTAGAGAGAGTTCGGGTTGTCTTGTCCAGGCCAGATAGGTACACAGTGAAGTGCAGAACCGATGGATGTGAATTCCGAGTTCATACATACAAGCCGAAATACGAGACATATTGGATTGCATCACGAGTAGAGGAACACACATGCAGACTAGAAAATGTTCTGGTGAAACACCGCAACCTAAATGCAGCTGTAATTGCTAGCATGATGTTCAATGAAATCATTGAGAAGCGGGACATTGAGTGTTCGTATATTCAGAAAGCAATCTTAAGAACATTTAAGTACCAGATAAGTCACTCGATGGCCTGGCGTGCAACTCAAAAAGCATTAGAGAAGAGGTTTGGTACATACGAGGCTTCGTATTGGAACCTACCTCGTGTGCTTGATGTCCTGAAGCAAACCAACCTGGCACATACACCGCTTTCAACGAAAGTGAAGCAGATGGTAATGGGATCTGCACATTTCGTCATGCGTTTTTTATTGGGTCCTTGCATTGCGTCATTCAGGTACTGCCGTCCGTTGCTTTGTGTTGATGGTACATTTTTGACTGGAAAATACAAGGGACAGATTTTAACGGCCATTGCAATTGATGCGAATAACCACATACTTCCATTGGCCTTTGCTTTTGTTGAAGGTGAGAATCGGGGTAGTTGGCTGTGGTTTTTCAGATATCTGAAATTCGGGGTAGTTGGTGATCGGCCCGACATGTGCATCATTCATGATCGTCACAAAGGTATTCTTTCGGCAATTAAGACTCTACAGGAGGATCCTGATGAGCCATTCCCATGGTGTGACTTGTAGAGCAGGTGGTACATGAGACACTTAGGAGAAAATTTCTTCAAGCAGTTCAAAAATAAGAAACTGATGAACCTATTTAAGAGGTTATGCAAGCAGAATTAGGCACGTAAGTTCAACACGTTATTGGCTGAGTTGGATAAGCACACTAGTGCACATATCGAAGAGATGAAGAAACAACCACCTACGCCGAACGATTGCCCACCCAAAAGGCTAGGACCACTCGGGGAGCTCGATCCTCCAAATATGAGGAGACGATCGTCAAGGAACATAAAGTGTTTCTCGTACTGGATAGAGGTAGAACATCTAGAGAAGTGAGCATTGCTCCATGACACAGGGGGCGCTAGGTTAGTATAGTAAATTACGATATTTATGATGATTGAAAAAATGGGGTTGTTGTACTAATCGATATGTGTTGATCAGGTTTGGTGTCATGACAACGAATATAGCCGAGATTTACAATTGGGTCATAAGAGGTCTTCGTCCGCTACCACTTGTGGCCATCCTGGAAGGCATGTTGCACGGCACCGTTGACTATTTCCAGAAAAGGCATATAGAGGTTGTTCTTCATGCCACGACATTGCAAACGCCGTATTGTTGGCGGATGATGACCTACATAGAGGAACGAACCATTAAAGCTCGCAGCATGTAGTGCGTAGCTTCGGAATTACTGAATACCGCTTTGAAGTGACTCTTCGGTGCAAAGGGGGATTGGGAATCAATACAGCGGTTATTACACACGAGGTTAATCTAGGCCAAGGGGCCACTGGATGGTGTGAATGCACCTGCAACAATCCAAGACTTCTTCATATTCCTTGCTCACATGTGATGGCTGCTTGTGGGCAAATTGGGATGAACACGTCGCAATACGTGTCTCCTTTCTACTTGAAGGACAATGTTGTCCATACCTGATCCGGTGAGTTCCGTGGTTTCCGTACACACGGTGATTCACTGTGATTAACAGAGATGAGCGCATCTGTCTACCGGATCCAGCCTTACGGAGGTGTGCGGAAGGGTAGCCTGGTCGTCCACAGAGTAGGCGTATTCGCAACGACATGGATGAATCTGAAGTGGTTGGCTATGTTAGGAGGTGTTCAGAGTGCGGTGAGTATGGGCACAAGATAAAGCAATGCCGGTAGCATGTGTGATGGGTCGAATCCACCAACTCGTCTTGATTATGCTATGTGATGTGTGTCGAAGTAATGTGTACTGTCAGTTATGTATTGAATTATGTAATCTTATTCATGTTTGTGGGATGTTATGTAATATTGTTTAAGTTGGACGATTATGTCTTTCGATAGATATATATATAGTGTTTGTCATATGTTTTGTAGTATTATTTATGTTGTATGCTTCTGTCCTTTGATTTATATATATATCATGTTTATTATATGTCTTGTGTAATAAATGTTTCATTATTTACTTGCAGGGATGGAGCAGCCCGACTCACTTCTGGACTCTGCCTTGGACCGGCGGCACCGTGCGTTCGTCCACACGACAGTAGGCAATGACAAGGTGCCTCTGCTGCGGATCCAAGTGCCTAAGAAGGCATGGTGCGTTGACACACGCTTCCACACCAGGTGAGTTGCACTACGTTTATATATTCTATTGTTCACATAATTTTAGGTTGTATGACTTATATTTAAATAATGCAACTATTTTTTTTGCATCCATAGGTTGGCACGTGCTGGCTTGCTTCCTCTTGTTCGCATGGTTGAGGGGTCAGCTAAGGACGCAGGTGTGCCCGATGAACAGGCCGACGGTGAGGATGGTCCAGAGCGGTCACGGTGTTTTCCGTTTGATCATTCCCTACTGGCGTGTTTGGTCGACTGTTAGAGGCCAAAGACACACACTTTTCACCTTCCCTTCGGCGAGGTGACGGTGACCCTACAGGACGTCACCATACTTACTGGGTTGCCGATCGCTGGGACATCGATCGGACCTACGGTGACTCCTACCGGGTGGGTGGTGGACTTGGAGGAGAGGTTCGTCGGAGTGGTGCCCCTTGATCCAGAAATACGGATCGGCAAGAGGCACAGCCCATCGAGGAGGTGGTTGGCCCAGTTTGAGGTTAGTACTTGTACATAAACATATTATTCTAGTTTTATCTAACATTAACCAAATATTACACAATTTTAATTATCACAGGTGCAACGGATGGCGGCGATGCCCACGGACTACCAGGTGCATGGCACCTTGAGGCCTATCTACTTTGGTTGTTCGGGTGCGTGATGTTCACGTCAACACACGGCGACAGCGTCGACGTGAGTTGGATAGCCTATGCACGGGCTATTGCCGATGCTGAGCTCGACGACGTACTACGGGTATCCTAGGGTTCGGTGGTTCTTGCTGTCACGTACCGCGCCCTTTGTGACGCGTGCGTGAAGAAAAGCAAGTCCGCCAATCTCGTTAGGATGCCTCTTCTTCTTCAGCTTTGGTCGTTCGAGCACTTCCCTGTGGGTCGAGCCTATGTCGAGCCTCGGCACTACACCGCCGACATGTACGGAGGCTATGTGATCGACCGTTCGACGATGCACTCCCTTTGGACTAGGCAACGAGTACGTCCTTTTGAGTATTTATCCAGTTTTAATTGCAATCGCATATGATTACCGACTTTTTTTTGTACTGCAGCCACAGTGGGTAGGACTGCAGGTACGTTCAGCGTACCACTCCTTCACAGAGGCGTTTGACCACCTGAGGGTGGAGCAGGTGATCTAGGACCCCTACAGCGATCGTTGTGTAGTGGAGAGAGCCATGGCAGGGGGTCTCGGCACTATGCTACAAGGAACAGGCTTATTGGCTTACCAGGAGGAAGCTCATCTTCGATGTCTTCATGGAGGACTACGCGCCGCAGTGAGTCATGAGGTAGTTTGAACTTCGCCAGCTGGTCCCTGTTCCTTCAGGGGATCGTGTGCTAGAGAGAGTGCACTCGTGAGTTACTCACCCACTACAATTATAATAAATGCTTATGTTATATTTGTAATAATGTGAATTTCTCTTCAGGTTCGCCACCCAGGGACCTCAGAAGACCATGGCGACCTTGGCTCGGAGGATGGAGATGTGGCTCGCCCAGTGGGATGGGGCACTAGAGGATGTCGTTAACGAGGATACGCCATACGACTACTCCTACCAGCAGTACCTAGCCTGGTACGTGCCACGGATGCGTACTCGTCTCGTACTTGTGGAGGAGCCACCCACACACACGTACGCTCCGAGCGTGGCAGACTTGTACCTGGGCCAGGCAAGAGCAGCCATGCACGTGATGGTAAGTCTTACTTCATAAGTTATATCATATGTTCGTTACGCTATGTCGTTGTGATTATGATTTGTTCGTACGTGGCAGGTGGACCACGCCAGGGATTTGCACTAGCATGGTCACAGCATTTTGAGTAGGCTACGGGATGGAGTCACTGTCACACTGGGCGCGATAAGCATGGAGACGCGTGGTGGCCGGGACTCGACGGATCGTGGAGCTCGGTTCTTATCGGCAAGTAGACGCGACTGACTGTGGTACCTCATCCAGGCCACCACGCGTACCTTCTTACCACACACCAGCCCCAGCTCCTCCCTACGCAATGGAGGCGGAGTCCAGCTTCCACACCCCTTTGCCTCCGGCCCCAGACGTGGTTGGAGGGTCCAGGTTGCAGGCACCATGTGGTCCCACCATGGTCCCTACACCAGGTAAGTCGAGCAATATTCAATTGTTGACACTTGGTATAAGTATCACCTGATTATGATTACATGTTATTACAGACTGCGGGTTGCCCACGAGTTGGAGGCGATTCTCTTCGTCGCCTCACTCGTCGAGGCACGCCATTGATCGATTCTCTTAAGCGGATCGGTTCTTCTCCCAAGCCGCATCCAAGTAGCCCCTTCGGCGACGCAGATGGCGCAGCGGGACTCGGCACCTCCTATGGGCGCGTTGCCTCCCATAGCGTCGCTCGGTGCGGCGATACTGACCCTCAGATTAGGGCAGGCGCGACCGTCCCAGGAGCTTCACACACGACCTCTGGACGATGCACCGGCTTCAGCACGTAGGGCAAAGAGAGGTCGTGGTAGGGGTAGGGGTGCTCAGGGGGTGATTAGGGGTAGTACCTCATTTTGTTGTCATCATATACATGTTTTATACTTCCTCACTTAATGTATGATTTACTATTTCACACCATTTATTGTGTTGTGCTCGCGTTTTATTTCATTCATCGTAATCTGTTTCCTAGTATAGAACAGTATCATCGCCCTACGAACAGGCGTTTCCACTAGGCGTTTCAAAGTATGATAAGGTTCCCGGATCCACGTTGTATGAAAAAAGGCTCTGAGGCCGACTAGACAAGTCACTGGTATCATCCATCACGTTTTGCAGTGACAAGTTACAACACTACCCAATGCTTCAAACTTTTTTAGGCCGATTTTACAACAATAGACCATCACTTTTGCCAGATCGATTTGACAACACGCTACTATCAACTTTGTCAGTCCTAACACATTGCATGCACGACTACCTTTTCAGCCCGACTTACAACACACTCCAGCATTTTTCTACCCCTCTGTATGTTTCAATCTTACATTCTAACACTTAGTCCATACACCACCACTTCGAGTCTATAAAAGGCCAAACCGCAGGAACACAACCGCAGCTCCCACTCACACTTCTTCACCATGGCTGGATCCTCTAGCAGAGCATTTTCATGGACACCCGATATGAGCAGCGTAGCTCTTAATTACACGTTGAAGGTTACGCGTGGTGGGAAGGACGATCCATTCAAGGAGGAGAACCTAAGTAAAGTGGTGTCCAAATTGCAAGATTGGCGCCCGACATTACGGAGGCATAACTTGACAGCCTCTGGCCTGAACCTTGTGACCTTCAACGACCTCAAGGCGCACTTGCAATGGTGGCGTCAAAGATATTTCAGGGTGTGCGAACTAGCCGACCACCCTTCTGCTACATGTTTCTCTAGAAGATATTACAGGGTACTAATGCTGCCCGATCGGTATGCAGAGCATATTAAGGTTAGTTATTTTATATTTGTTCACCTTACTAATCTTTTTACCATTATACATGAGTTCACTACTTTGTATGCCCGTCTTGTGTGTTAGTCATTCCCAGAGAATGAAGAGTTGCTGAACAAAGATATCCCAGAATTCTTAGTGATGTATATGCTCTTCGGCGGGGGTGTGATGCAGGTTCGTAGAAGATCTGGTGATCTAGCGGAGGGGTAGAGATCGACCGCGATCTTCTTTGCGGCAAGAAGTTCAAGAGGACATTCAACCACCACCGGAGGGGGGCTTGCTCCTAACTATGCAAATGATGATGACGATAACGATGACGATTTCGTATCACCTCCACCTCGACGTTCAAGCACTTCCACAGCAGGCCGTTCAAGAAACAATGTAAGAGAACGTTCAACCAGCACTAGAGGCGGGCTAACTCCCAACCATACAAATGACAATGACGATGATAATGACGATTTCATATCACCTCCACCTCGACGTTCATGCACTTCCACCAATAGATGACTTTTATCTTTGTCAACATGCCTTATACCGAAGACTATGGCCACAGAATGTATGGTTTTGTGACTTATGTTGTATCCCAATTTTATCAATTCTCTAAGGCATGTATGTACCTATGTTGTATCTCAGTTTTATGAATATCAATGTTGGGTTTTATTTTGTCGTCAAATTTGTCGCACATCGAAAGATGAACAACGAAATTTGTTTTTTTTCCCAGAAATAATTAAGTGACAAATAATTTTGTAAAGCACTACATTAATTATCATCGACACATACAATTAATTTTTCTGAATTAATTGACCCTACTTTGAACTATATAATTCTACCACCCGTCAAAATAACATTGACGATTTTTCTCATAAATTAAATTTCCTCTAAAAAAATTTTGATCGAATTTATTATTTTGTCGGGCGACTTCTTCTTGTCGTCCTATGGTCGGGCGACTAAGGTGTATTCTTGCAATTTTTTTAGCGCAAGATATATTTCTCAATTTTAATAAAAAATTGTATTAGTTAAAAAAATCCTACATGAATTATCACCGATAAATATGAATTTTTCATGATTTATTGACCCTACTTTTAACTACATGAATTATCATTGACAAATTTATTATTTGAAAATATTTCGCACACAAATGTATTATTTAAAAAAATCAGCCTATTTTCGCCAAATGATATGGCGAAAATAGGTTGTCGCCATACCATGTGGAGAAAACCCTATTTTCGCCATACCATTTGGCCAAAATTGGGTGTCCCGGCCAATTGCTCTGTCAAGCGGTGCTAATGGCGTAATTAACCTTTTTTCGCCACACTGTTTGGCGAAAATACCATTTTCGCCGAACCATCTGGCGACTACTCGAGTTTCGCCATCCGGTTGGGCGATATAGTATTATTTTTGCAAAAAAATTCACCCGCGTATTAATATCGCAATGACTTTTAAAAAAATGTATTATTTAAAAAAAATCCAGAATTAAAAAAGCAGGTTCCTGAGATGGCTCTATCGGACTGGAGAATCAGGACAACTTTACTTGAAATTGTATATCAATGTTCTGCTCCGCAAGTTGATTTTGAATATGTTGGAAGAGATAAAAACATTGTTGCATATGCCCTTGCTAAGCCTGCTACTAATTGCTCTCAAACATCATGTCAATTTTCTTGTACCAACCTGCTGACTCATGGGGATCACTGCCTTGTCCTGAGTCTGCTCTTTATTCAGCCCTCTTGGGCCAAGCCCTGTAAACTCTCTTGCATATAATAAATAAAGAATAGCCCTTGGGGTTTTACCTTAAATAAATACTCCCTCTATTTTGTTATATTTGTCCATAGCTCACTATACACAGACTAAACAAGCACTAATTCTAACAAATAGTTATTGAGAAATGATCATACATACCCTAAATGACATAACACAACTACTTAATCTTTTTCAAAGCATTTAACTAGGCACTACTATATAATGGTACAACACTATCGCTTCATTTGGATCGGTTTCTAACTTTTCAGGAAAAAAAACTGATTGTGATATATGATTTGGCGAGGGTGTAATAATTGGTGGGGAATCATCACAATCGATTCTCAGGTTAGAAACGATTGTGATGTAGCGTTGAACACATCACAATCAGTTCTAACATTAGACAAATATATTGAAACGGATACTTCCAAAGCCATAGACAAATATAACAAAATGGAGGGATTAGCTAGCCTAGGACATCCCATGGTAGTGAACTAGTGGTATTGTGCATGTGTAATAAGTGACGACGGATACAATTAATTGGACTAAGAGCCGGATTGATTTGTGATTAACAATGGCATGACTAACTTTAGGCAAATATACTACTACAAATAGTACAATACTATCGTTTCATCTTGACTCGGTTTTTAACTTTTTAGTAAAAACCAATTGTGATGGATGATTTCGTAGAGAGTGTTAATAATAATCACATTAGTTCTCAGGTAAGAACCGATTGTGATGCAGCATTTGACACATCACAATTGGTTCTAGCATCATAACCGATTGTGACGTGCCATACACATCACATCAGTTCTCATATAAGAACCGATATTCACATCACAATCAGCTCTAACATGATAACCGATTGTAATGTGCATCGTACATCACAATTAGCTCTTTTCTCATAATCGATTGAGATTTATCTCGTTAGGTTATTTATACTCTCGGGCTGAACTGTTAGGTTATTTATACTCTCGGGCTGAACTCTCCTCTGTTGTTGTTCCAGAGACATAAAAAACCGCCGCCACCCCAAAAACACTACATACTCTAGTTGGAAGCAATACTTAGGTGAAAATTACGAAATCCTCGAGGATGGGTGTTAAGAGGGTAAAGTTGAAGCCCAAGCTTGAGGACATTTTCCCTTAATTTTTTCTTATTTGTGGTTTTCTTCAAAAGGTGAGCATTCCTTCAAACCCCTTCAATTTTGCACCAGAATATTCGATATGTCACAATAAGAGTTTAGGTTGCACTGATTGTGTGTATCCTATCAGATTTCACACCCTTTATTTGATAAACATACATCCACTTATCTTTATAGTACTATCATGTTAATCTGGAATTATTGTTATTGTAATATGATGAATGTTAGAGTTTAGGTTGCATAACCTAAGTCTCTAGTTCGAGGGTGTTTGTTTATAAATATGCTGAAATAGTATATTTATAAAAAAGCATTCTCGAATTGTCCACATTTTTTTGACAGTTCAAGGATATGTGGTTCTGGCAAATTCCTAATGAAGCTATTGTACAACTCCAAAAAAAAGTTTCAGCACCATCTCCTTGGTGTTCTCCGGATACACACCCTCTTGATCTGTTGTCGAGACATGTATTTAGACAATAGCGGGAAAATACTGCTAAAATTTTCTCTGGAGTTGTACAACAGCTTAGGAACTTACCCTAACCACATATTCTCAAATAGGATTAGGACCTAACCTAATTAGAAATTAGGAGTCATCGTTGGTATGTACTTAGTTGGTCAACATATAGACGTTTCTTTAAGATCATTCAATTCCACAACTTTGTTAATGATTCCACCCTTATTCTCTTTCATTGAAGTCAAAAGAATTGCAATCTTACTGTATTAGGTAATTCGATATCATTGTTGATGTTTTAAATGTATGTCTCCTAAGTAGACAATTGAAAGCTCTTAACTACGGAAGAAGGTATCGAGAGTAAAATTATATATCTTGGAACCCATTCTCTATTTTGCAAAGGTAATTAAATAATGTCTCAATATATATTTGAAATAGCTAGCTGTCGCTCCAATTTTTTCTTAATTTATTGTGTGTAGTTTAATTACAAATGGACTGTGAAGAATGGATGTATCAGAAAAGCCATATGAGTGCTAAATTTTAGAGGGATGTTAAGGAGTTCAAAAAAATTACAGAAGAAAACACAGTGAAGAGGGAGGTAAACTTCATATATTGTCCTTGCTTTGATTGTACCAATCTCAGGAGATTTAACAACTCAGCTCAAATTGAAGACTACTTGATTTGACGTGGCTTCGTGAGGAATTACACGTATTAGATCCATCATGGGGAAACAAGTACTACCCGTCCGGTATGCAACGAAGACATGTTGAAACCAGATCACGAGTTGCAATGTGATATGTTTGAGGAGGAAAATTTAGAGCAAATGTTGCGGGATGTGAAGAGAAATTACATGGAAAGAGAGTTTGAAAAGTTTAAAAGACTAATGGAAGACTATGCCAAACCATTGTTCTCGGGTTGCAAAGTGGAATACACCAAGTTGGATTTAGTCCTTATATTATTTGAACTGAAGGCAAAACACTGCTGGACAGATACAAGTTTCAATGCACTTTTAGTTCTTCTATCGGATATGCTTCCGGAGGAAAACGAGTTGCCACAAGCATTTATGAAACAAAGAAGCTACTATGTCTCATGGGAATAGAAATAGAAAGGACACTGCTGGACAGATACAAGTTTCAATGCACTTTTAGTTCTTCTATCGGATATGCTTCCGGAGGAAAACGAGTTGCCACAAGCATTTATGAAACAAAGAAGCTACTATGTCTCATGGGAATAGAAATAGAAAGGATACATGCATGTTCGAATCATTGCATCATGTATCGTAACACGCATAAGGAATTGCATGCTTATTTAGTTTGTGTGTACCCCGGTACAAACAAAAGGAGAAACGTAAGAGCCAGGGTGACGATGGTGAAGAGGTCAACAAAGGGGCACCGGCCAAGGTTTGTTGGTAGTTGCCTATCATTCTCCGTTTGGAGCGGTTGTTTGCAGATCCCAAAGAAGCAAAATTGTTGCGTTGGCATTATGAATCTCGAAAGGAAGATGGCAAGCTAAGACACCCTACTGATTCGGCTCAAGGGAGAAATATTGATTGAAAACATGAGTAGTTTGGTGTCGAGATAAGGAACATAAGATTTGGATTGAGTACGGATGGAATAAATCTGTTTGGTAATATGAGCAATCGTCATAGCACTTGGCATGTTCTATTGTGTATCTACAATCTCCCTCCTTGGTTGTGTATGAAGCGAAGTATACCACTAATTGAGGATTTGGTAAAATTGTGGAATGAGGGGGTCACGATATGAGACGCATACAAAAGAGAACTTCACCTTACGGGCTATAATATTTTGCACCAAAAATAATTTCCCGACCCTTGGTAATTTGGCATGCTACAGTACGAAGGGAGCTAAAGCGTGTCCTGTTTGTGAAGAGGAGGCTGAGAGCTTGTGGCTACTGAATTCAAGAAAACTATGTACATGATTCAATGTACATTTCTACTTTGAAGTTATGATACCGTAAGATGGATGACAAATTTGATGGGAAGAAGAAAATTCGTTTGGCCCCGTAGCCTATGAGTGAAAGGCAAGTATATTCACGCATGTTTAGTATGGAAGGAGCTGTAAATCTATTCGTCCCCGGACCATTTGGAAGAATAGGTTGATATTTTGGGAATTACCATACTAGAAAGTGTTAGATATCTGACATTGTATTGATATCATGCACGTTGAGAAGAATGTTTATGATAATTTGGTTGGCATCCTACTGAATATACCTGGGAAGGTCAAGGATGGTGTGAATGCTCGCCGCGATATGGCCTACATGGGAATCAGACCCAAGTTTGCAGTGATAGAGGAGGATAGAAAAGGACCATACATCCCCGCTGCATGCTACACCTTGTCCAAAAAAGAGAATGAAGACTTCTATAAGTGTCTTCAAAGTATTAAAGTTTCATCGGGCTAATCTGCAAATATTAAGAAGCTTGTGTCTATAGATGATTTGAAGTTGCTTGGTATGAAGTCCCATGACTGTCATGTCTTGATTACCCAAATGCTCCCTGTTGCAATTAGAAATATTCCGCCAGAAGACGTAAGTTTGGCAATCACGAAGCTATATTATTTCTTCAATGCAATTTCTTGTAAGGTTATTGATCTCGATGTACTAGACAACTTGCAAAGTGAGGTGGTCCAGACTCTATGTCAGCTGGAGATGCATTTCCCCTGTCATTCTTTGATGTCATGATCCACCTTGTTATTCACCTTGTTAGATATATTAAGATATGTGGACCTGCATTCCTACGTTACATGTATCCGTTCGAGAAGTATATGTGTATATTAAAGTCATACGTAAAGAATCGGTCAAAGCCTGAGGGTTATATTGTTGAAGGTTGTGGGACTGAAGAGGTTATTAAGTTCTGTGTGGACTATCTAGGTAAAAGATAAGCAATTGGTATTCCTATATCTCGTTATAAGGGCAGACTTTGTGGCAAAGGAACCATTGGGGTCCAAATTAACGAGTCCAAGGTTTGATATGTATTACAAAGCGTATTTGACAGTCTTGCAGCACAACGTAGAAGTTCATCCATACATCGAGTAGCACAAGCTGATATTACAGGAAGAGAATCCACATATGGATGAGCTTTCCATCACGCAAGAACATAACGATCGATTCCCTACATGGTTCAAAGAAAAGGCGAAGGTCTCCATCAGTGAGGATGTCAAATTGTTGACTGATAGACCAAGATTTAATATACAGATATGACAGGGGCACGATATTAATGGCTACACATTTTACACTGAAAGTGAAGATACAAAGAGTACTATTCAAAATAGTGGTCCGAGCATAGATGCTTTGTCCGATAATCACTCGAAAGGAGGATCCTCAACTGCAATGAACTCATACTGCAGGATGATCGAAGAAATTTGGGAACTCGATTATGGAATATATCAAGTTCCATTGTTCCGATATAAGTGGGTGAGACTTCCACATGGAGTGAAGGTCGATAAGAGAGGTTTTACTCTTGTGGATCTCAATAGACTCACCTACAAAGATGAACCGTTCATCCTTGCGAAGCAAGCAAATCAAGTCTTCTAAGTGCAAGATGCAGCCAATCTTAGGTTGCACGTCATCCTTCATGGCAAGAGGTGGATCGTTTGAGTTGAAAATGTCATAGATGAAGAAAAGTACAACCAATTCGATGAAATACCACCGTTTACAGATAGGGCATGTCTTAGCGGTGACAACGATCCACATGGAACAAATACATGCGTGTAGATCATCAAGAAGGGTTGTATTGTAAATAAAGGGACTACGTCAAGGTTTGTTTATTTTATTGGGCTGTTTATTTGGTTTAACGACCGTTACTATTTAACAGGCATGTTTTACTCTGCCGATTATTTGGGTAAAGTTGTAAGATTGCCATGTGACATGGAACATTGTAACATACATGAGATGAATGCTAGCTTTGCTTTTCAATGCCACTTGAGCTGTTCATTTATTCAATTATGATTTTTTTATTACATTCACATCATATCATATTTTTTCTTTATGTCACCACTATGGACAATTGTTGATAATCTATGAGTTCCATTTTGTATGTAGAAAAGAAGATGCTAGATGCTTATTTTGGTACTAGAAATACATGAATATATTTCTCTGAATTTTGGTAATATAAAATAAAAATTAATTTCAAAAGAAAATGAGTCATTAGCCCAAAATCTAGTTACTTGTTTCTTGCTTTGGATTAAAACTTGTATTTTGCTTAGAATTAATTGCAAAATGACTTTAGAAATAGCTCAAAAACGAAAAAACATAGAGTTGGTCGTTCTTAACAATTCTCATATTCAAAAGATTTTCAAAAGACCAACCGATCCTAAGTTATTTGATTTTGAAACTAGCCCAAAAACTACTCTTGACTTATATTGGTCATATTATAGCCCAAATATGTTATTATTTGCTTATTTCGATATTTCTTTAAAATTATATTGAAAACCCTATGCATGCATATCCGTTTATACGAGTCTCTTTGGTCAAAGGTCAAAAATATTGTTTAAATGGCCCATATTTTTGAAAATATTTATAAAGTTCTCAAATATGTGTGTCAAATATTTTACAATGCTTTAGGAGTATAAATCCCTTTGTTAGAAACAATATAGCAAATTTGATCTTAAATGGATCTTATATGATCTTGTTTTTGGATTAAATGATACCTACAAAGCGCATTTTCCATATCTTTTGAAAGAAAATTTCTTTTGAGGAAATTATTTTTGGGAAATATTCTAACTATTCCAAAGTTCATTTTTGAAAATTTTAAAACAATTTGGACTTTATTTGAAAAAGTTTTGACTTTTCTACTCTTTAAACAAAAATCATGCCTACAAAATGAAATTTGGCATATCTTTTGAATGGGGACTCTTTTTAAAAAATTCTTTTTGGAAAAACTTTGTAGTATCCCAAAGTATGTTTCTACAAAATTTCAAATAGTTTCAACCATATTTCAATTATTTATTACCTTCTGTCTCTTCATGAAATGATGAAAATTCAGAGATATTCACGTTTATTACAATCAGTTCTTCAAAGAACCGACACAGATGCGTATTTATTTTAATCGGTTGTTTTGAGAACCGACACAAATAGCGTATATGAATGCAATCGGTTCTTTCAAAAACCGACACAAATAGCGTGTGATTATGAATGCAATCGGTTCTTTCAAGAACCGACACAAATAGCATATATAAATTCAATCGGTTCTTTCAAGAACCGACATAAATAGCGTGTGCATGAATGCAGTTGGTTCTTTCAAGAACCGACACAAATAGCTTATATGAATGCAATCAATTCTTTCAAGAACCGACACAAATAGCATGTGATTATAAATGCAACCGGTTCTTTCAAGAACTGACACAAATAACGTATATTAATGCAATCGGTTCTTTCAAGAACCAACACAAATAGCTTATATAAATTCAATCGGTTCTTTCCAGCACAAATAGTTTGGCTACAAAGCCTGAACCCTAACAACTCTCCTAAGTCATTTCCATTATTTGCGCGACTCCTCCCCGATCGAGCTCGGCCCCAATGCCGTTGCCTCCCCCCCACGCGGTCCCCACACCGCCGACTCCTCCCCGAGCTTGGCGCCGTCGTCGGATACGGTAACCTTGTCATCTCCTCCGCCTCCACCCCACGCCACCCCCACATCAACGACTCCTCCCCATGCCGCCCCCACGCCGCCGCCTCCTCCCCGAGCTCGACGCAGTCGTTGGATATGGTAACCCTGCCATCTCCTCCGCCTTCTCCCCACGCCGGCCCCACACTGCCGACTCCTCCCCACGCTGCTGCCTCCTCCCCAAGCTCGGTGCTATCATCGGATACGGTAACCCTGTCATCTCCTCCACCCCCTCCCCATGCCGCCCCCACGCCTCATTGGTGATTGATTAATTAGCACAAGCATTTGTCGGAATGTCTGTTTTTCGCCCCCATTGCTTCAATTCATTTGTGCTCCTTCACTCCAGTATGCATGGCCTTATGATTTTAATCTTCTGTTTGTAGTATAAACCTGTAATGCTGGAACATCTAGTCTTTATTTGAGACTTCATATGGTTCTGTTCGACTAAGTGCGTTGAAATGGCAGTGATGATCTTTTCTCCCTTTTTTCATAAAACAACAATTGGATCGGCATACCATTTTTACAAAGCAGTTTGGTGCAATACAGCACAACGCTATAAAACTGGAGTAGGTTGCAGTGCCAGCTAGCTAAACTGGGTATTCAATTATTTGGGTACTGTGCTATTGTATTCAGCTAGTGTGTTCACTTTAAAGTGGGCAAGGCGTCGTCGTCTAGATCTGCTCCGTAGAGAGAGAGAGAGAATATGATGTGCTCGATCGAGCGCGCACGTTGTCCTGCGCAAGGTTCAAAATTTTGGGCGAATTTCGCTGAAATTTTGGATTTCGGACCACCCCGAAATCTCAAATACCGGCTGGAAAAAAAATTTAAAAAATTTGAAATTGCTACAATAAAATCCGAAATTTCGTTTTTGGGGCGAAATTTCATGTTTTTTGGCCAGTTTTGAAAGTTTTAGGGCCGGATTTGGTCCAATAACCCTTAGGAAAGTCATCTCCTATGAAAATTTGTTGAAAAACCTAATTTTTAAAACATTTTAAAATTTTGCAGAAACACTGTCAGATTTTTATAAAATTTTACAAGCATGATAATAATCTGAAAATTTTATGGTACTATCCTTAGTATATTAGGATCATACATGAAAAATTTCAAAATAATTTAACTTCATTGATTATCTTTAAAAAATCAAAAACAGAATGAACATTATTGGGACAGTTATATTTTCAGAATTTTATAAATTTTCTTGTGTGTGATTATGATCTAAATTTTTTTGAGAGATTAATAATTGACTCAGTAATATTATGTAAATTTTTCAAAAAATTTCAACTTTGTTTGTTTGGTCAATCAAATCTATGTAAGTATTGAACTTCGTTTGTTATATTATATTTCAAAAATCAAAAAGAAAAGAACATAAATGGTAATGTGCCTTGTAAGAATTTTATAAATTCACTGGAGTGTGATCATGAATCACAATTTTTATGGGATATTAAGAATTTCCTTATCACCATTCTTTAAAATTTTAAAAAAAATTATGGTTTACATAATTTTTCATTTTGTTCAAGTTTGCTTGGTAAGCCTTTTAACATGGCGTAGTCTTTGTTCGAATTTTTAAA
Source organism: Otatea glauca (assembly GCA_036346275.1). Lineage (NCBI taxonomy): Eukaryota > Viridiplantae > Streptophyta > Magnoliopsida > Poales > Poaceae > Otatea > Otatea glauca. The sequence continues at coordinate 42,784,329 of CM070721.1, read as the reverse complement.
CATTCATACAGTTTGATCATCATATGAAAATTTTATGAGAGCATTATAGATACATCATAACCATGCACAAAAAATTTCAACAGTTTATAACTTCATTTGTATCATTTTCCATTCGGATCAAACTTGTCGGTCAGTGTTTTATCAGGACAGCACCACTCTCCGAATTTTTTAAAATTCCTCACATGTGATAATCAGCTGAAATTTTTCTGAGAACATTAGTTATGGATCATAACCATGCAAAAAAAATTCAACAGTTTATAACTTGATTTGTACCATTTTCCATTCCGATCAAACTTGTCTGTCAGTGTTTTAGCAGGATAGTACCACTCTCCGAATTTTTAAAAATTCCTCAGATCTGATAATCAGCTGAAATATTTGTGAGAACATCAGCATTATGTGAGGAACCTCCCAAAAAAATTTCAAAATTTTTCGATAAAGTTTAGACCACTTTTCAGCCAGTGAAAAAAAATCCAAAATTTCGGAAATCTCGCCCGAAATTTCGGGTTTTTTCGCCGAATTTTGGTGAAAAAATTCCGGATTGGACCGGATTTGAATTTTCAAATTTAAATTTTGTCCGAAATAATTCCGAAATTTCGAAATTTCGGCGAAATTTCGTTATCCGGTCCGGGGCGAAATTTATTCTGAAACCGAAATTTGAAACCTTGGTCCTGCGAGGGTGTACACGCGTACGTTAGGTTGGTCGCAGCAATAGTAATGTGATCGATCATCTTGTATTTGTTCAACCAGCAGCTAGCCTAACTTGCAGTGTTGAACAAGCCGAATAAATTTGCTGTAGTGAAATGCATGGTTAATTTTATTATGATTCAGTGTCCGCGGGCATGGATTCAGCTGTGTTATTTTCCGGGGAACACGTGTACAGTATATCTGACTGACGACGCTATAATTTTGTAGGATTTGAACTATTTATGGTAGGCAAGTCGAATTACTTATTTGTAGTCAAAATCACTTATTTATAGTCGTATTTTGTAGTACGATCAATGTACGTTTTGTAGATTGTATTTTAGAGTAATATTTTTCCGTCGGACGTTGCGGCATGTCGGAGAAATTGTATTTCCAAATATTTTATGGAGATGGGGAGATAGCACGGGCGGATGGGGTGGATCTATCATCATTTTCAAAGAAATCGTCAGGGCATATGCGAGACCGAAGCGATAGGACATCTGAGGGTTTGTTGGAGTGGATGTCTCGGATGTTGGTTTGGATGCCCAGCATTCGGTTCTTGGTCGAGCGATAGTGAGCGGCGCAAGACCGTTTTACGGAGAGTTGATTCTGTTAACTCGGCGTCCACATGGAGGAGTTATGTTGGTTTTTGCGTAGGCGGGGTTGGCGCTCATGTTGTTAACTGCAGTGCTGCCGGTAGCTCCATCGGTGTCGCAAGTTCGTGATGTCGGGGTGGACATTACGGCGGAGGGGACATCAAATGTAGAAGGATCACGAAGAGGAAGGCGGCGAGGAGCCGGAGGCGAGGAGCACGAGGCTAGCGGTGTGAAAGGGACCGGGGCGAGAGGGAGCGGTGGAGGCGCGAGGGGTGGCGGCGAGGGGAGGAGGTGGAGGACATTGTTGACGGATGGAAGAGGAGGACCGTGCGGATGAGGAAGTCCACGATGGTGAGCACTCCGGCGAGGAGGACAACGCCCACAGGGTGCCTATCACTGGTGCGTGGACCAATTACAATTTCGAAGACCTAACAATGAATGAAGGGAACATTGATGCATGGGAGTATCGTGAGCGAGGTGGCGAGAGTGTATATAAAGACAAGGAGGCGTGATGGATGCGGTGAAGTCTTGGGCAATGTCTCTCCGCGGCAATTCGGGGTTGTGAAGTCGGCAAGAAGGACTACGACGTGAAGTCGTAGTTGATTCGTGCCCATGGCGGTGCATGCATACGTTGTTCGCAACACCCGTTAGTACCTACGAGGATAATGTAATTCTCGACGTTGTGTGCCTCGTCGAACATGTCTTTGTCTTTCGTATGTTTGCAATCCGAGAGTTTTTTGCTCTCCACACTTCGGTTGTATTGTTTGTTGAGTATGGTACAATTCGTTATTTCGCATTTCATTTGTGTGCACATGTAATTCTTGATAAATCTGTTGTATTTGCTTTGTAACAGCCACGATGGCGCGACCTTGCCCTCGAGTCTGCTGGGCGTGACCGTCGACTCCACCGGTCTAGGTACTCCGCAGAGAGAAGTGCTAGAGCCGCCGACCTCGAGTGCCCAGAGCCGCCGCGATCGACCCACGCCGGGTTCCACGGTAAGGCTAACGCTTGCACTCTTTTCGTACTTACTGTGAATGCAATTCTAACTACATGCAGGTTGCGGCGGTGGCTTACTTCCTCTTTGTAGGATGGTGGAGTGGTGATTGCCTGTTAGAGGGCAAGGAGGTGCCCGCTATAATTTTGTAGGACCGACACCCGGTGGATGAGGTAACACACTCGTAACTCCCCTTGTAAGCGGTGATCACGGTGGTCGTGGGCCTCGGTGTGCTTTGGCGGCGTCTGAGGTCTGCGGCGCGCGTCTCTGCGAGCAGCGCACGGCGGCGATGTCGGTTGCGTCCTACTCCTCCGATTGTGGTCTTGGGAGCGCTTCTCCGTCGGCGGGCTGTTGTTGACACGACACGTACTCGAGGAGCTTTACGAGACGACCGGTGGATCGCCCACCATGGGCCACTCTACGACATGCGCTCCCTCGTATCTTTTCCCCACTAACGCACTTGAATAACCTTCGCCATTTCTTATTTCCTCGCGGCGGAGGTTCGCGCACCTCAGGTGAGAGGTCCTATCGAGAGTTCGTTCGGGAGTTCGACCGCCTCCACGGCGAGGCGTCGCGGTGGGCGCCATACACCGCGTCGACGTCCACGCCCGAGCACCTCACGGGGTCTCCGTGCTTTGCCGCGAGATGAGGCCTTTGGCTCACCGTAAGGTGCTCGTCTTTGACCTTTAATCGAGAGTACTCCCTTGCCGAGTGCTGCGGCGATTCGGCTGTTCGATCCTTTCCTTTGCCGCCTCGTCACGTTGTCGCCGTGGCGCTCACAGTACTTGCCACGATCCTACTACTCCGCATCTTTGCGAAATTAATGTCTTCGCGTACTGATTGCGGGATGACCGGATGGGTCTTGCGGTGGGCTCTCGATTCGCGCCGCGTATGCGACCATGGGCCTGCGGTGGGACGCCAGACTCGGCGAGAGTCACGAGACCGGCGTCGACCATGACATGTACGATCGATACATGGGTGGTTCGCCCAGCCTTCGCCTCGGGGGGGGGTACACCAAGACCGTGTCGTCCTGGCGAGCATCCGTGGCGGACACGTACCCTTCACGAGATGTCCCGGAGGACAACGCCTCGTAAGTGTCACTCGGCTCTTGGCGGAGATTGAGGTGGAGGTGTGTCCATGTTGACGCGCCTAGAGTAACGAAACGGTCCAGGCCTGGTTCGGCTAGGATGTTGAAAAGCCCGTTCAACCTAGGTAGTCTAGTTGGGCCTAGTAGGGCCAGGATATTTAGGCTTTGCAGAGCAAATTACAGATTGGATGATTTGAGATCCAGATGCACGAAGGTAGGAATTCAAATGAATAGGCTCATAAACTAGCTAAATTTGCTTGTTCTTTAGGGATTGGAAGACATGTTTGGTTTCTAAATCCCCCAGTTCTACTGGAGTAATCGGTAGATTTGAATCAATAAAGAGCCTACCTTCCTCTGTCCGCAGCAACTAGCAAGCGGACACAGCAATAGGATAATTAACCACGACAAAAATATTTCCAAAATTATGCAGATGTGGCCACCGAAGTCAATAACAGATATATAAGGGGCCAAAGTCGAGTGTCGAGTGGGTAAAAAAAAATCAACAAAACTAGGGTAACATGGAAGAAGTTTAGATCTTATTTGGAAATTCAAAGTTATGCTTACGTGTAAAATATTGGACCAAGCCTTGCAAGTCAAAGTATGTTGTATATGCTTACCCCTCCCGTCACAAATAGTTATCGTTTCGAACCTAGGTGCAGTCAAACTTTCAAAATTTTGATAGTCAATATCTTTTTAAATATTTAAATTGGATATATGAAAATCATATGCGTAGATTTGTCTAGAAAAGTTCTTTCACAATATTATAATTTTATTTGATTTTATCAATTTATTATAATATAAATTAATGGTTATATTTTGAAGATCGTATCATTGTCCAAAACGATAACTATTTGTGACAAGAAGGAGTACTACGCAATTATCCGTAAGATAACAATGTTAAAAGAAACTACATTCACTGCCAGAAGCTGAGAAGCACCCGTCCCTTCAAAAGTGATGGCGTTTTTTTAATGAACAATTAACATTTTCTCATAAACTCCAATCAGTGACAGAGTATCAAAAGTGATGGCGTTTTTTAATGAGCGGTCAAATTTTTTCATAAACTGATTGAAATTACTGGAAGTGGACTTTGACAGAACAAAGCACCTAAAGCTAATAACTCAATTATTTAGACTACCAAAACAATCTTCGCCTGTATGTTTTGGGAGTATTCATTTTGCATGCCTCTTTTGTTAGTTATTGTTAGTTGTGTGCTTTGTCATTTTTTATTTTTAGCTTCCGGTATTGGTTCCTAACATCTCAATGGTGGTCATAATTACCTTCTTCTGCTTGTTTGCAGGTTCAGAACTTGATCCAGATAGACTGCAACTGTCTAATGATGTATTTGGCTTAAAATTCCTCAGCAAGATTGTACATTGCTTAGTTTACATCTCTTAATAGGGAACATAGATTTCTGTGATTCTTTAGGAAGCTCCAGGAGTAAGGTAAAATTTTTGTAATTACCTACCAGGATCTCATTGGAATGCACAATTTTACAAAGGCTGGGCGAGTCCAATTTTCAGTTCAGTTCTGGTACTTTTAACGCTAGTTAGTTTAATTTGTCTGGAAATAAGGTCCCAATGAAAATATTGCATTTAATTACCGAACTTGCATTTAATTACGGAAGCTCAAACCTGGTGTACAAAGTCCACTACGGGCATGTACAATAAAGTCACGTCAGCTAGTTCTTAGCCTATACATATCAGCTTTAGTCTAAATGGGAGAGTGAGAAAAGATGAGAGATAAGAGAGTTGACTCTTATTCAGTAGCCAGCTTTGCACGGAAGTATAGGTAGATCATTTATGTATAAAAGAGAAAAGATAATTATTACACAATATCTAGAGACAACCTTTAAAGACAGTTATTATACAAACTAGCTTTTAACTTACTATTAGCCAGTAGCTGGCTTTGCTATTGTACTTGCCCTTACTCTATCTCTCATCCATATCATCTATAGTAAGCAATAAAGCCAACTTGTACAATAACTATCTCTATATATTATCTTTAGAGAAAGAATAAAGCATTTAATTTGAGCATTCAACACTAACTTCATTTTTGTGGCTATTGGCAAAACACTAACTTCACACTAACAGTCGCTCGCGCCAATATGGGCTTTTGGTTGGCTATAGCACATTGTTTCCGTGCAATGCTGGCTGCTAAATAAGAGCCGGTTCTCTTCTCTCTCCTCTTTTCTCACTCTTTTACATAGGACAAAACTAATGTGCACATGATAATAATAAGCTAAGGTGATCTTATTGTACCTGTTAATAAAATGTGCTTTCTGACTTGGACTTTTATGTAGAGTGAGATTTTGTTGTTTGATTTGTAGATGGCCAGAATGATACGGTATGTTACCTCCAACAGAAACTTATTATTTCACAGCGTTGACTGCACTGAGTTAGAAGGATAATAGGAGAGGTGTTTATGTGTTTTTCTTTTTGAAAGTTGTACAAATATTGAAGTATGAATGAAGAGTAAAAGATGATTACGTAATCTTTCGCTTGCTCTAAGATTTATGCGACTTGTATCAGGAAGGAAGCATAGAAGCACCACTCCAATTGTCTTTAACTTGGCAACCTAAATCATCTGATCAATTCGTGTGAATAATAACTTGTCTTTCCTGAAATGCCATGTCAAGTATTGAGGCTTTGGTGATTGATGAATGTGATCGTTTGTTTCCTTAAAACTGAAACTGAAATGTCATGTCAAGTATTGAAGCTTTGATGAATGTGATGTTCGTTTCTTTACGGGGAAAACATTTCGTTGATGACTATGATTACTTGTCATTCCTGAAATGTCAATAACTAGTCAATGGATTTGTGAATGTGTTTGACTTTTTTTTGCGAGGATTATTACCATTTCGTTGACAGGGTTCCAACTTCCAAGGAGAGTAAGTGTTTGCGTATGAAATATCTGCGCAAAAGGGTACCGTCCAAATGTTCTTCATAACTCGGTTTGTTGTGAATCTGCTGTCTTGTGCTGGCACTACTGCACTACTCGTTTCAGGTGGGGAACATCTCAACTACGGTGGTACATCTCTGGCCCTTTTCTCCCCTCTTGTTATGTTTTGCCTGGAGAGCTTGCCTAGTGCAATGTAAAGTGGAGCTAGAAGAAGTGCAAAGTGCAAAGTGGAAACTGTTTGGTGCAACGACCACACGTAGGCATTGCATCCTGGGACCAGTTGCCGTGAGCATCGATCGAGCTGTCGCGCATGGCATCAGGCATAGAATTAGTAGGTGCTGTGTGTAGTCATGGCGTACGTGTGCAAAACATCCTAAAACGAAGCAGCAATGCATCCTCCAAGTAAGATCGTCTGAAGATATACGGATCTGACTTCCACCGGGGAGCAATTCAAGCTGACTAGTTGAGTTCGCCAAAAGGAGATGGATTCCTTCTGCACGCTGAAGATTAGTGAGGGCTCACTTTCTGTTCTCATCACTCGTACGAGTGATCACGTCAGGGACAGCAAGAAGAACGACATGAGAGATGACAGGAAACCATGTTTCCCTGTAGATTTACGGTCTTCTTTTCCCAGTGAAGACATGAAAGCAACCACTAGACTAGAGAGTGCTCCATACATCACGCTCGCAGTTCTGTTCAGATCTAAAGACTTCGATGCTAAAGTTCGGGTGCCGAATCTGTTCTTCCACATTCTCCATTCTTCTTGTGTGTGTGTTGTTATTTTTTTATTATTTTTTATATGGACACCGCTTTGTGAACGTGAAAAGGCCACAATTAAAAGTGCTTTTCCGGATTCGCTTTTACTTCCATCGGTGTTCGCTTCTATGTCACATGCACACGAAAATATATCTTTGCATTGGACGAGGTTAATTAGGGCTTTTGTGAGGCAGAAACCTTTGTACACAACGGTGAACATGTAGCATATGAGGTGCCACGTGCCAAGGTTGGTAAATGAAAAGAATTCGAGCTAGTGTGGTTTTTTACCCTCTCATGTCACAAATAGTTATCATTTTACACATAAGTACAATTAAATTTTTATAATTTTGATTATCAATATCTTTTTAAATATTTAAATTCGAAACATGAAAATCAAATGTGTAGATTTGTCTCGAAAAACACTTTCATAATATTATAATTTTATTGGGTTTTATAAATATATTATATTATAAATTAGTGGTTATAATTTTATTTTAAAAAAAATGACAACTATTTATAATCGGACGGAGTAATTCATAAGCTCCGCTCGAAATTCACTTCCCTCACAGCTAGGTCCGTACCTTCGTTTTTGCATCCTAAGGTCTGGCCAACTAACCATCGTCTCCAATTAAAGATTCTACACGTAAGCCTAACCATCTAATCCCCATGAATAGATGTCATGTTAGACATAGGTCTCCATTGCAGATAACATTTTTCTCTCTCTAATTATTTGTTGGTGAAGTTTATAAATATTGTTGAAGTATTTTTGGTGCCGAAACTACCGGTGTCATTTCCACGACACAATCTAAATACTAGTGGTCAGTGTTTAAAATGTTTCACTACACAAGGGAAATTTATAAGATCAACAGCATGATGCAGCGCGAGGTTTGATCCACGTCAGGAAAAGTAAGTGGTGACAAGCCATAAGGAAGAAGTTTCATAGCCACTAATTTACACCTAATTAAATAATTGTGGCAAACTATATCGAACCTGTAGCTAGTGGCTAATATCATCGTTGATGACGTATAGAATCGAAGAAACGCGGTTGACGACGCTTAGTCAGGGCTAGGGTTATTCCTCAATATGCGTTGTGTTTTCTCGTTTCAAAAGAAGTCAGGATGTATATGAATCAAATGCTCTATTGTTTTTTTGGCACTCTTCTTTAATTCATGGCAGAGCTCCTGCCGTTTCTTTCAAAAAATTATGGCAAACTATACCTACCTAGCTAGTTTTTACTACCGTAGTTGCAAGAGTGACCTGCAGGGGATGTGGATTCCCTGTAGTCTCCATGGAATTTCGAAATCCATCTGATGGATTTCCGTTTGAGCCATGTAACATATCCGTTCTAAAGCAAACCATCCGGATATGTTTTTCTTTTTAGAAAAACACATACATGGAGATTCTAAAAAAAATGTCCTTAAAAAATCATTCCAGACGCAATATGGATTCTTATCCCTACATCCATTACAAATACGGACCGTTGAATCAAGAATCATTGTTCGAGGTCAATCTGTTACTGTCGCAACATTACAATAATTCACCTTGAGCATTTTACTGCATTGATCAATTCTAAGTGGATATATTTTCTATCAAAAGACTGAATCAAATAATAGCAGAAAAGCGACACCATATAGAGAGGTGGAATTTTAAGGGTGCCACCAAAGCGGCAAAACAAAATGGCCCGACAAGAGTTACCATAGTTCCCTGGTCCCCTGTACTTGTATCTTCCCTCCATCCGGACCCAAACGTCAATGCAGTTGGTTCGATGTGCAGATGCAGTCATGCAGATAGATGCATCTTGATGAAGAGCTTCATCATGGTACCTTGGTCCCAGCACCACCAGCAGAAGTACCCACTCCTCTAGGAATACCCTTTTAATTCTGAGATAGATATTGTCCTCTCAAATCTTCGTTTGGGCTCGCCCACATTGCAGCATATGGAGCTCAGTCATTAGCTGTGCCACACACAACCGACTGAAAGCAACATTCGCGGTGTTTGTCGCTACTACGTGTAGACGCAAACCCACCGTAGCAAGACAACAGTCGTGATTAGAGTACAACTTCAGAGCCCGTTTGAAACACAGGAATTCTGCTACAGGCATACAAGGATACTCTGCTTTGTGAGCAATGGAACAAAACAAAGGGATTGTGCGCACTTTCAACCGTTAGAGTTCGTGTAATTCAACATCCAAATCAAAGACACCCGCGGAAAAAAAAAACAAACTTGCCACCAGTGGCGTATGCAAGAATGGAGCGCCAAGGGGCTAGAGCACCGGCTCTGATCATTATGTACCTGGTACCTCTTTAGTCCTGCAAACTTTTTCAATAATCTTCAGGGCGTTGCACCGGCCGTTCGGCATAAATGTAAGAAAGCGTAGCAATAGTGAGCACTCCCTCTATTTTCCCATTGCCTACGCCATTGCTTGACACTTGCATGTTTTTTTTTTTTGGAGCAATTGGCTTGGATGCTGTCGTCTTCTCCCCCAGTGGCTCTTGTACTCGTAGCGTGGTCGCGTGGAGCGGTTGCCATGGACCATGGTTGTGCATCTACACGTTGCAGTGGGGCTTCAGGGTTGCTTTTCACGTGTTCCTCCCTAGCCAGAGGCGTTCACTGACGCATCCGGCTAAGGACAGTACGCATGGTTGGAGTTTCATTACTACCTTCCTCGAAGGTGTGTGCGCCATACTGCCATGTGTGTAAGTGCTGGCATTGTCTGCTGCATTTGGACGGATTGAGCTAGGTTGGGGAGGAGGTCTAGAAGAAGAGCTTCGTGTGTACTTGGTACAAGTACTACCACTAATATAGTAAGTGCGCCATTACTATGTTCGTTGCAGGATGAAGTTGCTGGGTTTCTTGTTTTTGAAGGGAGAAGGGCTTTACGGTTCTCAAAGCAAAAAGTACGCGTTTATCGGTTCAGAATTCATGCTATTATTTGACGTGGCAAAAATATTCTATTAACTAAACTAGCACAAAATATCCCATCAAAATTGTCACAAAAATAAACCTATTAAGGACATTTGTGCTCCATTCAAGCGCATTTGCTACGATCATAGCCAACAGTAGTAGGCTGTCAGCATTTGTGGGATTTTTTTTTCGAAAAGCACTAGTTGTCAATAGTGAAATTGCACAGAGATAGCATGCCGAGGAGATAGCTTGATCTTCGCCCGGCGCCATGGCTTCTCGTGGGTTTGGTGAGGATGCTTATGAGCTGTAAGAAATGTGAAACAGGCGGGACATTGGTGTGCGAGATTTGCTTGCAGTCAGGCGAAGTCGTTGGCTTGGTCTTCTATGTGCTCAAGCTTCCATGCAAATAGGCTCCGCACTGATTGTACCTTGACCTCTCAAAATCAACGAAAGATCTTCGCTTCCTCTAAAAAAATCTACTTTCCCTTTTAGGGATGTTTAGATTGCAGCTGCTGTCGTTGAAAGAAAAAAAAAAGAACATTTAGTTTGAATCACGATAACAACCTCAAATCTTGATTATGACACTTACTAGATCAACAGACTTTATGGGGGTGTTTGGGATAGCTCCAGCTCCACCAAAATCCGTGGAGTTGGTGGAGCAGGGTATTTCTAGCTTCAGAAATTTATGGAGCTGAAGCTGTGGGTACATTAAGAGTGTTTAGGTGGGTCATCTTGTTTATATTTTAGACTAAAAATATAAACTTAATTCACTTTATTTTAGCCTACAAGCTCCAGCTCTGAGGTGGAGCTAGAATCTGAAGCTATACCAAACAGGGCCTATATCCCCAAAAGCACTAATCAAATTACCAATCCAACCAAACAACAGATCACACCACAACTCAAATTAATAAAAGTTCTGCTGCTACATCTCGCTTTCTCATTTCCGGTGTAACTGTAACTTGAGGTGGGAGTTCGCCACGGTACGGGCCCAATAGACTTCAGCCCGCAACTGGTCCTACTTGTCTCCGGCGAAGCTCAAGCACATTTCAGATCTTGTCGTGTTGGACGTGTGTAGCTGTGAACGCCGTCGCTATCGGTCCACCACCGTGATGGCACCAAGGAAGAGAAGAAAGCATCGATCGTCGGCGGGGATTCGGTACACACAATTATTTAAGGAAAAAGAATTGAATTTTATTTATTTATTGGGACAAAAGACCATTGGATTCGACACCGAGGCGGTGAGGATGGTTGAGATCCGGTGCTGTCACCGTCTTCTTCCTCAAAATGGTCGGTAAAGCTGGTGGTGCGGTGTCGCAAAGCCGTATCCAACGGCAGCATGATCGAAGGGCGCTGGATTTTGGCATTGAGACGACGAGGGACGATGAGAAGGGAATGTCATGGGACGGCGGGGGTAGGTGGCAGTGCAGAGAGGAAGCAAGGGTAGAGGAGGGCGGGAGGAGATGGAGAAAAGACGGTAGAGGTATAGGGAGGCAGTGACTGCGCCGGATGTGTCATGGGATGAGGCAAATGAGAGAGATAGTATTTGACGATGAGCTGGGCTGTTAAGGTAAACTAGTTGATGATGAGTTGGGATGTAGATATGATATTTTTTTACAAAAGATCCTCTTTCATGTCGGACCTGCACAGGCACGGCCCAGTCAATCGTGCCGTGTCATGCCACCCATCTTTCTAAGTTTTTAGTCCTGATTCATCATTCGCGTCATACCGAACAGTCCAAAAACATTCTTTAGGCCGTGCTCAGCGGCCGTGCCTATCGCCAGTTAAAAAAACTAGGCACATTATCCAGGTCTAGAGGTGGGCACTCGGGCCGGGCTCTTTTGGGCCGGCCCGAGGCACGACGTCACGGCCCGGCACGAAGCCCGACCCGGCACGAAGTGGACCGTGCCGGGCCGGCACGACACTGTAGCACGGGCCGTGCTAGGCTCGAGAATCAGGCACGATGGGCGGCCCGACACGGCACGACACTGTAGAATGGGCTATACTGAGCCTGATGATCCAGGGCATTAGGAAGAAGCCTAGCATGAAGGTCACTGACTCACAGAGCATGATCGTCATGGATGCACCCAATAGCATGAACGTCACCCCTATCGCCAACACCTGAAAGAGACGGACAAAACAAGAGAGAGAGAGCTAAGAGAGATTGAGATACGGTGCAAGAAGCTGCTCTCTCTCGCTCGTCCCTCTCAATCTCTCTCAGCTCTTTCTCTCACCAGTCTCTTTCAATCTCTCTCGTCTGTCTCGCTCACTCTCTTCCTCGCCCATTCTCCCCTCTCTTGTCCGTATTGAGCACATTTTTCTCGCTCTATGTAACTGTTCGATAATAAATAAATTTTAGTTCTTTTTCTCATAATATTTGCATTCACTGCCTTAATTCTTTGTATCTTCGGCTCTTTTCCTCTCGTTGAAATAGTGCAAATGGGTGGGACTGAGCCAAGCCGCACGCCGGCGCAAATGGACCGTGCAGGCTCGCCGAAGCGAAGCTGGGCCGGCTCTGACGCGGCACGACAAGCACGACGGACCGTCGCGGCCCGGCCCGATTCGGACACGAAACACGATAGACCCGTACCGGACCGGCCCGGCACGACACGGCACGACGACCACCTCTATCCAGGTCTAACTGTAACCAACACATTTCCTCCCAGTCCCTAGTTTTCCCGTTTCTTTTTCAACATCTTGGAAGATTTCGAACGCCCAGAGACCAAGAAAGGACTGCAGGTTGATAGATATGGCTCACCTACTGGCTACTGCTGAATTATCTGTACTTCGAATTATTCGCAGCTTTTTGTCAGCGATCGAGGGATAGAGTTCCTGTTGTAAGGCGGTAACTTAAACAATCGTCCGTAAACACCATTTATCAAAAATAAATGAAGGATTCAAATCGTCTAATAATTTTAGTCACAGCGTATTACTACAGCTCACTACAATTCCAATGTTAATACAGTGTTTTTCGATCAATACCATGAGGGATTTGGGCTAATGGTTCAATCCGTAAATACTAAAGTTGTTGTCACGTAATGATTACATTAGATTTCTTTCCACTATCAAGACCCAACGTACATGAAGCTTTATTTTTTCTAGCCCCAAAATACATTCTTTTACAAATCTAATTCTTTCTCAAATAAATTTACAAAAATAGCCTCTCCTTGACCGCGGAAGTCACATCCTACCGACGAACCATACCACAGCAAGTTCACTAACTAAGTACATTGATTAGTCATTTTAATAATTTAATCACTTAATTAATGAAGGACCATGTGGAGGTCCATCCATGTTTGTGATGAGTATTTGACTTTATTTGAGCAAGGTGTGCTCAAGTTTGAGTTTGATTTGGATTGTTTTTTGAGCTAGAGCAATTTGAGTTACTGGTTGGAGACCAGTCGTCCGACCCCGAGTGGTCGGGTCGTCCGACCTGAGTGGTCGGGGCTTTGGCTGGTTGGAGACCAGTCGTCCGACCCCGAGTGGTCGGGTCGTCCGACCCCGAGATGTCGGGTCATCCGACCTGAGTGGTCGGGGCTTTGGCGGGTTGGAGACCAATCGTCCGACCCCGAGTGGTCGGGTCGTCCGACCTGAGAGGTCTGGGCTTTGGCTGGTCGGAGACCAGTCGTCCGACCCCGAGTGGTCAGGTCTTTGGTTGGTCGGAGACCAGTTGTCTGACCCAGAAAGGTCTGGGCTGTGGCTGGTCGGAGACCAGTCGTCCGACCCCGAGTGGTTGGGTCGTCCGACCTTGAGTGGTCGAGATGGAGACCAGTGGTCAGACCATGGTTGGTCGGGATGGAGACCAGTGGTCAGACCACGTGTGGTCGGGTTATCTTGGTCGTAGTAGTGTATATCTTTCTGTTGAGATGGATATGTGTTGTTGGACCTTGCTATGTGATGTGGTTTCCTTGTCTATGATGGTTGCAGGACTTTGGAGCTAGGTCATGGTGAGACGAAGGGGATCAGGACTAGGCTGGGAGAGCTGAGGTCCAGATGATTAAGGTGTCGCCAAAGATGGCTGAGGCCAGGGAGTAGCTGCAAGCCGAGAAGACATAGGAATGGATGAGATGCTAACTTGGAGCTGCTTTGATCTAGGAGGACCGTTGGATCGCGGTCAGGAAGATAGAGTAGCGGATCAAGTTAGTGTGAGTTGAAAAGCATGCAAAACCCGTTGTGTTGTTGGGTTTCGGGTGAGCCCATGCATAGCTTTGTGAGTGGGTAAAATCTCAGCCCTTGATGGAGTGCTCTAGGGTTTAGAGGCTCATCCAAGGGTGGTAGGTGTTCCAAGCACGCTATGAATAGACAGGAGAGGGTGTCTCCTTGGGGTGAGCGGTGAGGAGAGTGTACGTGAGTAGTTGAGAGTTGTTGAGAGTGATGTGTAAGGATCAAATCCTGGCTCTTGGATGTTGGCTTAGGATTGAAGCGGGACATCCAAAGGTGGGAATTGATCCCAGTCACTATAAATAGAGGTAGGGCAGCCTCCCTCTTTGAAGGTTCCGAGGTTTTCTTTGCTCATTTAAGCTTTGCCCACTTTGTTGTGAGGCTTTGTAAACCTCCCTTCCGAAATGAAATGTTCTTCATTTATATTCTTGTTTCATTTCTCTTACGTATTTACATTACGCACTTGAATTACATTATATAAATTCGCATTTACCTTCTTGCGATTTACTTTACGTAATTTGGATTTGCCTCATCTCCTTCTACATGCTATTGAGTCTTTGTTGAAATTCATGATTGATGAACTCTTCTCTGGATTCGGTGCTTTCAATCTTTTAGGCAATCCTTACGTTCTTGTTGCAAGTTGTAAATCTGTGTTTTTAAAGTGCGTAAGCGTGTGACTTGCAGTTATTTAGTCTTGATTGGCTTCGGTTCTTATTGCCAAGGATGAAAGATTGCTTGGATGAATCTCCTATAGATCATATCCCAATCATCTAGGCAATCTACAACCTCTTCTATTCGATTTGCAAGAAACCAATTTACGTGCCTAGTTTTGAGATGGTGTTTCTATTTGTTTGAAGGGTTGTTTCTTCGTGTACTTACTTGCTGTGATTTGTGGAGAGTCATCCAAGGATATTCGACTATCAACTCCCACCGACAAGTCTGACGTGAATCTGTGTTCGTGACTCTGTTTTTGGTGTTGCATTTGTTAAACCGAAAAGGACGGAACCTTGGTATTAATTCCTTCGATTGTTGATTGAAATAGGTTCCTGACATCCTTTGGGAGGTGCACACCAATTTTCACTGTTTTTGGATCAGCCGATCAAAAGTTATATCGATTTCTGTTTTTGAGATCGTGCTGATTTTTCTATTCACCCGAGTACTGTTCACCCGACCTCCGAGGTCGAGGTACTGTTCACCCGAGTACTGTTCATCCGACCACTTCAGGTCGGGAGTACTGTTCATCCGATCAGAAATACCCGATCAGTGCAGTTTCTTTCTGGTCTTTTGGTGGTTTGAATTTTAGGGGGAGAGTTTATTCGAAAATTTTATTTGACTCCTATTCACCCTCCTCTAGTCGTCTTTTTCGATCTTTCAATTAAGTCACTAATTAAGTGATTTTGCTTAATTAAGTGGCTAATTAAGTCACTTCGATTTATGGTACCTGGGTACCCGCTACCGAGATTAGGTAGCTCGGCAGATCCTACTACCGAGCTCGTGCTACGCGCCTGTTGACTTGCCAAGCCCGAAGATGTCATTGACGTGATGGGATATGCTGCACGGTACTGGAGCGAGGTATGTGAAAAAAAGGAAAAATTCCCCGTACCATGACACAGAAAGAGCATATTAGTTTATCGCTGGAGGAACCTATTCCGTTCCAGGCTGGTGGCTGTGGTGCTCGAATGCTTTGTTCAGTAAAGCCTAACCAAGGGTTCAGTCTCACCGACAACGTAATCGTGTCGTGATACGTGCTACCTTCGAACTGGAACCCAAAACGACATCTATTTACAAACTACTCTAATTTCCTGCCACGTCATTTATTCTACTTAAATTTCATAAAACTATAAGTTTTTTTACGAACTATAAAAAAACTACAAATTTTAGATTCTATTTCACAAAATTACAGAGTTTAGAAGAACTTGTTTCACAAAACTACCGGTTTCTTATACAAAATATCAGAAAACTACAGATTTAGTTTCTATTTCACAAAACTACAGATATTATGAGAACATATCACAAAACTACAGATTTTAGAAAAACTTATTTCATAAAACTACAGATTTTAGAATTAGCCGTTTCTTGTAATGGGTCTGATAGTGTGGACCCACATGGCGGTCTCACACGCCCTCATTTCTCGTTTTACTCACACGTGTGAGGCTGTCATGTGGGCCTAAACTATCAAACCCGTTACAATAAACGATTAATTCTAAAACATGTAGTTTTATGATATAAGTTCTCTTAAAATATGTAGTTTTGTGAAATAGAAATTAAAATCTGTAGTTTTCTGATAATTTGTACAAAAAACTTGTAATTTTGTGAAACAAGTTCTTCTAAAATCTGTAGTTTTGTAAAATAAAAGTTAAAATATATAGTTTTCCGATAGTCGGTAAAAAAAACATGTAGTTCCGTAAAAATTTACTCTTTATTCTCTGGACCAAAGGAAGTACTAGCAAACAGAGTTTCATCGCAAGACATGACACTAGCCGTTGAGTTCCTGACAATAAAGCCTTCCATTTAGTATTTAAAAATAGTGCGGAAATAATCAATTGGCTAATCTTCCATTTGCAAAGTAAATATAAATAAATAAAGCGTGCACTTTTTTATTTCCTTCCTCCTCATTGCACATTTGCATGTGACATGCTCTGGAATCTTGTGATTGTGCCAATGCGTATGCAGCCAATTCATGCTCTCCTCTGACCTCTGCTCTGACATGTATCAAGCATGCGAGTTAGGTTGACCTCACATGCATGCGCATGCAGGTTTGGTTTTAGTTAAGGCTCGAAGAACATACTGCTCTTGTGCAGAAGTAGTTAACTTGTCTTGCTACAACTTGATAGTGAACGTACATCGCCTTCTTAATAGTTTGGCCACTAGCGGTTAAGACAGTGCACATTTGAAGCTAAATTGCCGTTTGTACTTTGTGCTCCCACTGGTATCGTTTTTCTTTGCTGGACTGGACGATCAAGTTGTTATCTGTCTTCGAGTATTTCTATATATTAGTATTATTTAGTAGTGATATCTATCTATCTATACTAATAATTAGAGGCTCCTCTCAAAGACCCACGTTAATTCTAGGAGAATTTCTATATTAATCTGGAAAAAAAAACTAAAAATTCCTACGCTAATCAAAGAAAAAAACCCATCCAAATCCACTCGCTAATCTAACATAGGGCTAGATTGAAAAAGAAAAGGCAAATGGAAGCTATGTACCTACAGTCTACAACTGCCCTATCCGGATACAAATCACTATGTATATCCTAATCCGAATACATATAGTCTTCTTTGTTACAATGGAAAAAAATTTCGTAGCATGCCTATCTATCTGTCTATCAATACCTCTATACCTATACTAATTAAGCACTCTAAGAAAGCTCCCACATTAACAAGAAAGATCTGACAGTCTTTCTATCGAGCCTGAGTTATATCGATTTAGATTAAAAGAAAGAGTCAGCGTCAAGTACAAACTAAATTAACTAAAATTCTAAATAAAAAATAAGAAAAATTAGCAATTTGATTTCCATATGATTTCCAAAGAAAATCAATAAATAACTAAAATTTCAAATAATAATTAAATAAAAAATTTCAAATTAAAACAAAGAGTACATGCAATTATAAGCTAGAAAATCTCAAATTCAGGATCTTCTGCTGCACGGAATTCCTAGGAAACAAATAGTTCATGTCAATTATAAGCCAAATTAACTAAAATTCAGAATAAAAAATACCCAAGTTATAACAGCTTAGATTAAAAGAAAGAGCCCATGTTAAGTACAATCTAAATTAACTGGAATTTGGAATAAATATTTATGGAAAATTAGCAAATTGACTTCCATACGATTTTCAAAGTAAATCTATGAATAACTAAAATTTATAATAATAATGAAATAAAAATTAGCTAATTAAAACAAAAAGTCTATATCAAATACAAGCCAAATTAACTAAAATTTAGAATAAAAAAATACCCCACTTATAATGGCTTAATTTAAAAGAAAGAGTCTATATCAAGTACAATCTAAATTAACTGAAATTCGGAATAAAAATTATGGAAAATTAGCAATTTGACTTCCATACAATTTTCAAAGTAATTCCATAAATAACTAAAATTTAAAATAGTAATTAAATAAAGTAACACCCAAGTTTGTAGGGCATAATTAGATACTTGATTTGTACAACCTCTAAAGTAACATCCACAAATAAAAAAGTTCAGAATAATAGTTGCTTACTTCATCCAAGTTTGTAAGGCATATTTTCTCTTGGCACATAGACCAATGTGATATTGAAAATGACTAGAATACACCTAATTATTTTCTATAAATATTATACAAAGCATGCATATAGAGGATATAACGTAAAGCTAGATATCTGTTAGGCATATGTTCTCTTGGCACATAAACAAAGGTGATATTGATCACACTAATTTTTATTAGAATATGAAATGCAGCCTATATTTATGAACAAAACAATTCAAAATATGCACTATATTTTTTGACAGAGTAAGTCTTTGTTATTTTTTGACAGAGTAAGTCTTTGTCAAGTACAAACTAAATTAACTAAAATTTAGAACAAAAAATTAGCAATTCAATTCCCATAAGAATTCAAAAGTAAACCCTAAAAATAAAATTTAGAATAACAATAAATGAAATAGAAAATTGATTTTTATACGAAGCGCAACCTAGAAATGAAAGAAAAATACACCAAAGTACAATCTAAAAATATGTGAATGAAGGATAAATTAAAGGATGATTAAACATTTGATTTGTATGCGAATTAAAATGCTAAATTCTAAAAATATTAAAATTCATAATAAGATCTTTTACCTGTGCTAATTATAAACTGCGAATTTTTTTTACATTAATCGAGAAAAGAAAAATATTTAGCGCACATCTGACAGAACAAAGTTATAGTAGCTACCACGGACAAACCAAATTAATGGTGCCAAGTGACTTTATCTAAAAAGCTTCCGGTACAAACCAAACTAGAAAAATCACACCATGCATGCATAATACAGATAGGATTCCGACCCTCTCAGCGTGGCCACGTCGATTTCGGGCTGACGTGGCCGCGCGCCGTCGCGCCGCGTCGCCCACGTGGTTAGGCCCGTGTTCAACCTCAAGTAAAAGATTACCGCGCTTAAACGCAAACAGCGGCCTTGGCGCAATGGTGGAGCTCGCGGGAGCGAAGCGACCGTGTTCGAGTCCGCTCGCCGCGCTCGCGTCGCCGCGATCGGTTTTTCTCCGGCGACACGTGGCGCCGGTAGCGTGGCGGCAGCGTCCAGCGATCGCGTGGCTGCGCGCTTGCGACACGTGGCATCGAGTTTTTTTGCGAAGAAGCCCCCCAAAATTTCCGTTAT
The DNA here is from genome assembly GCA_036346275.1 of Otatea glauca. NCBI lineage: Eukaryota > Viridiplantae > Streptophyta > Magnoliopsida > Poales > Poaceae > Otatea > Otatea glauca. Next base: position 42,764,911 of record CM070721.1, on the reverse strand, counting down.
TACGCGAAAAAACCAAGTTTTTTGCGAAGAAGCCCCCAAATTTTTTGTAATTACGCGAAAAGGCCTAAAAATACTGTTTTTTGCGAAATGCCCCTCCGAATTTTTTTAGATGTTTTTTTTTCAGAAAAGGGTTTTTCCCGTGCATGCCTCTAGACTTCTGTATTATTTCTTTTATTTTTTAGCGGTCTATATAGTTTTTTCATAATTACGGGGAAATGACTAAAAATGCTGTTTTTTACAAAATGACCCCCTGAATTTTTTAGAGGTTTCTTTTTCACAGAAGGCATTAAAAGTTTTGTATTTTGGTACAATTTTTCCCGCATATACTTTTAGACTTTTGTAGTTTATTTGTTTTTATTTTTTTTGCGGTCTATGTAGTTTTTTTAGAGGATACTTTGCAAAATGCTAAAGTTTTTTTTTGCGATTCTTTTCTTCGGTCAGAAAATCCTCTTTACGCGGCAACGTCCATCTACGCGGCGCGGCGTGCCGCCGTGCTTCCGTGCCTAGTTATCTATACATGGAGGCTCTATACTAATTAAATGTTTTAGCAGATTATTATTAATTGCTAGAGGTTCATCTTGGAGCTCGTGCATTAATCCTAGTGAAAAAAGCGAGGAATTCCCACATTAACCGAAGATGAAAAAAAGATATCATCCATAAATATTGTGGCCAAAGGTGCTGACTTACTTATAGGCGATTCTCATGTAGGTACATGTTCTATCATCCCACAAACAATACAAAGCAAAGTAACCTATCTTTATCTTTACTAGTGGTAAAAACGCGATTGGTAATATTAATATCAATAACTATATTATACTATATTAAAAATTGTCAGTTTTTCCTGTTTTAGCTTTATATCTCACTATCCAAGAAATAAGAAGATTATGGGTATTGTTTACTGTTTGCTAAATATGATTTCCAGCCAACCTAAACTACAGTTGGTGAACAATTTCAATATGAAAATATACTCGACTATCTGATCCATCTTCATGCAGCGTTTCAGGAAATTTGCACAGCTGCTTTCTTAATACGTGTGTGATATGTAGGAGTGAAAACGGGTTATCTGCTGCCCAATTCGGGATCGGATTTAACTATCCGGTCGGATCCGGGACCGGAGCCGGATACTTGAATCCGGATTCTGGATCAGATCCGGAGCATACAATATCCGGTAAATACGGGACGAGATTCGGATATCCGAATTTTTTCTAATTGGATATCCGAATTTTTCCCATTCGGATTTTTCCTATTCAGATATCAGCAAGACCCAACCCATTTTTATTACATTTTTTTCCATAGCAACCCATTTATATTAACAATTAGTTAGTTCTATTAATCCTCAAGTAGCATATTCTTTCTACGACGTCTATTGAGTTTGATTGATATATAACTTGTTACTATAGTCATGTACTCGTATAGTTTTAATTCAACATATATTATTATCCGTATAACTTTATCCGTTTTTGATTCGAATCCATCACATATTTGTCTCGTATCCGTATCCCGTATAATCCAGATCTGTATCCATACCCGGCTAGCCTGTATCCGGGGAAAAAATATGGGTTAGGATACGGGAAGAGCAATATCCATCCGCATCCAACCCGTTTTCACCCCTAATGATATGGCATTGTCAACACAATAAAACATCCTATATTATTGCTGCATGCAGGGGCGGAGCCAGGCCTCGGGCCACCTGGGCCTGAGCCCGAGGCCTGGTCCAAAAACTCAATGCAAAATCTGTTGAAAATTTATAAAAAATCATAAATTAGCCCAATAAACCTTGGGCCAGCCCAGGCCGGCCCGAGGCTTGGGCCTGGGCTGGTTCCGCCCCTGGCTGCATGTCAGCCCCCCTTAGTGTTACAGCAAATTCATGAAGCACACAGCCACATAGGTAACAAGATCTTTTTTAAACCAGGAAATGCAAATATCACTCTAGTACCCCAAGTAAATTATATCTATTAGGATGATACACATGAGGTTTGTGTGGTTTTGTAAAATTCGATTTGATATTTCAGTGAGGCAAAGACACAAAATTAACCTGAAAACCTTATTGCAAATGGTATTTGACTCAGTCTCTGTTTGTGCGCTTATGTAGCCAAGTAAGATGAAAATGCCATTTCTTTTGTCTAAAAAAGGCTTCTTGAGATATAGGTAGTGAAGCTAATTACTCTTGCTCTTTTGCTTTGCTGATGCATAGGCTGGATTTTATTGGAAGGTTGCTGATGTAGCTGCTGTCGAAAGAATTGTTTATCTAATTTTTGGTTTTCAATTATCTCATTGTTTAAACAAACATACGGTATGAGATTGTTCTTTGTGCTAATCGTATTAGTTTCAGGAAAGGTATTACAATAATCGTAAATACAAAATAGTTAATTTTGCCACAGATTATGAAGTGTGTTTAAATCATACATCCAACTTTGATATGTCTGCTACCTATTAGCTTGGCATGTATAGTGTAGGCTCACTCTTATGGTCTTACTTTTAGAGAACTTGGCTGGCACTTTTCTTGTTTAATTTTTGCTAGCAAAAAGAATATGTTTGTTGAATGTGGAGAACAGCAGAGAAGAATTAAATGATATTTTTAGTTTCTATCTATGCTTGTGTTTCATCGAAGTGATAGAGCAAGATCTAGCTATTACAGCTTAATCCATTAGTCATACAGAGTGTTAGGCTCTAATACCATTTGTTAGGGTTAAAAGCTTCTAACATAGAGTCAATGCTAGCATGCAAAGTTACAGAATGCTGACCCACGAAGCAGATATTTTCATTCCTAATTCGATGTAATTTTTGATACTTAATGAGCTGTGATCGAGCTTTCCTTTTTGCTTCGAGTCATTTTGTATCTACATAAGAAAGATTATTTATATCTGGCTCTTATGTACATTGCTTATTATACGCCAAAAAAGAGAAAAAAAGTCCATATAATAATGTCTGTGTTGTTGTTTCATAGCTGCTAAAGACCTGTAGAAGGCTCAAGCATAATTCCAAAACTTTTGAATAATAGTTATGCTGCAAGACCATTTGGTATTTAGGTTATTCTATTTAAACTATGGTTGCAAGCCCTAGGACTTTGCTAGGATAAAATTTTATGGCAGACCTATTAGCACGAGCTCATCCTACGTATAGCAGTTGTAGAGAATATGTGTGTAGTCATTTTCTTTTGTTAGCCTTGCTATGCATCCTAAAATGTACAGGATATATAATAATATCATAACTGATGCTATGTTCTATATATGTTTTCTCGGTTTATGTATCTGCAATAGCATGACCGTCCACCATATGTTAATTTCATCTTCGATAATTAAAAAGCAACTATAATCATAGTATAGTGTCTGTGCTAATGCTACGACGGCAGTACACCCGCTTATCAATTAAATAAGAAGATAAGTATGAATACAACACTTAATAATAAAAGAGAAATTTAGAATTTTAAATGAATTTAGAAAGAGAAACGGAACTAAATGGAGGTCGAATGGGCGAAAACGGGCTCCCAAAAGATTTTAAATCAAGAAAGAGAAAGAAATTTTTTTTTCTGATTTTAGATTATTTTTTTTCAGCTTTCACAGAGAGCACAGTGTGCTCTCTGGGCTTGGCCAGCGCAAGGGGGAGGGAAGACCAGGGGTGGCCGGTCGGTCGTAGTGGGTCGGCACTAGTGCGGCGAGATCGCCAGCACCGGCGCCTGCGGGGGAGGAGTCACGGTTGCGGTGAATTTCGCCGGGAAAGATGACAGTGATGGCTTGGGTTACGTCCAAAATCCGACGATCTTTACAAGAGGGAGCACTTGGGGATTTACGCAATACGATGGGGTGGAGGAGAGCTCGCCGGCTTTTATAGTCCCAAAACAAGCATATTTATGAAAACCATAATTTGGGATCAAATCAGATTGAGAGGAAATTTTGGCAATAGAGCACGAAATTTAAGGAATGAACACCATAGATAGAAAGAGGAGATTTGGTGCGCGATTGATGAAGCTTTGGAGCTTCTTTCTTGCTTTAATGGAGGGAGGGAAGAGAAGAAGTTTCTCTGGTCTGGGCTGCAGCTAGAAGAAGCTACAAATGAGTTGCCTTCATTTTTTTTAAATATAGAAAGATTTTTGAAAAGATAGTACATTAGGTTAAAAAATTCTCAAAAAAACTTTCGATTATTTTGTACTTAATAAAATTATTTTAAAAAAAATTTAAATTATAAATTTGCCGAGGCACGGCAGCCGCGAGGTCGCCGACCAACAACCTCGCTGCGTCGGCAAAGCCACCGATGGCGACCGTGGAGCCATTGTAGACTGCGTTCTCCGTAGTCTTTGCCCGCCGCCGCGTGCAATCTCCGCCATGCTGCCCCATCTCCGGTTTCCTTTTCCCAAAGACGTAATGTATGGTCCTTTCCTTTTCCGGGCGTTTGTTTCCTTTTCCTTGATTCTAGGGCGTTTGTTTCCTTTTCCTTGTTGATCTTTGGAGGTGAGGAAGGTCATTTGTAGGCCACGAGGATGATTTCGGAAAAATATGAAAAAATAAACTGCGTTCGCCGACCGCTGGATCTGCAAGGAAAAAAAAGATAAAAATTAAACAGTGCTCGTCGGCCGCTGGTTCCACGAGAAAAAATTGAAAAAAATTAAGCAGCACTCACAAACCGTTGGTTCCTTAGATAAAAAAAAATTCAGCACTCTCCGTGAGCTGAAATTAGGCTCTATGGGGCTAGATCCGTAAAAAAATCTTGAGAAGGGTCATATTCGAAAAAAAATACGATCACAATGCCAGGACAATAAAAAATTCAAGTCTTGTTTCCTTGCATGCGGATCCTCCCTGTTTATTTTCTTGTTTGATTCGCCCTCCTTCCAAATATGTAGTACGTACAACTTTAGCCAATAAAAAATTCAAGTCTGGTTTCCTTGCATGTGGATCCTCCTTATTTATTTCCTTGTTTGATTCGCTCTCCTTTCAAATATGTAGGTGGGGGAGGTCTGTTGTGGGTCACAGGGATGATTAGACACACTAAATAATGGCCATCGGATGTGGGTGAGTAAAGCTGAGGAAAGATATGAGAGGTTAATTTTGATGGAGGCAAGTTTCTGGAGACGTTTCGCTGGGTGTACGAATGTTGAGCCATCTCTAGTGGGATGCACTATTTGGGGTGAACATAGAAAAGAATGTTTCGTGCATTATAAAGGAGTATAGACTAGTTGAAGGTTCTTTTATAATCTCCTATGTTAATTCTAGAAAAAAAACTATAAATTCCTATATTAATCGAAAGAAAACTAGAATCTCTCGTATTAATCGGAAAAAGAGTAAATCATGGCTGCCTATTAGTTTAATCTACGGCTTGTGTTAAGTTTTATCTGCCCAACACTAAACGCCACTTAGTTAGACACCCAACATGATACGACAAAGTTTGGAAACACGAACTTAGTGCAAATCCATCGATCAATCTAAATTGGAACTAATTTGGAATAGGATCTTAATTAGTAGCATCAACCATGAGTAAGAAATATAGCAGTATCCGAGTAGAAATACCATGGTATCCAAATAATTTTGGCATTCAAATATATATAAAGAAAAGTGTGATATCGAAAGACATAAATTCAGAAATAAATTAGAACATCAAAATTTTGAAGCTCCCTATTTCAAAACATGTGGAGTACAGTTTAGAATTATTCATAAACAATTTTTTATGCATAATATAAAATTGAACACTAAATTATGAAAAGGCATCACTGAAAAAATTTTTGCCCATGCTGATGCTCTGATTGATGACTAGTTCTATTAGTTAATGATCCCGATTTCTTTATTCCGTGAACTGTCGCCATGACACTAGTCCTACTTTTTATCACTGGACGGAGGAGAAAGGGGATAATACTTTAGCTTACTGATTTATGAAAGCTTGATATGGAGTAGTGTAAGAGTCCGTGCAATAACAAAGTTCACTACTTATTCTTTCTCTTATCTATATTATCTAGAGTAAACAACAAAGTCAGCATGTACAATATCTATCTCTAAAGGTTGTCTTGAAAGTAAGCAATAAAGCCAGCATGCAATAAAAGTTAATTTGTACAACAACACTGGCTTTTAGCTAGCGATAGCACATATGTTCCCGTACGATACTTGCTACTAAATAAGAGCTGACTCTCTTCTCTCTCTCTTTTCTCACTCTTTCATATAGGACAAAGCTGATATGTACATGCTAAGAGTACGCTGAGGTGGTCTTATTGTACATGCCCCAATACACCCTCTGGTCATAAATACATGTCATTTTGGATTACGTCCAGTCAAATTTTTGGGACTTTGACTATCAATATCTTTTTAAATATTTAGATTGATACATAAAAATTATATGTATAGATTTACTTTGAAAATTACTTTTATAATATTATAATATTGTTGAGGTTTTATAAATATATTGTAATATAAATTTTTGGTTAACGTTGCGTTTTGGAGACTATGTCAATATCCAAAACGACATGATTTATGACCGGACTGAGTATTATTTTGCCTATTCGTCTTTCTTTTTTTTTCATTGTTTGTTTTTAAATTTAGGAAAAAGTCCATCTTTAATTCTCAACTCTTGCCGCAGTTTAAATTTAGTTATTTAAGTGCAAAATCGGGTAGAACTCATCCCCTCTTTCCTTCTTTATTCAAGAGTAATCTTGGCTTCTTCTCGATGATGTCCCTGTGAGTGAAGCAGTACTCCTCTTCCGTAGTGAATCCTGAAATAGAATAATATATTAGACAAAAACGACTGTCAAAATCGGGGCAAATTATCTAAAGCTTGTTTTGTAGGTAGATTTGGGTGACGTGGTGCTAATATGAATTCTCGCTGTTATATTCTTCGATATTAGGAATCCTACTTCTTCCGCACGCTAAAAGGAGGAATTGAATAGAAGCTCCGCCTTCTTCTTTAATCCCAGCAACCACCCCCGACAAGCTTCACTGCACACTCGGATGAGTTCCAGCCAAGGCCGCCATGTCCTTTGAATGTGGCCTCGGTTTCCCTTACCCCTGATGAGGACATCACTATGACGGATATACTCATGACCTTACCTCTACCACCTCCTATGCAAGGTCCTATCACAAGGGCACGCTCACGACAGCTAAATCAACAGGTGAACTCGTTTCTCGGGTGGCATAATTATATTTTAGAGGATAGACCACTGCATAATAATGTGCTTGTGCTTAGGAATCATGGCTTAGAGCTACAAGGACGTCATTCCTCATCACTACAAGCTAGAGTACAAGGTATTTCCGAGAAGGAAGCCAAAACGTTCACCCAGGAGCAGTTCACCTTCAACTGTCCATAACTTTTGCATACGGAGTCCGTTCGGAATGCGTGAGTACTTGATTAAAAGATAAATTCGTGCTCTTTCCAACGGATCTGGCCTCATCATCAAATTCCACTCGAGCTGGCCACAGCAGTCAAAATAGTGCGACGATCTCTGTCTTTTAGGGTGCTGTGCCACCATAATTTTGGGCTGAGTTCCCATGTAATTAAAGTGGCGTGAGACCAACTCCTAGCAGCCATCCTTGGCTATATATATTGGACAAGCCCCTATCTATCTCCTTAGGTTTTGATTTGAGAATAGTTACCCATGTGTGGAACTTTATCCTTGTTCTCCTGACTCGGCTAGAGCGGCGATAAACAAGTTTGAAACCTCAACTTGAGTGTGTGCTTCATCCTTGTTCTTGCTAGTTCTTCGATTGCTCGCAACAATAGACCTTCGTGGTCGGTCATCCGTGTTCTTGGCACGGTTGATAACGACGAGGAGTGTGGTTTAGCGATTGCGGCGCTTATCCTTGTGTGGTTCGTAGCCGGATCGTCAAAGTCATCCTCCGCCAAATCGAAGTTATCCCCTCACCGGAAGATCGGGCCGTCTTGTGCGCATCATTTGGTATCAGAGCAACGGTTGACCGGTGAGTTCTTGTATCTAGTTTAGTTGTTTCATTTCGTTTCTCCTAGAGTCCAGAAAATTTGCCCCACAAAAAAATTGTTCTCCGCTGTCCAAACCCTTTTGTGCCTTTCAATTAGTTAATTTTGTTTTTGCTAAATTGAGTTTGCGTCCGTTCTAGTATTGTCTTGTTGCTGTTCATCTTGTTCATCTCCCCACATCAAAATCCATTCCTAAAGTCCAAAAAAAAAATCCATCTCGGGCAGAATCTGTCCATCTCTGCAACCACCACCAAAAACACCATAAATCACACTTCCCTTATCCTTTTTGAGTGAAACCAAAAAGAGCCGATCCGTGACTTAGTATTCTATGTTGATACCAATTTTCACATCCATACTTACAAGCACGAGAAATCTGTGAATGTTTCAATAAGACCTAATTGCTGTCCTGAAATCTGCATCTGTGTGCAATTGAAAAATTCGTGCAAAATTCTCAGTTGAATTTCAGAACGTTTGTCCAAAAGGAAAGTTGTTGCAAAAGCCATCAGGAAGAAAAAAAAAAAAAAAAGAATCTTTGAAAAAGGCACTTGACCGGCAAAATACCGACCTGTGTCGGTGAATGCAAATCAACAAAATACAAAGTTAGATCCATCTTGTGCTCCCAAGTTGCAAATTGCATATGCTTGAATTTTGTTGTGTTTATCACTTGTATCCACTGCCATATCTTTTGTTTTAGCCTAATATCCATCTTTGTTTGATCAGCAACATAGGCTAATTGCTAGTTTCGAACACTTATTCAATTCTATGCAAATTCTGAAATTGGCTGATTGTTTTCCTTTGCTACACATTATAAAGCCTTTCCGAGCTCCACTTTCTACTAACCATACAGGTGATAAGCCTTGCAATCGCTTTACTCACACTTGAGATCGGTTTATCACGAACCAGCCACCGGATTGCACCCCTTGCTGCACTTGTAAGAATTGGTAAGAGCTTGGTGAGAGCAAGAGAAAGAGACACTTGATCTTTTCAGCAAGTAGTAGTGATAGGGAACTATATACTTTTGTGTGTTTCCTTGTTTATTGCTAACCATGGCAGATGACAATGGAAGCATTGAGGAAAACCAAGCTGAAATTCTCACACCTCGCTCGAGAGGAATCATGCAACACTTGACACGATTGCTCAACACACATGCCGAGAACTACGACAATGCTATGGCTGAGATCAACAACAACCTTGCAACACTTAATGATCGTGTTGATCGTCTTGGTGGACGACAACCACGACATCTTGCCAATCAAGCCAATTATGCACCAAGGCAAAATGGAGCACTAGGACGCCGTACCACACTTGATGCCCGCCTTGGACAAATGGGGTAGAAGAAGAGAACAATTGCGTTCTTGATACAAGGGACGATGATATTTTTAACCTCCACAATGATCATGATGATCGGCGCCGACACAATCAACAAGGTATGGGTAGAAATCAGCGTGAAGAACGGAGGTACATGATGATCCATTAGGAAAGATTAAATTTACCATGCCTCCATTTGTTTGGAAAGTTCGATCCTAATGAATATATTAATTGGGAGATAGCAGTAGACAAAGAATTTGCAAAGTATGACTTATCTGAAAATCAAAAGATTAGTGCCGTAGTCAAAGTGTTAACGTCAGATGCAATATATTGGTGGAAGCATATATCTAGACATGATAAAGAACCTAAAACTTGGAATGCCATGAAAAAACTTATGAGAGATGATTATGTTCCTGAATATGTTCTTTGAATATTTGCGTACTAAACTTCAACGCTTAAAACAGGGTTCTAAAACTGTTATAGAATACTATCATGACTTCCAAAATTGTTTGCTGCGTTGTGGTTTACAAGAATGTGAAGAAGCTACTGAGCTTAGGTTCATACGTGGACTTAATCATGAAATTCAGGATGTTCTTGTTGATCAAACATTTAGTTTTCTTTCAGACTTGATTAAATATGCTTGTAGAGTGAAAACATGCTTCTTGAATCTTTGAAAGAGTCTTTAGCATCATTTGAGGTACCAATTGTTGCACCTTCTGTCGTAGCTAACATTTTGCAGAAAAGTGAGCACCATCGAGATAAGGATGTAGAAGAAAATGTGTAGAAGGACTCTTTCTTTGCTGCCCCATTCAATGCGTGAAGAGTTGGAAATTGATGTTGCACCTACAACCACCGAGAAAGATTTAGAAGGTAATGTAAAAGGTATGGACTGTATGATGGAGAAAATCATTTTGAAGAGATAAAACGCACATGAATCATGCTATCGTAGAGCAACTATTTATACAACCCATTGCTGATTTTCTTTTAATACATGATGATTTGCATGTTATTCCTTTTGATAAAGAAGAGTTGTGTGATAATGCTTCACTTATATTCACACCACAACTAGTGAATGAACATGAAACTTTTATATTTGAACTAAATGCTTGCAATAAAGATAAACATGTCATTCATATTGCCAAGAAAGAAGATGAGCTTAAATTGATGTCTTCTTTAAATACTTTAGGTTACATTGAATTTGATGTTCGTGTGATCTAGATAGTTTTCAAGAAAGGAGTGTTTGGGTGATTGTGATTCTCGAGCCATTTATTTGATCACAAAAGATATGCATGTTGCTTTGCTCTTTGTCGCAACTAACATTCTACAGAGAATGTGATGGAGTCGAGGACGACTCCAATTCAACAAAGGAAGAATGATGAGACCATGCTCATCCCGGATATGACCAATGCTATATCGGTTTGGCGACACTTCATGGCATCCTCTGCATCGTCTACATCTACAAGGATGGTCGTATCTACATGTCTTTACCGATCCCCACCAGGGCCAAGTCGATCACACAGATCACTTCGTCCTCCACCTTGGCCGCCTCCCATGCTTGATGGTGTATTCAAGAAAGGCATATCTCCAACTCTTCATATTTGAAGCCATATTTTGGAGAGAACGATGAGCTTGAGTCGAGGACGACTCAAATGCAAGAAGGGGAGGATGATGAGGACATCACTATGACGGATACACTCATGACCTTACCTCCACCACCTCCTATGCAAGGTCCTATCACAAGGGCACGCTCACGACAGCTAAATCAACAGGTGAACTCGTTTCTCGGGTGGCATAATTATATTTTAGAGGATAGACCACTGCATAATAATGTGCTTGTGCTTAGGAATCATGGCTTAGAGCTACAAGGACGTCATTCCTCATCACTACAAGCTAGAGTACAAGGTATTCCCGAGAAGGAAGCCAAAACGTCCACCCAGGAGCAGTCCACCTTCAACTGTCCATAACTTTTGCATACGGAGTCCGTTCGGGATGAGTGAGTACTTGATTAAAAGATAAATTCGTGCTCTTTCCAACGGATCTGGTCTCATCATCAAATTCCACTCGACCTGGCCACAGCAGTCAAAAAGTGCGACAGTCTCTGTCTTTTAGGTGCTGTGCCACCATAATTTTGGGCTGAGTTCCCATGTAATTAAAGTGGCGTGAGACCAACTCCTAGCAGCCATCCTTGGCTATATATATTGGACAAGCCCTATCTATCTCCTTAGGTTTTGATTTGAGAATAGTTACCTATGTGTGAAACTTTATCCTTGTTCTCTTGACTCGGCTAGAGCAGCGATAAACAAGTTTCAAACCTCAACTTGAGTGTGTGCTTCATCCTTGTTCTTGCTAGTTTTTCGATTGCTCGCAAGAATAGACCTTCGTGGTCAGGTCATCCGTGTTCTTGCACGGTTGATAACGACGAGGTGTGGTTTAGCGATTGCGGCGCTTATCCTTGTGTGGTTCGTGGCGGATCGTCAAAGTCATCCTCCGCCAAATCGAGTTATCCTCACCGGAAGATCGGGCCGTCTTGTGCGCATCATTTGGTATCGAGCAACGGTTGACCGGTGAGTTCTTGTATCTAGTTTAGTTGTTTCATTTCGTTTCTCCTAGAGTCCGAAAATTTGCCCCACAAAAAATTGTTCTCCACTGTCCAAACCCTTTTGTGCCTTTCAATTAGTTAATTTTGTTTTTGCTAAATTGAGTTTGCGTCCGTTCTAGTATTGTCTTGTTGCTGTTCATCTTGTTCATCTCCCCACATCAAAATCCATTCCTAAAGTCCAAAAAAAAAATCCATCTCGGGCAGAATCTGTCCATCTCTGCAACCACCACCAAAAACACCATAAATCACACTTCCCTTATCCTTTTGAGTGAAACCAAAAGAGCCGATCCGTGACTTAGTATTCTATGTTGATACCAATTTTCACATCCATACTTACAAGCACGAGAAATCTGTGAATGTTTCAATAAGACCTAATTGCTGTCCGAAATCGCATCTGTGTGCAATTGAAAAATTCGTGCAAAATTCTCGATTGAATTTCAGAACGTTTGTCCAAAAGGAAAGTTGTTGCAAAAGCCATCAGGAAGAAAAAAAAAAAAAAAAGAATCTTTGAAAAAGGCACTTGACCGGCAAAATACCGACCTGTTTATGCAGTGAGCAAAATCAACAAAATACAAAGTTGGATCCATCTTGTGCTCCCAAGTTGCAAATTGCATATGCTTGAATTTTGTTGTGTTTATCACTTGTATCCACTGCCATATCTTTTGTTTTAGCCTAATATCCATCTTTGTTTGATCAACAACATAGGCTAATTGCTAGTTTGAACACTTATTCAATTCTATGCAAATTCAAATTGGTGATTGTTTTCCTTTGCTACACATTATAAAGCCTTTCCGAGCTCCACTTTCTACTAACCATACAGGTGATAAGCCTTGCAATCGCTTTACTCACACTTGAGATCGGTTTATCACGAACCAGCCACCGGATTGCACCCCTTGCTGCACTTGTAAGAATTGGTAAGAGCTTGGTGAGAGCAAGAGAAAGAGACACTTGATCTTTTCAGCAAGTAGTAGTGATAGGGAACTATATACTTTTGTGTGTTTCCTTGTTTATTGCTAACCATGGCAGATGACAATGGAAGCATTGAGGAAAACCAAGCTGAAATTCTCACACCTCGCTCGAGAGGAATCATGCAACACTTGACACGATTGCTCAACACACATGCTGAGAACTACGACAATGCTATGGCTGAGATCAACAACAACCTTGCAACACTTAATGATCGTGTTGATCGTCTTGGTGGACGACAACCACGACATGCTGCCAATCAAGCCAATTATGCACCAAGGCAAAATGGAGCACTAGGACGCCGTACCACACTTGATGCCCGCCCTTGGACAAATGGGGTAGAAGAAGAGAACAATTGCGTTGCTGATACAAGGGACGATGATATTTTTAACCTCCACAATGATCATGATGATCGGCGCCTTCGACACAATCAACAAGGTATGGGTAGAAATCGGCGTGAAGAACGGAGGTACATGATGATCCATTAGGAAAGATTAAATTTACCATGCCTCCATTTGCTGGAAAGTTCGATCCTAATGAATATATTAATTGGGAGATAGCAGTAGACAAAGAATTTGCAAAGTATGACTTATCTGAAAATCAAAAGATTAGTGCCGCAGTCAAAGTGTTAACGTCAGATGCAATATATTGGTGGAAGCATATATCTAGACATGATAAAGAACCTAAAACTTGGAATGCCATGAAAAACTTATGAGAGATGATTATGTTCTGAATATGTTCTTTGAATATTTGCGTACTAAACTTCAACGCTTAAAACAGGGTTCTAAAACTGTTATAGAATACTATCATGACTTCCAAAATTGTTTGTCTGCGTTGTGGTTTACAAGAATGTGAAGAAGCTACTGAGCTTAGGTTCATACGTGGACTTAATCATGAAATTCGTGATGTTCTTGTTGATCAAACATTTAGTTTTCTTTCGCACTTGATTAAATATGCTTGTAGAGTGAAAACATGCTTCTTGAATCTTTGAAAGAGTCTTTAGCATCATTTGAGGTACCAATTGTTGCACCTTCATCGTAGCTAACATTTTGCGAGAAAAGTGAGCACCATCGAGATAAGGATGTAGAAGAAAATGTGTAGAAGGACTCTTTCTTTGCTGCCCATTAAACGTGAAGAGTTGGAAATTGATGTTGCACCTACAACCACCGAGAAAGATTTAGAAGGTAATGTAAAAGGTATGGACTGTATGATGGAGAAAATCATTTTGAAGAGATAAAACTGCACATGAATCATGCTATCGTAGAGCAACTATTTATACAACCCATTGCTGATTTTCTTTTAATACATGATGATTTGCATGTTATTCCTTTTGATAAAGAAGAGTTGTGTGATAATGCTTCACTTATATTCACACCACAACTAGTGAATGAACATGAAACTTTTATATTTGAACTAAATGCTTGCAATAAAGATAAACATGTCATTCATATTGCCAGTAAAGAAGATGAGCTTAAATTGATGTCTTCTTTAAATACTTTAGGTTACATTGAATTTGATGTTCTGTGTGATCTAGATAGTTTTCAAGAAAGGGAGTGTTTGGGTGATTGTGATTCTCGAGCCATTTATTTGATCACAAAAGATATGCATGTTGCTTTGCTCTTTGTCGCAACTAACATTCTACAGGAGAATGTGATGGAGTCGAGGACGACTCCAATTCAACAAAGGAAGAATGATGAGACCATGCTCATCCTGGATATGACCAATGCTATATCAGTTTGGCGACACTTCATGGCATCCTCTGCATCGTCTACATCTACAAGGATGGTCGTATCTACATGTCTTTACCGATCCCCACCAGGGCCAAGTCGATCACACAGATCACTTCGTCCTCCACCTTGGCCGCCTCCCATGCTTGATGGTGTATTCAAGAAAGGCATATCTCCAACTCTTCATATTTGAAGCCATATTTTGGAAAGAACGATGAGCTTGAGTCGAGGACGACTCAAATGCAAGAAGGGGAGGATGATGAGGACATCACTATGACGGACACACTCATGACCTTACCTCCACCACCTCCTATGCAAGGTCCTATCACAAGGGCACGCTCACGACAGCTAAATCAACAGGTGAACTCGTTTCTCGGGTGGCATAATTATATTTTAGAGGATAGACCACTGCATAATAATGTGCTTGTGCTTAGGAATCATGGCTTAGAGCTACAAGGACGTCATTCCTCATCACTACAAGCTAGAGTACAAGGTATTCCCGAGAAGGAAGCCAAAACGTCCACCCAGGAGCAGTCCACCTTCAACTGTCCATAACTTTTGCATACGGAGTCCGTTCGGGATGAGTGAGTACTTGATTAAAAGATAAATTCGTGCTCTTTCCAACGGATCTGGTCTCATCATCAAATTCCACTCGAGCTGGCCACAGCAGTCAAAAAAGTGCGACAGTCTCTGTCTTTTAGGGTGCTGTGCCACCATAATTTTGGGCTGAGTTCCCATGTAATTAAAGTGGCGTGAGACCAACTCCTAGCAGCCATCCTTGGCTATATATATTGGACAAGCCCCTATCTATCTCCTTAGGTTTTGATTTGAGAATAGTTACCTATGTGTGAAACTTTATCCTTGTTCTCTTGACTCGGCTAGAGCAGCAGTAAACAAGTTTCGAAACCTCAACTTGAGTGTGTGCTTCATCCTTGTTCTTGCTAGTTTTTCGATTGCTCGCAAGAATAGACCTTCGTGGTCAGGTCATCCGTGTTCTTGGCACGGTTGATAACGACGAGGGGTGTGGTTTAGCGATTGCAGGCGCTTATCCTTGTGTGGTTCGTAGCCGGATCGTCAAAGTCATCCTCCGCCAAATCGAAGTTATCCCCTCACCGGAAGATCGGGCCGTCTTGTGCGCATCATTTGGTATCAGAGCAACGGTTGACCGGTGAGTTCTTGTATCTAGTTTAGTTGTTTCATTTCGTTTCTCCTAGAGTCCAGAAAATTTGCCCCACAAAAAATTGTTCTCCATTGTCCAAACCCTTTTGTGCCTTTCAATTAGTTAATTTTGTTTTTGCTAAATTGAGTTTGCGTCCGTTCTAGTATTGTCTTGTTGCTGTTCATCTTGTTCATCTCCCACATCAAAATCCATTCCTAAAGTCCAAAAAAAATCCATCTCGGCAGAATCTGTCCATCTCTGCAACCACCACCAAAAACACCATAAATCACACTTCCCTTATCCTTTTGAGTGAAACCAAAAGAGCCGATCCGTGACTTAGTATTCTATGTTGATACCAATTTTCACATCCATACTTACAAGCACGAGAAATCTGTGAATGTTTCAATAAGACCTAATTGCTGTCCTGAAATCTGCATCATGTGCAATTGAAAATTCGTGCAAAATTCTCGTTGAATTTCAGAACGTTTGTCCAAAAGGAAAGTTGTTGCAAAAGCCATCAGGAAGAAAAAAAAGAAAAAAAGAATCTTTGAAAAAGGCACTTGACCGGCAAAAATACCGACCTGTTTGTCGGTGAATGCAAATCAACAAAATACAAAGTTGGATCCATCTTGTGCTCCCAAGTTGCAAATTGCATATGCTTGAATTTTGTTGTGTTTATCACTTGTATCCACTGCCATATCTTTTGTTTTAGCCTAATATCCATCTTTGTTTGATCAGCAACATAGGCTAATTGCTAGTTTGAACACTTATTCAATTCTATGCAAATTCGAAATTGGTGATTGTTTTCCTTTGCTACACATTATAAAGCCTTTCCGAGCTCCACTTTCTACTAACCATACAGTGATAAGCCTTGCAATCGCTTTACTCACACTTGAGATCGGTTTATCACGAACCACCACCGGATTGCACCCCTTGCTGCACTTGTAAGAATTGGTAAGAGCTTGGTGAGAGCAAGAGAAAGAGACACTTGATCTTTTCAGCAAGTAGTAGTGATAGGGAACTATATACTTTTGTGTGTTTCCTTGTTTATTGCTAACCATGGCAGATGACAATGGAAGCATTGAGGAAAACCAAGCTGAAATTCTCACACCTCGCTCGAGAGGAATCATGCAACACTTGACACGATTGCTCAACACACATGCTGAGAACTACGACAATGCTATGGCTGAGATCAACAACAACCTTGCAACACTTAATGATCGTGTTGATCGTCTTGGTGGACGACAACCACGACATGCTGCCAATCAAGCCAATTATGCACCAAGGCAAAATGGAGCACTAGGACGCCGTACCACACTTGATGCCCGCCCTTGGACAAATGGGGTAGAAGAAGAGAACAATTGCGTTGCTGATACAAGGGACGATGATATTTTTAACCTCCACAATGATCATGATGATCGGCGCCTTCGACACAATCAACAAGGTATGGGTAGAAATCAGCGTGAAGAACGGGAGGTACATGATGATCCATTAGGAAAGATTAAATTTACCATGCCTCCATTTGCTGGAAAGTTCGATCCTAATGAATATATTAATTGGGAGATAGCAGTAGACAAAGAATTTGCAAAGTATGACTTATCTGAAAATCAAAAGATTAGTGCCGCAGTCAAAGTGTTAACGTCAGATGCAATATATTGGTGGAAGCATATATCTAGACATGATAAAGAACCTAAAACTTGGAATGCCATGAAAAAACTTATGAGAGATGATTATGTTCCTGAATATGTTGCTGAATATTTGCGTACTAAACTTCAACGCTTAAAACAGGGTTCTAAAACTGTTATAGAATACTATCATGACTTCCAAAATTGTTTGCTGCGTTGTGGTTTACAAGAATGTGAAGAAGCTACTGAGCTTAGGTTCATACGTGGACTTAATCATGAAATTCAGGATGTTCTTGTTGATCAAACATTTAGTTTTCTTTCAGACTTGATTAAATATGCTTGTAGAGCTGAAAACATGCTTGCTGAATCTTTGAAAGAGTCTTTAGCATCATTTGAGGTACCAATTGTTGCACCTTCTGTCGTAGCTAACATTTTGCAGAAAAGTGAGCACCATCGAGATAAGGATGTAGAAGAAAATGTGTAGAAGGACTCTTTCTTTGCTGCCCCATTCGTACGTGAAGAGTTGGAAATTGATGTTGCACCTACAACCACTGAGAAAGATTTAGAAGGTAATGTAAAAGGTATGGACTGTACAGATGGAGAAAATCATTTTGAAGAGATAAAACTGCACATGAATCATGCTATCGTAGAGCAACTATTTATACAACCCATTGCTGATTTTCTTTTAATACATGATGATTTGCATGTTATTCCTTTTGATAAAGAAGAGTTGTGTGATAATGCTTCACTTATATTCACACCACAACTAGTGAATGAACATGAAACTTTTATATTTGAACTAAATGCTTGCAATAAAGATAAACATGTCATTCATATTGCCAGTAAAGAAGATGAGCTTAAATTGATGTCTTCTTTAAATACTTTAGGTTACATTGAATTTGATGTTCTGTGTGATCTAGATAGTTTTCAAGAAAGGGAGTGTTTGGGTGATTGTGATTCTCGAGCCATTTATTTGATCACAAAAGATATGCATGTTGCTTTGCTCTTTGTCGCAACTAACATTCTACAGGAGAATGTGATGGAGTCGAGGACGACTCCAATTCAACAAAGGAAGAATGATGAGACCATGCTCATCCTGGATATGACCAATGCTATATCAGTTTGGCGACACTTCATGGCATCCTCTGCATCGTCTACATCTACAAGGATGGTCGTATCTACATGTCTTTACCGATCCCCACCAGGGCCAAGTCGATCACACAGATCACTTCGTCCTCCACCTTGGCCGCCTCCCATGCTTGATGGTGTATTCAAGAAAGGCATATCTCCAACTCTTCATATTTGAAGCCATATTTTGGAGAGAACGATGAGCTTGAGTCGAGGACGACTCAAATGCAAGAAGGGGAGGATGATGAGGACATCACTATGACGGATACACTCATGACCTTACCTCCACCACCTCCTATGCAAGGTCCTATCACAAGGGCACGCTCACGACAGCTAAATCAACAGGTGAACTCGTTTCTCGGGTGGCATAATTATATTTTAGAGGATAGACCACTGCATAATAATGTGCTTGTGCTTAGGAATCATGGCTTAGAGCTACAAGGACGTCATTCCTCATCACTACAAGCTAGAGTACAAGGTATTCCCGAGAAGGAAGCCAAAACGTCCACCCAGGAGCAGTCCACCTTCAACTGTCCATAACTTTTGCATACGGAGTCCGTTCGGGATGAGTGAGTACTTGATTAAAAGATAAATTCGTGCTCTTTCCAACGGATCTGGTCTCATCATCAAATTCCACTCGAGCTGGCCACAACAGTCAAAAAAGTGCGACAGTCTCTGTCTTTTAGGGTGCTGTGCCACCATAATTTTGGGCTGAGTTCCCATGTAATTAAAGTGGCGTGAGACCAACTCCTAGCAGCCATCCTTGGCTATATATATTGGACAAGCCCTATCTATCTCCTTAGGTTTTGATTTGAGAATAGTTACCTATGTGTGAAACTTTATCCTTGTTCTCTTGACTCGGCTAGAGCGTGCGAAGAACAAGTTTCGAAACCTCAACTTGAGTGTGTGCTTCATCCTTGTTCTTGCTAGTTTTTCGATTGCTCGCAAGAATAGACCTTCGTGGTCAGGTCATCCGTGTTCTTGGCACGGTTGATAACGACGAGGGGTGTGGTTTAGCGATTGCAGGCGCTTATCCTTGTGTGGTTCGTAGCCGGATCGTCAAAGTCATCCTCCGCCAAATCGAAGTTATCCCCTCACCGGAAGATCGGGCCGTCTTGTGCGCACCACCCCCCCTCCCCCATCACCATCTTCTTCTTCCCCACAGGAGTGCTCATTGTAGTGCAATTTTCCTCCTCCCTGTCATGTCAACGTTGTGCTTGTGCTCACCGTGCTACCATCTTGTCGATCCTGTTAAATCTGGTGTCCCAAAACCATCCACGCCACATCGTATTCTAGGTTCTCCTCTACGTTTTCCCTCAATTGATTTCACATTTCATGCATAGGAGCACAATGCCACCGTCGTCTTCCCCAAAGCTAGCCGAAACCACCGCCATCGCCGTCAATACCATCTAGTGACCTCCAAGCCAACTCCTTCCTCCTCAAGCAACGTCTAGCCTTCCTCTTTCATCCCCAATCCTTGATTTGAGCCCCTCTTCGCCCCATGTCGCCTCCACCAATGAGTCATCCTCTCCACCTTAGGTCTCCATAGCCTAGCTTTCTCGGTTCATCCCGGCCTTCATCATTCACACCAGTGAGTTCCCCACATCATGTAATTTCTCATGACACGCTCATAGTTGAGATTTAGCCCTCGGTTCATAGCGACTGTTGTAGAAGTGTCGCTCTACCACCATGGCGCAACAGCCTACCAGCCATAGACCACTTCCGATAGTGCTCATGCCACCCACGAGTTAACCTTGGTTGCAGCCATCCGTTTTGATGCTCTTTGGCCACCACTTTCTCCTTTTCTGGTCGGTATTGAGCTCATCGTTGCCTCCCATGGTGCTACCCTGCTCTCCCTCTCTCTTGTTTGCTTATGTGGGGAAGAATATGCAGAGGCAGTGCCAGACAAATGGGCCTATGAACAAGGGAGAGAAAGAGGAGAAGATAGAACAAGAAGCTATTTAGGGGCTGACTTGTGAGCCGTGGACGCTATGTCAGCTTAGATACCGAGTAGGATGACATATCACCTAAAACCGCCTTCAAAACCAGGCTCAGGGCATCATTTAATTTGCACTGGTTTTAACATATGAGGATGAGTTTAATCTAGTTTTGCACTTGAGGGATCAAAATTAAATTAGGCAAGAGTTGATGAATTAAAGATGGATTTTTTTGTTTAATTTAATAAAAAAATTTGAGCATCCGCAAGTCCCCCACTCCATAGTCAACGGGTACAGTATGGTTACTAGCTTGGATCTCTCGGTTCGTTGCCAACCTTGCGCGTAGCATTCTTTTCTCTGGCTACAAGGAAGGAGAAAAGGTACGTGTGCATAGGGGTGGGAAGTCAGTTAATTTGGTTTTATCGATTCGATTTATTTGGTTTTAAAAAAATGGTTTTTGAGAATTGTAAACCAAGCCGAACCGAACAAATTCAAAAATCGAACTGAATTAACCGAACAAATTCTGTTTGGTTAATTCGGGTTTTTTGGAAAACCGAATTTCCTCAAGAGCTCTAAAAGGCGTGCTCGGAGTTCATCAGAAGTCGCCGGCCGAAGGAAGCGCCGCCTCCGATATGCATCGTGTCATGTAGGCAAAAAAGAGCTAAGCTTACTGGTTTCCATGAAAACATTCCAGGCTTCCAGCAGACGACTTCAACTCATTGAGGAAAAAACAAAAGTAAAGAGGGCCAGTGGTTCTTGGACCTCGCAGAGCATGCGATGGTATGCAGCGTAGATGGTTGGCATGCGGGAGACAATGTATGCGTCCGTCTCATCTTTGCGATACCAAAGGCCGAAATCGCCGTAGGCGGAACGCACCTTCCATCGTGCGGCACACTGCTCAGCTCCTGCGGGAGAGCGGGGGTTGTTGAGGAGCGCTCCACAGGTGGTGGCCGCGGCTAGCTCGGCGTCGGTGCCCTTGGCGCGCTCGAAGAGAGAGAGAGAGCTATGGCGAAGCAGCTCCATGGGGGTTGGGGAGAGGAGGTCGGAGGGGGCCGCCGGGCTGGGGCGAGGAGATCGGAGGAAGGCTCCACTGCTGCTTGGCCCATGGGGAATCGATTCGAATGGCAGAAATGGGGGGTTTGGTCGGCTAGTTGGCAATTGGATCTGGCGTGACACCGTGGCGTACTCGGTAATTTCGTTTTCGGTATAATCGGTTCATGGGAACATGAAACCGAACCGAAACCCATAAACCGAATAGTATTGAAATACAAACCGAACCAAAAGCCGAAAATCGAAAAAACCGAATTATCGGTTCGGTTCAGTTTGGTTTTTCGGTTTCGGTTTATATTTGTCCACCCCTACGTGTGCATGTTTGTGGGACTTCAGAACCGCGTGATGGTTAGACAAGCATCTACTACCACTATCCATGGTCTCCTAAAATAAATCTTAATGAAAAGTGCTTGTGTCCTACAAGCATTGCGTTGAAGCTGTACAACCTCAGCCATTGCAACGACTGGAGCCTCAATTCCAACGAGATATGGTACCGCTACTCCCGGTATGAAATCCGTGCAATATCAACATTCTAAATTTTGGCCATCGATACATCTAAGTACTTAGAAACTATGTATATAATGGTGTTAACAAAGATTTTGATCTCAGCTAGCTGCATATCATTTTTTAATGCAACATAAGTAAGACATCAGATTCTTATAATATGGATGTGTCTATAAACAAACTCTGATGTTGCCACTACTTCTACACAAAAAGAAAAAGACAAATCTCCACACATGTCTCTAAAGAAAATGGCTAAAATTTTAATGGGGGAGAAGGATATATTTAGAGATTTTCTAGTTTACAGTGACAGGAGTAACCAACGTTTGTTTTCTGGTGTCATGATCAGAAATGCATACTGTATTTTTGTTTCAGACTGGCACGTACTACCAACCGTTTCCCTCTTCCATTCCTGTCTCTCTGTACGCTCTAACACAAAAACTTTGGCCGCATATAATTTAGTGTCACTAGTCACTTACCTTGGGACGATACATTTGCAAGTTTGGCACGGCGACCAACTAATAGTTATGGCTCAACAACCGTTAACGCTTAGGCTCCTTTTAATTGCTGTAGCCACTGTGCATGCTCGTCG
The DNA here is from genome assembly GCA_036346275.1 of Otatea glauca. Lineage (NCBI taxonomy): Eukaryota > Viridiplantae > Streptophyta > Magnoliopsida > Poales > Poaceae > Otatea > Otatea glauca. The sequence goes on along the minus strand of CM070721.1, from coordinate 42,742,411 downwards.
GATGTGTAAAGTGCCTTTTGCAAGATTTCTACTGGACCTCAGACTTCTCCAAAATTGTACAAGGTCCACGTAATCATTTAGTACTCATATAGAGAATTTTTTTAAATAATAATTTTTACAAAATACCCCTTTATTTTTACAAAAATATGTATTAGGTATAGGCTTTATGTCGCCAGTTGTATATTTTTGTAAAAAAAAATTAGAGGTATTGTTATTGTAAAATTATTAAAAAAATGTATTATTTAAAAAAAATCCTCATATAGAACCCATGATTTTCGTCCAATCTTGCAAAAATTGACCTGCTCCTTGGAACTCCTTTAGGCCCTATTTTGAATGTGAGAATTTTTTCTGAACCTTGCGTAGTGTTGTTTTGTTTGTATGCTATTTTTATGTCACATAAAGTGTTTACTTTACTTCCGTTGAATGTATAGTATTGTAGCATATCAAGCATCAACGAAATGACATTTCGTTCTAGCAGAAATTGAACTGTTTCCAAAATTCAGGTGTTCTATAAATAGGACTAAAATTTCGGCATTCCAAAGGGACTCCCCTAGTATTGATTTGTTTGTATGCCACTCGTAGATCTTTTTTATAGAAAATGATACTCCTAGATCTTAAAAACTGTTTACTTTACTTGGGTTGAGAATGTAGTACCGTAGGATATCAACATCCAGCCAATGGTCCTTTCCTTTAAAATTATTTCAGAAATCCCACGCTTCAAATGCGCTTCAAATTAATTGTGGTTGTTTGATTTGTCTCCTATTTATATGCTGTGAAAGAGCTAGCTAGTAGTAGTAATAGAACAAGTTAAACTTTTTATTGCCAGAAAACAGATCAATGTTTGATTTTATTTTGTCTTGTAGAAGTCCAAATCATTGTTGTAACATTCCAAAATTTGGATTTTAGAATGTTTGAATTTCAAAATTCACCATTTGCAATTTCTTTGAATTAATTTCAGCTTAATATGAATTTTCTATTTTCAAAAGGATTTAATTAGGCGAATCTATCCATCAAACATTAGATTTTCAGTTTTTGCTCGGTTCATTACGCTGCAAGGAATTTTTCTGTATTTTTGGAGATTTTTCTGAATTTATTTGATATTTATTTGAATTTATTTGCTTTTATTTGAAGTTCTGGAATTTCTTAATTCGGAAAATGTTTTATTTTCGCAAATTCCTTTTGGGCGAATCTCCATGCCCGCTTCCTTTTCCGCCGCTCGGTCCGCCCGACCTTCGCCTCGGCTCGCTCAGCTTCTTGCGCGATTTCACCACCGGCCGCTCACGCCGCCGCCGATCAGCGCCACGCCACGCGTGTGGCTGCGATCGCGCATCGTCGCTGCGCCGCGCCACGGAAACCCTAACGCGTCAATCCCGCGTCGCCGCCATCTCGGTTTCGAGTTTTGCGCGCCTCCGAGGCTATTTAAGCCGCCCACGCACCCACCGAGGTTCGCCTCCTCGCGCGCACCGCCGCCGCCTCAAGCCCCGCCGCCCGAGTCGCCTCGTCGCGAGATCTCGCTCGCCAGTTCCGCCGCCGTCCGAGCGCTTCTTCGCGCTTTTCTTCCTCGCGGTGAGTCTCCGCCGTTGGTTTTGTCCCGCGGACTTCGCGCCGCCTCTTCCTTTTTCCCCAAAACCCGAGCCGACCAGCTCTCTTCGCGCATTCGCGTCGTCTTCCCGCCTCGGCGTGTCGTGCCGCCGCCGCCCACCCCGCCGCTCGCCCGGCCGTCTTGCGCTGTCCAGCCGTCCGTCCGATCCGCCTGCCGCCGACTGCGCCGCGTGGGCGGCCCAGATCGGTCGCGTCGATCCGCCTCCGCCGCGTCGGCCACTGCCTCGCTCCGTGCGGCGCCGCGTCGGCCGCCTCGTGGCGGCCGCGTGGTGCCACGCCGACTAATCGCCGCGTGGCCACCACGTCAACGGGTTCGCCACGCCGGCGATCTCTCCTCGGTGGGCGCGATCCACCGTGGCCGTGTCTCGGCGCGTGGGTCCCACGTGTCGTGGCATTTCCTTTTCTTTTATTCTTTTCCAGAAATTCCAAAATTCCAGCCAATCACGTGATGCCACGTGTCGACTTTCTGAATTTTTCGATTTTTCCGATCGGGAATCTTCCAGAGCCCGCTTCTCCTTCGTTCGAGCTCCGATTCCAGTGATTCAAATTTCTAAATTCATCTAAATTCAAGATCTATCTTCCAGTACCATTCTTTTCAATTTTTGAATTTTATTTGAATTTGTTTTATTTATTTGCCTCGTTTCGCGTGTAGACGACGCAATCGAGATCGATCGAATCAACGATGAGGTAGAACCAGCAAGAGGCGCGAAGGCAAGTCTTCCTTGAACATATTGATCCCAAATTTTACGAAAATGATATGTTGTTTTTAAATTATGCATGCTTACTTTACACAATGTACTTTAAATGCGTTTTAGAGTATAGTTAAATTCCAGTTTGTTATACCCTCATTGGTATTGATCACGTCGAACCTTTGACACCCTAGATGATATATATACTAGCTACTTTATTTGGTGATATCCAGTAGATTAGCATGGAACGGTAGAATTGCTTAGTCCAGCTTAAGCGTTTCGGTATTGTGCCAATATGGGAATCATTTCAAATGTTGTTTAAACTTATTTGTGAGATTGCGGCAATTGGTGTTGCTGTTGTGATTTAAATGAATTAAAGTGGAAATGGTTTAGACCGGCGGATGGATGTTTGGCGGTGCGCGAAGCACGAGACCTTGGTATGTGAATGTTCCGCCTAGTCAATTAAGGACCGGCGTGTGTTACCATGGACCGAGCACTACCGTACAACCACAAGTCTATATGGGTACGACTGGCTAAATAATTTGTGCGTCTCATTATTAGCTTCGCCAACATTGGTGAGTGCGGATGTTGGCGGCGCAAGAGGGGCTTCAGATCTTGGGCGGCTAGAACCCTAACAATGTGAAACCTTAGCGGCGAGGTTAATAGTGGGGTTGTGCATTGTAAAGGCCTTGTCATGATCTCTCCGCCGACACACCAAAGGAAGTGTGTTAAGTGCATGGCAACAAGAGTCGATCATGTCTTGTGGGTAAAGTGTACACACTCTGCAGAGTTAAAACTACTTAAGTAGCCGTGCCCACGGTCAAGGGCAAAGCAGGCACGCTTGCACATTGTAGATTTTATGGTTTTGTTTTAAAGGAAAATGATGGTTTGGGAATCCGAGCGGATGGAACTCTCGGGTTATGGTTTGGCGGATGGAGCCACTGTAGATGGAACTCGCTTTAATTGTCATATCAAATTCAATTACTATGCTTTTACATTTTGTTCAAATGATGCTTTATGAAATTACTATTGGTATTTACGGATAAACTTTGCTTTATGCTAAAAGAGCCATATTATGCCTTCAATTGTTTAGCCTTGCATATAGTTATCATGCATCATGTTTCCAAGACTTGCGAGTACATTTTGTGCTCACCCTTGCAACATCCCCAACTTTCCACGTAAGAGTGTGTGGAAGGCGACTACGACTTCTACGCTTGTGGTTATGATGAAGGCGATCCGAATGCTAGGACGCGAACCCCATCGATTGCTGTTGGGCAAATGGATGGGCTTACTTACTTTGCTTTTGTTAATTCGTTTCCGCTGTTTCTTATTGAACTCTAGCTATGATGCTTCTTATTTGTAATAATTGGCCATAAGGCTAATACTCTTTTGCTTAATGAATATTATTTGATTCGTGATATGGATGTGTTGTCATCACTGTTTCACTGTGTGTGCTAGCTTTTCCTGGACTAGCACAGGTTATACACAGAGGGTTCGGATTTGGAAATCCGGTCCCGACAATTGTACTACTACTACTATAGTGCCCTGTCTTCCGGTTTCCTTTTCCCAGCACGTAATATATGATCTTTTCCTTTTCTAGAACGTTTGTTTCCTTTTCCTTAATTCCAGGATATTTGTTTCCTTTTCCTTGAGATGATGCTGGAGGTGGGGGAAGATCTGTTGTGGGCCACAGGGATGAGTTAGACACATTAAACAATGGCCATCGGATGTGGGTGAGTAAATCTGAGGAAAGATCTGAGAGGTTAATTTTGATGGAGGCGAGTTTCTGGGGACGTTTCGCTGGGTGCATGAAGGTTGAGCCATCTCTAGTGGGATGCATTATTTAGGGTGAACGTAGAAAAGAATGCTTAGGTGCATTATAAAGGGGTATAGATTATTGGTGCCAGACTCACAGTGAGATACTGAGATCCAATCTTTTTTCTTGCATGTGTTGACTCATGCTCTCTTAGATTACTCGATGTTGCATGCCATACATTTTGGCGTTTACCTCGTTGCTGGAGAGAGATGTTGTCGAGCATAGAAGTGACATAACGCAATTAAGTAGGTCTAATTTTGCCAGCCCCATCGGAGGGGAGGAGGACAAGGAGGAAGCCGGCTGGCCTCGCCGGCGGCACTTATGGTGGCTCTGCGGTTAGGGTTTCGAAGATAGCAAAGCAGATTAGAGGCACTGATGTGGCTCAACCAAACTTGTCAATACTTATACCATAGGCTATACCGATTTGACTCTTAAAATTGTACGTTCTGGTATCAATTCATACCGATGTATCGATTCGGGTTTAACATAATAATATATTTTATAAATATGCACATGTTTAATTATATATACACCAAATTTCACTCATAATATCACTCCAAAAACATAGTAGTAATATCAAATATAATATATAGTTCAATATATGATATTATTAATTTCGTAGGTATGACTGGTATTATATTGTATTGAAGCTGGTATGGCCAATATTGTTCGGTATCGAAGCTAGTATAACTGGTATTGACCGGCATCGAGTCGGTATGACTGGTATTGATTGGTACTGAAACCAATACGATACATATGACTATTTTGTACCGGTTTAGTTAACGAAATGGTACATACCGACTGATAACTATGGGCTCAATCATTTGATGAACAACGACATGGAGAATGGGAAGAAGAGCACTCCGAGGTCGAGCCGAGATGGAGGCACGACATCATCCAGCAGAAGAAGGTTGCACGTTAGGCGGAAGACTTGAAAGTTGAAGCGGACTCGCAAATACAGTTGAGAAGAGGATGCTTCGCTTCAACGGCCCGGATTAGGCCACACGCCGATCCGACGAACCAGTGACTTCCAAGTTCCAAAGGTCACACCGCACACAAGGAGAGGACAAAGCGTGTGCGATTCTGGGAAAACCACGAGGGCTCCCTGCTTAAAAGCCTGGATGCCAATGAATGGACGGTTGAACAAACACAGGAAGGAAGGAGAAAAGAAAAGAAAAGAAAAGAAGCCGGGCCAGGGCAGGCCAGCGCCACTGGAAAAGCGGCTGGGAGCTCCCAAAGTTGCCATTTCTCCAAACGTGAAAAGCCGGCACCAGTTGAACCGAACCTGTTTTTCACAGATCCAGTTAATAATGGTACAAGATCACAGAAAGAGAAGAGAAAGAGAAACAGCAGCTCATATTATAATGATCTATGATCTACCCCAGGAATGAAAAAAATACTCCTACAGTCAGTGTTAGGGCCCAGGCTGCAGGGAGTGGGATTCCAGTGGAGTTACTTTGGTACCCGTGTAGTTGTTAATTATTAAAAGAAATCCACACGTTAGTGTGAACCTAGTTAGGCTTGTAAACAAGCTGACCTCGAGCAAGTACGTCCTTTTAGGCTTGAGCTCAATAAAAGTTAGAGCCAAGCTCGAGTTAGAGTTCAGTCTAGACCCAGATTTGAGTTCGGCTTGATTCAAGCTCAAGCAGTCTCGAGTTTGGCTCAAATAACCTCGGTAATAATAAATAATTCAATATGTACTATTTTTTAACGATAAAAAATACTTAAGCTCGAACTCGGCTTGAGTATGGCTCTATAAGAGTTAATATATAGTAATATTTAACAAGTAATTTGTAAATTTACTAAGCTCCCGAGCTATTCCAGATCGGCTCGGTGAAGTTCGCGAGTTTAGGATCAAACTCGAGTTCAGCTAGTTTGGAGCTTGAACCGATCCAAACTCGAGCAGCTCGCGAGCCTTAAGCTTTTTTTACAACACGAAACCTAGTAGAAATGATAGGAATGTGGTTAGTTTGCTAGTTTGATATATTTCTAACAAATGTATTTTTTTTTGTAAATTTGGTCCTTTTCTTTCGAATGCAATTGCAAAACTAGTCACATCTCCAACAGTAGAAGCGATGGAAAGTGACACGTGTCACATTCCACGATTCCATGCCGCAGAAGCCGCTACCGGTCTCCCCTACCGTGATAGCTTCGATGACTTGTTGCAGTAGGGAAGAGCATCAGTAGCTTTCGCGGTTTGTGTCACCTTACAGCGCTTCCGCAATCGGGAATAAGGTTATTTTTATAATTGTGTTCAAAAGAAGACCAAATTTGCATAAAAAATTATACGCAAAGCTAGAAAAGTGATGATTTCCTTTTTATCAGCCATGTAAAAAAAATTTCTAGACTAATAATTCATCTGTTAATTTCGTCTATATTACAACCAAATATTTCAAAAAAAAAAAAAGCGCTACCGCTTCCGTCACTTCTATTAGTTTTTGCGAAGGTTTAATTTACTGCAACCAATTCTAAACCAAACATTTTTAGGGTTGACCGTCAATAGATAAAAATTATTAAGCTTGCAACGTGAGATTGATATTACTATATCCATTATGAAATATACTTTCATAATGTACAATATTTTTTTTATTTAAAACAACTTATTTTCTAGAAATTGATAGCCAAAATGTTAACTTGAAAACCGTGTTAATATCAACAATGACTTTTATTTAGAATCAAAGGAGTAACGGCCAAAGTTCTCTTTCAAGATTCAGTAACCAAGAGGTTACAGATTTTACTCAGGAAACGATTTTTTTTTTGCCTTAGCCCATTGTCACTATATTTTCGTAAAAAATAACTCAAGTATAATGAGAATTTCAATTTTAAGCGCAGAAGATCCGACTAGTAACGTGTGTCACCCGTCGTGGTCGAGTAGCTCAGGAGGTAGCAGAGTACGTGACAGGCAGGGCGACCGACCACGGTTGGCAGCTCGGTGTGCCGCATTGCCTAGTCTCCTCCCGTATTCTCACATTTCCTTCCACGCTCGTCCGATCTGCCATGGCGCCGATCACTTTTCGAGCTCTTCTAAAATGGAAGGATAAGTATGTCATCTGCATAGCCCTCCAAGCATACTAAAGAAGTCATTTTCGCAATTTCAAACGAAATAAGCCCATATTTATCAAAAATAAAATTTTTGAGGCTAGAAGTTTATATAAAGCAAGCGCCACACAAGGAAAGAAGCCCATATCTCTCTCTCTCTCTCCGCGTCTCTCTCACTGCACGTTCGCATTGCCACTGCCTGCCGACACCAGCAATGGCCGTCCACCCCGTGCAGCGGCATCGCGGGTTGCTTCCCCTGCTCCTCGTCGCCGCGCTGTGCCTCGCGGTGATGCCTTGCCTCGCGGACAAGAAGTCGTACCGCGCCATCTTCAGCTTTGGGGACTCGCTCTCCGACGCTGGCAACCTGATCGTCGACGGCGTGCCCAAGGCGCTCACCACCGCGCGTGCGCCCTACGGCATGACCTTCTTCGGCCGCCCCACTGGCCGCTGCTCCAACGGCCGCATCGTCGTCGACTTCCTAGGTACATTTAAGCGCCGTCCATGGCTTCCTCTGTCCTTACTCCTGCCTCGCCATCGCCATCCTTCTCTTTTCTTGGCCTTTTCGATTCGGAAACTGTATATTATATATGGACTTTTGCAATATCTAATAGAAATGTCTCTGTTATTAAAACTGTTGATTTTGGAGTGTGTTAGACCATGGTATGACCTTGGTCATGATGATATTGACCTTTGCTTAGTAGTATACTAGTACCCAGCTATGAAATTTCTCTTGCTCCATATTCTTTTTTTTTATTGCTTTTAGTGATGCAAAGCTAATCAGGTCAGAAAGGCCCAAGTTTTTCTCCTATTAGGAAAAAAAAGATAGTAAAATTGAAAGGTAAAAACACGCTGGCAAAAGAGTTGCTGCTTTGCAACAGTGAATTATTGTTGCCTCCGTTCTGCTATACCGAAGTTTTGATGTGAATTAAAGGTCCTTTTCTTTTCCTTTTTGGAGACATAAAGCACGCCACAAATGCTACGGATATGAGACTTTTTACCATCCTTATCATCAGATACCAAAATATATATTAAGCTAGCACTAAAAGATATCAAAAGTTTAAACGGTAAAGTTATTAAGCGATAGAGAAGTTTAACTATAATTTAGTGGTACCCAATGATCTTAAAAGCTCTGTTACTCTATTACAAGCTCTTCCGGTCGACTACATATGTCTCACTCGGACTCGATTGCATGGCTGCATTGTGAATTGTGATGTGCCTTTTGTTCAGGATTTCAGAGCAATAGCAGTCAGTGTATGATGTGAAGTTTTTTTTTCCCTTTTTTTTGATGGAATCTTCTGTCGATTGGCAGCCGAGCATTTCGGGCTGCCGCTGCCGCCGCCGTCGCAGGCGCACGGCAAGGACTTCAAGAAGGGCGCCAACTTCGCCATCACCGGCGCGACGGCGCTGGAGTACTCTTTCTTCAAGGCGCACGGTATCGACCAGCGCATCTGGAACACCGGCTCCATCAACACCCAGGTCGGCTGGCTCCAGAACATGAAGCCATCGCTCTGCAAATCGGAGAAAGGTCCGATGCCGACTCGCCTACGCTTAAGAATACCGTGAATCTTCTTGAAATGTACTACGTACCATGCTCCAGTCAGTGGTAGAAACAGAGTTGATTGGGTTGTGTGTTGATTGCAGAGTGCAAGGACTACTTCGGCAAATCCCTGTTTGTGGTGGGGGAGTTTGGGGGCAATGACTACAATGCGCCATTGTTCTCCGGTGTCGCGTTTTCCGAGGTGAAAACATACGTGCCGCTGGTCGCCAAAGCCATCGCGAACGGTGTCGAGGTATAAATCCATGAATGATGAATTGCACGTCTCTTCTAGAATTAGTAGGAAAGTAGGATGATCCTAGCATTGCATCATACAATACACATATATTGCTGAAGGTAAAGCTAAAGCAGCACATCGTGCTATATACTTGAAGATTCAGGGAATCATGCAAGTGTGTGACAGTGCAGATTCCAGGCAGCACTCATCTGTCATATCTAGATATGGTCGGCATAAAAGCCAAATGTGGAATACATGACAAACACATGCGAGTCACAGAATTGGTGTGAGATGATCAAATGGCATGGTTTTCGAAAGTGTTCTTGAAATGCTTTGAATTATGTGGAGTTTAGTTTTACAAGGAAGTGTTCAGTGAGAAGACTGAGTAATTTAGCACTTAAGCTAGTAGCTAAGCACCAGTAGCATAGTTTATACACATTGTATTGGAGTGGATCTCAATGCGATGTTTTCTAATGGTCAACTGGATTACCAATTTTGTGTGTGTGTGGGGGGGGGGACCATGTCACGGAATTTGTATCCTCCAAAGGGGCAGAATCTTCTGACTAGGCACTCAACAAGAAATTGCTATGGGTGCACTGTTTTCGAAAGGGAAAATTAAAATTTTGTTTTCACATGCTTAAATCACACCGCATTTTTGATGGCATGGGGTTGTACTTTGTGTACCAAATTGAGTTAGTGCACAGTGCATAAGATTGTTGTTTAGTGTACCCCCATGTGATGTGTAGATGGGGATTTCATGTAGAGCATGATTGCATAATGAAGAGAATGGGCATTTAAAATGTATGGCTGGTAAAGAAGATGGAATCATTTGTTATGTGCATGCCCATCATGAAACGGCTGTCACATGACATGGTTCTAAAAAAAGGATTGTTTCCACACATTTCAAGCGGAGGAGATAGATCTAAGTTATACTATTAGTAGTGCATTGCTGTTATTCTATTAGTAGTGTGGTGCTAAACTTGCTTGTCAGGGTAGTTCGATAATTTCAAATGGTCGTAAGGAGATCTGTTTGAAATACAAATGTCTAGGAGTGAAACTAGTTTGACACAATATATTTTAATGTAGACTTTCCAAATTTTGAGGATGCAAATTGAAACGTGCATGGACAAATGAACCATTTTGAGAATCTTATATTGTTTTTTTCTTTCAGAAATTGATCGAACTTGGGGCAACTGACCTGTTGGTGCCTGGAGTTCTCCCAATCGGATGCTTCCCATTGTACCTGACACTGTACAACACCAGCAGTAAAGCAGACTACAACGCTCGCACCGGGTGCCTCCGGAGATACAATCGTCTTGCCTTCCATCACAACAGGGAGCTCAAGCAGCAGCTTGATGAGCTTCAAAAGAAGTACCCAAAGACAAAAATCATGTATGGTGATTACTTCAGGGCGGCAATGCAGTTTGTCGTCAGCCCTGGAAAATTTGGTGAGTTCTCCTTCCTCAATGGAGTAGCCTGCCATGCTTCTCCAGTACATCTTTAAGGTGGATTCAGAGTTTCAGACCAGAAATTTAATATATGACATACCAGGCATACCAGAAGACATGTTGCCAATAGGAAGGATACAATACCATATTACTGAATTCATCGCCAAGTGTAATTTATAGGACTAATTTTCATGGTTCAGTTTATGTACCACGATCTGAATATTTTTGCTATTGCAGGTTTCAGCACAGCTTTGCAAGCTTGCTGCGGCGCTGGAGGGCAGGGTAACTACAACTTCAATCTGAAGAAGAAGTGCGGTGAGCAAGGCGCTAGCGTGTGCTCCAACCCGTCTTCATACGTGAGCTGGGACGGCATCCACATGACTGAAGCTGCCTATCGCATGGTCGCGAACGGTTGGCTGAATGGCCCATACGCTGATCCCCCAATCCTGAAGTGAGAATTGAGATGGTTTACTGTATGTAACATTGCTGTCTGCTGCTAGAGATATGAAGGGTGTTTCAAGCACCGAAGAAATTAAGTTATGAGTAAAATATGTATTTGTTCATTGAAAGTTTGTATAAACTGTGCTGGTATAGATATGTTCCTAACTGAAAAAGCTGTAGTACAGATGTACCACGTATGACATGTTTTCTGATTCTTTTCATTTGTCGAGACCTTCGTAATAATTTATGATAATAATGGATCAAAATTGTGCATTTGTCCCCAATGAAATGCACTTTGTTTGCACTGCTATTTTTCATCCTGGATAACTGAACAAGACATGATTAACAGAATTATCATTGTATGATAAACATATAGACAGGATGCCCTGACTTGATGGGCTACAGATACCAAACTGCTGGAATATGATGGATTCTTAATTGCTGCTTTACAACTCGGATAGGTTTCTAGAATTGAATAATTAATGAAATGGACCGGAAACATCAGTCCCACATTGCAGGCAACAAACATAATCAAAGATCTTTGGAAGCTGCACGGATAAGAACCTAATCCTGCAAAAATTTCGTCTGGACTGGAGTGCAGGAACTCCATACGCACGGAAGCTATGGAATTTTTTTTGTCAAGGTACAATGGCCCAGCAACTGGCATCATCTGAACATTTTTATGACTATGAGAGAGCACAATCAGAGGACAGGGCTTTAACTTCGAACTACCACTTATGATGTACATTTGGTCACAACTCAAAAATTTGGACTGAGCACTGATTTTAGAATGACCTGTGACTGTGAGGTATCAAGCCTGCCTCTTTTAGACTTGGAATCCCTTGGGAATCTTTTGCTTAGAAGTTTCTCAGCTTCACGGAGCTATTGGATCTAAAAGGGACGGTTCAGATTGAACCTCGCATGACGTAGTCAGCGGGTCTAGATCTATGTGATCTCTGTCTGAAATTCTAAAATACTACTACTATCCGTAAAATACCCCTCTATTCTGTCTTATTAGCGTAATATTTAGACAAGTGGCAACAACTGCGTAAACATCTATAGTTGACATTTGACCATTTGGAGTTCCAGTACTGAAGCAACATAATTTTGAGTACACGTAATTCTGTGCTCACAGTAGACAGTATTCAGTAAGCATTGGTGATTTTAGTATTTAGCATGCCTTCTTGTTTAGTAGTAATATCCTCGATAGATACTGTTGAGAAGTACACTTGATAACTGTGCCATCGGTACACATCAACACTGTAAAATGCCTTTAAAATGCCAATCGATATGTTCTAAGGAAGTGTGTTTTAAGATGGAAAGGTACGTCAGCCTTCAATACTTTGGCCCCATTTGTAACACAGAAATTTCACTAGATAAAGCTTCTATGTTCCTAAGACGAGCCTAATGTAATCTGACGTGTACTGTATGCTTACTCACTTTGGTCACAAATATATTTCGTTTTAGATATTGATACGTTCTCGAAACGCTACTTTGACCGCTACCTTTTATTGTAATATATTTATAAAATCCAATGAAATTATAATAGTATGAAAATACTTTTTAAGACAAATCTTCGCATGCGATTTTCATATATCTAATATAATATTTAAAGTTTCAAAAGTTTAACAGTAAGTATTAAAAAAAAACATATAATTGTGACTTGACGGAGTACTATTCTAAAGCCATGTACAAAATACGCCTATGAAATCTAAAGCAAAGTACTCTCTTCCATTTTCTAAGCAGCAATCACTCTGGACATTTTACATCTATAAAATATACGACATGACATTAGAATTGTACACATGTGACAAGTACACAGGCATGTTCGAATTTCTTTTCAGGAAACATTACAAATCATTTGGAATTCATGCGTTCCAAGAAAACAAAAGTACCATGCAGAAACTAGATATCTTTTTTAATTAAGAAGAAAATAGGCATCTCAATTCGAATCGAAGAGAACTTAACCTTGGTGGCGGCGGTATACAACCGCACCTCCCACCACTAGCTTAGATCCAATCTAGGTTATAGTCAAAAAAAGAAAAGTGAAAATGAAAAATGGCTTATCCGGCTAATCCCATAGGGTTTTTTTTTCTTGAAAACGAATCACATGGTTTATTTTTGGAATATGATCAGCATGGTTTGGTTCGCCCAGCCTGGCTGACATTTAGGGGCAGGGCCAGGCCTAGCATGAAACGACCGGAAAAGGCTTGAGATAATGAAACTTTGAAGTACTCCATACCATCAAGCTTAGCCAGGCCTGAGCTGCTGATCATGGGCTGCTGGATCCATGTCACAGCCGGGCAACCGAATGGACGCCGCCGGTATTCCATGTGGCATATATCTTCATCTCTTGGGGAATTGTTGAGTGTAGTACTCCTAAGATGCAGTCAATTTTCCATCTCAAAAGAAAAAGAAGATGTATAAAAGCAACTCGATTGGGTCCTCGTGAGATGACGGTCATTGTGAGATGATGAAGATGAGTTTATTTTCAGTGGCTGACATCATTCCGTGCCATGCGTAGGTGACCACCAGATATCAGAAGCCTGCGTTTTTCTAGCCGTTCAACATTTTTTTTCAAATTTAAACCTCCTTCAGATTAAATTTGCAAAAATGATACCGTTCTCGACCACAGAAGGCGTGGCGGTGACACGTGTCACCTGTCATACTCCCGTAGCGTATGTTTTCTTGCCGAGCAACCTTTTCTCTGCATGTTCATCAGTTAATAAGCATCTTGATTAGTCACTTAATTATTCACTTTAATTATTTTATGACTTAATTAAGTCGCTAATTATGTGGTTTACTCAATAAGTGACTACCTAGCTAGACTTGCTCGGCACCTAGCTACCGAGCTAGGGTTGCTCGGCAGGCTTGTGCTGCCAAGCTCGTACTGCGCGGCAGGTGATCCTGCTAAGCTCGAAGGTGCTGCCATAGTACGGGAGCGCGGCACGTGACATATGTCGCCTGTCGCACCTTTCGTTTTTGAGTAGAGACCATTTTTGCAAATTTATTTAGAGAGACCAAATTTGTGAAGAAAAAAAGTGTTTCAGAGGGATTGTTTTTTCCAGATATCATATACTGCAACTTCCTGGGTGGCTCGCCATTTCTGCGGCTAGTAGTAACATTTTTATTGTTTTGTTTCAAGGGCTATTATCTTCAAAATTTAAATGAGTTGAGCGTGTCATATACAAGATTTGCATGCATGAAAAAGATGGTCCACAAATGTAACATGTAGAATCTATATGCACGTAATTTGGACTATGTGTAATGTGTGACAAACATCAATTTCTGTTGTGCAAAATATCACCTAAATACTGTCACGTGAAAGAACAACATAAAAAATTACCTTCTTGCAAACTTTTCAAGACGCTTGGCTTGACAGCCAACGCCATACCTTTTGAGTCGCAATTTAGACGGCATATTTCAAACTTGATCATCAGTTCCGACACTGATGTACTTTCATAGGAACTAACCATGTGCGTGCATTCTCCCATGAACTGATCTGCTTCTTAATCTTACTTGAAGTAATATATCTTATCTTCGAAGTTTGAACACCAATATAAATAAGCATTGCACCATACATGTCCTTGTCCGGCCATCTTGCATTGTTATAGTCAGGGGCGGAGCTCGGACCACCCGGGCTAGGCCCGAGGCCTAGCCAAAAAATTCAAAACAAATCTTCTTAAAAATGTATGAAAATTTATATATTAGTTCAATAACTTTTGGGCCAGCCCAGGCCGGCCTGATACTTGGGCTTGGGCTGGCTCCGCACCTGGTTATAGTCATATTTGAGACACAACTTTGAAGCAAATTGATCACCCTACTTGGTAGAACTTTGGTTCCACCATTTGTATTGTGACACAAACGTGACAGAGCAAGAGAGGAAAAGTGACACCTCTGATAAACGGCCAATGGGAGACCGATTCGGTATTCGGTGTTCGATTCAGTTTTTTCACTACTATTTGGTGTACGGTATTTGGTCCGGTTTTCACGATCTGGAAACCGATTAACCGAACAGCCTGAATAGCGTAGGCGAGAGACAAAAAATACCTGGTCCTGACTCCCGAACTCCCGATTCCCATTCGGCGGCTTGACCGCTTGAGGCTTCCCCCACCGCCCAACCCGATTCATCCCCATTCGGCAGCTTCCCAAGCTCCCAACCCTAGGTCGCGGCCTCGCGGCGTCTCTCCGTCCAACCCCGCGGCTCCGGCTCCGGCCTGCCCTTCGCTGCTCCGCCGTTTCGACGTTCCGCCCTCCGGTCCGCCGCGGCTCCTTGCGGCCGCGCCGATCTCTACCTTTTGTGACTCCGCCATTCCGCCCTCCCTCGGTGCTGACGCTGACGCCGTCCCCAAGCACCACCACGCCGACACCGGCTCCACGCGTGGCCTCCCTCCTCCTAACCTCTGCACAACTGCGCTTCCTCCGGAGTCCGGCCGGTGAGGTAAAACTCCAAGTCGCTCCTCATAACTCTATCAGCTCTGAGTTGCTGTGAACCTGTGATCATGATTCATGGAGTCATTGAGACTTGAGAGACTATACTGGAGCAATACATGTATGGGTCTTTGTATGGTGTATGATGAGATTTTGTGTTGATAAATGAGAGTGAAATTGAGATTCTGATTAGCCGTTTTTCTTCCTCTCTGAGTTTTAGTTTCTTTAATGTGTATGGTTGTTTTGTGCATCCTTCTGTGCTGAAATGGTTTAGGGTTTTTAGGGATGGAATTGATAAGCATTTATGATATACATATATACATATATGATTGAGAAGTTTTGGTTAATAATAAACATCTGCATGTTAATTAGTCAATATGTTGTAATCATGATTTATCTGCTTGCGATCAAAAACATGTATGGCTCCTTGAGTGGTTCTTGCTGTGCTATGATTTTGAGTATTGATGTGTACTGGACCTCTGTGATTAATTTGCATGACTTGGAAATTAATCTCTGAGCTTTTGTGTTCATCAAGGATATACATGTATGTGTTAGCCTAAAATGTTTCTTATGTATTTCACAGTGATGCTTATGCCTGCCCAAGTAATTGTATACTGATTTGCTGAAAAGAGTACGTAGATAATTAGGTTATGCATCTTTCTGTCATGAAGTGGTGTGAGACCTAAAGAGTTGATCTTAGTGTATTGAGATTAGGATGAGTACACACTGATGTCTTAAGAGAAGCACAGGTGATTGGTTCATTTTCATGGCATAGAAAGAGTGCCCAGGTTGCTTATGTCATAATTCCTCTAATGGTCATATGTGTATGCTACTTTCTGTGAAGTCTTTCTTGGGCACAACATGATAAGTTGGTGCTTCTGTTTGGAGGTATTTGTATATACTAGGAACAGAGGGAAGTGTATGGACTGAAGTCTTGATGATTGCTTTACTGCAGATACAATACAAATAAATTTAATTAAGTACTGCTGATTGGATGGTAGTACCGTAGTAGCAATGGTAAAGTATATATCCCAGCAATACTAATGCTATGAATTTCTCAGTGAATCAGGCAATCTCATCGTAGTGTAATAGGAACAACGGCCGCCTCAATAGAACTATCGTGCAACGTATTATTCCCTTCATTACTTGTTTGCTTGGTCAATTCCTTTTTATTTTCAATCACTAACCATTGTGTTGCACTCTTGCTGATTTGTAGATGGTGGAGCCCGACGAAAACACTGGAAACCGTGATAGCCAAATGGATGAGACGGAACAGTCGGAGAATGAGCAACAACAGCAGTAGGAGGTGAAGAAAAGAAAAGCAATGGCACCAAGATCTGATGTGTGGGAAAGCTTTAGCAAGACCAAAGTTGGCGATATCCTGAAGGCCAAGTGCAAACATTGCGCCCGTGAGCTTCGTTGTGATCCAAAAACTAATGGTACATCTTCCTTGAACTCTCACTTGAGAATCTGCAAGCGTAATCCTAATAGGAATACAGACTCTAAGCAAGGTACTTTGCAAGTAGAAGGAAATCAGGGGGATAGTAGTCATTGTACCATTTTCACTTGGAAGTTTGATCCCGAAGCACTTAGGGAACCTTTTGCTAAAATGATCTTTGATGACTTTAGGAGCTCACTCACGTCATTCATGGTCCAATGCCTAGTTTGTACACAAGATTGGTTACGGCGATCCCTACCTATCAATATTGAAGAAGATCCAGCAAATTTGGCCAAAATCGAGGAAGGTAATAAACAAATTCTTTATTGATGTTTGCTTCAATTACATTTATCTTGATCATCACGACAATTGACTATCGATTTTATTTCATTTTAGCCATAATTGTAGAAGATGTTGCCAATTCTTCCAAGAAAAAGTCTAAATCCTAGTCCGTAACCAAACCTAGTGAGACTACTACCTAAATTTTGGTGAGATTCAAGACAATATTCTGCTATTGGTTATTCCTTTCTTTAGTTATCTGCAAATTCCATATTATTGCTCTAATAATATTTGTTTTCTCAATTTTCAGATTTGATTCTACCTTCTGGTGTTGCCTTGTTGGGAATTGTGATTGTGAAGTCTACTTTTAGTAAGTCAACTTAGAAACATCATGTCTAGAATATGTGCTGGTGCAGCCAAATGTTGAAATTAACTTTTGTGCTCAAAAGTGACTATAAAAAGATAACCATTTTTTACTAAACAACCCATTCTTGGCTAAACTTAGTTCTAGGGCTCTACTCAAAGACTAGTAGGGACAAGGTCGGGCGGGTTTCTCACCATCAAGACCATGTCTGGATGTATACATATGCTAAGATTCATGCTCTGAACTAGTCTGTTCTTGGCAATCAATTGAAGGTGCTATCTTAAGTGGATATTTTGTGCATGTTTTTGGATAATTTTTGTAAGGTTCAAGTGAAATCTATACGATCAGCTATATATGGTAATGCCAAGCATGTTCTAAAATTTTCTTGGTTTGTACCTTTTCATCAGTAAATCTGAATGAATAGTACGGCTTAAATACTTATATTATACAATGATGTTTATGTTCCAAGTAATTTTAGCTTTTGTTTTATCTTCTAACACTGAAGTAACTTCAACACATGTTTTGCAGATACAACTGCATGCCGACGAGGAAACTTACCGATTGATGGGCAAGTAGTCTAATTTTAAGATTTTCTTACATGAATTCCTGGTCGTCGTGTAGTCATATTGTTGAGGTATTGGAATTTGGAATGTTAATTTATTGATCCATTATTTCTGATGTCGCAGAAAATGCTGCTTCCCTGTGGCCTCCCTCCTGAGCTGAGAGAGACGAAGATTGAGGTATTGCATGCTTTTCAGTTGCTTGTGTTGCTGACTTGCTGGACAATGTATTTTGTGGTATAATACATTGGTATTGCTGGACAATGTATTTTGTGTTAATGGACATTGTGTATGCTCTTGCGATAGCAATAAGTTTCAGCATTCATGTCTATATACTGCAGTGTATTAAAAAAACATAACATAGAATCCCTAAAAGAAGAAGAAATGTGGGATGAACTACAATAGGTGAAACATCAGGGCATACACTTGCGCTTAAAAGAACTGCAAGGGTTGTTCTCTCATGGTAGCACTGTGGCAGCCAGAAGCTCAGAACCTAGAACTGGACGCTTGCTGGCTTCAGGGTTTTTCGATTAATCGAAAACCGAATTAACTGAACCAATGGTTCGGTTAATTCGGTTCGGTTTTCAGCACAGATCGGTTTCGGTTCGGTTACGAGATTTTAGAAACTAAAATTTTTAAAAACCGAAATAACCAACAAAAAAACCGAATTAATCGAATGCCCAAACCTAGTCTTGGGCATGCAGATAATATAATTGAAATAATCAACCATTTAAATCGAAATACCTGGACTGACCTCGAGCGGCACGCATCTTGCTTTGGCTTGAAGCCTTGTACGTAGTGACTCCAAAGCCATGGCCAAAACAGGAGATGTCTGCCATGTATGACAGAAGGAGCTGGTATTTATTTTCTTTGCAACGTACTTCCGTCTAGAATTCCAATCGGGACGGATTAGCCATGGTGCCCTAATTACAAACATATTCCATTATTTCCTTTTTGCTTTCCTTTTTAGACTAGTATAGTACCTTGTCTTCCGGTTTCCTTTTTCCATCACGTAATATATAGTCTTTTTCTTTTCTAGAATGTTTGTTTCTTTTCCTTAATTCCAGGATATTTGTTTCCTTTTCCTTGAGATGATGCTGGAGGTGGGGGGAGATCTGTTGTGGTCTTGTGGGCCACATGGATGAGTTAGACACATTAAACAATGGCCATCGGATGTGGATGAGTAAAGTTGAGGAAAGATCTGAGAGGTTAATTTTGATGGAGACAAATTTCTGAGGACGTTTCGCTGGGTGCATGAAGGTTAGGTCATCTCTAATGGAGTGCATTATTTGAGGTGGACGTAGAAAAGAATGCTTAGATACATTATGCTTTCTTTTTTAGATTTGCACATGAACATTATTAATTGTCAAGGTTCGAAATTTATAAAAATCTACTACGTTGTAGTCTAGACTCTAGACCCAATGGTGTAGATATTTATCTTTTCTCACCAATTAACATGGTAATTTCTACCCCTCGAAACGTGACAAAAATTGATTCGATCCTCTGGAACGAGATCTTTCCACATATACATAGACGTACAGGCACCATCCATACCACACAATATGCATTGAGATTTGTGTGTTATTGCTGAAATTAGGGGGGAGAGAGAGAGTATTTGTGTGGTACATTATCCCTGGGAAAGATATCTCTCGCTCTCTCTCATCTCTCTCCAGGATCTCTCTCCTCTTTCCCTCTCTTGAATGGGAGAATGCTTTGGCGGTAGAGCCCTAGCGGCCGGCGACAAGGAGTCTGGATCAACTATTCAAATTTTGTTTTCGAATAAAATTTCGCCGAAATCTCAGAATTTCGAATAAATCTTAACCGAAATTCAAAAACAAAAATTCAAATCCGGTCCGTTTTCAATTGAGAAAACCGAAATTTCGGCCGGTATACCCAAAATTTCGGTAGTTGTCCACCGGCTGAAAAGTGGGTCAAACGATGACAAAAAAATTTCAATTTGTTTATGGAGATTTCTGACACATTGGTGATGTTTTCATAAAAATTTCAGATAATTACGAACTGTGGAATTTTTAAAAATTCAAAAATTGCTACTGTCCTGATAAAACGCTGACCGGCAATTTTGAACCGAATGAAAAATGGGACAAACCACATTAGAAATATTTGAAATTTTTTGTGCATGATTCTGACATATCATTAATCTTTCCATAAATTTTTCAGGAGATGGTGAATCTCGAGGGATTTTTAAAAATTCAGACAGCTTTGATGTCCGGATGGAAAATAGTTGAAAGTACGTTAGAAAATTTTAAAATTTTGATTGGATGGCCGTGATGCATCGTTAACCTTGCCATAAAATTTTTAGATAATCATCAATTCGTGAAGTTAGAAATTTTGGCATCATTTCGACTGAAATTCGGATTTTGAGAGTCATAATTAGAAACAATCAATGTATATTTGTATGACAATTAATAGGCATGAAATAAAATTGATACATATGACAATTTATCACATATTTGCATCACAATAAAATCAATGTATATTTTCATCACGTACCTATGAGTAGTAGTACGCTTGTGGTGCAAACTCCACATCCGCGTTATCGACAATGACCTCGTAATATCTCCTTTCGTGCTGTTGCTTGTATTCTTCCCAGGTCATGTCCTGTGGTAGGTAGACAAACTTTTAATATTCATAATGAGCCATCTAGCCGCTATAATTCTCTGGCTGGTGAAGGTAACTAACACTGACAGGTGAGCGTCATGCGTACGGATCGGCGTATGGATCAATGTAGTCAAATGGCAAAGAGATGCTCGATTCATCATAACTTTGTCTGGAACCATACCCACCCTGATCCCATCCATAGTACATTGAACCGTACCCACTATACTAAGTTGGGAAGCTCAAATGGCTGAAAGATTGGCTGCTACACCATGAGCCTGCATCATCCTGTGCTGCCTGCCGCCCACCCCCACCACGGGACATACCCTTCCCCGTACTACGGGTCTGCCTCTGTGAGCCCTCCTCAGGGGGCTACCCCCCGTTGCGATCCCGCTAGTGATTGTGGCTGTGAACGGAGGTGCATAATATACCGGCCAATTTCTGTCCCATCATCATCGGGAGAGTCTGTCGTTGTCATTGAGCTACTACCGAGGCATTGCATATTATCAGAAGGTGTATCCATTTCGTCGTCACTTCCGACATCAGGCTCATCATCAGCTGGGCCTTTTCTTTTTCCCTTAGCACGTTGGCTGCCCGAAAACTTCTCTAATCCGCCTAAAGCTCCTACTAGCATGTCGGCGACGGCGGCGGCGATAGCAGGCTTCCTCTTCACTGTATGCGTGTCACCGACCATGTACTCAGCCCAATCTGGGAGGCTCTTCGCACCTGTGGCCAATTAAAAGTAAGATTAACACTGTTGTGAGGTTTCAACATACATGATTAACAAGTGGAATGGAAAACAATTATATTGGTTACCTGTGGCCTTGTTTATCTCTTTCGGCGGGATGGACTGAACCACGAATCTCGTTAGGAGGAGTGAGTCGTACCCACTGTCCTTGTTGAGTAGGGGCTCTTCACTAGACCTAGACGAGCCTAACCACTCTGCAATAGGGTCACTGCTAGGATGCATCGCACCCTCAATGAGGCGATTGAGTGGGTCTTTGTCCTAGGCCTGGGGGGTAGATTCGTAGTCCCGTAGGCGAAATCGCAGGTTGTAGTGCATGAACACAAGCTGATGGAGCTTCGCAAATCCTCTTGGCCTCTCCCACAACCTGTTTGATTTGTGGGAAATCACACACGTCTTTGAGCATAAGGTTCACAGTGTGTGCCAAGCACGGCTACCATATAATCCATAGGTACTGCACTCTTAACATCTGGTATGCTTTCTTGAAGTTGGCAACGTTGTCAGTAACCACCTGCACAACGTGCTCTGCCCCAATATCCTCGGCCATGATCTTTGTTATCTCACGTAGTAGGTACTTGTGGTCCTGGACCTTGCCTGTGAATGAACAAGCCAAAAGTTAGTGGTATTGATGGTCTTATGGAAGAGTAAAAACTAAACTGAATGTTGAACTTGTTGCATTGACAGTCTTATAAAAGAACATGACCCCATTGCAGTACACCATGAAGTTGATGATGCTCTGCTGAGTAGACTAGTCCAGGAGTCACACATGACTGTAACACCAAATATGGCCCAGTCGTCCCTGAACCTTCGAAGGTACTAGACAATCTCCTGCTCGTTCTCGTCCAAGTACGTCTCATCTATCTTGTGGCTCTATGGTACACGAACCCCTAGGCCTAGCTCCTGTGTCATCATGAGTGCACCTATCCATTGCGGGCATAAGAGGTTACTATAATTATCACAAGAGTTGTAACTTACGAACATACGATTGTTTTGTACCTGTGAAATATGGGCACTCGGCCTTCCTTCCTGGAATTGTATTAGCATGGAACCACTTGGACTATGCCCTCCCTAGCTTCTGTCTCGCCCCCGCTTGAATGCAGTGTCAATACAGGGTTGTTGCGAGGCACCACTCCGTGCAAGGTCAACATCGATGGAGGCATGGCTTTCTCATGTCGATTTGGACCTCCCGAACATTTTACTGATAGTGGATTGGACTGATGTCCTAGCTGCATCACTCCCAGACCCCGAACCTGGGGTCAAACCTTGCCTCTTGAGGTAGGCCTCTTCTTTGGAGGCTCTTATGGCCATCTTGAGTTGCTCCTACTCGGTACGGTACTCCGTGGTCAAGGTGGTCTAGTCGTCGCAAGCCTCCTCCTTATGGAGGCGCATCGCCTCCTTCTCCTTCTTATCCCGATATTCATGGAGGTCCACGAGCATGGCCTGCCTAACCACTTTAGGCACACTGGGGAAGGCCTTAACATCACCAGCGTGGCCAGCCAGATGTTGCTTCAGACGGGTCGTGCCTCCAGCCTTCCTAACATGACTGCAGTAGCTGCACTTCAACCCTAGGTCGACGCGCTCCCTGTGCTCCCATATGGTACCCTCGCGATCTACCATCACGAGAGCCTGCAATGGAACACAAAAGATGCCAATGAGGTAATGAGTCAACAATGAAAACCGACCTTATGGAGCTAATGGATTGAGGCTCTTGATATGAACTAAGGAGGCAGAGCTTCCTTTGACATTGATTGTCACTGAGTTAATTTCACTACTTAAATATTACAATGATAAAGTAATTATACCAGCTATCATATAGATAGACATGTCATCTAGATCGAAGTGAGCCTATCATGCCAGTGTCAATTATCAGGCTTCTACTAACCACACGTGAACTCCATAAGAGAACATTAAACTAACAAAGGAGCTAATGAGGCTGAAATTTCCAAACCTGCAAAAAATTTGGTGAGATCGAAATTTCGGTTCTGGAACATGAAATTTCGGTGCATAGGGGCGAAATTTCGCTACAGTGAGACGAGATGTCTCTCCTGGTGACCGGAAATGGCCGGATTTGGCAAGAGTTTGGCCGGATTGGAGAGAGGAGATGAGGTTTGTGCTTGGGGAAGTGAAAGAGCAGAGGGGAAAGTGAAGGCTGTGAAGCTCATGCATTGTCTGTGACCAAAAACAAATGATTGAGGAGGTATTAAAACCAATGTGGTTCACAGTTATAAAACAATTTAGTTCTTGATTCTAAAAGCCACCGGTAGCCCTAGCTCAGTGGTAAAGGTCAAGTCTAGCGGTTCAAGTCTTGGCTATGGTGTTTTTATTGAAACTTTTTTTTGCATAGTTCCGAGAATACAAAAATTATGAAAATTTTTGGGGATAGTTGGAAAGCATCGATTATGTTCCCATAAAATTTTGAGATCATGATCAACCATAACAAATTCTCAAAAAATGTGAAAGTGGTACTTCACAATAACTTTTTTTTGCATAGTTTCGAGCTTGCAAAAATTATGAAAATTTTTGTGGATAGTCGGAAAGCATCTATGATGTTCCCATAAAATTTTGAGATCATGATCAATCTAAAAATTTCCAAAAAATGTAAAAGTGGTATTTCATAGTTTTCGGACTTCAGAGCACGTGCTTGTACCGTATACAATTTTTGATTGAGCAAACAAACAGGTTTACATTTTCTGAAACTTTTACACAAGAGTTATGACAGAATTATTGAGCTCTACTAGAAATTTTAGGTCATGATAAAACATGAAAAAATTTATAAAACTCCGACACAGTTACTACCTCGTTTATTTTAATTCTTTTTTTTTTATTTTTAAAAGATAACAAATGGAGTTAAAATATTTTAAAAAAATTCTATATGATCCTAGATTTCTTAATATAGTACCATAAATTTTTCATAGCATGAAAAAGCAACTTAAATTTTATAAAATTCCGAGAGTGTTTCTGCCGAAATTTTAAAATGTATCAAAAATTAATTTTTTTGACAAATTATCATTGAAGATCACTTTCTTATGGGTTATTGATGTAATTTCGGTCAAATCCGGCAATAAAACAACAAAAACTGGTTGAATTTCCCGAAATTTCGATCGATTTGGGTGAAACTTCGCTGAAAAAAAAATGAAAATACTATAGCAATTCAAATATTTTTATTCGGCCGGTAATTTGGATTTCGTGGTGGCGCAAAATCCGATATTCCAGCGAAATTTCGCCGGATTTCGTCAAAATTTGTAACCTTAGTCTTAGTCTGGATCCGGTGTTATGTGTAGCCGACGACCGGGAGACCGGAACTTCTTCATCCACGTCGTCGGCGGAGAGCAATTCTTGCGGTACCAAGCTCTCGGATTCGACCTTCTTTTGTCACCCCATTGGTTTGCAACATCGCCCTCGGTTTTTTCCACATCGCTGACTTCCTTGGTTTCTTCCGCATCGTTGGCTTCCTCATCTTCCGTCTTCGGCTTCCTCCCCAGTGACCATGCCCGCTAGAGCCCGAATCATGTGCCGCCACCCATGATGTGCCTCGGACGGGAAAAATGCTTCCACGTATGGGGCCAACATGGGGTCAATGATCGAGGTTTCGACTTAAAAGCTATATTCCTCGTTAGGTCCCGTTTGTTTGAGCTTTTTCTCTACAGAGGAGTTCCATAAGAAAGGGAGTTACTAGAATCGAATCTTGTTAGATGTCTGTGATATATTGATAGGTTACCCATTGAAGTTTTCTGTTCCACTGCTATTTTATTAAAGTAAAAGCCCTGCGAGGGCTAATAAATGTAAAGTCGACTTTAAAGTCGTTCAACTATCTTTTATTCAATAGATATAGTATTTTTATTATGTTTCCTTTATATATGATTATGATATTACATCTATATTACCACTGTGTGCACTAGCGTGATCGTAGACTAGTGTAGTATGCACAGAAGGTCCAGATTTGCATGTTGATGTCCCAACACAACCTATCAAACGGGTAGGTTTGATATGCTGAAAAAACAACATTGGTATGCTGAAAAGACAAGTGGATTGACATGCTGAAAAAACAACAGGAGAATTACTATACTCTTCTGAAGTTGAGGCATCACCTATGGTCATATTGGTATTTTTCTTGTGCGACTCATATGTCCTATCTTTTTGGTAGCGATAGTGTTTTGCCATATGATCATCCTTACCATACACAAAACAGGTGATGTTCTTCATATCCTTCTTCTCAATTTTTTTCTTTTTAAAGCTAGTTGTCTTGTTTGGTTTAGAGTCTTTGAATTTCTTGCCATATGACTTCTTCTTGACAAAGTTGGCATTGTTCTGACTAGTGGTGCTTGGTGCATCTTTTGCTCTTGCCTTTTCTTCTACATTAAGGGCTGCAATGAGATCCTCAATAGGAATCTCTTCCCTTTTATGCTCTAAACTAGTAGCAAAATCCCGCCCACGATGCAGGAAGTTTGGCAACAATGCCCATAGCCACAAACTTAGCAGGCAATGCACAACCTAAATGCTCAATCTCGCCAACCAGTAGTTGGAGATCATGTGCTAGTGTAACAATCAACAACATTATCCATACTAAAATTGAAAACTACTCACATATGTACAACTAGCTTCAGCTTCTGCATACTTTTGTTCAAATGCATGCTATAACTCAGCGGTAGACATGTAACTCATATACAGGTCATAGAGTTAGTATGCCAAAATGGGCAGAAAGCAGCCTAGTTTGTTGTTGTTCACATTATTGAACTACATGAACCGGTCAACCGTAAATGGATACTTAGGATGGATCACCCACCATAGCCTCAATGACATGAGCCAAAACTTGGCCCTTGTCTACCATCCACATAAGTTCTCACCAAAAAAAACTTTTAGGTTTCATAGCATCAGAAGCACCAGCCATTACTGAATCACAAAAATATTCGCAATAAGGTTTTTGGATTGTTGGAAACATGCACAATATTTTAATCCTAGATTTCATTATGAGGCAAATAACACAAAAAAACTATAGATGCATAAATCACCAAGTAATACATTGTACTTCGAAATATACTCAAGAATTGAAAACTTATAGAGTCGATCGGTCACACAAACAACTTACAGTTGAGATTGATGAAGATCCCGAAGCAGCGAAAATACGGTCGTGGAAGTAGTTGACATTGAGGAAGAAGTAGAGAGGTCACGTGGATACGCTGCCCAGAAACCTTATTGCTGCCCGTGCAGGTTATCTATGTGGCAATAGCTCGGAGATACCGCTCACCGTCCTTCCTGGTGCAAGCCGAGGAGAAAGGCCGACATGGTTCAGCTGCTCAACACCACGGTACAACTATCCAGACAGGAAGAAGAATAATGGAGGAGAGATTCAGTTGCTTCTAGCCTAGACGTCTCCAGGTTTTTATATAGACGCGTGTCAGTTATTCACTAGTAACTGACGACATTATGTCAATTGAATACGATAATTACTCACTAGTAATTGATGGCGTTGTGTCAATTAAACTGAATTTAAATAGATGTTTAAATTGAATTTAAACAGAATGAACATAGTGATAATTGTATGATTCAGCAAAATAAAAGGTGGATTCAATGTGCCAGGAGACGTTCTATAACATGGCACGATCGCAAGTCACAAGTCACGTGAAAATACGCAAATACGTGTGCCTGTGTGTTTAGCCAAAATCCTCCACATACTATCCTCATGCCATATGTCACATTATTCAAAGAGTAGCAATGACTCCACTTTATAAATTGTCTTCCATCTACTTAATAGGTAATATGGTACTAAGCCATGTATACTTTAGAATTTTAAAGAAAATGGGTCTCTAATGGGCCAATTTCTAACACCGGTAAAAACCTAATTTTCTCTTAATTGAATGGCAACGCTCCTGCCAAAGTTTCGAAAAAGGTAGAATGATCACTCTTGCAGCGGATTGTGTGCAGGATTGGGTTGCGTCGAAGAGCTCCTTGCACAGCAAGGATGGGCTGTGGGCTAGGAGTGACTAGTTGAGATTGGGGTTCCAAAAACCGTCGAAAACCGCTCATACCGCGTCGGCTTGAGAAATGGAACTGCTCGGTTTATCGGTGAAGTTCAAATTCAAAAAATTCAGAAAATTTAAAAAAATTATCCAAAAAATCCCTAAATTTAGTATTAATAGCTTTATGACCTCTGATGTGAATATTTTTTGAAAATAATAAAGTTTGGAAATGTTTTTGAGCCATTCAAAATGTAGATAATCAAAAAGCTAAAATAAAAGCATGGCCTACAGGCTTTCGGCCCCAGGCCAAGCTCCCTCTGGGCCTCCGGCCCACCCGAAACCTCCACTTCGTGACCACTTGGGAGGCTCAAACCGACACACTGATTGCATAGTAAAATTCCCCACCAAGAGTTCGTCCCGACAACGTCGCCTCCGCTCAGATCTGGCCGCTGCGCGCCATCGTTTTGCAGTCCGTCGCGTGATTTTTGAGCAGTAAGCACTGAAAACCGCTCGGTTTTAGCGAAAATCAAAGCCTTCGACGAATTTCGAGCTCTTCAACGAATTTCGCGAAATGAGCTTGGTTTTCGCTCGGTTTGGCACGATTTTCGCTCGGCACTTGTAGCTATCTCTTGTTTATGCATGTATTTGCACTTTAATTGGTTGGAAAATAGTCATGTCATTCTCACTGTGGTCATGTTGAAATGATGACCTAATAATATTTGTTCAAGTAATTTTAGTAGCAATATTTATTCAAGTATGTCAAGTAGCAATATTTACTTCAACATATTTCTGTAACAACATTTGTTCAATTATATTTAGTAGCAATATTTGTTCAAGTATGTCAAGTAGCAATATTTGTTCAAGTATGTTAAGTAGAAATATTTGTTGAGGTATATGTAGTAGCAATATTTTTCAATTATATTTAGTAGCAATATTTATTGTAGTATATTTAGTACCAATATTTGTTCAATTATATTTAGTAGAAATATTTGTTGAAGTATATTTAGTAGTAATGGACGACACCCGCAAATGGTACTATTTGTTCAAGTAGCGATATTTGTATGCACAGAAATTATCTTGCCATGGTATATTTAAATATGTTAATGTTATCCAATATTGACAAGCTTACTTCTCAATGTATGCATGCATGAAGTACCAATTTCTGTACGTAAATTGCATGCATGCTTACTTCTAATTGTTTTCTATTAACAGATGGTAGACCAAGTCGACGTGATGTGAGAGCACGACGAGAAGTTGAGCGAGCCGATCTTACGGTACACCATAATGTGACAGGAGTATGATAGTTTATTCTAGTACTCTCCAGCAACATACGAGATGTACACGGATGTGGTGAACCGAAGAATGAATGACTTAACGCGCCACACTTATATGAACATCGGTATTACATTCTTCTCTAGAACATAATTTTTTATAGTTGAACATATGTTACATACTTATACTAACATGTTTCGTTTCACTTCATGCAGCTACCGTCTTAAACCCTCGGACTGCCTATGCGTAAGGCATGAACAACAGCTTCTTGGCAAATCTCTGAGATGTCATTAAATCGCTTGCTGATGATACTGATAGAGCCATGCAATCTCTTCATGACTTCGATGTTTTTAGAAGGAAGGATGGATCGTTCTTCAGTGCTCTAGCTACGAGGATGACAAATGATGGCAAAATATCCCCTGGTATTTTCTTTATACCGTCTTAAATGTAATGATACTCTCGTCGGTACTTATTGTTCTATTCATTAACTTGCAGCACATTGGTGGGCTGTGTTTGGTTCAGAAACACCCATGCTCCAGCGGTTTACCCTACGTCTTGTGTCGCAATGCGCATCTTCTAGCGGATGTGAGCACAATTGGAGTACATTTGCGTTCATCCACACAAAAATTCGCAACCGCCTGTCATACAAGAAGCTCCATAAGCTGGTGTACGTCAACTACAATCTTCGGCTTCGAATTCAAGCCGCAGAAAATCAAAGATGCGAAGATGAAGACGATCTATTCCAGCGTCTTATGGAGTTTACACTATGCAATGATGCAAATCTTATCCGACAGTGGATGAAAAAAGAAAGGTCTAATGGTGACCCATTACTTGATGAGGAGGACATGGTGAGTGACACACCTTTCCCATCATAGCTTGTGACAGACTCGATTCACCCTGCTATGTTAAGAAGGTATACTAGGGCTGCAAGCATCTCCGATTGGGTAGACAGGACAGTCAGGAACACTCACACAGGGAAGAGAAACCACCAATCAGTGCCGAGAAGGGATATAGGAAAAAGGAGAGCATCATTCAAAGGAAAGGGGATGCATCCCGCAGATGAGCTGCATTACGTAGGGAGTGATGACTCCACTAAGAATGGGGACCGTTGGAGCTCACCATACCAAGAGTCCAATGATAGCAGCTCTAAGATGGACACCGATGGTGGTGAGTCCGATGCCCTCATACCTCTCACACACCAATCAGAAGAACAACATCCCGTCAAATTTATAGGGGAGTCGCAGTTCACTCATGCAACACAGGATAGAGACCATAGCACTCCCCAATCATAAAGGACGATTACTGAAAGGAAAGGAAAGGACCACCGATACAGCCATAACGCACCACATGATAGCTCTAGCTCTTATGGATCATATGGCAGTTATGACTACGCAATCCCTGATGCTAATGTATAACCTCCCACCCAATGGGTATAAGAGTGGCACGACCCTGAGTTTTATGCCATGTTGTACCAACAATGGCAAACGATAAGTACATGGATGGGGCAAAGCTAGCACTATTACAAAGCAGAGTTGCTAGCTACACGAATATTGGTCTTGATGTCCACCGAGGAATACAACATGACCAATCAAGGTTATATGCAATAATACTACCCGTAGCCCTGAAGGTACTTGTAAGATCGAAGATTGTAACATCCCAAAATTTGGCTTAATTAAGTTTTTACTGTTTAAAAGTGCATTTGTGATTTTCTGGAATTTATTTGGATTTTTCTGGATGTATTGGAATTAAATGTTATTGCAAGTTTATTGCTTTTTATTCAAAAGTATTTAAATCTGTGCAAAGTCAAAATAAAGTTTTGGCAAAAATATTTTATTTGAGTCCAGAATGTCTCAAAGTATTTTTGAGATTTTTCCTGGATTTTTCCTGATAGTTTTATTGCCTAAAACAAATAAAATGAATTTCTGTAATTATTTTAAATATAAAATCTTTTAAGAAAATCTGGTGAACAGTGTTGGGCCAAGCCCGACACTGTCTAGCCCACGCCGGTGCGGCCCATTCCAGCCCGTGAGTCACGCGGGGCAAAACCCTAGATCAGCGACCGCCCGTGCGCGATCCAACGATCCAAATAATGCCGCGTGGCGCCACGCTTTGGCCGTCGGATCGGGACACGCGTCGCCTCGTCGCTTGTCGTCTCCGACGCGAACTCGAGTTCGCCGCCGTGTGGTCGTCGGACTTCTTCGCCGTGTAGGACTCGAATCCCTGGGCTATTTAAAGCGCGGGTAGACCCCCGAAGTTCTCCAGAACGCGCCGCATCTGTGCCCTAGCTCGCCGCCGTCAGAGAAGGCTTGTAGCGCGTGTGCGACCTCGTCGAGTTGGTTTCCTAAGCCGCCATTGCCGCCGCCGTGTTGCGCCGTCGGAAGGCCACCCTTGCCTCTTTGGTGCCGATTCGCGCTCGCCGAGGTGTTGCGCGTCGGATCCGCTACGTCTTCGCCGTCGGAAGGGTCCGTTCATCATCGGAGAGTCGCCGTCTTCGCCTCCGGAGTGGAGCGCCGCCGCGACATCGCCGGAGGTTGGAGCTTTGCGCGACCGCCGATCGTTGATCAACGCCGCCCGATCGCCCACGCCGCCGCTTCAACAATGAAACCGCACGGGTAAAGGTGAGCCGTTGGATGAGCGTTGAGCGGTGGAAGGAGCGCCACGTCGCGTTAGGTGCATAGCCGTTCGATCCGATCTGAACGCTTCAGATAGCACCGTCGCCGCAGCCAATCGCTGGCAGCCGCGTGTCGGCGCTGGTGCCGAGGCGCCGTGAGCCGAGTCTACCGTAAGCCAGCGCGAATTCGTGGACCGGGTCCATGGACCGAGGACACGCGTCAGCTTCCGATTGGCTCAGTCCAGTGCTGACGTCACGCTGACGTCATGCTTGCGTCATAATCATATTTTCAATTGGAAAAATAATCCGATTGGAAATTCGGTGAAGATGACGTCATCATGAGGTCACGCTGACGTCATAAATCATCTTTTTCAGTATAAAATAAATCTGTTAATTTCGAATTTACGATTTTTGATTTGATGTTTATTTCAAACTTTAAAAGGCTATATCTTTTGCATCGTAACTTTCGGATTTGAGTGATTCCAGTTTCTAAAAATTTGTAAAATTGAGATCTATTTAATGGTGAATTTTATTTGATTTTTGGAGTTCAATTGCTCTCTGTTTTGGCATTTATTTGCTTTTCTCTTTGATGCGCTGTGAGACGTTGAATTGTGCGACGCTCGAGGAAGATCAAGCAACCCAAGAGCAATCTTCAGATCCAGATCAGGACCTATTCCAAGGCAAGTTGTGCTTTGATCATGTTGAACCCATGTTTATAAAATTGCTATGTTTGTTTTACAATATTGCATATATTTCAAATATACAACTGTTTCAAATTAGATTGGGTTTAGCTAAAATACCAGATTGATCTATACCCTACCTTGTCATTGTATGCCATGATCCATTGTCACCCTAGATTGGTTTAATTTAGTTGGTTAATGAATATAATCAACATTGGAGGTTAGACCGTATTAGTTGCTTAGCCATGCCACGTCATCACATGTGTCAGAATCATTGATAATTAATCTTGATTAATGGAATATGGAACAATATTATGAACTTGTGTGTCATGTGGGATCACACGATGAGATTGAGTTGTTGTGGCGAGTCATGTCACGCAACGATGTTGAATTGTTGATGGCACGTGGTGCTTGGTAATCAACGGGTGATAATCACTTAGATTGGGGCAAGTGGCAAGGGCGAGGAGGCCAAGGTGGGCCCGATGGGCGATGGTATGTGGAAGTCTTGCCTTGATCACACTAAGGACTTAACCTTGCAAGCCTTTGACTGAGTCAATCATGCAACCACATGTCCGTATGGGCCACCTAGCCGAGTAATTTGCAAAGTCTTAATGTTGATACTATCGTGGTCGGTGTGAGTTCCCGGTCGGTGTAATTCACATGGCGCAAGAGGGGGCCCCGGATGTGGTTTTATGACCCATGATGTTGAAACCTTAGCGGTAGTACCGGATTAAGATAGAGCATTGTAAAGGCTTTGTTATAATCTTTCGCCTTTGTGGTGTTTGGTTGTATCACGTGGGTAAAGTGCATAACCTCTGCAGAGTGTGAAACTATTCGGATAGCCGTGCTCATGGTATTGAGCAATGCTCGGAATTACAGATTAAGGGTTAGATTAATAAATTGGACAACTTGGTTGGGATGGCGGGATGGCCATATGGAAGATTGGAACTTGATTTAGGATTGGAAACTTGGTTTACTTGAGAAATATGAATTTATTTATTATTGCTATTTGTTTTACATTCTTTACAATCTATTCATCGTATTTGTTCATAAATGCTTGCTTATTGCAAAATAGCCATGATAGCCTATCCTTTGGAATAAGCCTTACATATAGATAAATAGTAATCGCATTCATGCACAACTTGTTGAGTGCTTTAAGTACTCACCCTTGCCAAACAACAATAATCAACAGTTGAAGAATCTACACCTGTGTTGGAAGATGAAGTTCATGAAGACACGAGTCATTAGGGTCCGAGCCTTGTCGGTTGCCTGTGGTGAACTGATGAGCTATCTACGCTTCTACTTTCACGCTTAATTATTAGCTTATATTCTCCGTCTTGCCCTGCGTGGCTTAATAATGTAAGTTGGTCATAAGATCATACATTTAGCTATACCAACAAATGAACTATTATTCTATTATCGTTGTGTATGATGTGATATGTACCAATGTTAAGCTGTGTGCACTAGCGTTGATCCCGGAATAGTGCAAGAAACACGGTGGGTTCGAATCAAGGATTCGGGTCCCTCAGAGGTGGTATCAGAGCATACTGACTGTAGGTCTTGGCCCTAGATAGTGTGGAGGTGTCTTGTGAGAGTCCAAAACTATTTTCTAAAAGAAAATCCAAACTTGACTAATAAAACACTCTCGACTCATCTCATTCTCTACTTCTTGCCTTTGCTAAATTTACCGCCTTATCGGCCGCTTTGGATGGAGCTCTTATTCAAAGTTCTTGTGGAGCGGATGCCGATCGTTCGACCTTTGAGGAGTCACCGCGGCTACGCCATGGAGCCGTGGAGAGTACTTCGACGCTTGAGGCTTCTATCGTCCACTTTACCGAGGAGGCAACCGGCGGTGAATGGTGTTCACCGAGGATTCATTTGCAAGTTGATCATCTACGCCGGGAACGAGGAAGCTAGCAGCCAATCAACATCTCTCGCGTAAGATTCTCGTGCGAGGTTGCAATCCAGAGGTCGCCGCCTTGCTCTTCGCCGTGTTCCGCCGCGACTACGCCGACGAGCTTCACGATTCGATGTTCGACCGCACCCGTGACGCTCAAGCGCGCGAAGACGACGGATTGAGGGGAGCGAGTGTGCTCTCGCGACGCACCTTGCGAGTTCGCCTTGCCGGAGGATCACATGAGAGATACTACCCAGAGCCGGAGATCGTATACGAGGCACTCAGAGTGGCGAGCAGAGCTCGAGGTGACCCGTGCTTCACCATCGGGATGATCACCGAGCCGGGAGAGGCCCCGAGGCGCTTGAGGACGAGCCGGAGCGCGTGACTCGTGGTGTTCAGAGCCACCGAGGAGTCCGAGGAGGATCCAGAGGAGCGAGAGTGGGAGCGAGAGGAGTGCAGACCCGTTGTTGCAGAGGACCCAGAGTAGGTCATCGGGATAGGTTCGCCCGATGCCACCACCCGCACGTGTATGCGCCGGATCGGCCTCACCCAGGTGGTCGGATGAGTGAGTGTCAGCCTTGGAGCTGTGTTGAGACTCGAGTATGAGTCGCGTCTTTAAGTTAGTCTTTACCTTTTTAGTTGACGTTAAGGTTTCGTGTTTAGTTTGCTTCTTTGTAATGTTGAGTGTGCGTTATGTGTTGCAAAGCTTGTAGGCTTAAATAAGCACCATACCAAGTTAAATAAAGAATTGTTCAGTTTGGGTATAACATATCTCCCGCTTTAGAAATTCTTACTTCTTATCTATGCTACATCTACCTTTCCTAACCTAAGAGGCAATCATCGATGGTGAATACTGAGGAAACAACGGTGCTTCAGAAGTGGATCGTCGAATGACAACCCCAATGATGGAGGCACCTCAACCACCGACGAGACATGCGAGAATCTAGGAGCATTTCGCGTATGCAGACTCAACGATCGATGCAGAATGATGCAAAGAGATGCAAAGAGATGACCAATGCAAAGAAGAATCACAACAACCCCGCAACTCGAACAATCATGGTGGACCTCGACCTATGTCAAAGCTATCGATTTTATGAGGACTAGGCCACCAACTTTTTCGAAATGTGAATCCTTTGGAAGCCGATGGACGGCTTAGGACAATGGAGAAGAAGCCGCACATCACACAAAGGTGAAGGAAATGAGAAGGTGCTCTACGCCTCATCAACCTGGAAGGGACCGCCAGCAGAGTGGTGGGAGAACTCTCAGTGCCGCTCATGGAGCCCCACAGAGATAACCCGGGAGGAGTTTACTAATGCTTTCCGCCAAGATATCATGTCCTGCAGGGAATGATGGATCTTAAGAAGGAGGAGTTCGAGCTTTGAAGCAAGGAGGCCAACCAAAGGGCGAATACTTGAACAAATTTACTCGCTTAGCTCGTTATGCCCTCAAGACGTAGCGACAGATAAAGCCGATAGCCTCGCTTCATGAAGGGATCAACTCGGGACTACTGTGGGGCGATTACACCACAATTTCCTGATTTTCGTGAGCTGTAAATAAGGCTTTGATCCTAGAGGATAAGCGCAAAGAGCTAGGTGAAAACCGTAAGCGCTTGATGAACAATCGAGGTGGACGCCCAAATCATCTACGCTTGAGGATGTCACCACAAAGAATTTGCTAGATTCCAACCACCACCGCAAATAAGACATCAACTCCTACACCTCGCCATGCCAATCGAATTTTCAAACTCCAGCACAGGGCAACAACGCACCAGGAGGGAATCAGCAGTCCGCAGTGAAGAGATGCTATACCTGCAATGAGCCAGGGCACTTTTCTAATAGGTGTCCACAGAAGGGAGGCATCACGCCAGTTCGTTTCAACTTGGGAACAACACCCGCTAAAGCACCAACATCGAGGAAATCGTGCACCAAGCCAGCCGAGCAACCCGCAATCAACCGTGCGTGGAAGGATCAACCACATCACC
The DNA here is from genome assembly GCA_036346275.1 of Otatea glauca. NCBI lineage: Eukaryota > Viridiplantae > Streptophyta > Magnoliopsida > Poales > Poaceae > Otatea > Otatea glauca. The sequence continues at coordinate 42,706,773 of CM070721.1, read as the reverse complement.
GCGGATGGAGCTCAAGAGGCAACAGACGTCGATCGGGTAAGTTCTTGGTCAACTCAAGACTGCTACGCTTTGTTTGATTCGAGCTTCGCATTCGCTCGCTTCTCAAAGTTTTGCAACCAAGAATGGATTTAAAGTGGTAAATCTTAAGTGTGTGCTTTAGTCCAAGCCCCGTGATCCGAGCTTAGATCTAGCCTTGGGTGTTTGGGAGCTAAGTTGCTTATGGATGGGATAGAATTTCTAGCGAATCTTATCTTGATAGACGCGCAATCCCTAGACGCCATCCTTGGAATGGATTGGTGTCAAAGCATAAGGTCGCTTTTGGATTGTGGCGAAGGATCGTGACTTTGGAAGGCCCTAGTGGCAAGAAAGTGGAGTTTCAAGCGACCGCAGCTCGAGATGGGCGCTAATGGTCAACAGCGTGAAAGCCATCAAAGATGGAAGATGTGCGATGGCCGTGGAATACCCGGATGTGTTTCGGAAGATTTGCCGGATTGCCACCGACCGTGATATCGAGTTTGTTATCGAGTTAGCGCCAGTACAGACCGATATCAAAGAGACCATATCGGATGCCTACCGACGAGTTAGTGGAAATGAAGAAGCGATTGAGGAACCGCAAGAAAAGGTTTCATTAGACTAAGTTCATCACCGTGGGGAGCCCCGGTTTTGTTTGTCCGCAAGAAGGATGGAAGTCTTAGAATGTGCATTGATTATCGTGGCATCGAATGAAGTAACGATCAAGAATAAGTATCCGCTGCCGTGATCGATGACTTATTTGATCGCTTAAGAGGAGCTGGAGTTTTCTCAAGATAGATCTTCGCTCGTGATACCATCGCTGAAGATCCGAGCCGAGGATGTGCCTAAGACCGCGTTCTCTACGCGATATGGACATTATGAGTTCACAAATATGTCATTTGGATTGACTAATGCCCAAAGATATTTCATGAACATGATGAATAAAGTTTTTATGGATTACTTGGATAAGTTTGTGGTAGTCTTCATAGACGATATTTTGGTTTACTCAAAAATCAAGAAGAGCATGCGTAACATCTAAGGATGGTTTTAGACAGTCATGAGAGCATCACTATATGCAAAGTTTAGCAAGTGTGAATTCGAAGGAGAAAGTTGAATTCTTGGGTCATGTAATGACTATCAAGGAGTGGCGATCGACCCAAGAAAGTGGACGCAGTGTTGCAATCGGGAACCACCAAGTCTCATTACCTGATCCGTAGTTTTCGGGAATGGCGGATATTACCGCCGGTTCATAGAAGGATTCTCGACAATTGCTAAACCCTTGACGCAGCTTGTTGAAGAAAGAAAAGAAGTTCGCATGGACGCCAGAGTGCGAGAAAAGTTTCATGGAATTAAAGAAGCGCTTAACAACAGCCCCGTATTAGTATTGCGGATGTGCGTAATGGATTTGACATTTATCGCGATGCTTCAAGCAAGGCTTGGGATGCGTGTTAATGCAAGAAGGCAAAGTCGTTGCTTATGCGCCGAGACAATTAAGACCACATGAAGTGAATTACCCAACGCATGATTTGGAGTTAGTCAGCCGTAGTGCATGCTTTAAAGATATGGCGCCATTATCTCATAGGAAATAGATGTGAGATATATACGGACCATAAGAGTCCAAATACATATTCACTCAAGTGACTGAATATGAGACAAGATGGTCGGAGCTAATTAAGGATTATAATATGGGAATCCATCATCACCTGGAAAAGCCAATGTGGTGGCGGATGCTCGAGTCGAAGAGCCATAGCGCGAATACCTTGTCAATGGAGGATCAACCGAATTATGCAAGGAATTTCGAAGCTAAGATTGGAAGTCGTTCAAGAAGGAATGATAGGCTGCGCTAGAAGTGAAGCCAACACTAGAGGATCGATTAAAGAAGGTCAACAAGATGACGATAAAATTTCAAAAATCAAGGCTAAAAGGAAGAAGGCCTAGCCTTAGATTTCACTCTGGATGAGCAAGGAACCATGTTCTTTAAAAGCCGAATTTGCGTACCGGATAAAAAGGAGCTAAAGCAATTGATTCTTGAGGAGGCTCACGATTCTAAGTACTCAATTCATCCAGGAAGTGCCAAGATGTACCAGATTTGAAGGAGAGATTCTGGTGGCCGAATATGAAGCGTGAAGTGGCTGAGCATGTTGCATTATGCGACGTATGTCAAAGAGTAAAAGCCATGCACCAAAGACCCGCTGGTCTGTTGCAGCCGTTAAAAATTCCGGAATGGAAGTGGGAAGAAATCGAATGGATTTTATCACCGGTCTACCTAAGACTCGTAAAGGTTACGATTCCATTTGGGTTATTGTGGATCGCTTAACCAAGGTCGCCATTTCATCCCAAAGAAAGACCACTTACTCCGAGATCGCTTAGCGAGTTGTACATGTCAAGGATTGTATGTTTGCATGGAGTGCCCAAGAAGATTGTGTCGCATGAGAGGTACCCAATTTACCTCGAGATTTTGGAATAAGTTGCACGGCAATGGGAACCCGTCTGAATTTTAGTACAAAGATATCACCCGCAGCATGATGGTCGACCGAGAGAGTAAATCGATTTTAGAGGATATGTTGAGAGCTTGTGCTTTAGCTTATGCTACCTCTTGGGATAAATGTTTGCCATACGCAGAATTGATTATAATAATAGTTATCAAGCTAGCCTACGAGATGTCACCATTCGAGGCGTTGTATGGACGTGCTTGTCGTACTCGTTGAATTGGAATGAAACGGAGAACGCTTGGTTTTGGGCGGATATTCTCGAAGAGGCGAAAAGTCAAGTTGCAATGATCAGAGAGAGGTTAAAGATAGCACAGTCAAGACAGAAAAGCTACGCAGATAATCGTCGTCGAGATTTGAGTTTCGAACCAGAAGATCATGTGTATCTCAGAGTTACCCCTCTTAAGGGCGTTAAGAGATTCCACGTTAAAGGGAAGCTTGCACCAAGATATGTGGGTCCGTTCAAGATTCTGAGCCGTCGAGGAGAGGTAGCTTATCAGTTAGAGTTGCCCCAGTCATTGGCAGGAGTGCATGATGTATTCCATGTATCGCAGCTTAAGAAGTGTCTCAGAGTGCCAGCAGAGCAAACCCCGTGGGATGCGATAGAGCTGCAAGAAGATTTGACTTATAAAGAGCAACCGATCAGAATTTTGGATGTTATGGAGCGCAAGACCAGAAACAAGACTATTCGCTTTTGCAGAGTTCAGTGGAGCAATCATTCTGAGAGTGAAGCCACCTGGGAGCGAGAAGAAGATTTGAAGTCAGAATTCCCGAACCTATTCTCTAGTTAGCCCTGAATCTCGGGTCGAGATTCTGTTAAGGGGGGGAGGTTTGTAACATCCCAAAATTTGGCTTAATTAAGTTTTTACTGTTTAAAAGTGCATTTGTGATTTTCTGGAATTTATTTGGATTTTTCTGGATGTATTGGAATTAAATGTTATTGCAAGTTTATTGCTTTTTATTCAAAAGTATTTAAATCTGTGCAAAGTCAAAATAAAGTTTTGGCAAAAATATTTTATTTGAGTCCAGAATGTCTCAAAGTATTTTTGAGATTTTTCCTGGATTTTTCCTGATAGTTTTATTGCCTAAAACAAATAAAATGAATTTCTGTAATTATTTTAAATATAAAATCTTTTAAGAAAATCGGTGAATGTGTTGGGCCAAGCCCGACAATCGCGTGTCTAGCCCACGCGGTGCGCCCATTCCAGCCCGTGAGTCGCGCGGGCAAAACCCTAGATCGGCGATCGCCGCGCGCGATCCAACGATCCAATGCCGCGTGGCGCTCACGCTTTGGCCGTCGGATCGGGACACGCGTCGCCTGTCGCTTGTCGTCTCCGACGCGAACTCGAGTTCGCCGCGTGTGGTCGTCGGACTTCTTCGCCGTGTAGGACTCGAATCTCGGCTATTTAAAGCGCGGGTAGACCCCGTTCTCGAACGCGCGCATCCGCGCCCTAGCTCGCCGCCGTCGAGAAGGCTTGTGCGTGTGCGACCTCGTCGAAGTTGGTTTCCTAAGCCGCCGCTGTTTTCGCCGTGTTGCGCCGTCGGGAAGGCCACCCTTGCCTCTTTGGTGCCAGTTGCGCGTTCGCCGAGGTGTTGCGCGTCGGATCTGCTACGTCTTCGCCGTCGGAAGGGTCTGGTTCATCATCGGGAGAGTCGTCGTCTTCGTCTCCGGAGTGGAGCGCCGCGACATCGTCGGAGGTTGGAGCTTTGCGCGACCGTCAGATCGTTGATCAACGCTCGCCAGTGCGCCACGTCGTCGCTTCAACAGTAAACTGCACGGGTAAAGGTGAGCCGTTGGATGAGCGTTGAGCGGTGGAAGGAGCGCCACGTCGCGTTAGGTGCATAGCCGTTCGATCCGATCTGAACGCTTCAGATAGCACCGTCGCCGCAGCCAATCGCTGGCCGCCGCGTGTCGGCGCTGGTGCCGAGGCGCCGTGAGCCGAGTCTACCGTAAGCCAGAGCGAATTCGTGGACCGGGTCCATGGACCGAGGACACGCGTCAGCTTCCGATTGGCTCAGTCCAGTGCTGACATCACGCTGACGTCATGCTTGCGTCATAATCATATTTTCAATTGGAAAAATAATCCGATTGGAAATTCGGTGAAGATGACGTCATCATGAGGTCACGCTGACGTCATAAATCATCTTTTTCAGTATAAAAATAAATCTGTTAATTTCGAATTTCGATTTTCGATTTGATATTTATTTCAAACTTTAAAAGGCTATATCTTTTGCATCGTAACTCGGATTTGAGTGATTCCAGTTTCTAAAAATTTGTAAAATTGAGATCTATTTAATGGTGAATTTTATTTGATTTTTGGAGTTCAATTGCTCTCTGTTTTGGCATTTATTTGCTTTTCTCTTTGATGCAGCGTGAGACGTTGAATTGTGCGACGCTTCGGAGGAAGATCAAGCAACCCAAGAGCAATCTTCAGATCCAGATCAGGACCTATTCCAAGGCAAGTTGTGCTTTGATCATGTTGAACCCATGTTTATAAAATTGCTATGTTTGTTTTACAATATTGCATATATTTCAAATATACAACTGTTTCAAATTAGATTGGGTTTAGCTAAAATACCAGATTGATCTATACCCTACCTTGTCATTGTATGCCATGATCCATTGTCACCCTAGATTGGTTTAATTTAGTTGGTTAATGAATATAATCAACATTGGAGGTTAGACCGTATTAGTTGCTTAGCCATGCCACGTCATCACATGTGTCAGAATCATTGATAATTAATCTTGATTAATGGAATATGGAACAATATTATGAACTTGTGTGTCATGTGGGATCACACGATGAGATTGAGTTGTTGTGGCGAGTCATGTCACGCAACGATGTTGAATTGTTGATGGCACGTGGTGCTTGGTAATCAACGGGTGATAATCACTTAGATTGGGGCAAGTGGCAAGGGCGAGGAGGCCAAGGTGGGCCCGATGGGCGATGGTATGTGGAAGTCTTGCCTTGATCACACTAAGGACTTAACCTTGCAAGCCTTTGACTGAGTCAATCATGCAACCACATGTCCGTATGGGCCACCTAGGTGAGTAATTTGCAAAGTCTTAATGTTGATACTATCGTGGTCGGTGTGAGTTCCCGGTCGGGTGTAATTCACATGGCGCAAGAGGGGGCCCGGATGTGGTTTCTGAGACCGCCAGTGTTGAAACCTTAGCGGTAGTACCGGATTAAGATAGAGCATTGTAAAGGCTTTGTTATAATCTTTCGCCTTTGTGGTGTTTGGTTGTATCACGTGGGTAAAGTGCATAACCTCTGCAGAGTGTGAAACTATTCGGATAGCCGTGCTCATGGTATTGAGCAATGCTCGGAATTACAAATTAAGGGTTAGATTAATAAATTGGACAACTTGGTTGGGATGGCGGGATGGCCATATGGAAGATTGGAACTTGATTTAGGATTGGAAACTTGGTTTACTTGAGAAATCTTGAATTTATTTATTATTGCTATTTGTTTTACATTCTTTACAATCTATTCATCAGATTTGTTCATAAATGCCGCTTATTGCAAAATAGCCATGATAGCCTATCCTTTGGAATAAGCCTTACATATAGATAAATAGTAATCGCATTACATGCACAACTTGTTGAGTGCTTTAAGTACTCACCCTTGCCAAACAACAATAATCAACAGCTTGAAGAATCTACACTGTGTTGGAAGATGAAGTTCATGAAGACACGAGTCATTAGGGTCCGAGCCTTGTCGGTTGCTGTGGTGAACCGATGAGCTATCTACGTTTCTACTTTCCGCTGCTTAATTATTAGCTTATATTCTCCGTCTTGCCCTGCGTGGCTTAATAATGTAAGTTGGTCATAAGATCATACATTTAGCTATACCAACAAATGAACTATTATTCTATTATCGTTGTGTATGATGTGATATGTACCAATGTTAAGCTGTGTGCACTAGCGTTGATCCTGGGAATAGTGCAGTAAACACAGTGGGTTCGAATCAGTGGATTCGGGTCCCTACAGAGGTGGTATCAGAGCATACTGACTGTAGGTCTTGGCCCTAGATAGTGTGGAGGTGTCTTGTGAGAGTCCAAAACTATTTTCTAAAAGAAAATCCAAACTTGACTAATAAAACACTCTCGACTCATCTCATTCTCTACTTCTTGCCTTTGCTAAATTTACCGTCTTACTGGCCGTTTTGGATGGAGCTCTTATTCAAAGTTCTTGTGGAGCAGATGCCGATCGTTCCGACCTTTGAGGAGTCGGTGGCGGCTACGCCATGGAGCCGTGGAGAGTACTTGAGACGCTTGAGGCTTCTATCGTCCACTTTACCGAGGAGGCAATGGGCGGTGAATGGTGTTCACCGAGGATTCATTTGCAAGTTGATCATCTACGCCGGGAGAACGAGGAAGCTAGCGAGCCAATCAACATCTCGCCGTAAGATTCTCGTGCGAGGTTGCAATCCAGAGGTCGCCGCCTTGCTCTTCGCCGTGTCCGCCGCGACTACGCCGACGAGCTTCACGATTCGATGTTCGACCGCACCTGACGCTCAAGCGTGCGCCAAGACGACGGATTGAGGGGAGCGAGTGTGCTCGCGACGCACCTTGCGAGTTCGCCCTTGCCGGGAGGATCACATGAGAGATACTACCAGAGCCGGAGACTATGCGAGGCACTCAGAGTGGCGAGCAGAGCTCGAGGTGACCGTGCTTGACCATCGGGATGATCACCGAGCCGGGAGAGGCCCCGGAGGCGCTTGAGGACGAGCCGGAGCGCGTGACTCGGGTGTTCAGGAGCCACCGAGGAGTCCGAGGAGGATCCAGAGGAGCGAGAGTGGGAGCCGAGGAGTGCAGACCCGTTGTTGCAGAGGACCCAGTGGTAGGTCATCGGGATAGGTTCGCCCGATGCCACTCACCCGCCGGTGTATGCGCGGATCGGCCTCACCAGGGTGGTGGATGAGTGAGTGTCGACCTTGAGCCGTGTTGAGACTCGAGTATGAGTCGCGTCTTTAAGTTAGTCTTTACCTTTTAGTTGACGTTAAGGTTTCGTGTTTAGTTTGCTTCTTTGTAATGCCGAGTGTGCGTTATGTGTTGCAAAGCTTGTAGGCTTAAATAAGCACCATACCAAGTTAAATAAAGAATTGTTCAGTTTGGGTATAACATATCTCCCGCTTTAGAAATTCTTACTTCTTATCTATGCTACATCTACCTTTCCTAACCTAAGAGGCAATCATCGATGGTGAATACTGAGAAACAACGGTGCTTCAGAAGTGGATCTGCGTCGAATGACAACCCCAATGATGGAGGCGACCCTCAACCACCGACAGAGACATGCGAGAATCTAGGAGCATTTCGGCGCAAGCAGACTCAAGCGATGCAGACAATGATGCAAAGAGATGCAGATGACCAATGCAAGAAGAAATCACAACAACCACGCAACTCGAACAATCATGGTGGACCTCGACCTATGTCAAAGCTATCGATTTTATGAGGACTAGGCCACCAACTTTTTCGAAATGTGAATCCTTTGGAAGCCGATGGCGGCTTAGGACAATGGAGAAGAAGCGCACATCACACAAGGTGAAGGAAATGAGAAGGTGCTCTCGCCTCTCATCAACCGGAAGGACCGCCGCAGAGTGGTGGGAGAACTCTTGTGCCGCTCATGGAGCCCCACAGAGATAACACAGGAGGAGTTTACTAATGCTTTCCGCGATATCATGTCCCGGAGGGAATGATGGATCTTAAGAAGGAGGAGTTCGAGCTTTGAAGCAAGGAGGCCAACCAGTGGCGAATACTTGAACAAATTTACTCAGTTAGCTCGTTATGCCCCTGAAGACGTAGCGACAGATAAAGCCAGACAGTCTCGTTTCATGAAGGGACTGAACTCAGGACTACAGGTGGGACTGATTACCCACAATTTCCCAGATTTTCAGGAGCTGGTAAATAAGGCTTTGATCCTAGAGGATAAGCGCAAAGAGCTAGGTGAAAACCGTAAGCGCTTGATGAACAATCAGGGTGGACGTCCAAATCATCTACGTTTGAGGATGTCACCACAGCAATTTGCTAGATTCCAACCACCAGCTGCAAATAAGACATCAACTCCTACACCTCGCCATGCCAATCAGAATTTTCAAACTCCAGCACAGGGCAACAACGCACCAGGAGGGAATCAGCAGTCCGCAGTGAAGAGATGCTATACCTGCAATGAGCCAGGGCACTTTTCTAATAGGTGTCCACGTAAGGGAGGCATCACGCCGATTCGTTTCAACTTGGGAACAACACCGCTAAAGCACCAACATCGAGGAAATCGTGCACCAAGCCAGGTGGAGCAACCCGCAATCAACCGTGCGTGGAAGGATCAACCACATCACCGCGGATGGAGCTCAAGAGGCAACAGACGTCGATCTTGGGTAAGTTCTTGGTCAACTCGATTACACCTTTCTGCTTTGTTTGATTACGAGCTTCGCATTCGCTTCGTTTCTCAAAGTTTTGCAACCAAGAATGGATTTAAAGTGGTAAATCTTAAGTGTGTGCTCTTAGTCCAAGCCCGGGATCCGAGCTTAGATCTAGCCTTGGGTGTTTGGGAGCTAAGTTGCTTATGGATGGGATAAATTTCTAGCGAATCTTATCTTGATAGACGCGCAATCCTAGACGCGTCATCCTTGGAATGGATTGGTGTCAAAGCATAAGGTCATTTTGGATTGTGGCCAAGGATCGTGACTTTGGAAGGCCCTAGTGGCAAGAAAGTGGAGTTTCAGCGACCGCAGATTCGAGATGGGCGCTTAATGGTCAACAGCGTGAAAGCCATCGAGATGGAAGATGTGCGAAGGCGAGGAATACCGGATGTGTTTCGGAAGATTTGCGGGATTGCCACGGACCGTGATATCGAGTTTGTTATCGAGTTAGCGCCGGTACAGCACCGATATCAAAGAGACCATATCGGATGCCTCTTGACGAGTTAGTGGAAATGAAGAAGCAGATTGAGGAACTGCAAGAAAAAGGTTTCATTAGACCAAGTTCATCACCGTGGGGAGCCCGGTTTTGTTTGTCCGCAAGAAGGATGGAAGTCTTAGAATGTGCATTGATTATCGTGCATCTTTGAATGAAGTAACGATCAAGAATAAGTATCCGCTGCCCGGATCGATGACTTATTTGATCGCTTAAGAGGAGCTGAGTTTTCTCAAGATAGATCTTCGTTCAGATACCATCGATTGAAGATCCGAGCGAGGATGTGCCTAAGACTGCGTTTCTACGCGATATGGACATTATGAGTTCACAACATGTCATTTGGATTGACTAATGCCCCAAGATATTTCATGAACATGATGAATAAAGTTTTATGGATTACTTGGATAAGTTTGTGGTAGTCTTCATAGACGATATTTTGGTTTACTCAAAAGCAAGAAGAGCATGCGTAACATCTAAGGATGGTTTTAGACAGTGCGAGAGCATCGACTATATGCAAAGTTTAGCAAGTGTGAATTCGGAAGGAGAAAGTTGAATTCTTGGGTCATGTAATGACTATCAAAGGAGTGGCGATCGACCCGACAAAGTGGACGATGTTGCAGGAACCACCAAGTCATTACCCGGATCCGTAGTTTTACGGGAATGGCGGATATTACCGTCGGTTCATAGAAGGATTCTCGACAATTGCTAAACCCTTGACGCAGATTGTTGAAGAAAGAAAAGAAGTTCGCATGGACGCCAGAGTGCGAGAAAAGTTTCATGGAATTAAAGAAGCGCTAACAACAGCCCCGTATTAGTATTGCGGATGTGCGTAATGGATTTGACATTTCTCGCGATGCTTGAAGCAAGGCTTGGGATGCGTGTTAATGCAAGAAGGCAAAGTCGTTGCTTATGCGTCGAGACAATTAAGACCACATGAAGTGAATTACCCAACGCATGATTTGGAGTTAGTCTGCCGTAGTGCATGCTTTAAAGATATGGCGTCATTATCTCATAGGAAATAGATGTGAGATATATACGGACCATAAGAGTCCAAATACATATTCACTCAAGTGACTGAATATGAGACAACGAAGATGGTGGAGCTAATTAAGGATTATAATATGGGAATCCATTATCACCTGGAAAAGCCAATGTGGTGGCGGATGCTCGAGTCGAAGAGCCATAGCGCGAATACCTTGTCAATGGAGGATCAACCGAATTATGCAAGGAATTTGAAGCTAAGATTGGAAGTCGTTCAAGAGGAATGATAGGCGCGCTAGAAGTGAAGCCAACACTAGAGGATCAGATTAAAGAAGGTCGACAAGATGACGATAAAATTTCAAAAATCAAGGCTAAAAGGAAGAAGGCCTAGCCTTAGATTTCACTGGATGAGCAAGGAACCATGTTCTTTAAAAGCCGAATTTGCGTACCGGATAAAAAGGAGCTAAAGCAATTGATTCTTGAGGAGGCTCACGATTCTAAGTACTCAATTCATCCAGGAAGTGCCAAGATGTACCAGGATTTGAAGGAGAGATTCTGGTGGCCGAATATGAAGCGTGAAGTGGCTGAGCATGTTGCATTATGCGACGTATGTCAAAGAGTAAAAGCCATGCACCAAAGACCCGCTGGTCTGTTGCAGCCGTTAAAAATTCCGGAATGGAAGTGGGAAGAAATCGGAATGGATTTTATCACCGGTCTACCTAAGACTCAGAAAGGTTACGATTCCATTTGGGTTATTGTGGATCGTTTAACCAAGGTCGCTCATTTCATCCCAGTAAAGACCACTTACTCCGGAGATCGTTTAGCAGAATTGTACATGTCAAGGATTGTATGTTTGCATGGAGTGCCCAAGAAGATTGTGTCAGACAGAGGTACCCAATTTACCTCGAGATTTTGGAATAAGTTGCACGAAGCAATGGGAACCCGTCTGAATTTTAGTACAGCATATCACCCGCAGACAGATGGTCAGACTGAGAGAGTAAATCAGATTTTAGAGGATATGTTGAGAGCTTGTGCTTTAGCTTATGCTACCTCTTGGGATAAATGTTTGCCATCGCGCGAATTCGATTATAATAATAGTTATCAAGCTAGCCTACAGATGTCACCATTCGAGCGTTGTATGGGCGTGCTTGTCGTACCCGTTGAATTGGAATGAAACGGAGAACGCTTAGTTTTGGGCGAGATATTCTCGAAGAGGCGAGAAAGTCAAGTTGCAATGATCGAGAGAGGTTAAAGATAGCACATCAAGACGAGAAAAGCTACGCAGATAATCGTCGTCGAGATTTGAGTTTGAACGTAAGATCATGTGTATCTCGAGTTACCCTCTTAAGGGCGTTAAGAGATTCCACGTTAAAGGAAGCTTGCACCAAGATATGTGGGTCCGCTCAAGATTACGAGCCGTCGAGGAGGTAGCTTATCGATTAGAGTTGCCCAGTCATTGGCGGAGTGCATGATGTATTCCATGTATCGCAGCTTAAGAAGTGTCTCGAGTGCCAGTGAGCAAACCCGTGGGATGCGATAGAGCTGCAAGAAGATTTGACTTATAAAGAGCAACCGATCAGAATTTTGGATGTTATGGAGCGCAAGACCAGAAACAAGACTATTCGCTTTTGCAGAGTTCAGTGGAGCAATCATTCTAAGAGTGAAGCCACCTGGGAGCGAGAAGAAGATTTGAAGTCGAATTCTTAACCTATTCTCTAGTTAGCCCCGAATCTCGGTCGAGATTCATTAAGGGGGAGGTTTGTAACATCCCAAAATTTGGCTTAATTAAGTTTTTACTGTTTAAAAGTGCATTTGTGATTTTCTGGAATTTATTTGGATTTTTCTGGATGTATTGGAATTAAATGTTATTGCAAGTTTATTGCTTTTTATTCAAAAGTATTTAAATCTGTGCAAAGTCAAAATAAAGTTTTGGCAAAAATATTTTATTTGAGTCCAGAATGTCTCAAAGTATTTTTGAGATTTTTCCTGGATTTTTCCTGATAGTTTTATTGCCTAAAACAAATAAAATGAATTTCTGTAATTATTTTAAATATAAAATCTTTTAAGAAAATCGTGAATGAGCAGTGTTGGGCCAAGCCCGACACTGCATGCGTGTTCAGCCCACGCCGGTGCGGCCCATTCCACCCGTGAGTCGCGGGGCAAAACCCTAGATCAACGACGGCCCGTGCGCGATCCAACGATCCAGCGAATGCCGCGTGAGCGCTCACGTTTTGGCCGTCGGATCGGAACACGCGTCGCCCCGTCGCTTGTCGTCTCCGACGCGAACTCAGAGTTCGCCGCCGTGTGGTCGTCGGACTTCTTCGCCGTGTAGGACTCGAATCCCTGGGCTATTTAAAGCGCGGGTAGACCCCCGAAGTTCTCCAGAACGCGCCGCATTTGTGCCCTAGCTCGCCGCCGTCAGAGAAGGCTTGTAGCGCGTGTGCGACCTCGTCGAAGTTGGTTTCCTAAGCCGCCGCTGTTTTCGCCGTGTTGCGCCGTCGGGAAGGCCACCCTTGCCTCTTTGGTGCCAATTCGCGCGTTCACCGAGGTGTTGCGCGTCGGATCCGCTACGTCTTCGCCGTCGGAAGGTCCAGTTCATCATCGGGAGAGTCGTCGTCTTCGTCTCGGGAGTGGAGCGCCGCGACATCGCCGGAGGTTGGAGCTTTGCGCGACCGTCGGATCGTTGATCAACGCCGCCGCCCGGCGCCACGTCGTCGCTTCAACGATGGCCGCACGGGTAAGGTGGCCGTTGGATGGCGTTGAGCGGTGGAAGGAGCGCCACGTCGCGTTAGGTGCATAGCCGTTCGATCCGATCTGAACGCTTCAGATAGCACCGTCGCCGCAGCCAATCGCTGGCAGCCGCGTGTCGGCGCTGGTGCCGAGGCGCCGTGAGCCGAGTCTACCGTAAGCGGCCAGCGGTCGTGGACCGGTCCATGGACCGAGGACACGCGTCGACTCCGATTGGCTCGATCCGATCGCGACATCACGACGTCATGCTTGCGTCATAATCATATTTTCAATTGGAAAAATAATCCGATTGGAAATTCGGTGAAGATGACGTCATCATGAGGTCACGCTGACGTCATAAATCATCTTTTCAGTATAAAAATAAATCTGTTAATTTCGAATTTACGATTTATCGATTTGATTTATTTCAAACTTTAAAAGGCTATATCTTTTGCATCGTAACTCGGATTTGAGTGATTCCAGTTTCTAAAAATTTGTAAAATTGAGATCTATTTAATGGTGAATTTTATTTGATTTTTGGAGTTCAATTGCTCTCTGTTTTGGCATTTATTTGCTTTTCTCTTTCGGTACGCGTAGACGTTGAATTGTGCGACGCTTCGGAGGAAGATCAAGCAACCCAAGAGCAATCTTCAGATCCAGATCAGGACCTATTCCAAGGCAAGTTGTGCTTTGATCATGTTGAACCCATGTTTATAAAATTGCTATGTTTGTTTTACAATATTGCATATATTTCAAATATACAACTGTTTCAAATTAGATTGGGTTTAGCTAAAATACCAGATTGATCTATACCCTACCTTGTCATTGTATGCCATGATCCATTGTCACCCTAGATTGGTTTAATTTAGTTGGTTAATGAATATAATCAACATTGGAGGTTAGACCGTATTAGTTGCTTAGCCATGCCACGTCATCACATGTGTCAGAATCATTGATAATTAATCTTGATTAATGGAATATGGAACAATATTATGAACTTGTGTGTCATGTGGGATCACACGATGAGATTGAGTTGTTGTGGCGAGTCATGTCACGCAACGATGTTGAATTGTTGATGGCACGTGGTGCTTGGTAATCAACGGGGTGATAATCACTTAGATTGGGGCAAGTGGCAAGGGGCGAGGAGGCCAAGGTGGGCCCGATGGGCAGATGGTATGTGGAAGTCTTGCCTTGATCACACTAAGGACTTAACCTTGCAAGCCTTTGACCTGAGTCAATCATGCAACCACATGTCCGTATGGGCCACCTAGTGAGTAATTTGCAAAGTCTTAATGTTGATACTATCGTGGTGGTGTGAGTTCCCGGTCGGTGTAATTCACATGGCGCAAGAGGGGGCCCCGGATGTGGTTTCTGACCCATGATGTTGAAACCTTAGCGGGTAGTACCGGATTAAGATAGAGCATTGTAAAGGCTTTGTTATAATCTTTCGCCTTTGTGGTGTTTGGTTGTATCACGTGGGTAAAGTGCATAACCTCTGCAGAGTGTGAAACTATTCGGATAGCCGTGCTCGCGGTATTGAGCAATGCTCGGGAATTACAGTTAAGGGTTAGATTAATAAATTGGACAACTTGGTTGGGATGGCAGGATGGCCATATGGAAGATTGGAACTTGATTTAGGATTGGAAACTTGGTTTACTTGAGAAATCTGAATTTATTTATTATTGCTATTTGTTTTACATTCTTTACAATCTATTCATTGTATTTGTTCATAAATGTCGCTTATTGCAAAATAGCCATGATAGCCTATCCTTTGGAATAAGCCTTACATATAGATAAATAGTACTGCATTCTGTGCACAACTTGTTGAGTGCTTTAAGTACTCACCCTTGCCAAACAACAATAATCAACAGTTGAAGAATCTACACCTGTGTTGGAAGATGAAGTTCATGAAGACACGAGTCATTAGGGTCCGAGCCTTGTCGGTTGCCTGTGGTGAACTGATGAGCTATCTACGTTTCTACTTTCCGCTGCTTAATTATTAGCTTATATTCTCCGTCTTGCCCTGCGTGGCTTAATAATGTAAGTTGGTCATAAGATCATACATTTAGCTATACCAACAAATGAACTATTATTCTATTATCGTTGTGTATGATGTGATATGTACCAATGTTAAGCTGTGTGCACTAGCGTTGATCCTGGGAATAGTGCAGTAAACACAGTGGGTTCGAATCAGTGGATTCGGGTCCCTACAAAGATGCCAACTAGAGGGGGTGAATAAGCGGTTCAAAAAATTTCTTCTCTAATTAACAATCGCCTAAGTCAAAACCTAAATATGTGTGAAAGCGTAATTCTAAGGTTTTGACAATTAATGCCTAAATCAAGTAGGCTCACTATGTGTACTAACTATTTATGACTAACAATAATTTGCAATCATAAAGACAAGCAATCAATCAATTTAATTCTATGAATATAAATAAAAAATAGAATGCAAACCATGATACACAATATTTTTTACCGTGCTGTTCGGAGACTTGCCAGTCTCCCCTAATCCACAATGAGGTAAGCCCAAACGAATTGGACTAGCTCCACAAATTAAGCCAAGCACCTCGAATCTACTAGCGGTAGCTCTTTCCCTCTCTGAGTAGGTGACCTCCAACCTTCACAACTCTCTGGGCCTTCTCACAACCTTCTTGAGAAGATCACCAGACCACGACACCTCCATGCCATCTAGGTGTCGGCAAACACCAAGGGTAATAGGTCAAGCCTCTTGCTTGATCCTCACCAAGTGCAACACATGCACAATGATGCTCAATCCTTCTCTAGATGTAACACATACAACTATAGACCTTCTCTCTTTGCTCACAAGGTGCAACATATGCACAATTGAGAGGAGAGGCTTGCACTAGCTCAAGAGAAAGCAAATAGAACACTAAGAGTCATCAAACAAGAAACTCTAGTTCAAAATCTTCTCAAATCACTCAAACACGGCTCTATAAGCTCTAGAGGTTTTGCTCTCAAGTGTATGCCTCAAATGGGTGCAAGAGTAGCAGCAAACACCTCTTAGCTCGAGCCCTTCTATAACCCCTCAAGAAAACTAGCCGTTGAGGGCAAAATACCCAAAAATTAGCAAAACTCGGTGCTACCGCCCATCTAGAACCGGTAGCACCGGCTCCAGGCTCAACGGTCAGTTTTGTGCATTAAATACATCGAAATTAGCTATTGCTACAGTACCCCCGGTGCTACCGCTATCTAAAATCGATAGCACCGGTCATTTCAACCCAAAACTATTTCTTTAAAAAATAAGCACATCCTTTTGGAGCGGTAGCACCTCTCGGGTGGTGCTACCACCCATCTAGGACTGGTAGCACCGCTCGGGCGGTGCTACCACTGTTTTAGCAACTAAAATAGTCATAATTTTTTACTCCAAATTTCGATTTAGGTAATCTTGGACTCTATAAAAAGCTTATCAAGAGGGCTACAATTTTCACCCTTTTTAAATATTTAAGCAAACATAGATTTTTTCAAATATCATAAAAACTCTAATGTAGTCACTAAAGTCTAAAGTATGATTTTCTCAAAATCGTTCACATAGACTTGATCAAGAGCGTGACTACGAGCTAGCAAGAGTAAAAAAGATTAAATGTTGAGCCATGTGATGATCAACTCATGATCAAAACAATTTTGCAAAACACATTTGCAAATTTTAATCACATGCTCCAAGATCAAATGCATGAACACAAATATTTTGTAAAACACATTTACAAATATAAATCTTGCAAACAAGAGCAATCAAAACCACATCTTTGAGCCATGTAATGATCAATACATGATCAAACCAATTTGCAAAACACATTAGCAAACTCTAGTCACATGCTCCAAAGAATTGCTTAAATATCAACTTGTTTGCAAAACATATTTGCAAAACAACATCAAACATGAGTTTCTCCTATTTGCGAATCAAAGCTCCATGCAAAGAACACATCAATAAAATTGCAAGCATGAGCTACAACTATTTGCAAAACACATTCGCAACTATTTGCTCCATGCAAAAACCAAATCAAGAGAGTGAGCTATTGCATGCGGGATTGAGCTATCAACACATGATGAGACTCAAGCTATAAGATTTGACCCCTCTTAATAGTACGGCAACCTATACTAGCAACCCGGTCTCCCAACCAAAACACCGAGATCGGTAAAAGACTAAGAACACATATTTAGCCCTATACTAGTTATACCTTTGCCTCGCGCAACCACTTGAAACTTTTGCTTGATTAATATCATCATCTCTCCAAGTCCGAGTCTTCGTCTTGTACATCAATACATGATGGAATCTCTTTTCTTTGGGATCCATCTTTGATGCTCATCAACACATGATGACATCCTTCTTCTCGAATCTTGACTTGATGACCATCAACACATGATGTCATCCAAAATCTTCATCTTTAGACTTAATCTATTTCACAACTCATTGAAAATGTTAATCCAACATGCATGGTTGTCCTAATCATCAATGCACTCTATTAACACATAATGGATGCCCCAAGATCGTTTGATCTAATCCCTTGATGATTGACCACAACCCAAATCAATTGATTGAAATAATTTGATTTGTCTTGAGTATATTAGTGCAACTAATGCTTCATATAGTTAGGAACTTTTCGTTTGTCCTTTAACCAACAAAGAACACCATCAAGACATGATTGGTTCTTTGATGATTGAATGACAACCGGACACAATCTATATTGACTTTAAATTGTCATAAGTATATATTAACTACACAAGTTTTATATACTCATTTTGATATTTTATAAGTAATGATCCAAATTAATATGGAATAATGGAAATGGATCAATACTATTGAGACTATCAATCATAGAATAAACTCTATTAAATGTGTGCATATATATAATTGAACTTGAACCAATATGCACATATTCAATTTGAGATTTCTTTGAAGTTTATCCTATATTGACATGAGTATATTACAACTACACAAGTTTATATACTCAATGATTTGTTTTAAAGTAAAGATCCTTGAAATGTGTGTCAAGATAAAAGGGATCGATACTATTGAAACTTCAAGATAAAGGTATGAACTCCCCCTAAATGTGTGCATTCATGTATATATAGAATTTGAAATAAAATGCACATCTTAAGATTGGGACTACGGCGAAGTCCATCCTTTATCTTGAATTCAAGGAATGCATCTAGAAATAATAGAGTTGTATTGGATGCATACCTTTGGGATTTCCATTTTTCAATGAGATGAGACTAAACAAAAATATACTCAATAAAAGAGTTAGTCTCATATTCAATATAATCATGAATATTATATCCAAGGAATGGAACAAGATATGATAATATAAACTCGAATGCATACCTTTGATATTTCTATCTTTTCCATCCAAAAGAGACCAATAAGAGTTAAGCTCAACAAAAGAATTAGTCTCACAAAAAGATTTGTCATTAATTAACAATTGAGACTAATCAATATTATGATTATCAAAAGAGTTAGTCTCAATATTAGATTTATTATTAACACCAAAACCAAATTAATGGAGCTTGAACTTTCAGTAATGTTTCATTTGCATGTTTCATTTCATTGCAACTTGATTTTTTTACTAACATAGCGTCCATACAGGTCCAACATGGTATTTGTGTGGGAAGGATGATGAAAATATGCCTACTTTACAACTTCAAATAAAAGGTATCGAAATATGGCTGGTATTGATATGTGAATGCCTATTTTTTGCACTTATTGTATTGATAT
This sequence comes from Otatea glauca, assembly GCA_036346275.1. Taxonomy (NCBI): domain Eukaryota; kingdom Viridiplantae; phylum Streptophyta; class Magnoliopsida; order Poales; family Poaceae; genus Otatea; species Otatea glauca. The sequence goes on along the minus strand of CM070721.1, from coordinate 42,687,918 downwards.
GTGAATGGTATTTAAATGAATTGTTATTTATCGACATATTATTGCTACTTGCCTACTTTACAATTTCATATTGTCTAAAATATAGCAAAGGATATGCCGAAATTTTGTTTCATTTCATTGCAACTCAATTTTTTTCTAACATTTCATTCATGTAGGTCGAACATGGCATATGTGTGACAATGGAAGAACGACGAAGCTATGCCTACTTCACAACTTCAAATGAAAGGTATTGAAATGTAAATGGTGTTGATATGTGAATGGTATGGATATGTGAATGGTATTGGTATGTTATTATGTGAATGCCTATTTTTTGCACTTTCTGGATTGATATGTGAGTAGTATTGAAATGAAAGATTATTTGTTGAAATATTATTGCTAAATACCTACTTTACAACTTGAAAATGTCTAAAATATAGCAAAGGTCATGTCAAAATTTTTCCATATTTAGGAAAGATCATGCCAAAAAAAATTCATGTTTTTCCATACTTTTTTATACATTTCTTATATTTCTTCTATTTTTTGGGCCTTTAATGGCTTTTTACAGATTTTACAACATTTTTTTGCAATTTCTCCAATGTTTTCAACTGTCCACGGTTTTTGCTAAAAACCGCTCGAAATTCGAGCCTTTTCGAACGGTTTTCGCCTATTTCATTCGAAATTCGTTCGGCGGTTTGATCAGATTTCAAATTCGTTTGACTTTTCATACCATTTGGTTTTGAGTGAATTTCTTTTGGTTTTTCACATTTTCGATACCACTAGGTTGTCGAAATCCAAGTTCGAAACGATATTGTTAACCTTGGTTGAGACCAGCTTAAGCGCGGGAACACACCTGTTGCATATTCATTGTTCATATGGGGGGCAGCTGAATCGGGGATAAGTGAAGAGGGTAGCAATGGGGTGGAGGATTTTATGGTCAAAAGAGTAGAATATCACAGGAAAGAAGAGTAAATGAACAAAGACATCGGCCAGGGATGAGATTCCAAATGTCGGTCGAAAAATTATTTTAAAAAAATTCAAATTGCTATAGTGATTTTGAAAATTTAGACGATATTTTTAGTATTTTGACAAGAATTCATGTTTTTTTGACCGGTTTTATATTGTTTGTGGACTGGATTTGGATCTGCTTGACTTTCTTTAAACGTTTAGTAGTATAAATATTAGTATTGAAATTGTAACAACACATGGCTGTAGTGTAGTGGTTAGATTTTGAATTTTTTTAAAAATATTATATTTTTTTATTCAAATTGCTAAAATATACTTTGATCTTAAAAAATTACAAAAATATACCTCTGTCGCCCTTTTAGAAGGTGAGAGGGATATGTCACCCGTTCAAAGGGCGACAGAGTCGCCCGCCCTCTAAACGGGCGACATTTCCCCTCCTACAGCTAATTTCTAAAGAAAATCATAACTTTTTCATATGATCTCGGATGGAGATGAACTTTATGTGAAAATTATAGCTCTCGACGAGATCTACAACTTTGGTATACAAACGTTTTTCATTTGAATTCATTTAAATGGCCAACAACGGTATAGAAGGTTCAGATCAGATTTTTAGATCTGAACCTTCTATCCCGTTTTTGGCCATCTAAATTGATTCAAATGAAACAAGTTTGTATACCAAAGTTTTAGATCTCGTTGAGAGATACAATTTTCATATAAAGTTCATCTCCATCCGAGATCATATAAAATATTTATGATTTTCTTTATAAACTAGCTACAGGGCAGGGGAAATATCGCCTGTTTGGAGGGTGACGCCCTTTGAATGGGCGATATTTTCCTCTCGCCTTTTAAAAGGGCGCCAGAGATATATTTTTGTAATTTTTTGAGATTAAGGTATATTTTTGCAATTTGAATAAAAAATGTATTATTTAAAAAAATCGTTAGATTTCCATGTTGTGGCCGTCGAGACCTGGGCTCGGATCCCAGCTATTTTTTTTGCCATGGAGACCTAGGTTAGAATTCAATGTCATGGTCGTGGAAACCTGCTTTACGCATAAAGGGAAAAAAGAGAGAGGTGTTTTTATGTTTTTTTTGGTTGTATAAATATTAAAGTATAAATAAAAGGTAGATAGTTATTATTTACCCCTTCGTTTGCTTCAAAATTTGTACAATTTATATTGAGAAGGAAAGTATTGAAGCATTGCTCAAAAAAGAAAGTGAAAAAATATTAATGTTGAGACTAGGATTAGAACCTACGCCCTCTCAAGCCTCACCTAGTGCTTAGACCAAATAAGCTACCTGAACTTCATGCTATAACATCATCCTTAAAAAAATTTCTAGCCTCGAGAGACAGAGGGGTTGAAAAGGGCAGAAATTTCGGGGATTTCGACCGAAATTTCTAGTATTTTGACTAAATTTCAAGTTTTTTGAATTGAATTTGGGCCGATACCTCTTAAGAATATCATCTTTCATGATTTTTTTTTGAAAAAATGATTTTTGATACATTTTATAAAAATAATAGAAGCACTGTTAGATTTTTATAAAAATATACAAGCTTGATCACGCTCTAAAAAATTTATGGTACCATCTTCAGAAGCCTAGGATCATACATAAAAATTTATAAAAGAATTGAACTTCATTTTTTATCTTTGAAAAATAAAAAATAGAAGGAACATAAATGAGACAGTAACCTTATTAGAATTTTATATATTCGTTCGTGTATGATCATGATCCAAAAGTTTTAGGAGAGCTTAAGAATTACCTTAGAACCCTTCTCTAAAAGTTTCAAAAATTTCAAAGTTGTTTTGTTTGCTCAATAAAATCTATAGAAGTAATATATATACTCAGCCATTTTATAAGGAATTCAGGACAGTATCATTGTCATAATTTTTAAAAATTCCTAAGGATTGATCATCATCTAAAAATTTTATAAGAATATTAGTGATGTGTGGACCATTTTTCATTCGGTTTAAATTTGTCGAGATTTCGGCAATTTCAGCCAAAATCTCAGAACTCCTGGTGCAAAAATTCCGGATTTGAATTTTGCTTTTTGAATTTCGTTTGGATTTTGTCCGAAATTCCAAAATCTTGCCAAAATTTCAGATTTAGTCGCCTCCGAGAAATAGTCTGAAAACGAAATTTGAAACCTTGATAATACCTGCTAAGCTTTGTAAGTCTATACGGTTGGGGCCTCCATTCTGCAATGTTGTGATTTGCACCTGCGAGTCAAGCAAACCCTGTTAGCATCCCCGAGTGGAAACACGTTTGAAATTTTGTTTTCGGTTCACAACTCGAAGGTGGGCTAAATTCGAAATTTCTGAAACCCTATCAAAATTCAAAAATAAAATTTTAAATCTAGAATTTTTTATCTGAGATTTCGGTAAAATTTTACCGAAATCTCGGCAAAATTCAACCGAGTGAAAAATAGTCGAAACAACGTTAAAATATTTTGAAAATTTTGTGGATGGTCTTGACACATACTAATGTTCCCATAAAAATTTCACATGTTCAATCTTGAGGAAGTTTTAAAAATTCTGACAGTACTACTGTTCTGATAAAAGGCTGACTGGCAAATTTCAACCGAGTGAAAAATGATGCAAACAATGTTAGAAAATTTTGAAAAGTTTTATGGATGGTCCTTACGCATCACTAATATTTGTACAAAAGTTTCAGATGATGATAAAGTTTTAGAAATTTTCAAAAATTGTGGCAGTACGGCCGTCCTGATAGAAACCTTACGGTACTATATTTATTGCTTCTATAGATTTGATTGAGTAAACAAAACAAGTTTACAATTTTTTTTAAACTTTTAGAGAAGGGTTCTAAGGCAATTCTGAAGCTCTCCTAAAAATTTTGGATCATGATCACACTTGAGAAAAATTATAAAATTATGATAATATTACGTCTCATTTATGTTCCTTCTATTTTTTATTTTTCAAAGATAACAAATGAATTTTAATTCTTTTGAATTTTTTTTGTATGATCTAAGACCGCTAAAGATGGTATTATAAATATTTCAGAGCATGATCACAATTTTATAAACATCTGACAGTAATTTTGCTATTTTTATAAAACATATAAAAAATTCGGTTTTTCAACAAATTTGCGTAGAAGATGACATTCTTAAGAGTTATTGATCCAAATCCGGTCCTCAAAAGTCAAAATCCGGTCCTCAAAAGTCAAAATCCGGTTAAAATACCCGAGATTTGGTAAAATTTGCCGAAATTTCACTGAAATTACCGAAAATACTGTAGCAATTTAAAAATTTTAGTTTTTTTTATCCAATTAAGATTTTGAATATCACCCTCAGCCGAAATCCGAACCCTCGGATGAAATTTTTGAAATTTCGTTCGGATTTTAAACTATGGTTGGCGGGGGAAGCCTCGAAGGCACGAGGCCCATCTTTCCCCTGCCGTCCGACCCACCCGCGTTCAATACCACCACGGTTGCTGCCGCAGTCAATAACTCAATACGCCACCGCCAGCATTGCGAAAACTGTTCCTCACGGCCAGCCGGCCCAGCCGCACCCGGCAGGCACCACACCACCTCATTCCCCTCGTCACCGAGTGAGCGAGCACGCTGCAAATGGGCGTGGAAAAATTGTAAGGCACTAAGGCTCGCTAAAGAAATAAGTCAATCACGCGCACCACAAGCGAAGAAACCAAACTCCCAACCGAACTACGCAGTCCATGTTCGTTAGTGGCCTCTCACTCCTACAAGAAGCAGACAAGCACCACGGGTAGCTATACTACGTAGCCACGCCAAGCCCAGCGAAGAAACCAATCCAAACTAGCCGTCTTCTTCTTTCTTTCTTTCTTCTTCTTCTTCTTCTTCTTGTCCTCTTTCCGCACCGCCCAAATTTCCAGGGCAGGAAGATCATGGGGAGAGAAGGAGTAATGGCGAGGATGAGGAGGAGAGGCGCCGCGTGGAGGGTCGCGGCGGTTCTTGCGGCGCTGCAGCTTCTTGCGGCGGCGGCGGAGGCCGGGAAGTACCGGGCGGTGTTCAATTTTGGGGACTCCTTGGTGGACGCCGGCAACCTGGTGACGGAGGGCATCCCGGACTACCTCGCCACGGCGCGGCTGCCTTACGGCCAGTCCTACTTCGGGTACCCCACGGGGCGCTGCTCCGACGGCCGCCTCGTCATCGATTTCATCGGTAATTGGCAGATTGGTTCCTCGAAATGTGTTCTTGGGCGTGTATTGGGTTCAAGAATTGATGGATTTGTGGGGTTTGGGGTTTCTTGGTTCCTGCAGCGCAAGAGTTCGGCCTGCCGCTGCTGCCCCCGTCCAAGGCCAAGAACGCCAGCTTCGCGCAAGGGGCAAACTTCGCCATCACCGGCGCCACGGCGCTCGACACCGAGTTCTTCGAGAAGCGGGGGCTCGGCAAGACGGTCTGGAACTCCGGCTCCCTCTTCACCCAAATCCAGTGGCTGCGCGACCTCAAGCCCTCCTTTTGCAACTCCATCCAGGGTAAAAGAGAGGAAAACCCAATTCTTTACCTACATAGTATATATAGTTCCATTTCATGGATGTTGATGTCAATTGGGTGTGGTCTTTTGTTCCTTTTTTCTTGTTTCTGAAGAATGCAAGGAGTTTTTTGCCAAGTCCCTGTTTGTTGTCGGTGAGTTCGGTGGAAATGACTACAATGCGCCCCTCTTCGCGGGGAAGGACCTCAAGGAAGCCTACAAGTTGATGCCTCATGTCATTCAGGGCATCTCCGATAGCGTTGAGGTAACAATTGCGTCTTTGCTGGTGTTCGCGTGCTTGTTGTGTTGAGTTTTGCTCTAATTCCTGGTGTGCTTGTTGTGTTGAGTTTTGCTCTAATTCCTGGTGTGCTTGTTGTGTTGAGTTTTGCTCTAATTCCTGGTGACTGCTGCAGCAATTGATTGCTGAGGGGGCAAAGGATTTGATTGTGGCCGGAGTGATGCCATCCGGGTGCTTTCCGGTGTATTTGACCATGTACAATGACCCAAACGAGGGGTATGGTTCGCGTAGCGGCTGCCTCAAGCGGTTCAACACATTCTCGTGGGTGCACAATGCGATGCTCAAGCGTGCGCTTGAGAAGCTCCGTGCCAAGCACCGTGGGGTGAGGATCATATACGGCGATTACTTCACACCAGTTGTCCAGTTCATGCTTCAGCCTGAGAAGTTTGGTGAGTTCCTCAGTTTGTTATTTTGTGTTGCAATTTGGTCATGAGATATCATAATGTCGATTTGCTGATTTGATTGGTTAAGCGCTGGGAAACTTTAGGAGTCTGATATGGCCAAGTATTAGATTTCTTATTATTAAGTTTCAGAGACAGGTCTAACGTTTCTCAGCATACCTAATTCAACTTCACTGCAGAGGCAACTTTCACACTTAAGTTCTTGTGTGATGCAATAAATTACTGCTGAAGAATTCAGATCTAGGTGTAGGTTCTCAAAGTCTTCTTCAGTGCCTGTGTTTAAGATGTGACAGATCATGCCCTGAATATACAAATTACCAAGATAGTAAACAAGTTACTTAAGTTATCATCATGTAGAATCTCTGAGCTGCCTCCTGAAGGGGTACTATTTACTGCTCATATTACCTAGGATGCCCGGATATGCCGATACCGAGACCGATACCGTACGCGATACACCATTTCCCCAAAAAAACCGATACAGTGATACATGTGTGCATATATATAATAAAAAATAAAATAATAAAGAAACATATATGAGATATAGTGTATCATACACAAAATTGACATAAAAGAGACAATAACAAAGAAAATGAAGAAGCAAATGGGCTAGATAATCTTATAGGCCCATCAACTCATAGTAAACGGCTTAGAGCATCTAGTTTATTATTGCCCCAAACGTCTCCACAATTATGCGCTTCTATTCACGCCAGTCGCAGCCATATGTCTCGCCTCCTAGCCACTGCTGCCCTCACCAGTTTCTGGCTGCCGCTGGCTGCCTAGGAGTATACCACACTACTATAGTCAAGAGGAAAGAAGAGTACTAGTGGGAGGACTCACCGTGCGTGAGGACCAGTGGCGTCGTCGTGCCAGCAGGGAGAGGGGTGCCACGTGCCACCGTCTACAGGGGGAGAGGAATGTTGGCGTGGGAGCTCGAGGAAAGAGAGGAGCAGGGGCGGTGGTATAGGGAGCTAGATGGGAGCAAGAAGGGACTGCGGGATGGGAATAAACGATTTCATCGTCACCTTCTGAGTTGGTAGAGGTATTATGATTAAGAGGTATTGGGAAAGTATTAGAGAAGTATCAGGAATTATTTTATTTTTTGAAAAATAGGAAATTCATCGATACGGATAGGATACATATCCGACTGTATCCGATACGAATGAGCATCCGATACCGATACGCCAATTCTTTGAAGTATCTGAGTAACATAGCATATTACTATGGGAAAATTGCTGACACAGCATTGGTTTTTCTGCACTTTGAGAACATACCTAGTACTAACTGTTTGCAAGTTCTCCGTGTTCTTAATTGTGCATGATCTCTCGAAAGCTATGGTACTATTTGCGCAATGAGCCTTGGTTTTGGGGTCAAAGATTTACTTTGCCCATACAACATGGGCAGCTCAAAAACCTTGCCAATTAAGTTATCAAATCGATACGAGAACATATATTGTGTTCAACCCATGTAAAATCATGAAGGCAGAAGTTGATCGTTCCTAGATAGCTAGATCAAAAGCTTGTCTATTGTACTGCTGTTTGCAAGAGAAAAAATTAACCTCATTGGAAAAAGAAATCCTAAGGACCTGTAAAGATTTTTTGGTAGAAAATTAAAGAAATGTGTGTATCATGCCCATACTAGATAAAATTATTTCTCCTCAAAGCGAAATTTACTTCTGCATGACTGTGTTGTTAAATTGGCATTTTTAATGGGAAAATCGTTTAGGGTGCCATATTGAATTAAGAAATTGCAAAAGATAGAACTGGTAACCTTCCTACCCTGTACTAACTCTTGCCTTTTTAAGATTTCTTAATAACAACTTTGCCTGAAGTCCATATCATTAGAAGTACTAACATCAGGAAATCGCTCAGTTAGCTGACCTCATTTGTGACCCATCTTTATTTTCATATGTTAGCTCTTTTCATATGATTTGTTTACTCCACTTGTAAAAAAAAATTAACATGTAGTGCTAGGTGCTAGCTACACGCTTAGGCATAGCATCTCGGAAACCTGATTTTTTTTCACAAATTTTTGAATAACATCCTGAATAAATAGAAAAGCAAAGGTTCATATTGGTGACGCGTCTGTGTCAGATGGAGAATCTTCCATATTACTGGCCGTTTTAGGACGTCAAGTGATGAGTACACATCGGCCATGAGCTTATCATCTTTGTATCATTGGTACACTAGCAGCATGGCCATCCTTTATTTTCTGGAGACAACTTTATCAAATTAATTTTGCCGACAATGCTATTATTTGTCTTGACTACTAGATGATAAGGGGTACTAGATGATAAGGGGGAAATGCATCATTGCTCGTATAAACAGGATATGCAATTGTTCCAAGAAATAGACCTATGATTTTTCTCCCAAATATATGCAGCTAGTAGGAACCTAACATTTCTGCCCTTGATGCAGGATTTTACAAACAACTGCCTAGAGCATGCTGTGGTGCTCCCGGTAGGGGCCCTTACAACTTCAATCTGACAGCCAAATGCGGTGAGCCTGGTGCCAATGCTTGTGCCGATCCCAAAACACATTGGAGCTGGGATGGCATTCACCTGACGGAGGCTGCATATGGACACATTGCCAGAGGTTGGTTGCATGGCCCATTCGCGGACCAACCTATCGTACAGTCTTCTTGAGCACCCAGCCGCTTCATCTGTTGTACCGCTAGAGTGTATCAAAATAGCACGCCAAATTGGAGCAGATAACGTAGTTCCATATAGTTGCAATGTATATCTCCTTCAGTTGTTCGAATTCATTGCAGTCAGGTAAAAAGGTGAGATAGGGGGCTATTAAAGCATGATTTCTTCATTCATTAGGTGGTATAAGTAAAAAGTGTATTGCACAAAGTGGTTAAATATGATACAGATTGTCTTCCTGTGTGGCATCTGACTACGTGATTAAAAACAAGTAGACGTAAAACTTTTGTGTGAATATGTTCTGTGCCTTTAATTTACTTTTTACGTAAAGTGGCAAGAAGGATCTCTTTTTGGAGCCTTGTAAGAACATGGCATGGTTCCTGCACAAGTCTCAAATATAAAATTGCCAATGACTTGGATAGAGAATGTATGCATTGCATGCTGTGCAGTTGAAAGTTGGAGTGTGAACCTGATATGTATTTTCGCCATATGTTGAACAGCTCACAACCCCGAGATTAGTGTGAGGACAAGAAGCATCAGAAGCAGACTTACCGTCAATCCCACTTTTCCTAAGTGGTTTAGTTGTATAGAAGTTTCTCTTATGCTAATGATGCCATGAGATTTGGTGTTTACCCAACACAACACATGGGGTAGTGCTTGCTGAAGCGTGACTTTGTGGGATATTTGGTTATTTGCCACTGGAGAAATGTGGCAATTAGATTTTTTTCTGTTACTTCTGTGTATTTGACATTGCATATCATGGTAAGATTAGTTATCAACCACTGTGATCATTCTCGATAATGACCAAAATATCCCGACATCAAGGCTTCTGAACCTTTAAGAAAAAATGTAGGGCAGGAAAAAGAAAAAGCAATTTAGGGAGGGCCATACTAATACTGAAATAAGGTTTGGCCTGTAATCGTAAAGAAATGACATTCATCGTAAAGAAATGACCTTCCAGAAGAAGACAGTGGCAGCATATGGTCTACAAGTAGACACTCACCTTGGAAAGGCATCTTAAATTCGTACAGACGTATATGTACGTCCTAGAGTATTTCTTTGGTGTAAGTATCAATTGCGTATTCAATGCTGTCTTCACGACACTACATGTGAGGTACTATAGGATCAAATCTTTCAAGGGATATCTGGATCTGCGTTATAAGGGTAAGTACTAGTGAATTGTGTAAACATCCAAGGGTACATGTGCCTTGTTAGTACCCGAGTTGTTGCTAAAATATTGGCAAATCTTGAAACATTTACCAATATTTGTAAATTTTTCCCGAGGAAAAACAGATACATAATAAAAAAAGAAAGAGATGGTTATTTGTGCATGGAAAGGATAGCTAACCATATTAGAATTCCAGTAGTGCTGTCTGTAGAACTAGAAGAATGTGTTAAATTGTCATCTTTAGAGCTATAGCTTTTGAGAGTTGGCTAGATACCACAACATGTAGACAATAATATATTATAGGAACGATGATAGCATGACTAAGCAAGATTTCAAAATTTGTTTTTGGACCACATGACGGAGGCGGCCGAAATCCAAAATTTCGGCGAGATTTTGGAATTTTAGTTGAAATCCAGACAAAATTTAAAAAGAAAATTTGAAATCCAGTAATTTTGAAACCGGGAAAACTGAAATTTTGGCTAAATTGACCGAAATTTTGGTGATTTTGAACCCCCTATGAAATGATCTCCTGAGGTTAGAAAAAAATATGAAAAAATCAAGCAAGCATCTATCTATATTTTCTATCTATTTGAATGCAAAATAGTACATATTTGCACATAAAATTCCCTAGTTAGGTTTTAGGGTTTAGGCCAAAATATAATTTAAGGCTGAAATACAAGTTAGAGTTTAGGCTGAAATCCAAGTTAGGGTTTAGGGTTTAGGCCGAAATCCAAGTTAGGGTTTAGGGTTAGGGTTACATAATTTGCATATGTATTTGTTTTGCAAAATTTTCATATGTATTCATTATAAAAGGCATTACAATTCTCCACAAAAAAAATGGTGCGAAATCCGGTCCAAAAACCGTGCAAACCAGTACAAAAAGTTTGAAATCTCAGTGAAATTTACCGAAATCACTATAGCAAACCCTAATTTCTATTTTTTATTCCACCGAGATTTGGAATCACAGCCTCGTTCGAAATCCGAGATTTCGCCAAGATTTTAAACCCTATGACTAAGTGCCAAAATTCGGACCTTGGTGGTAGTATATGCAAGCAGTTAGATAGTGACAACTACAAGTGCACTGATTTTATATATATTTATGGCATGTACAATGATGTGATTTCATCCATCTATAAACTTTGTCACGGAAGATTTTTGCTTACATGGGGACAGAGAAAGAGGAGAGAGAGTGTAAAACAATAATGTATGAATTATTATCCATAACAAAAAAAATTCCATGCCATAATTAAAAGATTGTGAGATCACACAGAGACAACCTTAAAATATTATCTATTGTAAAAGTTGTCTTTAGCTTTGTTTTTATATAACATGAAGAAGTATATAGACAATAGTCGTTTTATGGTAGAAAGTCCAACTCCCAAAATCGATTTAACTGTTTGGGCCAGCTGGCCACAAGAGGTAGTTAGAAAATAAACAGCATGCGTCCTTGGATCCGTTTGGATCAAGTGCAAAGGGTGGATGGGATGGGGCCATCCACCCTAGTAGAGATGAAGCCATCTTAGTTCATACTTGGTTGGAAGGATAAGGGGTGGATGGGATGAGCCAAATTTTTGTTTGGTTGAAATGATGAGTGGAGCAATTTTGATTGGGATAAGAAACGGAATGGCCTTATACAGCCAATTTGCTTGGCTCCATCTGTCTAGCATCTACATGGAATATTCCTATTTCTTGGCTACCATCAGCCACCCAATCCATCGAACCAAACAGCGGGATGGATTCAAATGGATGGACTGCTCCATCCCATCCACCCTTTGCCCTTAAACCAAACGGACCTAAGTGGACAATGGTATACTAGGCTTGACCAACCAACGAACTTTCTGTGTAATTAGTAACGTGTAACTGCAACATAGCCCGCACAATTAAGTATGTATTATGTAACGACCCCCATTTTAACATAAAATGCAAAAATGGAAATCTAATGTACAAACAGTACTAGTCCCATGATTAGTAGCTAGTATGCACATGTTCAACAATTGGAACCACAACCATACACAATATTATTAAAGCGGAAACTATTATACAAAGTAATCTTACAACTCAGAGCATTTATATAAGAAGCAAAGTCTTGTAGTGTGCCCATCCAACCCACAGGCAACCGACAAGGTATAATCCCTAGAAAGATCGCCTTATTGAAATTCCCGCATGCTGCGATGAAAGAAGTCTTCAAAGCTTTGCTAACTTTTCCAACTAAAACAACATATTAAGCAAGGATGAGTACTTTACGTACTCCGCATGACTTTTGCAAAACCTATAATATATGCAGGCCATTTCAAAGGAAAGGCTTCTACAGTTAATTTGCATAAAGCGAAATTGAAATGGTAAATCAAGTTGTCATTTGCAAATGAAATTTATAAGAGCAAGTTTGACTGATAAGAAATAACTAAAGCATAAGTAATACTTACAGTCCTTCGCGAGCAACAAAATCATCCAAAATCCTGCCAATCATGACACAATATGGTTTTCGCCAACACGTGGCAAATCAAATGAGCCCAAACATTTTGAAAATAATGAAACATTTAACATTGGAATGACTTCACCAAGTGTCCTTGACCGTGGACGCGGCTAATCGATTAGATTTACACTCTACAGAGTTATACAACTTTACCCACAAGGAATGATCAACCTCTTTTGCCAGGCTAGTTGACACACTTCCTTTGGTGTGTCGGCAAGGAGATCATACATAACCGTTACATTACCTAGATATGACTTTGAACCAGCCCGGGACTTAAGCTCTCGCCATAGAAATAGAAACACTCACCCAAGACGTGGTTCCTTTCACGCAATACCCCAACACACAGTTTCTGTTCATGGCAAGGCATACACTGTTGCACCGGTATGCATTTACCCACACCGAGGTGTAGAAGTCCCTCACAAGCAGACCTAAATGGAATGCTTCTGCTAACTCCCTCCTACCAATATTTAAAACCATATCTAAATAACTTAATAGGTTAAGGCCGCCCCATCCTAGCACTTGTGGTTGTACGGAGTTCTTGGATCAATAGCGTCCCATTGCTCGGTCCTTAATCCGACACGGGCGATACTTCACCCTACACTACGTGCAAATCCCTCTGCACAACTGGTTATTGCCAATAATCGCTCGCGTGAAAACCATAGTTTTATTTTGGGTTTTAATCAAATTACCAGTAACCAACAGTGTCATATCCAACATTTTCCATTTTGATCGGATCATTTACATCGTTGGTTCTAAAGCATGGCTAAGCATGGTTAAGATGTAATCGCATATACCCATGATGACATTAAGCAATGTCTATCCTTAATCTATGGTTATCAATTTTCACATGTCCATACTTATCAAGGAAGTTTCATGAGACAACAGGTATATCTACCAGTACCACAAAATAGCGAATTTACAGAAAAATAAGTGCATGCATGAAACAATTTGATAAACAACATGAAAATTAAATACTAGGATCAATATGATCAAAGGGGGTGCTTGCCTTACTTATTTGTTGTTTACGATGAAGTCGTAGTTGTAGCTGATGATGTCGATGATGGAATCATCAACGTCGGGTTCTATACGTCGTTCAATGGAAATATAGCAAATAACAAACTTTAATAAGGGCAAAAAGAAAATAGACAGAAAACCAAATAAAGACTCACTGAAGAAAATAGGAATATTTTAGGGTTTGGATTGCATGATTTCAAGATCTCATGTTTTAGTTGATTAAGCATTCATATTGTTAACAACTTTTAGGTTGAACGATGCATGGTTTCTTTTATAGATTATCTATTCTTGTTTTACGAATTCAAGAGGCTAAAATTATGTATTCTTGTATTTATAATTTTGAATTCTAGATGCTAAAATTATTTGGATTAATAGAATTAAGATATTAGTTACTTTGTTGAATGATATGAATGAATAGCACTCTACTTTAAATGCTTTCGCATGAGAAGCTGTTTCAAATATGTTAGATCTGCTAAGTTAGATTACTGGTTATATATTCATGGTTTTTAAGAAGGTTCTGGTGATACAAATATCTTAACTATAGATTTCTTCATTATTGCTGAGTTTGTTTATTCATATTATGAAGTCCAGAAATCATAATACTTAAGGTTACTTTGCTAACAGGATTTATATGCAAAGCATAACGAAACAAGATTATTTCTTTAGAATAGCAAAGCATAACTTTGGAGAGCATTCATAAGCTGACTTTATAAATTTTAGTATTTAGACTAGACATTTTATTCATTGTTGAAATAGCTTATATGGTATTATAAGGTTTACATTATATGGAATCGGATTAGTAAGGTGTAGTGTACGATTAGTACTTAGCCCTATGCGTTTTATATGCAAGATGATTAATACAAGTTGGGATTTACAAAATAAGGCTACTAGCTGCCTCTACATGGCTACACAAGGATACTTAGGATACAAGTACTTTAGTTAGAGGTTTCTTAAGCTCAACTATTAGTATAAAGGGCTTTAGTGACCATAATGCTTAGGGTTATTGCACTAGCAGGATTTAGATGAAAAGCAAGTTGCAAAAAGAATATTTTTCTAGATTATGGTAGTGCATATCCTAAAGAACATTCTTATCCTGATCTTCATAAAATTTACATTTAGACGAGATATTTTACAGGCTATTGAAAAGGCTTAAGTGTTTCTAAATTCTACGCGATAAAGGTTCAGTTTTCGATTTAAGTTTGTGACTGCACCTTATAAGATTATTCTACCATTTTCATACATTAGTTGGGGATGACTCTAAGAGTGTTTTAAAATTGATTCCGCGATATTTTGCTTTTATCCGAGATGTTTTTCATATAAGTGATTACTAGGGCCTAATGTGAACTTATTTAAATATCGCATAAATATGAAGTATATTTGCATAATCAGAAAGGGTATCACTTTTTAAGGTCCTAGGATTTGGTTTCTTGAAATTTGAAGTTCGTTTGTGAAAGTTATGACTATTCGGATTATACAAGTATTAGAATTTCAACTATTTGGTTAAGTGTTAATTATGACCTTATTATAATGATTTCTGCTAGAGTAAGTAGTTTGATTATATAAGAGACTTAGAATCTAGTTTCTCGTGAATCATGCTTTTACCTTTCATTATATATACATATATATTCTTTTACATGGAGAAAGCTTATGATCTTTATGCAGATTTAATTTGTGCCTATGTAACATTTAAGTGCCTTTCACTCAAAAACATTTTAGTAATAATAACTCTGTTTCATGATCCATTCTGAAATATGTGCATTTATACATAAGTGCACTACTGCTAGTTAATATATACATATATACATATATACATATATATATATACATAAATACATATATACATATATACATATATATATATATACATATATATATATATATATATATATATACACACACACATATGTACCTTCTACTCTAGGATCATATTCTATTCATGAAACAATTCAAATCTAATAATTATTTAAATATTTTGACATATTAGCATTTAGAAATCAATTCTACTCATTACAGATTTCTTTTATACAAATTATGCATTTTTGAGTTTTTAGTGTATTGAATGCAATCTTTAATAGAAAGTGATTCAAAAATAAATGAAATTTAAATATTTTTATATATTTGAGTTGCTGGAAGCATAAGGATTCCATTAAAATTTGTTTCACTCAATTCTAAGTCTGTTTGCAAAAGTTTTATATGTAGCATCTCTTCAGGCCTTTTCTTTGAATTTGAATTTCAAATTCACCCAATGCTATTTTCCAAAATATTTTTACATATTATGAAATTGCTTTATTTTATATGATTTTATCAATTTGTTTCATTCAAATTGGAGTTATAATGCAAATGTTACAACTAGTTGAATTATTTTGGTTATGTAAAATCCTGGAAAATCAGAAAATACGCTTTCATAGAATGGAAAGCGCCTTTGTTCAGTTGGCGTGAGAGCCTTTGAATTTGGCTTGCAGCCACTGACATCGGGCCCCGCTGGTCAGCGACAAGAAGCAGAGTCGAGGCTAGGGCAAGCCGCCGGCGACGAAATATCTCTAGTGACATGGAACGGCGGGCATCATGAGAATTAGTGAGTCATGGTGACACTCGTTCGGTCGTTCGGTCGGAGATGGCCAGGAAGTGGGCTACCACCGCGAAGGTGCGGCGGCCGCCATAGCCGCACGAGCAAGAGTTCACCGGGCGGTTATTTCACCAGGTAACAACACAGTGAGGTTCAGTGAATAGATAGAAGCTCATTTTACCTAGGACATTAGTTAGTGATTGCACGAGTTGGGCTGCCAATGGTCGCGGCGAGAGGAAGGTGAACAATGGCGTGGCGGCGATTCTGGCGATATTTCCTGAGCCTGAAAATGAATGAGTATTCATAAGAGTTCTATGAAGCTTTATACATGAGGAATTTAGATGATTCCTCACCGGCTATCTTAATCACTGGATTTCCCCCTTTCGGGTTTTGTGGCAAAACAAAGAGAAAAGCTTCGATTGGGGTGCTTTGTTCCAAAGATGGTTAGAAGAGTAGGGAGGGGTCTCAATGGCGACACGAATGCGGTATTTATAGCCTGGCTGAGGCGGTGTCGGGACCCGGATTTGCAAATCTGAAACCCTCTGTGTATACTGCACTAGTCCAGGATCACACCAGTGCACACAGTGGAAACATAGATGAAATACCATTCCATACAACGAATTAACTAAGAAGAAGCAAATTATTATTGAATAAAGCAAACGACCTTATGGTCAATGTTTACACTATTATGCCTTAAGGGCTTAAGAAACAAATAACTATTGCAGCGGAAAAGATAACTTGAGCCATTCGACATGCCACAGGCAATCGTCTGGGGAAACGCCTTCCTAATCCACGTAGTCTTCATAGAATTCCTCCTCATGATACTGAGCATTTCCTGATGCTTCCTCAGCAACTGATCAACAAAGGCGTAAAGCCGTGAGTACAAAAGTACTCAGCAAGCCGTAGGGAATCGATGCAATATATTCATGCACGGCTTGACAAAGAATAGCCATATAGTTCTTTTGCAGAAAGCAATAACTTGAATGGAAATACAATAAATAGATTGAAAGCATATTTATGAAAATGTAAATAAATAACTGGTAGATCAATGGTAGACAACATGAACAGAATGGCGAGGCATCACCCTACACCATCTAAAACAAGTATCAACCAATAAATTCAACAGTATTACTTTAGACAACAAAACGATATTGAACTCCCTGTTCACATCTTAACAATTCCACATTCCACATTTCATAAAACACTCTATACCCCGTGTGAAATTCCCGGGCTTGTCCATGACCGCGGACGTGGCTATTCGAATAGTTTTACACTCTGCAGAGGTTGTACTTCTTTACCCACAAGACATGATTTCTCATATTGCCACGCGATAAACACACATCCTTTGGTGTGTCGGCGGAGAATCATGACAAAGCCTTTATAATGCACTGTCTAAACTCGGTACTGCCCGCTAAGGTTTCACCCCTTAGAGCCCCCTCTTGCGCCTTGCGAATCTACCCGTCTATCCCGGAACCTGTAACACCCTAATTTTTGCTCTAACTTAAATTTTGGAGTATTTTTATTTTTGTGAATTTTTTTTGGAATTTATTTAAATTTATTTGGATTTATTCAAATAGGGCTTTTCTTGAAAACAATTGAATAATGGAAAAGTTTTTGCAAAGTTTTATTGCAAATATTTTAATTGAGTTCCAAATATCTCAAAGTAATTTCTGGAATTTTTCTAGAATTTTTCTACTATTTTAAAAGCTCCAAATGATTTAATTGAATTTCTAGAATTATTTTAAATGTGAAATGATTTTAAAATCAGTTGAACGATAATGGGCCGAGCCCATTCTCGTATGTCGCCGCCCAATCGCGCGAAACCCTAGCGTCGCCGGTCCGAGCTGCTCGATCGATCGGATGCTCGTGAGTGAGCCACGTCGTCGCGTCGTGCACCTTCGGATCATCGTCGCCTGAACGGTTGGGAGAGGCCACGCGTCGGTTGTCTTCGCGAGATCACCGGAGCTAATGCCACCGACCGTTTCCGCTCTTTTCGCCGCCTGTAGCGCGCACGTCGAGGCCCCTTAAAGTGCACCGAGTAGCGCGTCTGACAGAGCTCCTTTCGCTGCGTCTTTTGACTCCTCGCACGCGTCGCCGAGCGCTCTAGAGACCACGAGAGAGCTCGCCGTAGTTGTTCCTCTGCGCCGCCATCGTTCTCCGCCGTTTGCTTCGCCGTCGGTCCATTCCGCCGTCGCCGAGGTCACCAGATTACCTTGCCGAGTCAAGCCGCGTCGAATCGCTAGATCTTCTCGCCGGAACCACCGAACGCCGTCGACTACGCCGTCTTCCTCATCTCCGCAAGCTTGCACCGCCGCGCCGCCATCGCCGGACTCAAGCATCGTTGACCGTCGGATCGCAAGGAAGGGTAAGGATCGTGCCACGCCGCCCTTCTCTGGTTACATTTAGTTTGTATCGGTGCCGTTAGATCTGTATGGACGGTGCGGATTAACCCTAAGGTTTACACGTTAGTTGATCTTGATCGTTAGATCTAGAGCGAACGGCTTGGATTAGATCTAGTTTCTGCGATATGTTTTGTCTTAGCCGTTGGATCGTTAGTGAGCGCGTGAGTTTGTGCCGCGTGGCGGGTTGAATAATAAACACTCGACAAGGTGGGCGTTGGATTTAGATCGAGCGGCACCGTGAGTAGATCGGTGGCGCGGATCCGCGCGTTCAAATTTGAACGTCTGGCGGAGATGACGCCGCACCCATCGAATCACGTGCGGGGACGCGCGTGAGCGTTGATCGAGGGTGAGACCAGATCCGACCGTTGAGTTCGGGCGCACTGTTGGATGCGTGACACGTGGGGCGTGGAGTGCGGCGTCGCCGAACCGCGGGTGAGATCCGGCCGCTGGATGAGCGAGCGATGCGATCTTGCCGCGTGTCGCGCCGGATTGGTCGCGATCGTCGCCGACGCCACGGCCGGCGTCCGGTGCAAGACACGATCTTGCCATCCACGGTGGACGAGCCAACCGTGGACCCGACCCATGAATCGAAGCAACGTGGCGGCACTAGAGGTCGCCACGTGTCGTCTTGACGTCATCGGCGTCATAAATATGTTATATATAAAAATATTTTGGCCGAAATTCTTTTATGTGCTGATGTCATCATGATGCAATGCTGACGTCATAAATGCGAATTTTCAGTATAAAAATAATTGGGAAAAATCGGATTTCTTAATTTCTGTATTTTGATTTTATTCAAACTTCAAATGACTATAACTTTTGCATTTTAACTCGGATTTGGGTGATTCAAATTTCTAAAAATTCATAAAATTATGATCTATTTAATGATGAATTTTATTTGAATTTTTGAGGCCATTTAGTCCTCTGTATTAGATTTTTATTGTATATTTTGTTTGTTCGCTAGACGCAAATTTGCTTGGAAAGTTTCGAGGAAGAATTAGTCGCTCAAGACCAAGCTTGAACACGACCAGCAACTCTTTGAAGGCAAGTGATGCTTTGATCATTTTAATCTCAGGTTTTAAAATGTAGTTTATGCTTTGAAACTATGCATGCTTATTTATTTAAAATGAATTTAAATTGATTTGGGATAATGTAGTTAATCAACCCATTTTGTTATGCCACCTTGAATTATTAATTGTATGCCTAAATCATTGTCACCCTAAGTTTGATTATATTAGTTGGATGCTAATATTGTGCCAACACGGAGGCTAGACCGTGAGTAGATGCTTAGCCTTGCAACGAGTCATGAATGATCTTTCGTAAAAATGCTACAAAATTGACTAATGGAATATTGAATGTATTTTGAAAAGTGGTGTGATGATGCCACATGATGAGATTGAGGTATGATGACTGTGTGGTTCCGCATCGATGTTGAGTTATTGCCGCATGTGTTGCACAATAATCAACTGGGTGGGAAATGATTTAGACTGAGGCAAGTGGCAAGAGGCTGTGTGCCTGGTGGGCCTGTGTGGCAGTGGGTTGATGAGTGTTGTGAGTCTGTGTGCCACAATGGGCTGTGTGCCACTGTTGAGTGTTGGAAGTCTTGCCTTGGTCAGTTAAGGACTTCACCTTGCAAGCCTTTGATCTGAGTCACCCGTACAACCACATGTCTGATATGGGATAGACCTAGTTGACTAGGGTTCTGATATCTTTCCTCTGATACCTCGGGGTGACAGTACACAGGGGTGTATCTGTATGGGGGAGCGTACCTGTGCTACGGCTTGGTGCCCATCCAACGGTGATTGGCCGGTCCTATACTTCGGCTCTGTGTGAGGGAAGTGATAGTGAAGGCAATACCGGAGAGGTTCTTTGGTTAAGGTAGAGGTTCCTGAAAAGCTTTGTTGCGGACAATCACCTGTGTGGTGAGCGGCTGTATCTTGTGGGTAAAGTGTACAACCTCTGCAGAGTGTCAAAACTATTCGAATAGCCGTGCTCACGGTATTGAGCATTGCTCGGGATTACAGTCAAGGGTAGATTTTCATAAACAAAACGTGGAAGGGGTGGCTGTGTGCCAAGTGTTAAAAATGAACTGTTAAGGCTGTGTGCCGAGAATCTTCGATGAAAAACCATTTGAAGAAATTAGTATTACTTATAACTATTCCACTTCTTTAATTTAAATAAGATACTGGTTTTAAAATGCTGTTGATGCAAAAGAACCATTTAAGCCCAACCTTTGGAATAAGCTTTGCATATAGTAATAGCGTTGCATCCTGTGCATTACTTGTTGAGTGCCTTGTGTACTCATCCCACCTTGCTTATCAACCCCAACATCAGTGGAGGAGACTACACCAGTTTGGGAGGAGTACATTGAGGACCCGAGCAACTAGGGGGTAAGCCCAGTCGGTTGCCTGTGGCAAGATGAAGGCTTCCACGACATTTGTTTATGTTCCGCTGCTATTTCTTTTTCTCTGAATAATGTAAGCCCTGTGTGGTCAGTCTTATCTGTAAGGAGACCATAAGGTCGCATAACTCAGTTTATATACATGTTTGCACTAATTATTCTTATATCTTCGTGAATGTCCGTGATGTGCAACCTCGTATGATCTGTGTGTGCTAGCGTGATCTGGATCGCACAGAATACACAGAGGTCCGGATCTGCGAGTTCGGTCCCGACAGAGGTGGTATCGAGCAGTGGATCAGAGGACTTGACCCTAGTTTGGTTGTGCCTAGGAGGGTAAAACTATTTTCTAAAGACCTAATCAACTTGAGCAAGAATATCAATGAAATCTTGACTTATCTCTTCTCTCTTGTTTCATACCTATGCTGAATTTTTATTATTCTCTGTTTAATTTAAACAAGGTTTGTTTTGGCAGATGAGGATGATCCATACCTATGGAGAGAGCACCGAGGATACGCCATGGAGTTATGGCGTATGATGCGATTGCTTTCGAGGTTTTGACAGCACCATCGACGAGGACTTCTGTGGTGCAGGCGTGACTTGACGTCGCTGGGATGTCAAGATCACAGATGTATGCTCGGGAGAGGACGAGGAGAGCCGTCCCATCTACATCACGGTCGAGGTCTTCTTTTGAGGCGGAATCCGAGAGACGGACGACAGCGATGCGGCGGTTGCCCGCCTTACTCCACAGAGTTGGAGGGCACCGTCTTTCGTCACCATCCGCGTCGAGACAATCGTTTTGACAGGATGGAGCTCGTGGAGGAGGACGCCACGATCACCCACCTGGCGAGGTATGTTATCGCCCAGGAGGACGCCTTGGACGAGACAGTCCAGGAGCTGCAGAGGACCCGCGACGAGGTCACGGAGGCGAGGATCCAGCTGCGGGAGGGCTTAGCCCACTCCATGCAGAAGATCCAGGAGTTGGAGATGGCTTTGTACGGACCCGAGCCTGAGCCAGTCCTGGAGTTACACGATCCAGATCCGGAGGAGCCAGAGCAGGAGGCACCAGCAGAGGAGCAGCGGCCGGCCCAGACCGCGAGTCGATGGGGTCTTTTGCACCAGCTGCAGTAGGTCTTCAGGATCAGTTCGCCCCGATGCCAGAGCACCCACCAGTGTATGCTCAGGGGGAGCCGCAGCCGGGTTGGCTCGATGAGTGATCGAGTCTAGTCGAGGGTAGTGTTGAGACTCGAATAATGGAGTCGCGTCTTTTTCTTCAGAGTCACCATTAGGTGTGAGTCGTCATAGAGTCCTATGTTTGCTTACTTGTTTTTCGTTGTGAGTGTCTCGTATGTTGCATTGCCCTTAGGCACTTGTGAGCAACCATACTGCTTTATATTATATCAATAAAGTGGCTAAATAATTTAAGTTACACCTGTTTCCCCACATAAGTTCTTTTACTCGTCTATGCTTTCTTCTTTTCTTAACCTTGGAAGCTTGCAACAGATGGTGAGGACACGTGGAAATGTTGGAGCCAGCGGAAGTGGAGCTAACCAGGCGGACAACCAGAATGAAGAGCCGATTCCTCAACCGCCGCAGGTCGATATGCAGAACCTGGGAGCCTTCTTGACTGCCCAGACTCAACTTATGAACACGATGGTTCAAACCATGCAGCAGATATCCAACCAAGCTGCTGCGAATGTTCAAGCTGGGGGTAACCATGGACCACACCCCTACTCAAGGTTGTCGGAGTTTATGAGAACCCGTCCACCTACCTTCTCGAACAACGCCAATCCACTAGAGGCGGACGATTGGCTAAGGACAATTGAAAGGAAGCGCACATTACCCAAGTGTGTAGGACATGAGAGGGTACTCTATGCCTCTCATCAACTCGAAGGACTGCCGCAGAATGGTGGGAAAACCTGCAAAAGAAATGAGGACCCACAGAGTATCACGTGGGAGGAATCCACCTCGACTTTCGCCAGATACATGTACCCGAGGGTATCATGGATCTCAAAAGGAGGAATTCGAGCCTCAAGCGGGGGCGATCGGTGGCGATTACGAACAAATTCACCCAACCGCACGCTACGCACTGAGGGCGTGGCTACGGATAAGGCCGCATAATCCCGCTTCATGAAGGGATTGAATGCAGGCTGCAGTGGACCGATCACCCACACATTCCCGACTTCCAAGAGCTAGTTAACAAAGCTCTTATCTTAGAGGACAAGCGCCGAGAGTTGGATGACAACAGAAGCGCAGAATGGCGCAACAAGGAGGTCGTCGGGGCAGCAGAGGCGAGGACGGCACCCCAACAGCTTCATCCGGTACCAGCCCAAATGATAGGGCACCACCGCCGCAAATCGCCCGATGGGTCGAATGTTCGACTCACCGAATCGTAGCGCAGATCGGAGGAACCTCTCGAGCGGTGGGAAGACGTTGCTATCATTGCAATGAAATGGGGCATTTTGCCAACAATTGCCCTAAGAAGGAGGTGTCACCCGGTCCGCTTTAACACGGGAACACACGGCAAGGACTCCGCCCAATCGTGAACCGCGGGACATCAACAAAGACAACTCCATCCCAAGGAACCGCACGAGGCCGAGTCAACCACATTACGACGGATGAAGTGCAAAACGCCACGGATGTTGTAATTGGGTAAGTTCTAGTAAACTCGATTACCAGCCATCGCTTTTTATTTGATTCGAGCTTCGCATTCTTTTATTTCCGAGATTTTGCTGTTCAAAATGATATGGAAATAGTGAATCTTAAATGTGTGCTCATAGTCCAATCCCCTGGATCAGAACTCCGATCTAAAGTAGGATGTTCTGGGGTAAGACTAATAATTAATGGAGTGGAGTTCCTAGCGAACTTAATCATCCTTAATACCCAAACCTTGGATGTTATCCTGGGAATGGATTGGTTAACCAAACACAAGGCGATCTTTGATGTGGAAAAAGAGTCATATCGGTCGAGAGCCCTGGATGGAAAGAAGATTGAATTTGAAGCAAAATCGCATGCGAGATGGACAATTGATGGTCAACGAAGATGAAGATCGCGACAGAAGAAGTTTCCATAGTCAATGAATATCCGGATGTTTTCCTAAGATTTACCCGAATGCCGCGGATAGAGATATTGAGTTCGTGATAGAGCTGGTTCCAGGGACAGCTCCAATAGCTAAGAGACCTTACAGGATGTCCACAGAGGAATTGGTGGAAATGAAGAAGCAAATTGAAGAACTGCTGGAAAAAGGATTTATAAGACCTAGTTCATCGCCATGGGGAGCACTGCCCTATTCACAAGAAGAAGGACGGAGTTTTAGGATGTGTATAGACTATCGTGCACTCAATGATGTGACGATAAAGAATAAGTATCCGCTACCGGGATCGATGATTTGTTTGACCAAATTGAGAGGAGCAGGAGTATTCTCCAAAATTGATCTTCGATCGGATACCATCAATCAAGATCCGATCGAGGATATTCAAGACCGCATTTTCGTCAAGATATGGACACTACGAGTTTACAAAGTGATGTCTTTTGGTTTGACAAATGCACCAAAGATATTTCATGAACTTAATGAATAAGGTTTTATAGAATATTTGGATAAGTTCGTCGTCGATTCATAGATGATATCCTTATCTATTCCAAAACGAGCGAAGAGCACGCCGAGCATTTGAGGCTAGTCCTTGAAAAGTTGAGAGAGCAACGCTTGTTTGCGAAATTTAGCAAATGTGATTTACGGAAGAATAAGGTTGAATTTCTTGGACACATAATGACCGCAGCAGGAGTTGCGGTAGATCGAAAGAAAGTGGAGACGGTTCGCATTGGGAGCAACCCAAGTCGGTAACCCATCCGTAGTTTCCTTGGAATGGCGGGTATTACCGTCGATTCATCGAAGGATTCTCTACGATTGCGAGACCACTTACGCAATTGTTGAAAAGGAAAAGAAATTCTTATGGACGCCGAGTGTGAGAAGAGTTTTCGGGAGTTGAAGAGGAGATTAACATCGGCACTGTATTAGTTTTACCCGACGCTCATCAAGGCTTCGACATCTATTGTGATGCATCGCGTCGTGATTGGGATGCGTGTTGATGCAAAATAGGAAGGTAATTGCCTATGCATCGAGGCAATTGAGACCACATGAGGAGAACTATCCAACCCATGATTTGAATTAGTCAGAGTGCATGCACTAAAGATATGGCGTCATCATCTCATCGGAAATAGATGTGAAGTGTATACAGATCATAAAAGTCTTAAGTATATCTTCACGCAAGTGACCTAAATATGAGGCAAAGAAGATGGTTAGAGTTAATCAAGGATTATAATGTGGGAATTCACTACCATCCCGGTAAAGCCAACGAGTGGCGACGCCTTGAGCGTAAAGAACCACGTTGTAAATATGTTTGTTGGAAACAGTCGTGGAATTGTGTAAGGATTTCGAAATTAGAACCGAAATGGTACCGTATGATTCCTAGCAACTTTGGAAGTAAGACCTACCCGAAGATCGGATCGGGAAGGCGTAAAGATGATGATAAGATCAATAGAATTAAGGGCAAAATGGATGAAGGCAAAGCAAAAGATTTCAAACCGGATGAACAAGGTACTATGTGGTTTAAAGAGCGCATTTGTGTGCCGAACAAAAAGGAGTTGAAGCAGTTAATTCTGGAGGAGGCTCATGACTCCATGTACTCAATTCATCCAGGAAGTGCGAAAATGTATCAAGATTTAAAGGAAAGATTTTGGTGGCCAAGCATGAAACGAGAAGTCGCCGAATATGTTGCATTATGTGACATATGCCAAAGAGTCAAAGCTATGCACCAAAGACCAGCAGGGCTATTACAACCCCTAAAGATACCTGAATGGAAATGGGAAGAAATTGGTATGGATTTCATAACCGGATTGCCCAGAACGCAAAGTGGATATGATTCTATATGGGTCATAGTAGATCGTTTAACTAAAGTGGCACATTTCATACCCGTGAAGACCACTTATTCCGGAGACCGGTTAGCAGAACTTTATATGGCACGGATCGTCTGCTTGCACGGAGTACCGAAGAAGATAGTGTCAGACAGAGGTACCCAATTTACCTCCAGATTTTGGGGTAAGCTACATGAGGCAATGGGGACTCGTTTGAACTTCAGTACAGCCTACCATCCGCAGATAGATGGTCAAACTGAGAGGGTTAACCAGATATTGGAAGATATGTTGAGAGCCTGCGCTTTAGCATATTCAACCTCATGGGACAAGTGTTTGCCTTATGCTGAGTTTAGTTACAACAACAGTTATCAGGCGAGTTTACAGATGTCTCCATTTGAAGCTTTGTATGGTCGGTCCTGTCGAACACCATTGAATTGGAATGAGACAGCGTGACGACATGTTTTTGGATCGAGACATTCTTCGAAGCGGAAGAACAAATCGCCTCGATCGTGGAAAGATTGAAGATTGCACAATCAAGGCAGAAGAGTTATGCTGACAACCGTCGCAGGGAACTGAGCTTTGAACCTGAAGATTTTGTGTACCTTAGAGTCACACCTCTCAAAGGAGTTAGAAGGTTCCATGCAAAAGGAAAGCTCGCACCCAGATATATCGGACCATTCAAGATCTTGAGCCGCAGAGGTGAAGTTGCTTATCAGTTGGAGTTACCGCCATCTTTGGCAGGAGTGCATGATGTATTCCATGTATCACAACTGAAGAAGTGTCTTCGAGTACCAGAAGAGCAAACACCTTTGGAGGCAATTGAGTGCAAGAAGATCGACCTACAAAGAACATCCGATGAAGATTCGGACGAATGGACCGAGAGACAAGGAACAAGTCAACACGTTCGCAGAATTCAATGGAGCAACCATTCGGAAAGTGAAGCAACATGGGAACGAGAAGAAGATCTGAAGAAGGAGTTCCCTAACCTATTTACGATACGACGACAATCTCGGGACGAGATTCATTAAGGGGGAGGTTTGTAACACCCTAATTTTTGCTTTAACTTAAATTTTGGAGTATTTTTATTTTTGTGAATTTTTTTGGGAATTTATTTAAATTTATTTGGATTTATTCAAATAGGGCTTTTCTTGAAAACAATTGAATAATGGAAAAGTTTTTGCAAAGTTTTATTGCAAATATTTTAATTGAGTTCCAAATATCTCAAAGTAATTTCGAATTTTTCTAGAATTTTTCTGCTATTTTAAAAGCTCCAAATGATTTAATTGAATTTCTAGAATTATTTTAAATGTGAAATGATTTTAAAATCAGTTGAGCGATAATGGGCCGAGCCCATTATCGTGCGTGTCGCCGCCCAATCGCGCGAAACCCTAGCGCCGCCGGTCCGAGCCGCTCGATCTCGATCGGATGCTCGTGAGTGAGCCACGCCGTCGCGTCGTGCACCTTCGGATCATCGCCGCACGAACGGCTGGGAGAGGGCCACGTCGGTCGTCTTCGCGAGATCACCGGAGCTAATGCCGCCGACCGTTTCCGCTCGTTTCGCCGCCTGTAGCGCGCACGTCGAGGCCCCTTAAAGTGCACCGAGTAGCGCGTCGACGAGCTCGTTTCGCTGCGTCTTTTGACTCTCGCACGCGTCCGAGACGCTCTAGAGACCACGAGAGCTCGCCGTAGTTGTTCCTCTGCGCGCCAACGTTCTCCGCCGTTTGCTTCGCCGTCGGTCCATTCCCGCCGTCGCCGAGGTCACCAGGTTGCATTGCCCGAGTCAAGCCGCGTCGAATCGCTAGATCTTCTCGCCGGGGAACCACCGAAACGCCGTCGACTACGTCGTCTTCCTCATCTCCGGCAAGCTTGCACCGCCGCACGCCATCGCCGGACTCCGAGCATCGTTGACCGTCGGATCTGCAAGGAGGGGTAAGGATCGTGCCACGTCGCCCTTCTCTGGTTACATTTAGTTTGTATCGGTGCCGTTAGATCTGTTATGGACGGTCTGGATTAACCCTAAGGTTTACACGTTAGTTGATCTTGATCGTTAGATCTAGAGCGAACGGCTTGGATTAGATCTAGTTTCTGCGATATGTTTTTGTCTTAGCCGTTGGATCGTTAGTGAACGCGTGAGTTTGTGCCGCGTGGCGGTTGAATAGTAAATAGCTCGGCACAAGTGGCCGTTGGATTTAGATCGAACGGCACCGTGAGTAGATCGGTGGCGCGCGGATCCGCGCTGCTCAAATTTGAACGCACGGGCGGAGATGACGCCGCACCCCATCGAATCACGCGCGACGCGTGAGCGTTGGATCGAGGGTGAGACCAGATCCGACCGTTGAGTTCGGGCGCACCGCTGGATGCGTGACACGTGGGGCGTGGAGTGCGGCGTCGCCGAACCGCGGGGTGAGATCCGACCGTTGGATGAGCGAAGCGATGCGATCTTGCCGCGTGTCGCGCGGGATTGGTCTGCGCATCGTCGCCGACGCCACGGCTGCGTCACCGGTGCAAAGAGCATTATCTTCGCCACCCACGGTGGACCGAGCCGAACCGTGGACCCGACCCATGAATCAAGCAACGTGGCGGCACTAGAGGTCGCCACGTGTCGTCCGACGCCATCGGACGCCATAAATATGTTATATATAAAAATATTTTGGCGAAATTCTTTTATGTGCTGATGTCATCATGATGCAATGCTGACGTCATAAATGCGAATTTTCAGTATAAAAATAATTGGGAAAAATCGGATTTCTTAATTTCTGTATTTTGATTTTATTCAAACTTCAAATGACTATAACTTTTGCATTTTAACTCGGATTTGGTGATTCAAATTTCTAAAAATTCATAAAATTATGATCTATTTAATGATGAATTTTATTTGAATTTTTGAGGCCATTTAGTCCTCTGTATTAGATTTTTATTGTATATTTTGTTTGTTCGCTTAGACGCAAATTTGCTTGAAAGTTTCGAGGAAGAATTGTCGCTCAAGACCAAGCTTGAACACGACCAGCAACTCTTTGAAGGCAAGTGATGCTTTGATCATTTTAATCTCAGGTTTTAAAATGTAGTTTATGCTTTGAAACTATGCATGCTTATTTATTTAAAATGAATTTAAATTGATTTGGGATAATGTAGTTAATCAACCCATTTTGTTATGCCACCTTGAATTATTAATTGTATGCCCTAAATCATTGTCACCCTAAGTTTGATTATATTAGTTGGATGCTAATATTGTGCCAACACGGAGGCTAGACCGTGAGTAGATGCTTAGCCTTGCAACGAGTCATGAATGATCTTTCGTAAAAATGCTACAAAATTGACTAATGGAATATTGAATGTATTTTGAAAAGTGGTGTGATGATGCCACATGATGAGATTGAGGTATGTGACTGTGTGGTTCCATCATCGATGTTGAGTTATTGCGGCATGTGTTGCACAATAATCAACTGGTGGGAAATGATTTAGACTGAGGCAAGTGGCAAGAGGTCAGTGTGCTGGGCCTGTGTGGCGATGGGTTGATGAGTGTTGTGAGTCCTGTGCCACAATGGGCAGTGCCATTGTTGAGTGTTGGAAGTCTTGCCTTGGCCGCTAAGGACTTCACCTTGCAAGCCTTTGATCCGAGTCACCGTGCACAACCACATGTCCGATATGGGACAGACCTAGTTGACTAGGGTTCGATATCTTTCCTCCGATACCTCGGGGTGACAATACACGGGGTGTATCTGTATGGGGAGCGCACTGCTACGGCTTGGTGCCCATCCAACGGTGATTGGCCGGTCCTATACTTGGCTCTGTGTGAGGAAGTGATAGTGAAGGCAATCTGGAGAGGTTCTTTGGTTAAGGTAGAGGTTCTGAAAAGCTTTGTTGCGGACAATCACTGTGTGGTGGCGGTCAGTATCTTGTGGGTAAAGTGTACAACCTCTGCAGAGTGTCAAAACTATTCGAATAGCCGTGCTCACGGTATTGAGCATTGCTCGGGGATTACAGTCAAGGGGTAGATTTTCATAAACAAAACGTGGAAGGGGTGGCGCTGTGCCAAGTGTTAAAAATGAACTGTTAAGGCTGTGTGCCGAGAATCTTCGATGAAAAACCATTTGAAGAAATTAGTATTACTTATAACTATTCCACTGCTTTAATTTAAATAAGATACTGGTTTTAAAATGCTGTTGATGCAAAAGAACCATTTAAGCCCAACCTTTGGAATAAGCTTTGCATATAGTAATAGCGTTGCATCCTGTGCATTACTTGTTGAGTGCCTTGTGTACTCATCCCACCTTGCTTATCAACCCCAACATCAGTGGAGGAGACTACACCAGTTTGGGAGGAGTACATTGAGGACCCGAGCAACTAGGGGGTAAGCCCAGTCGGTTGCCTGTGGCAAGATGAAGGCTTCCACGACATTTGTTTATGTTCATTGCTATTTCTTTTCTCTCAATAATGTAAGCCTGTGTGGTCAGTCTTATCTGTAAGGAGACCATAAGGTCGCATAACTCGGTTTATATACATGTTTGCACTAATTATTCTTATATCTTCGTGAATGTCCGTGATGTGCAACCTCAGTATGATCAGTGTGTGCTAAGCGTGATCCTCGGTCGCACGAGAATACACGAGGGTCCGGATCTGCGCAGTTCGGGTCCCGGCGTAACCCACACCACCAATTGATGATTACTCAAGGCTAGACATTGCAAATTAATCAGCTAGGTCTGTCCCATACCAGACATGTGGTAGTACGGTTAGGCCCAGTTCAATGGCGCACAAGATTAAGTCCTTAATTTGTCTCAGGCAAGACATCCACATCCCAATGTGCTAGAAAGCACCCCCTTTACTGCACGATCACTTGCCTGAGGGAAAACAATTCGTTCAACCAAGACCAATGGCAAACCCCGCCATGGTACAAAAATTTTTACAACAGTGGCTTACGGCCACGATTCAATATCTCATTAAGTCAAGATTAACATTATTCAATATATGACATGAATCCCAACGTATATCTAAGCATAGCTACGCAACCCAATGTTGGTATAATGATTATGTCCAACTTGTAATGTCCCAACCTAGGTTTAACAATGGATACATGGCATACAATTAATCAAGGTGGCATAATGTCAACTAGGTATACATCTACTCCCATTAAATAAGCATTGTTACACAAAATAGCATGCAGTTGTATAAAAGTAAATTACTTTTGCAAACATAGGATCAATATGATCAAAGATTACGACTTGCCTTACTGATCTAATGCTGAGTCTTGGTCTTCGAAGTCTTCGTTTGCTCCCTCGGAATTAGCGTCTACCGGAAAAGAAAGCAATGAAACCAAATAAATACAAAATAGAGACTCAAACAAGCTCAAAACTTAAAATAAATGGCTCTAGAAGACAGATATTGATTTTAGAAAAATTTAGAAACTTGAATCGCCTCAATCGGAGTTCGTATGAGAGAGAACGGGCCTCCGAAAGATTAAATTCAGAGAAAATGCTGAAAATCAGAAAATCGGAATTTCCCGATTTATTTTTCTATTAGAAAATCGATTTACTGCGCAACGCTGACGTCAGCAACAAATTTCCCGAATAAAGAAATAAATAAGAAAATCTTTATTAGGATGACAGGTGGGACCCTCGGTCTATGGACCGAGTCCACGGGAAGCTCAAGGTCCACGATAGATCGGGTCTACGGAACAGGGCGGCTGACGCGGCGATGACGCAGTGGCTGACGGCGCGCTGACTGGGAGGACTCGGCTGAGGTGGCGGCTGACGCTGGTGCTGACGCGGATTGCCGCGTGTCGCGCATCTGATGGCGGCACGGGATCAGACGACAGAGAAACGTGGCCGCGGCGATTGCGACGTGGTGCGATCAGAAGCGCATGTTGCCGATCGGACGGCCACGGATTGGCGGAGAGCGACGATGAGACGGCGGCGCGACTAACCCGCCGGACGCGAAGAAGAAGGCGCGGCTTCGGCGATGCGGCGACGGATCGGGTGCGGTTTGCACTGGATCTGGAAGAGAAGGGCACGGAGAACTCCGGAAGGTGCTTGGCTGCGGCGGAGATAGACCGGAGAGGCGGATCAATGGAGAAGAAAAGCTCGGCCGCGACGGAGCTGCTCCGACGAGCTCACGCGGACGAACGGAGGACCCTTGGGCGACACAAGACGGGGCGGTGGGTGCGGCACGAAATGGGCATCCTTGGAGAGGGTGCAGCGCCTTAAATAGGAGTCTCGGGAGGCGTGTCCGTCCCGGACTCCAAGGCAGCGGCGCTAGGGTTTCGCGGAAGCGTGCGGAAGCTGGGCCGAGCGGGCTGGCTGGGCCGGAGGGAAGCAGGCCGGGCGAAGCGGCTGGGCCAAACGGCACGCGGGAGGAGATGGGCTGCGCGGGGAAACCGGCCCGAAGGATTTTTAGAAAATAAAACATTTTCCGAATTAAGAAAATTCTAGAAATTCAAATAAAATAAGATAAATTCAAATAAATAGCAAATGAATTCAGAAAAATCCCCAAAAATACAAAAAAATTCCTTGGAGTACAATGAACCCAACTAAAACTGAAAATCTTTAGTTTGATGAATAGTCTAGTCAAATTAAATCCTTTCATTTAATAGAAAATTAAAATTAAGCTAGAATTAATTCAAGAGAAATGCAAATGGTTTATTTTTGAATTCAACATTCCAAAACTCAAATTTTGGGATGTTACAGGCGGTCTCGCCAGTGTTTGAATGGAAGAGGGAGATTGCGGCTGTTCTGTGCTTGGATGAAGAGGTGGCGCAAGATAAGGTGCGGGAGAGGCCAAGGACGAACATGTTAAATACAGAGTGATAGATTGAGGGGATGCGATGAATCGAATTAAGAGCGATAGATTGAGGGGATGACTCGGGAGAGAGCAGAGCACGCGCGAGACTTCGGTCAAGAGGAAGGAGACAACAAAAGGGAAATGAGAGCCTGACAGGCGGGGCCGGGGTCCACCAGGCAGTGAGAGAAAATCTTTTCCGTTACTTCCAGTTAATGGAGTCAAAATAGAAGACGGGCCCACTTGTCGGTGAGGGAGGGCGGCTAAAGCGATAAATTCGACTCGGACAGCTCATGACCTGAATTTATTTGGCTATTAAAACATGGAGAAACTTTTTCAAACTTTTTTACCTGAGTCCCCAGATAAGGCTTGTCAGCTGGTAAAAATACTGGGTTAAATTTTTTTACTGAAAAATTATATATATTCTAGCAACAACGACTGGTTTAAAATCTCCCTTCTGAATTTATTTTATTTGAGGATGTAAAATATATTAATTATTTTTGAAACTTTTTATTAGAGTTATATTTGATCTTATAATTCTTCCATAAAAATTTCAACTCTATATCTTGTATATTTATTGTCTAAATATTCTGACATTATGATTTTCAGATTTTTAGAGTTTCTATTGT
The DNA here is from genome assembly GCA_036346275.1 of Otatea glauca. Lineage (NCBI taxonomy): Eukaryota > Viridiplantae > Streptophyta > Magnoliopsida > Poales > Poaceae > Otatea > Otatea glauca. Next base: position 42,654,842 of record CM070721.1, on the reverse strand, counting down.
TCAATTTTAAAAAGTCGTAAATGAAATTATTAATTTTTGATATTTTTAACAGAGGTAAAAAATAAATTGAGTATATTATGGTAATTTTTACAGATTCAAATAATTTTCTAAAATTTTATATTAATTCTGACTATGCACTGTTTTTAGTCAAAGAGATGTCTTTTCATTTATCATTTCTCCATTCTGTGCATTAAAATTTATTTACTGGCTAAAATGATTCACCTGAGTGCTTAAGATTCTTAATATAAATTTTTTAATATTTTACATTTAATTTTTTATCTTCTACCAGTATCTATTCATTAATTCTATTTGTTTGATTTTTCACACAAGACATAAATCCAAACAAAATTCAAACAAAAACCAATAATACCAAGAAAACTCATAAATAATCATATTCAAATTCAAAATATACATTTTCATTTATTTGCATTTTCTGGGATGTTACATATTATCTTTAAAGTAAGTTTTAATAATTTGGCAATACATATGTGATTTTACCTGCTGAAAGATAGATCGTTGTAGAACTTCATTTGTGATATTTTAATATTGTATATTATAGGAGTGAAAATACTCACTCTCTTTCCTGGTACTTGTCACCTGTAACCAAAACTCTTTCCCAAGTATTTATATAGCAAAACAATAAACATAGCATAGCATAACATAACATTTTTCATTTATACCATAATCATCTCTTTCTTTTATTATTGCAATACTTGTCTATACTACATGCTCATAATGCGCATCACATAATTTATACCGGTATAGCCAAGTAAACTTATGTCGATGTATCACACTCTCAATCCTTCCATCCTCATGGAGGTTCACCAAATAAAAGGGTCATAATGCTTTTTTAGAATTTTTAGTATATTCTCTTTTTCTTAGCAGCTATAAACCACCTATCATAGACTTTTATTATATAATATAATTCGATTCCTAAATTATATGTATACAAATAAAACTCCTTACCATATTTTTAGTTAGCATATATTTGGAATTTTAATTTTGAATAAAACCAAAATTTCTATTTTTCACTTCGATTCAAATTAAAAAATATTCACAATTTTCTTTTATTTTTATTCTAAATTTGCATATTTTTAGATTTTACTTCTTGTAGACTTTCTTTTTCACTTATAGGATGGAATTCATACATAAAACACAGCTACTAATTTATGTTATTTTTATTGTTCTTGACATGTACTCTTTCTCTAAGCTAAATTTTAATTTAATGTAATTTTGACTTTCAGCTTTAGGTTAGAATTAGTATACAAATCCAAATTCTAATCTTCATCTACTTATTATCCTGAATTTTAACTATATAGGGTTTTAACTTGGAGTTTGTATGAAATCAGACTAGTAATTTTTTTTTATTCTGAATTTATGTTAATTTTTTTGTTTAATTTCAAATCTGAATTGTGGGCAGGATTTTGCCTAGAAATCAAATTGCTAATTTTCATCTAATTTTTATTTCGAATTTTAGCCATCTACGGTTTTAATCTCGAGTTCATGTGAAAATCAAACGGCTAATTTCTTTTAATTTTTTATTCCAAATTTCTTGTAATTTTTATTTTTATTTTTTATAGGTTCTATTTCGTATACAAATCCGACTGTTAATTGTTATTCCAAATTTCAACTATGTATGGGTTTTAATTTGGAGTTTGTACGAAAATCTAATGGCCAATTTCCTTTCTTTTTTATTAAAAATTCCAATTTTTTTGTTTTACTTGGTATGGACTCTCTTTTTTAATCTAAGATGTTATAACTCTTGTCTGCTTGATAGATGGTTAGATGTTTTTTCCTTAAATTATAACATCTAATGGCTGTTGTAGTTCAACTTAGTTAGATCCATTAGATTAAAGGACACATGCTTTGTTTTGCTTTTTTTTTTGAGAATTTCTACCCTATTTCTCTTTTTGTCAATTTTTATTTTATTTTGAATTTTTAGTATAAGAACTAATTTTTATCTAATTTGTATTCCAAATATCAGCTATGTAGAGGTTTTAATTAGGAGTTCCAAAGAAATTACATTTCTAATTTATTTTTATTTTTCATTTTGAACGTCTGTTAATTTTATTTTATTTTTTATTTATTTCGAATCTCAGTTGTAGTTTTAATTTCGGATACAAATCCAAGTGCTAATTTTAATCTAATTTTTATTTTGAATTTCGGTTATGTAGGGTTTTAATTTGGAGTTTGAGTGAAAATCAAATATCTAATTTCTGTTAATTTTTTATGTTGAATTTATGTTAATTTTGATTATTCTTTATTTAATTTTGAATCTGACTTGTAGGTTACATTTCATATATATATCCAACTACTAATTTCTAATTAAATTTCAGCTATATATATGGATTTTAATTTGGAGTTTGTTTGAAAAATCAAATGGCTAATTTCCTTTCATTTTTTTATTTTGAAGTAAGTTCTTTATTTTTTGTTTTACTTGACATGGACTCTCTTCGAAGCCTTTACAACTCTAGTCTGCTACACAGATGGTTAGATGTTTTTCTTTAAATAATAACACCCGATGCCTCTCTAGTTCAACTTAGTTAGATCCAACATATTGAGGGACACATGTTTTTTTAGAATTTCTAGCCTATTATATTTTTTTGTTATGTTTTATTTTATTTTGAATTTTAGTTTTATGTTAGAATTCATATATAAATATAACAACTAATTTTTATATATTTTGTATTTCAAATTTAAGATATGTGGTGGTTTTAATTGAGAGTTTGAATGAAATCACATTGCTAATTTCTTTTTATTTTTCATTATGAACTTCTGTTAATTTTTTTTGTAATTTTTTACTTAATTTTGAGTCTTCGTTGCAGGTTAGATTTTGAATAGAAGTCCAATTTCTAATTTTTATCTAATTTGTGTTTCAAATTTCAGCTATGTACAATTTTAATTTGGAGTTTGTGTGAAAATCAAATGCATAATTTCTTTTAATTTTTTTAAAAAATTTCTTGTAATTTTGAATGTTATATTTTTATTTAATTTCAAATATCATTTGTAGGTTAGAAATCCAACTACTAATTTTTATCTAAGTTGTATTTGAAATTTCATATATGTATGGTTTTAATTTGGAGTTCGTGTAGAAATCAAATTGCTAATTTCCTTTGATTCTTAATTTCAAATTTCTGTTAGTTTTGAATGTTATTTTTTATTTAATTTCAAATCTCAGTTGTAGGTTAGATTTCATATAATTTCCTTTGATTTTTAATTTCAAATTTCTGTTAGTTTTGAATGTTATTTTTTATTTAATTTTGATTCTCAATTGGAGGTTAGATTTCATATACAAATCCAACCGCTAATTTTTATATTTTTTTTCAAATTTAAGCTATATACGGGTTTTAATTTTGAGTTCGTTTGAAAATCAAGTAACTAATTTTATTTAATTTTTTTATTTCGAATTTATTTTTTTTATTGTAGTTGGTATGATCTATCTCTTTTGATATAAACCGTCATAAATCTGGTTCGCTAGATGAATGGTTAGATATTTTCTTTAAATAATAACGTCAAATAGTTGCTATAGTTCAAGTTAGTTAGGGTCCACCAAATTAAAGGTCATACTTTTCTATTTTAAAGAATTTATAGTATATTTTTCTTTCTTTCTTAGCAACTTAAAAGTCCTATGAACTTTTAATATATAATAGATGGATTATCTACTTCACTGCTGTACCGTCGATGAGTAATGAAAATTGAGCTTTTACTCCTCAGAAATCAGTCGAATTTATCACTTATATTTTGGCTTGGGGTCTGTTTTGTTTTTGCTGTGGATTCTAGTTTCTAGTCCCAAAAGCTGAATAAAAAATAAATAGTCTGATTTTAGGAATCGATTCTCATAATCTAACCCACCTATATATACTAGAACCCACAGTCCACTTCATATGTGCTTATGTGGATTTCAAGGAATACAAATATGAGAATACCACTGAAAGTTCCAAGTAATTACCCATCAAATGCTATCACAGAATCAAGAATCTAGAACCAGGTTCTGTACCACCACAATCTAAAATCAGTTTTTGAAAAATCCACAGAAAAAAAAACAAACCCTTCGTCGTTAGGTATTCTGTCCGGCTGAACAGCAGCAGCCGCACGCGCGGATGACGTGGCGAACAGCATCGGCGGAACATCTCCACCTCCACCATGCGCATGACCCGACACACCTCCCCACCCTTCGGGCTGAGCATATGCACATTCGTTGAGCCGGCCCATGCCCGTTCCACCACTGCCGCATCATCTGATATTCTGCTCTCGTCTTATGCAGGCGTTGAGGTCGCTAAGCGCCCGTGGCACGGCAATTCAGAAGGCGGGGTCGGCGCAGCCGCGCTTCTCGTGCTCGCCTTTTGCTCGTGGCCGTGGATTCGCTTGGATGTCCAGCGACCTGCGGGCCGGCGGCTCGGCACATCACATTGTGTTGTAGAATTTTTTTTTCTTTAATATTTATTTTTATTCTTTTTTCAAAACTATGTGTCGGATTGAAGAAATTACGAAAATACCCTCCGGTCGCCCGTGTATGGGGCCTCGCCGTTTGCTGCCGTTGCCTACCGTTGGTGTGGGCCCCCCTGTCGCCCGAGACAGGGGCGACAGGGGGTTGCAAGCGATTTTTTTTAGTATTTTTGTAATTTCTATATGCCTTTTTAATATGAACCCCATAACTTTTGCTAGGAGTGTCCAAATGAAATGAAACTTGTTTCTAAATTTAAATTTTGGAATGAGGAATTAGATTGTAAAATAAAAATCTATGTGTTGTTTGCAGAAAAATAATTTTGTTTGAGTTCAAATGCTAGGCTCTAATTATGGATTGTGAAGGAATTACATTGTGTGTTGATCCATAAATCATGAAATAAATAGAATAAGTTACTACAACTTTATGCACATCATTTTTGCCAAAATATCTAAATATGATTGCATTTTGAATCAAAGATGGCTAGTTTAAACACTTTATAGCATTCATTGTTCAAGTAGTTAGAATAATGTCTAAAGGACCTCAAAATTTGACAGAACCAGTTTTATTGCATTCTTGGGCTTGCATAGGTTACAATTATGTAAAAATATTTAGATGTCACTTTAGGCTGCTCTATTTTATTGTTGTCCGAACATGCAATCGGTAAAACATCAAAATGACCGTATCTTTCGCAAACGAGGGTCAAACTCGATGAAATCAAATTTGATGAACTTAAAATGCTATAACCTATCTTGATGGACAAAAATAACATCATTTGGGACAACTGGAGCAGTAGAACATATACGAGCCCTCCGGACAGTGAGCATACACTTGAAGGGTAGGCCGCACTCTTTATTACGACTTAAAACTGAAAGGAGTACCACGAACAAGGAAAACCAAAGTTAACACCAGACGTCTATTGAGTGCTTCGAGGCCACTTCCCATTCGCCCATGCCTCCGGCGGGGCTTCTCTGGCACGCCGTGCCCTCTCTCGTTTCCTCTCTCTCTCGGCCTCCTTCTCCTCCGCTTCCTTCCTACATGCCTCCTCGCGTGCGGCATCGCGTTGTTCTTGAAGCCGCCACGTGAACTCGTCCTGCCGGTTGGCTTGATCAAGAAGCCGTTGGTCCTCGGGGTTGATCTCCGTATCAAACCACTGCTCAAATTCACACAGTGGCGGAGGTGACTACATGAAACGTAAATTAGCAAAGTTTTATTCACAAATATTATGTAACCCGTACGATTGTTACCATGCGGCGATCCTTCGTGCTCTTCTCCGTGGATCGAAGGCGAGTTGCGGCACTTCCAATACCTCCTCTTCCAAGTTGAAATTTCCCAAGAGCGGACAAGCCCGCAAAGATCTCCGCAAATACACATGGGTGCTACACCCACGAGGTAGGAAGAGATCTTGATACGCTAAATTGCGCGGCATGCACTTGTTTCTTCCTTTGCCTTCCCTTTGCACTTGCACGCCTCGGCATTTTCGATTGATCCTGAATTTTTTTCCTCACCCCTCTATTCTTTCTTCCTCTATTCTTTGCGAGACCGCTTGTGAGAACGAATTTTATAAAGGGCAGATATCGCCCGGGTATGGAGCGATCGCCTCATATTAGGGCGATCGCCCCGACTAGAGGCGATAGGTGCACCGAGACGTTGGTGTGTTGTCACGTCGAATGTTATAGGCAAGCAATGCATACATGGATCTGAGCAATTTAAAGTGAAAAGGCTGCCATGTTACTAACTCGGAGAGTTACACAATATGTTCTTTGAACGTAAAGGCATTACAAAAATACATCCGCATAACAAGTCAATCACGCCACGCTTCGATCTAGCCGTGGGGTAGGTGAGTGGCGACGGCGACGGACGTCCCTCCTAGGCCAGCCTGCGCGCAGCGTAGAGTAGTGTGGCGCGACGCAGGGCGTGTCTCCGTGGCGGCGCTACCGAGAGCCGAGAGGGTCGAGGTAGTCGGTGAAAGGTACTCCTCCGTGTTGAACTCGTCGTCCATGTGGTCGCCGAAACTACCCCGGGTCCTACTTGGCACGACGACGAGGGAGCCTCCGCAGCCCACCGCCCCCACTGGCTGCTGCGTGGGAGCGTAGCGAGGAACCGACGGGGTAGGGCGAGACGCGGAAGGAGCCTCCTCAGCCCACTGTCCCCCCTGCAGCTGCGTGGGAGCGTGACGAGGCACCGAGGGGGTAGGGTGAGGTGCTGGGGCGCAGGGACGTGGTGTGCTGCGTCCGCCGACGTCTCCGCGCCCCGGCGGTGTGCTGCGAGCCAAACGCCTCATCCTATCGAGGACCCGAGCCCAAGCTGTCTCGGACTCGGCGGTGGTCACCTGTATGCCCCCCCGTAGGCGCGTCAACATGGACACAACATCCACCTCAACCTCCCCGATGAGCTGAGCTTGCATGTAACGTTAGATTGTTATTACGTAATTTACATGAAAAAGACGTGCCCATGTAGCTTTGATTGCGACACTTACCGAGGCGTTGTCCCTCTGGGACATCTGTGAAGGGTATGTGTCCGCTACCGATGCCTGCCGTGCGATATATGGTGCTGGTGTGTACCCCACCCTGAGGCGAGTCTTGTGGGCGAACCACCCATGTACTCATCGTACATGTCGTGGTCGACGGCGGGGTCTCGTGACCTCTCGCCGAGTACGGCGTCCCACTGCACGGCCCGTGGCTGCATACGGTGCGCGAACTGAGTGCCCACTGCAGCACCCATCCGGGTCATCCTGCAATGCAAAAACAGTAAGTACACACCACATTCATTTCGCAAAGATGCGAGTAGTAGGATAAGGGCAAGTACTGTGGCGCCACGCGCGACAACGTGATGAGGCGGCAAGGAAAGGATCGAACAGCCGAATCGCCGCAAAGACTCGGTGCGGGAGTACTCGACACACAGTCAAAGACGAGAACCTTACGGGTGAGCCGAAGGCCTCATCTCGCGTGCAAAGCACGAGACCCCGTCAGTGCTCGGGCGTGGGCGTCGACGTGGTGTATGGCGCCCACCGCACGCCCTCGCCGTGGAGGCGGTCGAACTCGAACGAACTCGGTAGGACCTCCTCACCGTTGCCGGCGCTGCACCTCCGCTGTGAGGAAATAAGAAATGGCGAGGTTATTCAAGTGCGTTAGTGGGAAAAAGATACGAGGAGCATACCGCCGCCGGATCCAAGAGGGCCCATGGTGGGCGATCCACCGGTCGCTCCATAAAGGCCACGGGGTACGGTGTCGTCAACAACAGCCCGCCGATGGAGAAGCTCTCCTCGACCACAACCGGAGGAGTAGGACGCAAACCCGACATCGTCGAGTCGTACTCGCCCGAGAGCGGGCGCCGCATGCATCAGATGTCGCCGCTAGCACAGCTGAGGCCCACGACCACTGCATCATCTGTTTACAAGGGGGGAGTTAGACGTGCTCCGCTGAGACGAGATTTGAACTGAGTGTGTTACCTCATCTACCGGGGTGTCGGCGATGTGCTGGGCGTACTCGATGAGGTGACGGTCCACCGTGTTCCCGTGGGAGGACGGGAACATCACCCAACCGAACAACAACAGGAGGTATGCCTCCAGATGGCGGGCCACGTCCGCCTCCTCCGCGTGCGGTTGGAGAAGCTGAGCCTGCAGCGTTCGCAACAAACATTATCAGGAAATTAGCGCTTCTCTTTTAATTCTCAAAGAAATAGGTACTCAACCTTGAACTGAAGCAGCCACGCCTTCGTCGGTCCGTGGCGCTCACCCTCCCTGAGGGGCTGGTAGGGGGCTGCCTGGGGGTGCCGCTGCACCACGGCGAAACGCGCGGACAACTCGGTGTGCCACGTGACGGAGGCGTTGTGTGGCACGACTGCCGGGCCCGCACAGGGGAGGCCTAAGAGGTACGACACGTCCTGCAGCGTCGGAGCCATCTCTCCGCACGGAAGGTGGAACGTGTGCGTCTCCGGTCTCCACCGGTCCACGAGTGTGGTCAGCAGGGACTGGTTGTACCCGAACCGCGGGACCTCCTTGCCCGCTAACGGGGCAGTGACCTCCTCCACCATCCTACAAAGAGGAAGTAAGCCAGCCGCTCGTAACCCGCATGTAGTGCATTGCGTCGTTAGAATTGCATTCACAGGTAAGTACATGTACGTAAAAGAGTGGAAGCGTTGACAGCTTACCGTGGAACCCAGCGTGGGTCAATGCGAAGCAGCTCGTTGGGCACCCGAGGTCGGAGTGTCCCTAGCTCTCGGTTCTCCTCTGCGGAGTACCTAGACCGGTGGGTCGCATCGACGGTCATGTCCAGCAGCTCAAGGCAAGGTCGCGCCATCGTGGCCTGTTACAAACAAATACAACAAATTTGTCAGTAATTACATGTGCACACAAAATGAAATGCGAAATAACGAATTGTACCATACTCAATAAACAATACAACCGAAGTGCAGAGAGCCAGAAAAAATCTCATGTTACAAACATACAAAAGACAAAGACATGTTCGACGAGGCACACAACGCCGAGAATTACATTATCCTCGTAGCTATTAATCGTACATCGGAGAATTACATGATGCGAACAACAACTTACTAGTACATTGAAAATTACATCGAACATTACAACTTACATTACAACTTACGGTCCATTGAAAATACAAGATGGGAACAACATGGAAAATTACATTATCCGCGATTGCGATGCGCCTCGACTCGCCCATATCGTTCGACGCGCTTTGTCCTTCGACACCGACCTTCACTTCAACATTCGGATGTCCGTACCCATCGATGGTCCGGAGGGGGTTGTGAACGATCCATCCACTCGCACCCTACACCTCGTGTTGAGAACGCTCGCTTGTAGTAGTACGGGAGATGAACGGACATGTGATTGATGTGTCTCGGCGGCGCGGCAATGATGTCGCGAGCACGGCAAGTGCAAAGCAGCATGGTTTCTGCGCAGAGCACTCGCTTTCACCGCTCTGAGTATGCATGATGGGAAGTCCTCTCCTGGGCACCCTTGCGACCTCGATCCACCGCGATGCACGTGGTATCTCTGCTCCATGCCACTCTCGTGTAACCCGATGTGTCTCAGGCCTTTCTTGTTTTCTTGGACATGTAAGTAGACACAACGATTGAGTACGACGATGATTGTCCGACATACATGCCGCGGAGGTCTTGTATCGCTCAATGAAATATCTCTCGTGTCCCTAATAAGACACCTTCAACTATACCCACCAAAGGAAGGCATCCGGTGCCTTTCATTACCCAGTTGTAAATCTCCGCCAGGTTCGTTGTCATGATCCCATAACGCGAGCCGCCCTCGTCATGCAGATTTTGGGGGGTCTGTCGGCAGTGCACACAAGGTTGTGGAGTCCTCTCCTTGCTCATGGTATACCATCGGGTTCCTTGATGAACTAGCGGTACCTCTGGGATCCATTGATTGCTTCTTCGTTAGTTCGTCCAACGTCGTCCAAAGCACGTCGAACTTCCTCCGTTGATTCTGTTTGCACAGGCGCTTGAACATGTTCATAAGGTCCTTGTTCCTGAACTGACGGAAAAAATTGGCACCCATGTGCCTCATGCACCACCTACTCCTCAGGTCTGGCCACTTAGCTGCTCCCACGACGGCGGACCCTTGTTGCATATCCACGATTGCCCTTAGCAGCCCTGCATGTCGGTCATGGATGACACAAACATCGTGCCTCGCCAAGAACAACCGCCACTTCACTCTTTCAAGGAACCAGCATCACTCTCGTGTTTTCCACCTCCACGAATGCCAATGCAACCGTAGAACTCGTTGTTGGCATCCACCGCGATCGCAGCTTAGAATCGCCCTTGTACTTCCCGTGAGGAATGTGCCGCCCATGCAAAGGACCGGCGACAGCGTCTTAACGCATTTATGCATGCGCCTGTGGCGAAGAATGCACGCCGCAATACCCACTTACCGGCACACACCACCCGCAGGAACTCCGCAAGGTCGACGGATGTACCGGGTTCCTACGCGCGATTGCCCCGAGCAAGTGGGAATATTCTCGCATTTAAGCCTCGTGCGCCCCGAACCGTATTTCCGTAGCTGTCCTTTTGCTCTCCATGCCTTTGCATAGCTAATCTTGTACTTGAAACCTCTCCTCCACGGCCGTGATAATAGATCGAGGTCTGCAGATGGGGATTGTCCACAATCTAACCATAAAACACATTTGCCACCCAAGTGGACGACAGATTGCGGTGTCCTGCTCCGCTTCTTCCACCGCAGCTTATGCTCAATCACTATGGAGCATTTCCGTGAGTCCTTCCACTTCCCGGTATGCATGCACCCGCCATGGGCACGAATCAACTACGCACTTCACGTCGTAGTCCTTCTTCCCGACTTCACTACCCCGAATTGCCACGGAGAGACATTGCCCAAGATTTCACCGCATCCATCACAGCCTCCTTGTCTTTATATATGGCCCTCCGTCACCTCGTTCTCACGATACTCCCATGCATCAATGTTCCCTTCATTCATTGTTAGGTCTTCGAAATTGTAATTGGTCCACGCACCAGGGATAGGCACCTCAGGAGCGTTGTCCTCCTCGTCGGAGTGCTCACCATCAGGGACTTCCTCATCCGCACTGTAACATCCCAAAATTTGAGTTTTGGAATGTTTGAATTCAAAAATAAACCATTTGCATTTTCTTGAATTAATTCTAGCTTAATTTGAATTTCTAAATAATGAAAGGATTTAATTTGACTAAACTATTCACCAAACTAAAGAATTTCAGTTTTAGTTGGGTTCCTTGTGCTCCAAGGAATTTTTCTGTATTTTTGGAGATTTTTCTGAAGTTATTTGATATTTATTTGCATTTATTCGAATTTCTGGATATTTCTTAAATCGGAAAATGAATTTTATTTCAAAAAGCCCCCCGGGCCGAATCTGCTCCGGCCCGTTTTCCCAGCCCGCTTGCCCTGGCCCAGCTTTCCCTCGTGGCCAGCCCTACCAGGCATCGGCCGTCCGATCTTGCGACGCGCTGTGGCTGCGATTACGACGCTACGTCGCGCGCGCGCGCGTTCTAACCCTAGCCGCCGCCGCGTCGAAACCGCGTCCGCCGCCGCCCTTGGAGTCCGGGTCGGACACGGCCTCCGAGGCTGCTATTTAAGCCGCCGCGCCTCGAATTTCCCGCCGCGCGCCGCGGTTTGCCCTACTTTTCGCTGCCCTAGCCGCGGCTGTCGCTTCACGCGAGCTCGCCGAAGTTGTCGCCGTGCCCGAACTCTTCCGCCGCCCCAATCGCCGCCGTCGGTCCCCCTCCGCCGTTGCCGCTTGCTCGCCTGGACTCGTCGCATCGCCCTTTCCCCGTCCCGCCTTGGCCCGAGTCCGATCTGTCGCCACCTCGCCGCGGGCCTCGTCTTCTTCTTCGTCTCCGGTAAACCTTGCGCAGCCGCTCGCCACCGTCTGGTTTCGCGCGATCGTGGCCGTCCGACGCCCGATCGATCGCGCGGATCGCGCCACGCTCGCCGCTCTCGCGCTTCGCTTTCGCCGTCGGATCCGATCGTAGTCCTCGATGCGCGCGCGCGTGTTCATCCACGTGTCCGTCCGCGTCGGCCGCCAGCGTCGACCACTGCCCGCGTGTCGCCTGCGTCGACGCCATATCTCAGGCGCCGGTGCACGGTGAACCGAGCCCGCGCCGTGGACCGAGTCCACCGAGAGCCGGATGACGTCAGCGTTGCGCAATAAATCGCTTTTCCAGTACAAAAATAAATCCAGAAATTCTGATTTTCTGATTTTCTGTATTTTCTCTGAATTTAATCTTTCGGAGGCCCGTTCTCGCTCATACGAACTCCGATTGAGGCGATTCAAGTTTCTAAATTTTTCTAAAATCAAGATCTATCTTCCAGAGCCATTTATTTTCAGTTTTGAGCTTGTTTGAGTCTCTGTTTTGTATTTATTTGGTTTCATTGCTTCTTTTCCGGTAGACGCTAATTCCGATGGAGCGAACGAAGACTTCGAAGACCAAGATTCAGCACTAGATCAGCAAGGCAAGTCGTAATCCTTTGATCATATTGATCCTATGTTTGCAAAAGTAATTTACTTTATTACAATTGCATGCTATTTTGTGTATCAATGCTTATTTAATGGGAGTAGATGTATACCTAGTTGACATTATGCCACCTTGGTTAGTTGTATGCCATGTATCCATTGTTAGACCTAGGTTGGGACATTATTAGTTGGACATAATTATTACACCAACCACAGGGGTTATCGTAGTTATGCTTAGACATGCTTATATATACGTTGAGATTCATGTCACATGTTGAATAATGTTAATCTTGACTTAATGAGATATTGAATCGTGGCGTTAGCCACCGTTGTAAAATTTGTTGTACCATGGCGGGGTTTGCCATTGGTCTTGGTGGAACAATTGTTTTCCCTCGCAAGTGATCGTGCGATAAAGGGGTGCTTTCTAGCACATTGGGATGTGGATGTCTTGCAGAGACAAGTTAAGGACTTAATCTTGTGCGCCATTGAACTGGCCTAACTGCACTACCGCATGTCCGAATGGGACAGACTTAGTGATTAATTTGCAATGTCTAGCCTTGAGTACTGCCAGTTGGTGGTGTGGGTTCCGGGATGGATGGGTAGATTCACAAAGCGCAAAGAGGGGGCCTAATGGGCGAAACCTTAGCGGGCAGTACCGAGTTTAGACAGTGCATTGTAAAGGCTTTGTCATGATATCTCGGCGGCACACCAAAGGAAGTGTGTTAGTAACGTTTGCACAAAGAGATGTTCATGTCTTGTGGGTAAAGTTGTACAACCTCTGCAGAGTGTAAAACTATTCGAATAGCGCGTCATGATCATGGACAAGCCCGGAATTTCACACGGGTATAGAGTGTTTCATAAAATGTGGAATGTGGAATTGTTGGGATGTGAACGGGAGTTCACCGTTGTTTTGTTGTCTATCATTGATCTATCCATCATTTATGTATGTTTTCTTAAATATGCTTTCAATCTATTTATTGTATTTCAATTCAAGTATTGCTTTACGCAAATGAACTATATAGCCATCCTTGTCAAGCCGCATGAATATATTGCATCAATTCCCTATGGCATCTTTGAGTACCTTTGTACTCACGGCTTTATGCCCTTATTGATCGATTCTCAAGGAGATAATGAATATCATGAGGAGGAATTCTATGAAGACTACGTGGATTAGGAAGGCGTTCCCAGCATTTGCTGCCCGTGGCATGTCGAATGGCTCAAGTTATCTTTTCCACGCAGAGTATTTGTTTCTTAAGCCCTTAAGGCGTAATGGTGTAAACATTGACCATAAGGTCGCTTGCTTTATTTAATAATAAATTGCTTCTTCTTAGTTAATTCGTTGTATGGAATGATATTTCATCTATGTTTCCACTGTGTGCACTAGCGTGATCCTGGACTAGTGCAGTATACACAGAGGGTTTCGATTTGCAAATCGGGTCTCGACACGCACGTCCTCCTCTTCCATCAGTCAACAATGTCCTCCACCTCCTCCCCTCGTCGGCCACCCGCGCCGCGCCACCGCTGTCTCCTCTCGCCCGGTCCCTTCGCCACCGCCAGCCTCGTGCTCCTCGCCTCCGGGCTCGCCGCCTTCCTCTTCGCATCCTTCTACATTTGACGTCCCTCCCGTAATGTCCACCCCGACATCACGAACTTGCGACACCGATGGAGCTACCGGTAGCATCAGACCAACAACATGAGCGGTCAACCCCGCCTACAGCAAAACTAACATAACTCCTCCATGTTGACGCCGAGTTAATAGGAATCAACTCTCCGTAAAACGGTCTTGCGCCGCTCACTAACTCTGCTCGACCCGCAACCAACACTCGGGCATCCAAACCAACATCCGAGACATCCACTCCAACAAACCCTCAGTATGTCCTATCGCTCGGTCTACATATGCCCTGCATTTACTCTTGAAAATGATGATAGATCCACCCCATCCGCCCCGTGCTATCTCCCCATCTCCATAAAATATTTGGAAATATAATTTCTCCGACATGCTTTACAACGTCCGACTAAAAATATTACTCTAAATACAATCTACAAAACGTATATTGATCGTACTACAAAATATACAAAACGCATAAACGACTATAAATCACTTATTCGACTTGCCTACCATATGGCCTAACATTATATTTGTGCCGCATTACATTAACCCTACCAAATTCTAATACTACACTAAATTTGTAAGGTACTTAATACTATACAGTCCTGAAATTTCTAAAAACTAAATAGTACATTAAAGTTCTAAATATGAACTGCGACATTAAATTTCTAAACAACACTATCCGAGAAATTGTAAACGCTACACAGTCCTAAATTTTCTAAACACTACAATAAATTTCTAATACTACAATAAATTTGTAAGGTACTTAATACTATACAGTCCTGAAATTTCTAAAAACTAAATAGTACATTAAAGTTCTAAATATGAACTGCGACAGTAAATTTCTAAACAACACTATTTGAGAAAATGTAAACGCTACACAATACAATAGTACTATCCGAGAAAATGTAAACGCTACACAATCCTAAATTTTCTAAACACTACAATAAATTTCTAATACTACACTAAATTTGTAAGGTACTTAATACTATATAGTCCTCAAATTTCTAAAAACTAAATACTACATTCAAGTTCTAAACGCTACACAATCCTAAATTCGACTGAATATTACATGCTACATTAGAATTCTAATAACAAACAGTCCTACAGAATTTTCTAAACACTACAAAATCGTAAAATTCCTAAATAATAGATTTATAAAATTTGTAAAAAATACCTTCGCAGAAACGACGAATCGACTTTTTTCCCCCTTTTCTTCTTCTTTCTCTTCTTTTTTTCTTCTTCTTCTTCTTTTTCTTCTTCTTTTTTCTTCTTCTTTCTCTTTCTCTTTTCTCTTTTCTCTTCTCCTTCGTTTGCTTCTGTCTCAGCTAGCTGCCTCCGCCGAGCGAGCGGGTGAGCTTTTAAAGCCGCCTGTCGCCCCTGTCTCGGGCGACAGGGGGCCCACAGGTAACGGCCATTTTTTTATCGTTTGCTCTATACACGGGTTATGGGCCTCCATTTCTGTAATTTTTCCATCCGGGCGACTAGTTTTGAAAAAAACATTAAAAATAAATATTAAAGAAAAAAATTCTTGTGTTGTACCGCATCTCATTTGCTGGTTTAGGGGCTATCGTGGCTACTGTGGGCTGTGCTTGGGTTGCCACAAAATGTGGGCTGCCTACTGCAGGAATACAGAATCCACTGTAAAACTTATAAAATCCAATGATGGAAGGGCAGGTGCACGTTGGAAAGAAGAATTTTTTAAATAATATATTTTTAAATAATTTTACAAAATTAATATGTCAAAACAATTTACCTCTGTCACCATTTGATTTGGCAATGTCTGTTTTGTTGCGGATTGAATTGGTTGACAGATTATTTTGTTGTGAATTCGTTTGATCGACAAGGCTAAGGTTTCTACGTTCTGTTACCAATTCATTTGACGATAGACCTTTTGTCACTATTTGAAATGATGACATTTCAAATGGCTCAGGTATATTTTTGTACAAAAAAAATTTGACCTATTATTTTTGTAAAATTATTTTTAAAAAGTTTCTTGAAAGGAACCACCGGTCACTACTACAGAACAGTACATCACTGCTGGCTCCAAAACGTCATCACTGACGGTTATTGGAGCCGGCAGTGATACTAGGGATTATCACTGTCGGCTAAGGAACCAGCAGTGATAAGGGCTATCACTGCCGGCTCGTCATACAACCGGCAATGATATTGGACTATCACTGCCGGTTCTTAGACAGAATCGACAGTGACAAGCCATGCACCAAATGTTTTTATTGCATATTTTTTCTGCATTATATATTTTTATAAAATATTTTTCTACAATGTATTAATATAGTATATAAAGTATCATTAAATCATAATTCAAATATATTAAAGCATCACAATATTTGATTTTTACAATAGTTTGTTTACAAATACAGTTTGACTACCTCTCATTCACTTTGATTTTGCACCGATTCCAGAAAAGGTGTCGAAGTAGGCATGTCACGCGTCAAGATCGAAGGAATGAGGCGATGAGGCTGCTCGTGGAACTCGCCGTTTGGATTGATGATCTCATCGTGAATGAATCCGACGATTTGTTCTTGAATTGCTATAATTTCTGTCAGTAATAATTTATTAGTTCTCAGATTGGAGCGCTGTTATTGAAGAAATGAGAAAGTTAATTAATGATGATATATGTTAAATGAAAGAAAAGTAGGCATCAATGTGTAATTATATACCATGGCTTCGTTATAACTGAGACTCTCCATGATAATTAAATGTATATTTGTACATACATAGTATGCACATAAATTGTTTCCTTGGTCCTGCCTCATGCATGGAAAGTTGGTTATTATTTCAAAATCTTTCTTGTAGGGACGATACCGAACACTTTTCTTTCAATATCGTGCAAATGCCCTGTGAATATTTTGAATAGTAATTAAATTTAAATGCAATAGAATGGAATATTTACTAGAGCAATGACGCAACGATCGAGTTTACCTGTTCAGCATGTCCCAAAACTCTTGATATAGATTAGTTGGTTTTCTCAACGAGTCAAGGACAAAAATCCAGCTAGCATCTAACTGGATGATGAGGAGGACCCAGTGAAACCTGCACATATATGTCAACGTAGTCAATTGGTCCCACATCGTGTTACGCAAAAATAGTAAAACGATATTAGAAGTAGGGAAATACATACTTAAAGTTATATGGTAAAAGTATGGAGGTTTTGTATTGCAGCTTCAAGAAAGTATTAAATAAATAGTCTTCATTATACTGTGGACAGTCCTTTACAATTTTTGCGTTGACAAGCCCCGGATCGAGAAATGCTAACTTGTCATTGCCATTTCTTCTACATCTCTGTACCTCCATTCTACATAAGAAAGAAATTAGACATGCAATTAAATGGTACAAGAATGTACAATAATATACATAGTGACTTACAAAGTCCATAGTCTGAGTATATTCATGTTCAAGGCATCTTGTTGGTACAACATATACAATTCCTCGAAACCCACCCAGAAGATGTTATCCCCATTGTGAAAATCCGACTCTATGTATCTGACTGCGAACGCCTCCATACCATCATTGGACTGCTGCATGTACCACTGATGGACGCACCACAGTTGTGTTGTTAGCTGGTTTTAATGAGATGGTTCAACCAACGGTTTCCCCATAAAGAACTTCCACCTTAGACCTTACTCGTGAGCACCATCTCGTTGAGCAGCAACTCCTTGAGCTTTCGACCTCAATGCGTCGGCACTAGCCACCTTCAAGTATTGCTTTCTGGAGATGCGCTCGTGGTCTGACATTTCGCAAGGTTCAAAAGCCCGCCCCGTCTTTTTCACTTTTCCCATGCTCAAGAAAAACTTCTGCGCATTAGCATCAACTTTAGTCTTCTCAGGTGATGGCACCTTTTTGAAGTGAGATGTTACGCTGGCGCTTATTTGCTTTTTCCATTATTCTTCAGTCATCTCAACTGGTAATTTCTTCTGAGGTTGTGCTGACTTCACAGATGACTGAGATTTCTTAGACGATGGTGCTGACTTTTGAGATGGTGCTGGTGTTCGATTCTTTTTAGATGTCGGCGGAGGAGTTGGAATTTTTTGGGTGGTGCCGGCGGAGGAGTTGGACTTTTTCTGGGTGGTGTCGGCAGAGGTGTTGGACTTTTTATGTGTGGTGGCGACAAGGACGGGAGGTCTCTGTGTGGAGAGTGCGGCTGATCATCATCATCTTCGTCGTCCTCGTTGTCCGAGCCAAATTTAATCAAGCTCTTGCGCCACGTGAGGAAGCCATGCACGTTTTCTCCTAGTTTGTTTTTTTCGTCCTCGCCAGGGATCTCTACCTCCATTTTACGGAATTGACGGACTACACTGTCCACTTCAACCCTGACGAATCCTGGTGGTATCTAGTTGCACTGCAAAACCTGTGAATCCTCCTATGGCCAATCCCTGCCCTCAGCCACCTTGATGGTAATGCCATGTGTGGACAAATGGAGCTTGCACGGTGTTGGTTCTATGATGTCATCCACAGGAAAATGGAGTCCATGCTCTTCGAGAATCCCTATGGACGCGCAGCTGCTCTTACGAGCACGGGACTGAAGAGCTGAGGGCTGTCATCGGGTAGCGATCGTGAGCTAAGAGCTTTCTGTACTGCTTGATCCACAACCTTATCCAGTTTCGCTCTCTGTTCCTCTTACGCTATCGCCACAGTAACTTTTATTTGACAGTCCAGTTGATCTTCTCTTATTCTCTTCGGATGCCTATACAACCATGCGTCAGCTGGGAAGCCTTCTTTCCACGGCACCAAACCAACTCCTCGGTTGCGACCAGAGTGCTCCTTGTTACCCAGGGCTACGGTTAGCTCGTCATTCTCCCTTTGTGGCCTGAAAGAGCCATGGGAAGACTGCACGTGAGCATCTGTGACTTCTTGGTCTCTATCACTTCTGAAGCTTAAGCTGCCATCATCCGAGATAGAAGCCCCCCTCCGAAGCAGCCAGTGCTTCGATCGTTCACTCAACTCGGCCGTCGCAGGAATGACGCTGCTGCGGGTTAGTTCCCTTGGATCAGTAGTGGCATCATAATGTACTTCCACTTCATACAAAGCCAAGGAGGAAGGTTGTAGATACATAGAGTCACTAGCCAAGTGCTATGATGACTACTCATGTTGCTGAAAGGATTCATCCCATCCGTACTCAACCTGAACCTTATATTCCTCACATCATATGCAAAGTGCTTCTTATATTTTTTGTCGATGTTCCTCCATTGCACAGAATCAGCAGGGTGTCTGAGCATTCCATCCTTCTTACGCTCTTTGACGTGCCATCGTAGCAATTGGGCATATCTTTTGTTCGCAAACAATCGCTTCAGATGGGGGATTATAGGGAAATACCACACCACCTTACGGGGGGATCTCTTCTTCTTACGCTTCACCCCGACATCATTGTTATTGATATCATCATCGTTGCCCTTATACCACTTTGCCTTGCAAACAGCACAGGCATCTAAGTCTGCAAACTCATTGCGATACAATATGCAATTGTTTGGACATGCGTGTATTCTATGTACTTACAGTCCCAATGGGTAGACATCCTGCTTGGCCTGATACATAGTTGCAGGCAACACATTACCCTCTAGAAACAAGTCTCCCAAGAGACATAACAGCTCAGTGAAACTCTTATCGGACCAACCATTGCATGCCTTCAACTGCAGTAGTATAAGAACGGTATGCAGCTTTTTGTGCTCCTCCTTGCAGCCCGGGTACAATGGTGTTGTAGTGTCCTCTACCATACGCTGGAACTTTTGAAACTTTCTTTCACTCTTGAAGTCCCCCTCCCCATCATGCAACATTTGATCTAGATCATCTTCGTGGCTATCACCGAACGTATCTTTGATCGCCGTCATATCATTGTCTCTGTCATCTTCATCAATCTTGTTGGGGATCAAACACCCTGACACATGTCCGTACCCCACCGGGGGGGACGGGGGGGGCCTCAAGCGGTCCTCCCCTGACCTCGGGGGCCCAAGGTAATGAACGGACTGCTCCAAGCCCACCTCCGACCAAAGGCCCCGCGAGGCCACGAAGGACACTCATCCCCCGACCTAACCGACTGCTCCGAGCTCGTCCCGACCAAGTAGGGCATCCGACCTCGCTCGCGGGTCGGACTCCCCCGACCTTCGACCAGTCTGAGGAGATCCCTACCAAAGGCCAGGTATCGAGCCCTCCGCCGACCACTGGCCACGTGCCCTGTGACCACGACCGTTTGAAGTGACCACGCGGGAGCAGGTCGCTCCTTCCCTAGGCAGTGCGAAGGTTGCCAAAGTCAGAGTTCCGGTCCCATCGTCCAGTCACGCACAGTATGAGGGTACGCTCTCTCCCGAGGCGGAGCCAGACCACGATTGCAACGCCAACATCCGCGAGTCCACAGAGGGCAGGTACGATGTTTCCCAAGAAAACGGCAGACTACTCTGCTCGGTGAGTCTACCAACCCGGCGTGGGCGAAACAGGACGGCGACCAATCATCAAGACGGAGGACTAGGGTTCCCAGGACAGTCACCACCCTTCCCTCTCCCAATTCTCCATGTAACCTGCCCCTACCGGCTCTATAAAAGAGGGCGGGGCTCTCCCTTTTGGGAAGAAGGAAAAAAGAGGAGGACAAGAGGAACCGGCAGTAAGACTTGTACACCCCCTATTCATCGAGCTCTCCTGGGTCACCGTTCCCGGGCGATTCCGAGGACAAGCTCCCCTTGTACTCCTCCCTAGCGGAGCCTTTAGTTCTCTTTCGCCTGCAGGGAAGACTGGAGTAGAGCTATTACCCGACCTAGGGGGCTCGAACCAGTATAGACTTCGTGTCCCCTGTTTGCTCGTGCTTCTTCCCGGACGAACACAACTCTGGGCCTCGCCCCCTTTGCACGATCCTTCCCCCCTTCTTCTGCGGTCGACGGTCCCGATCGTCGACAGCTGGCGCCCACCGTTGGGCCCGAAGTTTCGTTCGTCCAGAATTCGTTATCTTGGCGGCATCAGCACCTCTAGCTCCATCGCCGGCATGTCGCAAACAGCAGCAAGCCTGGGCTCGGATGCTGTCCCCGAGTACCAAGGCTCTACACCCATTTTCTCGCCCTCCTCGCCACCTCGCGAACGCCGGGCCTTCGTGGCGATTTAACGTGAGGCGACTTTTGGGCGCGACGGCGCCCGGAGACTCCTCGAGGCGCCGCCGCTCGCCAGTTTCCATCAACCGAGCCATCGCCGTTATCCGGCGAGAAGAGCGTGGCATGGTCCGCCTCGTCGCCGCCGCCCCTCCTGCTCGGACGCGCCGCCCAAGAACGCATGCGGCCATCGCCCGGGTCATGGCTGACCCCGCCCGGGCCGGCTCGGCCCTCTTCCGACGATCCCTGGCCGAAGAGCTCAACAAGGCGACCGACGGCGTCGCACCTCGACGATGAGCAGGCTCCTTGGGCTCTGAGTCTCGCCCCATGGCAACCAGCGGCCCCCCGTCGCGTGATCATCGGCCGTTCCACCGGTAGACTCCCTGTTCGCAGGCTCACACCACAACGCCGTCTCCTCCGCCTCGCCGTCGGGACAAGACGGAGCGCGGAACCATCCGCCGTCGATGGCGTAATAAGGATGCTCTCTCGAGCAGCCACACTTCCGGGGACCTCTCCCCGGACGTTTCACCCAGGCGCCGGAAGGTGCATTACCACCCGCGCCACCACCGTAATAATGCTCCTATCGATCGACGTGGTCAGTGCGGGGTGCGCCGCCGTCTCAAATTCCCCCTATCGGCTGATGACGACTCTGACGCCAGCAGCGGCAGCGGTAGCCTTCCGGCCTACGGCTGCTCGCCAGACTCAGTGACCTCCGTCTGCAGCGCGGCCGGCGGCCCGGTTCAAACCGGCAATGATGGAACGGTTCGATGGGACAAAGAACCCCGCGGAATTCCTCTCCATTTACTCCACCGCCGTCTTGGCGGCCGGTGGGGACGAGGCCGCGATGGCCAACTATCTCCCCACCATCCTGGATGGGGCCACCCGCACCTGGCTCTTCAACCAAGCGCCCGGCACCTTCCGATCATGGCGCCAGTTGCGGAGCACCCTCCATTCCAACTTCCAGAGCTGCTACGAGCGGCCTGGACAAGAAAGGGACCTGGACCGTGTTATCCAGGGAAAGGGGGAGCACCTGCGAGACTTTGTGCGCCGGTTCACCCGCGCGCGGAACTCGATTCCCAACATCTCTGATGAAACCGTCATCAAGGCCTTCAAATTCGGTGTCCGAGACAGACGCCTCACGGAGGACATCGAAATCGCTACGAGGCTCACCGTCAACAAACTATTCCGCATGGCGGAACGATATGCAGACGCGGACGACACCGTCCGCTGGAAGCACGACTCTGGGGCAATGAGGAACAGCCCGGCTTCGACGCCAATAAATTTTGTCTGTTCCACAAGATCCACGGCCACGATCTGCGAGGCTGCAGGACATGGTCGCCAAACCGACGCCTTTTATAGGGGCCGAGAGATGCCCGCGCTCCCGAAAGGCGACGAACACCGGTGGGGTCGGCCTCGCCAGTTCAAGCGAGCCCGACCGAATTCCAGCAGGCGACCGCCGCGTGGATATGATCTTTCGTGGCTCTTCGCATACCGATCCGGCGCGAAGTTGAAGGATGCCGACGCACCGCCTACCAAGCCATCACGGAAGCCCACCGACCAACCTCGCCGGTGGGATGGCGCCCCATCACCTTTTCTCGACGACGCCTCCGTGGATGTCCCGAGACTTCAAAACCGCCTCGCCGTTGCCCCACCATAAGTAATACCATCGCTGGTCGGGTTATGGTCGACGGGGCGCTTCCTCAACCCGCTCCGGCAAGCGCCTTGATCGGATGCGAATACCTTGGCCAAAAATCAAGAACATAGCGATCCCCTTCTTCGGCATCGTCCCTGGAAGCTCGACCACCCCGCTCGAGCAAGTGGTCCTCCCCGTCACCTTCGGCGATTCCGTAAACTTCCGCACCGAGCTGATCACCTTTGAGGTCGTGGACAACGACCTCCCCTACAATGCCATCCTCGGGCGCCCGGCCCTGATCAGGTTCATGGCCGCAAATCATTACGGGCACCGGTGTATGAAGCTCCCGGGGCCCAACGGTGCCATAATGGTCCGCGGCGACCTCAAGGCGACGCACGGCTGTGATGAAAAGGCCCTTGCGTTGGCAGGCATATTGCCCCAGTCGGGTCCCAAGGCCGCCCCGAAGGGCGCCCGTCGAAAGGCGGCCATCCAGTCGAATGGCCCGACCAAGACCGTGCAGCTCGAGGAAGGGAATTCAGACAAATGCGTATGCATTTCTGCCCAGCTTGACCCTAAATAGGAAGACGAGCTCGTCACCTTCCTCCGAGATAATAAAAGCATTTTTGCATGGTAACCAACGGACATGCCGAGGGTCCCACGGAAGGTGATCGAGCACAGACTACAAGTAAAGCCTGGTTGCAGGCCCGTGCGCCAGAAGCTGCGATGCTTCTCCCCCGAGAAGGCGGCAATAATCACGGACCACCTCGACAAGCTCCTCAAGGCCGGTTTCATTCGCGAGGTCAACTATTCCGAATGGCTGACCAACCCTGTAATTGTGCAAAAGAAAGGCGGGAAGTGGCGAATGTGCGTCGACCACACGAGTTTGAATGCCGCATGCCCTAAAGATTACTTCCCACTTCCACGCATAGACCAGATCGTGGATTCCACGGCCAACGCTGAGATGTTGAGTTTCCTCGACGCCTACTCCGGCTACCACCAGATCAAGCTCGCCGTGGAAGACGAGGACAAAACCGCCTTCATCATGACGTTCAGAACCTTCTGCTATACGACCATGTCGTTTGGCCTCCGCAACGCGGGCGCCACGTTCCAGTGGCTAATGACTAAAACCTTCGACCCACAGATCGACCGAAACCTCGAAGTGTACGTCGACGATATCATCATCAAGAGCCCCTCTAAAGCCAGCCACGTCAACGACCTGGCCGAGACCTTCGCCAACCTGAACAAGTTTGGCATCAAGCTCAACCCCGAAAAGTGCGTCTTCGGCACGACCTCCGGAAAAGTACTCGGCTACATGATCGGGGGGTCAGGCGTGGGCCCGAACCCGGAAAAAATCGAGGCGATTGAGCAAATGACCGCTCCGACCTCGGTAAAATAGGTACAAAGCCTCACCGGCCGCATCGTCGCCCTCAGCCGCTTCATCTCCTGGCTCGGCGAGCGAGGGCTGCCTTTCTTCAAGATCCTATGCAAACACGAGGGTTTTGAGTGGACCCCCGAAGCCCAGTGGTCTTTCGACGAGCTCAAGGTATACCTCTCACGTCCGCCTCTATTGACAACTCCACAACAGGTGAGGCGTTTGTTGCTTTACTCGCCGCCACGACCCAAGCCGTTAGCGTTCTAGTGGCCGAGCGGGCGGCGGCGACAAAGACCGATCTACTACGCCGGAAGTGCTCCACGGGCCGAAGGAGCGCTACCCCTTGGTCCAGAAGCTCCTTTACGCCCTCTTCATGGCCTCGCGGATGCTCCGGCACTACTTCCAAGCGCACACGATGGTCGTCCCGAGCGGGCTCCCGCTCGGGGAGATCCTCAAGAACCCAGAGGCTGGGGGTCGAATCGCCAAATGGGCCATAGAGCTGGCCGAATTCGACCTCCGTTTCATGGCCCGCACCGCCGTCAAATCCCAGACGCTGGCCGACTTTGTGGTAGAGCAAACGACGGAACCTGCCCCCGAGCCCGAGGCCGAGGTCAAAGACCCTTGGACCATGTTCTTTCACGGGTCAAGATCCTTTGAGCGCTCGGGGGCCGGTGTTCTCATCATCACCCCCCAAGGCGACCACTTGAGATATGTGATCCGCTTCAGCTTCCCCACTACCAACAAGGCGGTGGAATACGAGGCCCCATTGGTACCGAAGAGCTTGTAAGTCCTCAAGGCCCGCGCCTAATCGTGAAAGGGACTCCCACTGCCATCAATCAAGACAACAAAGTTTACGATGTTCGGACTCACGATTGCCAAGTACTCGCCGAGTGCGCAAGATGGAAAGGTGGTTTCAAACTCAAGATCCAAAGACATACCTAGGAAGGACAATTCCACCGCCGATCTCCTTTCGGTGCTCGGGTCGTCCGGTGATGAACTCCCATCGAACGCCATCCTCGAAGCCTTGGCCATACCATCCGCCGCCAACCCGTGAGGACCCGATGGCCTTCTTCAAAGCATTCCGTCGTGGATGGACCCGATCGCTGTTCTCGACTCGGGGGAGCTCCCGCCTATCCGACCGAAAGGAGCAGTTCGGCGCCGCGACTGCATGTGCTCGCCGGTGGGCGCTCTACCGCCAAGGCCCCGGGCGCCTTGTCAAAGCGCGCTACTCCGAAGAAGGTAAATACCTGCTCAATGACATACATTCCGGCCTATGCGGCGCTCACTCTTCTTTCAGGACCATGGTCGGGAAGGCATTCCGGATGGGATTTTACTGGCCAACGGCGCTCGAAGATGCCCGGGGCATCATTCGTGCCTACCAAGCCTACCGCCACGCCCGGAAGGCCTGACACCGCCCACGCTTGCGCACCATCCCCTCGCCTCGGCCGTTCTCGACGTGGGGCCCGGACATCCTCGATCCTTTCCAAGGCTCGGTCGGGGAAAGAAGTTCCTATTCGTGGCCATCGACACCTTTTCGAAATGGATCGAGGCGGAGCCGGTCTCCGCCATCACTGCTAAGGCCGCGGTAAGGTTCTTCCGTTCCTTCGTGGTCACAAGGTACGGAGTCCCTTGCAGTATCATCACCGACAACGGGACGCAGTTCACCAGCGAGCTGTTCCAGGAGTTCTGCGCGAATATGGGGACCAAAATTTGTCATGCCTCGATAAGCCATCCCCAGAGCAATGGAGCGGCCGAGCGCGCCAATGGGCAGCTCGTCCAGGGGCTCAAGAAGCGAGTTTTCAACGAGCTCGGTCGGCGCGGCCGAGCCTGGGTAGAGGAGCTCCCCACCGTCCTTTGGTCCGTCCGCACCTCCCCCAGTCGGGCAACGGGAACGAGCCATTTCCAGCTCGTCTTCGGGGCCGAGGCTGTCCTACCGCCTGAGGTCACTCTCCGCTCCGTCGAGCGCCTCGATCGACTGTGTCGACTCGAGCGAGAGCGGTCCCTCGACTCGCCTTGCAGTAAGAAGGCGGCGCCACGCCGCTTCGCTGCGCTTCAGACGATACCTGCAAGATCTCCGCAGGCACGCCGCCAGAGCCGTCTGACCCCGGGGCTTCCGCGTTGGGGACCTAGTCCTGAGGCGAATCTAAGACCGTTCCCACATCAATAAGCTGTCCCCGCTGTGGAAAGGCCCCTATAGAGTCATCTCGGCAAGCCGCGAGGGGGCTTACCGCCTGGCGACCCCCGATGGCAGGGGGCTCTCAAGTTCGTGGAATGTGGGCCAACTCCGGAAGTTCTTTGCCTAACGTTCCTCCATCCGCGCTTGAGTTGGGTTTTTTCTTTTTCCTGCCGTGCCTATTTCTTGTGTCCCAGGCAATCACGACCCGGGGCGAGACCCGGGCGCTTGAGTCACCATGCTCTGGTTCGACCCAGGTATGCGCCTGTAATAAAAGTCTCCTTCGCCTCCATCACTAACCTCTTTTAGTTTATGGAGGGGGATGGCGCTCCGCCACGACCCCGAGCTGCAGGTCCCTTCGTCAAGAGTCGCGCCATCTTAAGAGCCCTTGGCCCTAGGGCTCCGCCTGCTTTCTCACGGCCTTAAATCTCCATTCTTTTAGGACGCCTTGAGCGGCGCGACCTCGCGGTGTGACCATAAGGGCAACCATAAGGTCACGCGGCGGGCCCGATCTAGGGGCGTCCATGCATGTTCTCTTTTGCAGCTCCTAGGGTCGTGTTCTCTAGGGTTGCCTCGGGGATGAACAACCCGAGCCTGGGCATTCCCAGGATCGGGAGCCGCCGTAAAACGATCTAAGCCGGCTATTCCCCCGTGCTGCCAACCATTGAATGTCCTCAGAGGGCGCCCTGAGCCCGATGACGTTTCCCGGGCTCGGACGTCGTAGTTTTTAAATTCACCACCGGGGTTGACTCGGTCGCAATAAGCCGGCCTGCGCAATAAGCCGACCTTTCCCCTGGGCCCAAGTGGCCAGGTTCGAATTTTTAAAACCACCCTCTGAGGGGGCCTCGCCGAGCTTGAAGCATTCTCGAGCTCACGACTGCACCGAGGCCTAAATCGTCGAGCTTTAGATATTCCAGACGAGTCCCGAAGTTGTGCCCAAACCCGCATCGCAAAGCGAGGCCTCGCTTGAGGGCTCATTCTCTAGGTCTGCCTCAGGGACGTCAGTATCCCGAGCTCGATGTATTCTCGGGCTCGGGGCGGCTCAGAAACGATCCTATCGGCAAAGCCGCTATTCCTCTCACGCCTCGGCTCGATGTTATCCGCAGGATCGGGGGTCGCGATCCCCCAAAATTAGCACCAGGGACGATCTCGGTCGCAACAAGCCGCTCTGCCGCAGTAAGTCGACCAATTCCCCAGGGCCAAATGATGAAGACCGATCAACCCGAGTCGTGCCCGAGCCCAGGAAATTCCGGGCGAGGCCTCCGTTAAACTGACCTTGATCACCCTTCAGCTCGGTCGGCCAAGGCTAGGCGTGAAGACTACAAAAGCGACACGGGCCAGCAAGCAAGCTAAGTATTCCAAAGAAATACGACTTAACAAGGTTAGCAGAAAGTTACATTGTTTTTACAAGGGGGTGCGAATCCTTCGCCCCCCGACCCATCTACTAACTTTACATTTTACTCCATCGACATGTCTCGGGCAAGCTTCTCCCGCTCTAGGTCGGAGACCTCCGCCGCAGCACGATGACCTCGGCTTCGGCCCTATCGACCCGATCGCGGTCACTCTGAAGCTGAGCCAAGGCACTCTTCCCGCCGAGCCACTGCGCCAACTTCCTCAAGCCCGGCGATCTCGCCTCGGCCGGCCGCCTTAGCCTCTGCTCCGGTGGATCTCGCCTCCAATCCGACCACCGTCTCCTCGAGCTCAGCCGCCGTCGCTTCAGCTTTCGCCGCCTTGGCCGTGAGCTTGGCCGCCTCGGCGCATGCAGGGATCAGATTCCCCATTTGCGCCCGAGCCCTCCACTCCTTCCGAGGCGGTACAAGGTCCTGAGCGCGATCGACGCGACCGAATGGCTATCCTCGCGAGCCATTTGGGCGACCTCGAGCACTCCCGAGTCCTCCGCCTCCGCTGTGGTGGCCTCCACCTTCGAGCGGAAGGTCGGAGACCTCGAGCTCGAGGCGCTGATCGCCACCACCGCGCCGACGGTTTTCATTCAGACGCCCCGCACCTTCCGACGACCGGGCAAGGGTCTCTCCGCTTTCTTCCTCCTCCTCGACGGATTCGGAGAGCGCCGCGCATGAAGGTCCTCTCGCCTTAAGCTCCCGCGGACTCAACGACCAGCGAGCTCAAGGGCCTGGCCTCTCTCGTGTGCAAGGCTTCTTCCGATCGCAAGATCGCTGTGCTTGAGCTCAGCACCTTCCTCTGCCTAACTTCGATGGTATTACGGAGGGGTCGGTTGAGCACGTGGTCAAGCGCGACGCACCCCGCACTCGGGAGATCACCCAGTAGGCCCCGCAAAGAGAAGGGAAAGATCACCACAACTACGAAAGGAAAAAGAGAGAAGGGAAGAGTCACGCAAATACGCTTACGTGCTAGACGATCCTCCAATCGGGCAGTCGATGGCGCCGTCAGACACCGGCGGTTCGCCAGCCGACGCTCCTCGGCGACCCTCCGCCGCAAAGAGCACTCGGCATCACCCAAGGACCTGTGATGATCCGCCCGGTGCAGGCGCGGCAACCAAACCCCTAAGGCTAGAGGGCGGCTCGTGGACTCCTTCGGCCGCCGACCACGTAGAAGAGTCCGGCCACCACCGATCCAAAATCGCCGCCCGCTCCTTTGGCAACTCCAGGGTCACTGGGGACGACTCCGCCTGGGGTAAGATGACCACCCCGGTATAGGTACTGCACACGACAAATTGTTAGGGGATTGCTCGGACGACCCTACCATCACAAAAGTTGAGAGGCGTATGGAGTACTTATCGTGCGAACGGATGCTTGTGCACTTTGTCTTTTACCGGACCTCCTCGCGGAGGAAGGTCGGCTCTCCGTTTGCCCGGGGACTTCGCCCCCGGGAACGCCTCCGCCAGAGGCGCCGCAGCGACGGCACCCTCAACTGTGCCACCCCCGACGATGGCACCCTTGGTCACGGCGCTATCAGCCGCCTCCCCCTCGTCCACTTCATCCTCCTCGGAAGACACGGCAAGTAGCACCCGCCGCGTCCTGGGCCGCACCATGAGGCGGTCGTCGTTCACTTCATCCTCCTCGACCTCACCCTGGACCACAGGGAAGGTCGGTGCCCCTTGGACACTCGAACACCGCAACAGGGCGGGATGACAAGAAATTTATGAAGGTCGTACCTAGCGCGACAATTCCACAACAGCAGCGCGACCACTCCTCCCTCGGGAGCTTAACGCCAGAGCTCGTGGCTTCGGCTTCATATCCGGGGTCCGTGCGGTGGAGGCCGGCTCCCGCTGCTGACAGAAAGGCAAGGGTCATCAACAGAAGGACCAAGGAGACAGAAAGAGGGAAACGTGCTCAGGCTCGGATGACCCCGAGCTTGGGGCATTCAAACTTACCACGACCCGGTCGCCACACTCGACGTAGGGCTCCTCGGCAACATGCCACGAGGCGTCAGGAGCCGGCTTGCTCTCTTTTTGCCCTTGACTGTGCCGGAGCGGCAACAATCGCCGCCGGTCCCAAAGCTCCCGATGCGCTGCGCGAGCTTTTCACGATAAGAACCCGAATCCGAGCCCCCGAGGCCAATGTCAAGGTGAAAGTTATTACCTCGCCGCTCCGCCCCAAAACGTTCTTGGGGATGTTGCCGTCGAGGTCGTAGGAGGTGGCAGCCTTCCCGAAGATCTCCTGCATCCTCGAGGCGATCCAGGCCTCCTTCGGCGCTGCAAAAAGCCAAAAAGAGAGCGTCAAGAAAACAAGAGAACACCGACCAAGGCCCGAAAGTGCTCAGTGTTGGGCAATGCTAACCCTCGTAGCCTTCCCAGGTGGCGTCGTGTCTCCTGGCGATCTCGTAGAAGGGATGCAACCTCTTCCGGAGAGGAAGCACGCGGTTCCACAAGTAGTCGTAAACGACCACCTGCCCCTTGAGCCCGCGTGCGGCGCAGGTATGGATGAAGGCGACCGCCGCTTCGTCGGCCGCCGAGTCCTCTGGCTCCGGGGTCTCCCGCCTTCCGTCGATCGCGGCGCCGATGTAAGCAAGCCCGCTTTGCTCGCCCTTCTTCAGATAGAACCACTTCTTCGCCCACGGCCCGAGCGAGTCCCGGGTCGGGATTTGGAGGAAGGAACAAGAGAGTCCCGCCCGCAGCCGGAAGTAGAGACACCCGACGACGGGGTCCTTCGCGGTACGGGACAAGGAATAAAAGCGAAAGAACAACGAGGGGTTGGGGAGAACGCCCAGGAACCCCTCGCAAAGATGAGCGAAAATGGAAAGGTGGAGGATGGAGTTAGGTACCAAGTTAACAAGCTCGATTTCACATTGTGCGAGGACATCGGCCAAGAAATCGCTCTCCGGGGTTCGCAGCCCGAAGAGCATGTATCGCCCGCACTCACGATCTCGCTGCCTCGAGGTTGCGGCGCGTTCTCCTGGGACGGAGCCGCCAGTGAACGGGTCCAAAGAGCCCCAAAGTTCCATCTCCTTCATCCGCTCCCACGGTGAGCGCATTCCTCAACTTCGCCATAAGGACAAATGGGCGGGTTTGAGACTAAAGCGGCGTAAGGCACCGACGCAGGAGAAAACAAGAGCACGAGCGGCCGGGAGGGAGAACCCCAAGGCGCCGCCCCAGTGTCTTTAAAACACTCTCTTCACGGCTAAGCACGCCGCCTCAAAAGGCGCGCGTGAGCTGGCGGTAAATCGAGGCACCAAGGTTCTTCAAACCCCGCACGGGCGCCTTTCCACGCACTCAGCGAACCGTCCCTCCAACGCCCCTCGCCCGCAGACTCCGCTCCCCGAGCCCACTCAAGCAAGGTGCCGGAGTTCAAGTGTTGCCAAGAAACGGTCTGCCAAAATAAAACCCCAACCCGGCGAAGGAGCGATCCTCCTCAAAGACTTCAGACTCAGAGCGCCTGCAGCCTCGACGCTTCTGAGCCTCGAGGGCTGGTTATCGGGGATCAAACACCCTGACACATGTCTGTACCCCCCCCCCGGAGGGGGGGCGGGGGGGGCCTCAAGCGGTCCTCCCCTGACCTCGGCGGCCCAAGGTAATGAACGGACTGCTCCAAGCCCGCCTCCGACCAAAGGTCCCGCGAGGCCACGAAGGACACTCATCCCCCGACCTAACCGACTGCTCCGAGCTCGTCCCGACCAAGTAGGGCGTTCGACTCGCTATGGTCGGACTTCCCGACCGACTCACCCGAGGAGATCCCCACCAAAGGCCGTATCGGCCCTCCCGACCATCGCCACGCACTCGTGACCACGCACCGCTTGAAGTGACCACGTGGGAGCAGGTCGCTCCTTCCTAGGCAAAGGCGAAGGTTGCCAAAGTCGAGTTCCGGTCCCATCGCCCGCCACGCAAGATGAGGGTACGCTCTCCGAGTGGAGCCAGACCACGCATTGCAACGTCGGCGATCGACATGTCCACAGAGGGTAGGTACGATGTTTCCCAAGAAAACGGCGGACTACTCGCTTTCGGTGAGTCTACCAACCCGGCGGGCGAAATAGGACGGCGACTACCATCAAGACGGAGGACTAGGGTTCCTGTGACCAGCCACCACCCTTCCTCTCCCACCCTCCATGTAACCTGCCCCTACTGGCTGTATAAAAGAAGGCGGGGCTCTCCCTTTTGGGAAGAGGGAAAAAAGAGGAGGACAAGAGGAACCGGCAGTAACACTTGTACACCCCATATTCATCGAGCTCTCCTGGGTCACCGTTCCCGGGCGATTCCGAGGACGAGCTCCCCTTGTACTCCTCCCTAGCAGAGCCTTTAGTTCTCTTTCGCCTGCGGGCAAGACTGGAGTAGAGCTATTACCCGACCTCGGGGGCTCGAACCAGTATAGACTTCGTGTCCCCTGTTTGCTCGTGCTTCTTCCCGAACGAACGCAACTCTGGGCCTCGCCCCCTTTGCACGATCCTTCCCCACTTCTTCTGCGGTTAACGGTCCCGATCGTCGACAAATCTGTTACCCTTCATGTACAATCTCATCTTCACCGTGCTCGGTCCAACAGGTATAGCCAGCCTTGAAACCCCTTCAAAGCAAGTGTGCACGTATCAACTGTATGGTAGAAAACAGCTTCTCATTTTTGCAATCAACGCATGGATAACAAATATAGTCCGCCAGCTTCTTCAACTTGTGCGCCGCAGCCGCGTTCAGAAAAAAGTCACACCATTAAAGAACTCTAGGCCGCAACGGTCCGTGTCAACATCCACCTTCGGTCCATCTATAATTAATTATATCAAACTAAATTTCAGTAAATCAATAAACGATCACAAAATAATTTGTTCTTTACATTAGTTATGTAGTGCTAATTAATTAAATCAATGAACATCAGATAAGCATATATTTGAAAATAACAATATAATTGGAAGATATTATATTAAAAAATCCATCTAGCAATTTTAACTATATTAAAATACATCAACCTTTTTTCATTATTTAAATATCCATCTAGCAATTTTTTATTATTTAAATGATTTATTCATTTCATTTGTTACGTAGTGCTAATAAATTAAATTAATATAAATCAAATAAGCATATAATTGAAAATTAAGATATTTGTAAATACTTAGATTTAAAAATGTATATTGCAATTTTCATTATTGGAAAATCCATCTACCATTTTCATTATTTAAATATTGATATAGAAATTTTCACTATTTAAAATTCATCTATCAATTTTCACTATTTAAAATTCCATATAACAATTTTTCATTATTTAAAATAATTATAGTTAGATATAATGGTCCATCTAGCAATTTTCATTATTTAAAAATCCACTAAATCACTAAAATGAATAAGAATTGTAATTTATTCACTAAATTAGCTAGATCTTAATTTGAGCTCTACCGACCTAAAATGTTCACA
This sequence comes from Otatea glauca, assembly GCA_036346275.1. NCBI lineage: Eukaryota > Viridiplantae > Streptophyta > Magnoliopsida > Poales > Poaceae > Otatea > Otatea glauca. The sequence continues at coordinate 42,621,740 of CM070721.1, read as the reverse complement.
CCATTCAATCACTAGTTATCAAAATCTAGAGCAATCTATAAAGTAAAATCTAACTACAAATATATTGTAGATCAAGTTATTAACCTTGGAGAGAAATGCGAGATGAATTTTGGTACAATTTTCCAGTAGCAAATCACCAAAATCATTGCCACCGAGCAAAGACAGATCTCCTCTCTGTTCTTCTCGGTTGGGGAGGGGAACACCTATATAAAGATACTTATCACTGCCAGTTCTGCGCAGAACCGACAGTGATAAAGTCGGATTGCGCGGAAAAATACTTATCACTGCCGGTTCTAGAGTACAACCAGCAGTGAAAATGCTCATATCACTGCCGGGTGGTAACCGAACCGGTAGTGATGTATCACTGCCGGTTTTGGATATAAACCGGCAGTGATATCCGGTTATCACTGCCGGTTGGTTTCACGAACCGAAAGTGATAAGTGCCCCCCTGGTCGGACATTTGAACCGGCAGTGATATGCCGGCAAGGATGACCTGTTCTGTAGCAGTGGGTTCCACAGATCACGCTCGCCGCTACTTCGTGTCCATTGGGTCGATCGTGGGCTATGTGACATCGTTTCATCTTGCTTGCACACACCGGAAACCATATCTGTGGAGGCAAATGATTCACTTGTTTTGCCGTTCAAATTTAGAAATGTTAGGATGATAAGTGGAACTCTCAGATATAAGGATATAACAAAACGAGTAGACGATCGAAGGTACAAGTCAGTTGGAGATGTGATCTACTACCGGAGCTGATGAAGACAGCATGGATGTTCCCGCAATCGAGCTGAGCATATCTGCGGACATGCAAAAAAGTAAGAAACTGAGTTTAATAGGTATGCATGCTATATGAGTTCAATACCAAGTTCTCATTGGCTTCATATGTGTAGAGGTGGGAGTTGGGCCATACCAGCACGGCACGGGTCAACAGGTTTCGGGCACGACTTGTCATGCCTATACGACACGGCCACCTCGCCATGCCATGTCATCTCGCCTTGACTTGCCTCTAGCGAGGCCCAGGTGTGGCCCACGGTATATCGTGCCTTCGTCGTGCTGTGCCGGCCAAGGCATTATCCTGTTGGCCATGTGGAGTTGTGGACGTCGCCACCATCAGTCCTTGATTGTGGACAGCACCAAGAACAAGGAGCGAGCATCAACCGCCAGTGAGGATCCGATATACATTATATGGAAAAAAACTAAATTTTATATATTCATTGGGAAAAGACTGCTGGATCCGGCGCTGAGGCTGTGAGGATTGTTGATATTCGGTACCGTCACCATCTTCCTCCTTAGGACTGTCATGTCGTATCCGATAGCAGCGTGACTGAAAGCCGCTGGATTTGGCATTAAGACGGCGGGGGATGGTGATGAGGGGATGGCATGTGATGGTGGGGAAGGTGGCAGTGCGGGGAGGAAGCAGGGGTGGAGGAAGGTGAGAGGAGAGAGAGCAGACGACAAATGTACTGGGAGATGGCGACTACACCAAATGTGTCATGGGAGGGGGTGAAGGAGAGGTAATATTGATGATTGGCTGAGCCTCTAGGGTAAAATAGTTAATGATGGGCTAGGTTGTAGATAGTATGTTTTTTTTTATGAAATGGCCGTTTTGGGCGGGCTAGTCTAGACACGACCTAGTCGATTGTGCCATGCCATGTTGCTAATCATGCTGAGTTTCTAGACTCAGCACGGTCCATCATTCGTGCCATACCATACCGTGCTTTGGATCATGCTTGGCGATCGTGTCTAGGTCAACTAAAAACCACGGGCCATTGCCCTGGTCTATTCTTGTGGATCCCATGCAGAACAAGGAAACTATTAAGGCAAAATCTTCAGGTAATACATGAAAAGGGTGAAGCTTGCAGAATCGACTGCACGTAAGAAAAGGGTCAGGACACTTTTGTTGGAGATATGCCCGAGAGGCAATCATAGAAATGATTATATTTCATTATGTTCATGATTAATTATTTTCTTCCTCGAATATTGTCATTATTATAGCAAGTATGTGACTTGTTTGTGAAACTCTATATATGACTTTGTGATGATTATTCTAAAGTGATCCCTAGTCGATAAACATATGAAGACACATATTAATAGACTAGCATATGTATTGGTTGATGACCATGTTTCACAGGTCATAGATATGGAAATATCAAGCCAATAATATGGACACATGTTGGAGAACATGAAGTTGGATCAACCCACCTTGTGTGGGCACCAGGAAATACGAATCAATCCTCGCTCGTGAGTTGGACTCAGAGGTGACACCCATAATCCACTTAAGTGTATGATCACTGTCACCCAAAAGACCCGTGCAAGGAGTATTAACCAGATGGCCCTAACTCAAGCAAATATGAGCCACCTAGTTGCACCGTACACACTTATGCAACCAAGGGAGCTTCGATTCCATTCTGAACAACCATACCAGGATTGAAACCAACTCATCCAAGCATAGCACTCGCCGTCCGTCTCAGAACATTGGTATCACCCACACTCACCAAGGGAGCGCGAGCAATAGCCAAAGAACGACGACCGCTCGAGTTTATGCATTAGATGGTAGAAAACAATTCCACGTACCAGGATATGTGTCTAGTGCTAGTTCCCAAGATCAACGCCTAGCACCCACATTTCCCGCATTCGAGAAGTATCGCAACACATACACACAAGACTATGCAGTTGGCATAGCTTAAACATAAACTAGAAACTATTACAACTACTTAATATTATAATTAGTAGCCGACCGGCCAAATATTACATGTCCAAAAGTAAATCGCAGCGGAAATAAAACATATACCAAAAGTAGGACAGCAGTATACTGTCGGGATACGAATATGCAAATCCGGACCCTCTGTGTATTCAGCACTAGTCCAGGATCACGCTAGTGCACACAGTCTCAACATAGATGAAATATCATAATCATACACAGCGGAATAATAAATAAAGACTTCATCTATTAATATAGAACTATTGAACGACCTTAAGGTCAAACTTACACTTGTGAGGCCTTGGTGGCTTCAACTCAAAATAAATAAACAACAGCGGAATGAAGAACGTCGACGAATCCCATCAATATACCACAGCAACCGACAAGGTTCAACTCCTATATGTTCGCCTCCTCGTGGAACTTCTCCTCCTTCGGTTGTAGTCTTCTCCTCAACCGATGATTTTGTGTTGCAAGGGGTGAGTACATAAAGCACTCAACAAGTTGTGCATGTAATGCAATTTTATGTAACTATATGTAGGGCTTATTCCAAAGGAAAAGGCTATTATGGCTATTTTGCAATAAGCAGATTTATGAACAAATACAATAAATAGATTGTAAAGATCAGAAACAAATAACAGCAATAGATAGATTCAAGATTTCAAGTAAACCAAGTTTCCAATCCTATGTCAAGTTCCAACCTTTCATGGCAATCCCGCCATCCCATTCCAAGTTTTCATTTCAAAAGTCTAACCCTTAATCAGAATTCCGAGCTTTGCTCAATACCGTGAGCACGGCTATTCGAATAGGTTTACACTCTGCAAAGGTTATGCACTTTACCCACACGACGTGATATTCTCTTTGTGCCTGGCCATCAGCACACTTCCTTTGGTGTACCGGCAGAGAATTCACGACAAAGCCTTTCAGGAACCTCTACCTTAACCAAAAAACCTCTCCGGTGTTGCCTTCGCTATCACTCCTCTCACGCAGTGCCAGCCGAAGTATAGGACAGGCCAACATCGTTGGATGGGTACCAAGCCGCAGCACAGGTACGCTCCCCCGCATAGGTACACTTCCGTGTACTGTCGCCCCGAGGTATCAGAGGAAAGATATCAGAACCCTAATCAACTAGGTCTGTCCCATATCAGACATGTGGTCGCATGATTGACTCAGGTCAAAGGCTTGTAAGGTTAAGTCCTTAAGATGATCGAGGCAAGACTTCCACATACCCCCTGCCCATCGGGCCCACCTTGGCATTCTCGCCCCTTGCCACTTGCCCCAATCTAAATCATAACCACCCCAGCTGATTACCAAGCACCACGTGCCATCAGCAATTTAACCTCGTTGCGTGACATCCTCTCGCCACCGCAACTCAATCTCATCGTGTGACCACACATGACACACAAGTTCATAACATCGTTCCATATTCCATTAGTCAAGATTATTTATCAAAGACTAAAGTACATGTGATGGCGTGGCATGACTAAGCAACTAATACGGTCTAACCATCCCATGTTGATTATTATTACTAACCAACTATAATGAACCAATCTAGGGTGATAATATATCATGGTATACAAATGGCAAGGTAGGGTATAGAGCAATTGGGTATAATAGCTAAGTCCCAAATTTAATTGAAGACATTTGTACATGTCAAATAATATGCAATAAAGTAAAACAATATAGCAGCTTTTGTAATCGCAGTTCAACATGATCAAAGCACAACTTGCTCGGCACTTGCTATAAACTGCTCCTTACTCTTTTAATTGATCTTGGCTTCATCAACCTTTGGCTCTTCAATCGAATGCTTGACTTCCTCGCCCTTCACTACTTGGGTAACTTCGAACGACACGCCTAACGACAAAGAAGCACAAATACAACAAAACTCAAAAGCAATTCAAATAAACTCCAATTTAATATTAGATTGGTAACGAACGGAAGGGATTGAATTTAGGAACTTAGATTTGATCAAGATCGGATGAAAGAGAACAAAGCTTCGTAAGATTTATCGAGAAGGTTACGATCGATAATTAGGGAAAACGGAGTATATTCCAGGGATATCCTTCGAGATTAATTAACTCGATTGGACAAATATTGACATATGGGCTCTTGATCTATAGATCGGGTCCATAAAGATATGTTAGTTCATGATGAACTAAACGATGTTTCAATGTTGACTTTTGTTGACTAAACAAATACACACCAAACAAAAGAAAGATAGACTAATAGAATAGATATGGCACGAGGATATGACATATGGCCAATGGTCTATCGACCAAGTCCACGAATGAATTCCGGTTAATGGCGATTAGATTTTCGTGGATAAGACAAGGACGGATGGAATCGACATTCATGCGATCCGATCCGGGGTTCACCATACATCAAAGAAGAGACTTGACGATAACAGGTGATGACGATATGTAGTAAGACAAGACAAATATCTTACTACGGTGGACACAATGTGGAAAACCGCAATACGGCAATACGCTCACGATGAACTCAGTCCATCGAACCGGTCTTAAGTTAGGTTTTGGTCCGGCTTTGCAGATGATAGAAAGATAAAGCCAGACTCACAAGAAATGGGGTTAGATCACGATAGGATGATAGAAAGGATAATGACATCGCGCTACGCTCTTGCTGGAATGCGCATATGCGATGATAGCGAAGCGAGAGCAAAGCGTTAACAGCAGAACGTTAACGAAGAAACGTTAGCAGCGGAACGTTAACGATGGAACGTTAACGGCGGGAGGTAAACGACGGAACGTTAACGACGGAACGTTGACGGCGGAACGTTAACGGCGGGAAGTTAACGGGGGGCGTTAACGACGAATTGGACCAAGGGTTAAGTCCGGGTTTGAGCGAAACGATTCAAGGATGAATACACTTGGCATAGGGTAGGATGGTAGGGTTGGCTCTGCGATTAAAGGTTTCCAAAGATGGCGAACCGAAATGCGCACCGACACGAAGGACTAGGCCAAAAGACGTCAGGTAGATTCTAGAACATGGCTTTGACGGCAACTGGGGATCAATGAACTTCAATAGTGGGCAAAACAGGGGATAATGATTTTCTGGACATAATGACATGGCCACGACAAACCAAAATGGTTGGCGGCACAAGACGACGCTACGCGGTGGCAAAAGGCGACGGTAACGAATATTAAAATTTTCGGTGGATGGAATAGCAGAGGGGAAGTGAGCACCACGTAGAACGCGGTGACACGAACTCAACGGTATATCTGGATTTGGAAGCAACCCAACGGACAGATCACAAACTGCCGATGAACGGCTGCTAAAGCTAGTAGATCAAACGGTCATAACTAATAAAATAATGGATTAAACCTAACCAAAATTTACAGAGATCTATCGGGGATCATTTGGCACGATATGACGCAAACGGATCTGAGTTTTACCTTCTGGACCAACGGGGAACGCGCGACGAAGTTTTCGCGTAAGTAAGCGATCGATCGGGAAGATTGAATTTTCTGCAGCAATCCCTTGGACAAAACCTTGAGTTAGGGTGAGCACCGTGTAGAGGACATCAAGAGGAGTCTACAGAAAAAATTTCACAGTCAAACTCGCAAAAACGAAGGAGAACGGGTGACGGCAAGATTCGAGATTGGAACGGCCATAACTTTTGATTTCCTGGATGAAACTGTACCAAATTTGGTGGAGAGATAGATCTGACCATATGGCTCGAGACTACGTGAGAGAATTTCAGAAAAACTCACCGGTATGACAGAGAACGCGATGCCAAGATCGGCCGGCGATGGCGGCGCACCGGAAGAGCTCGTCGACGTTTTAGGAGAAAAAGGGTCGCCGGCAGAGCTCTGTTTGGAATTTTCCAAAACTGTTTCACAGAGGTGTTGCAACCTTCATGGGGGTGCTCCACAAACAATTTGAGGATGAACGGAGTTCGAGCGCTCTGTAGAGCTCGCCAAGTTCTTACCGAGTTAAGGAAAAAGCTTGCCGAGGATCTCCGCTGCGATTCGATGCTGATCTTTTAGTATGATGTGGAGAATGAGAAGAGGCGTCTAGGGTTCAGTTTCAGCTACAAAGGAGCAATGGATCAACGGAAAAGCTCGGAGTTGGGAGAGAATCATTGGCCGAGGTGCTCCGTGAGGCATTTGCAAAATCTGATTTTACCGATGTAGAGGACAGCAAGAGGAAGCTCGGTAAAATTTCAGATCAAAATAAGATCGGGAGTGACCAGAGAGCTCGCCGAGTTACGTATGGAAACCGCCTAATTATGCAGCGATTCATCGATTATTTAATCCGAATTATTAAGTATCACCCACAAAATCGAAATAAATATCAAAAAACCGTTTAAAAATCATAGAAAAATCTGGAACGTGACCCACAGCCTTAGTAACACAAATAAAATATTATTACATAAAATAATAATTTTATTCGTGTATAGTAAATACTTTTATATTGTTTTTAATATCTTTTTAATTTGGAAAATAGTAAAACAACCCCAAAAATTCTAAGAAAATTCAGGGAGTTTAATTAGGGCATTTTGAGATCAAATAAAATATTTTGGTACCACCAAATATTTTATTTTTGTACTCACAAATATTTTTATTTTGTTAAAGCTTTCGGAAAGGCTTTAGAAAATATATAATTTGACAAATATAGAAAATTTCACAGAAATTCCCTTAGGTTTATTTATATTAAATAAGATAGTTTTAGCAAAACCAAATCTTTTATTTTGTCTCCAAACTATATTTTAATTGATGAGACTTTTGGAAAGATTTTGAAATCAGGATTTTAACAAATAATGGGAAAATTCACCGAAGTTCCTTGTGATATATTTTTTTAAAACAATTAATTCCAACTTAAATAGGTTTTTTTTTAGGAAATAGTTTTAAGTTTTTCTAAAAATAGGCAAAAGTCTTTTTCTTTTGAACTCTAGAGAAATCCAGAAAATAAAGAGGAGACAAATAAACTTGAACAACTGATAAAAATAATAATTTAATTTTTTTTATCCTATTTTTGAAATGAAAATTTGGGATGTTACATATACCCATCCCTACCCATAGGCAACCGACTTGGGAAAAGGTCCAAGCTCAACTGTCAACATGATCGTCGGTCCCTAGAGTAACATATGCATCGTCGGGGCAAATTTTCCAAGTCATCGTCTATATTATTTGGATTATGCAACTGTGAGCACACGTATGTACTCAAAAGACTTTAGTGTATGGAAATAATGTAAATGCATAGCTAGAACAAGGATGACAAGCTTCTACACTAGTCTCATTTTCAGCATAATGCAGATTTTGTTTGCAAGTAAATGATTCATAAAACAGTAACGAGATTGTAAAGAGCATTGAATAATAAGTTAAAAATCAGTAAGTAGAGTTCATATGTGACATTTCACAGCCCTCCTTGGCTACGAATAACAAGTAAAAACAGCCACCATTGGCTCCCATGTTCACCGACCATTCCAAAACCTTTTCCAAAAGTTTTTGCAAAAGCAAGACTATAATTGACAGTATTCTCCCTAGTTGCTCATGACCGTGAGCATGACTAATTAATTATATTTTTAATCTCTACAAAGATTGTACACTTTACCCACATGATACATTCTAGCAATCATGTCAACCATGCCTCGCGATACTCATCTTGCCCGATTTGCTAAACTGTGTCGGGACCCGAACCTGCAGATCCGGACCCTCTGTATTCTCTGCGCGATCCCAGATCACGCTTAGCACACACATCATACTGAGGTTGCACATCACGGATATTCACGAAGATATAAGAATAATTAGTGCAAACATGTATATAAACCGAGTTATGCGACCTTATGGTCTCCTTACAGATAAGACAACACACAGGGCTTACATTATTCGAGAGAAAAGAAATAGCAATGAACATAAACAAATGTCGTGGAAGCCTTCATCTTGCCACAGCAACCGACGGGCTTGCCCCTAGTTGCTCGGGTCCTCAATGTACTCCTCCTCCCAAACTGGTGTAGTCTGCTCCACGATGTTGGGGTTGATAAGCAAGGTGGGATGAGTACACAAGGCACTCAACAAGTAATGCACAGATGCAACGCTATTACTATATGCAAAGCTTATTCCAAAGGTTGGGCTTAAATGGTTCTTTTGCATCAACGACATTTTTAAACCAAGATCTTATTTAAATTAAAGCAATGGAACAGTTATAAGTAATACTAATTTCTTCAAATGGTTTTTCATCGAAGATTCTCGCACACACCTTTAATAGCCATTTTTAACACTTCGCACACACCACCCCTTCCACGTTTTGTTTATGAAAATCTACCCTTGATCAGTAATCCCGAGCAATGCTCAATACCGTGAGCACGGCTATTCGAATAGTTTTGACACTCTGCAGAGGTTGTACACTTTACCCACAAGATGACCCCTCACCACACGGTGATTGTCCGCAACAAAGCTTTTCACGAACCTCTACCTTAACCAAAGAACCTCTCCAGATTGCCTTCACTATCACTTCCCACACAGAGCCAAGTATAGGACCGGCCAATCACCGTTGGATGGGCACCAAGCCGTAGCACAGTACGCTCCCCATACAGATACACCCACGTGTCTTGTCACCCCGAGGTATCGAGGAAAGATATCGTAACCCTAGTCAACTAGGTCCATCCCATATCGGACATATGGTTGTACGGGTGACTCGGATCAAAGGCTTGCAAGGTGAAGTCCTTAATCGACCAAGGCAAGACTTCCAACACTCAACATGGCACACGACCCATTGTGGCACACAGACTCACAACACTCACAACCCATCGCCACACAGCCCACTGTGCACACACCCTCTTGCCACTTGCCCCAGCCTAAATCATTTCCCACCCGCTTGATTATTGTGCAACACATGCCAAGAATAACTCAACATCGACGGAACCACACAGTCACTGTGTACCTCAATCTCATCATGTAGCATCATCACACCACTTTTCAAAATACATTCAATATTCCATTAGTCAATTTTGTAGCATTTTTACGAAAGATCATTCATGACTCGTTGCAAGGCTAAGCATCTACTCACGGTCTAGCCTCCGTGTTGGCACAATATTAGCATCCAACTAATATAATCAAACTTAGGGTGACAATGGTTTAGGCATACAATTAATAATTCAAGGTGGCATAACAAAATGGGTTGATTAACTACATTATCCCAAATCAATTTAAATTCATTTTAAATAAATAAGCATGCATAGTTTCAAAGCATAAACTACATTTTAAAAACCTGGGATCAAAATGATCAAAGCATCACTTGCCTTCAAAGAGTTGCTGGTCGTGTTCCGAAGCTTGGTCTTGAGCGACGAATTCTTCCTCGAAACTTTCCGGCAAATTTGCGTCTACGCCAACAAACAATATATACAATAAAAATCTAATACAGAGGACTAAATGGCCTCAAAAATTCAAATAAAATTCATCATTAAATAGATCATACTTTTATGAATTTTTAGAAATTTGAATCACCCAAATCCGAGTTAAAATACAAAAGTTATAGTCATTTGAAGTTTGAATAAAATTTGAAAATACAGAAATTAAGAAATCCGATTTTTCCCAATTATTTTTATACTGAAAATTCGCATTTATGACGTCAGCATTGCATCATGATGATGTCAGCACATAAAAGAATTTCGGCCAAAATATTTTTATATATAACATATTTATGACGCCGATGACGCCGGACGACACGTGGCGACCTCTAGTGCCGCCACATTGCTTGATTCATGGGATGGGTCCACGGTTCGGCTCGTCCACCGTGGATCGGCAAGATCTGTGCTCATGCACCGGTGACGCAGCCGTGGCGTCGCCGACGATGCGCAGACCAATCCCGACGCGACACGCAAGAAGATCCGCATCGCTCATCCAACCGCCGGATCTCACCCGCGCGGTTCGCGACGCCGCACTCCACGCCCCACGCGCCACGCATCCAACGGTGCGCCCGAACTCAATGGTCGGATCTGGTCTCACCTTCAGTCAACGCTCACACGCGTCCGCACGTGATTCGATGGGGGTGCGGCGTCATCTCCGCCGTACGTTCAAATTTGAACGGCACGGATCCGCGCGCCACCGATCTACTCACAGCTGCCGTTCAGATCTAAATCCAACGGCCCACGGTACCCGAGCTGTTTACTATTCAACCCGCTACGCGGCATAATCTCACGCGTTCACTAACGATCCAACGGCTAAGACAAAAACATATCGCAGAAACTAGATCTAATCCAAGCCGTTCGCTCTAGATCTAACGATCAAGATCAACTAACGTGTAAACCTTAGGGTTAATCCAGACCGTCCATAACAGATCTAACGGCACCGATACAAACTAAATGTAACCAGAGAAGGGCGACGTGGCACGATCCTTACCCCTCCTTGCAGATCCGACGGTCAACGATGCTCGGAGTCCGGCGATGGCGTGCGGCGGGGCAAGCTTGCTGGAGATGAGGAAGACGACGTAGTCGACGGCGTTTCGGTGGTTCCCTGGCGAGAAGATCTAGTGCATTCGACGCGGCTTGACTCGGGCAGTGCACTGGTGACCTCGGCGACGGCGGGAATGGACCGACGGCGAAGCAAACGGCGGAGAACAGTGGCGGCGCAGAGGAACAACTACGGCGAGCTCTCCCGTGGTCTCTAGAGCGTCTCGACGCGCGTGCGAGGAGTCAAAAGACGCAGCGAAAGGAGCTCGTCGACGCCGCTACTCGTGCACTTTAAGGGGCCTCGACGTGCGCGCGCTACAAAGCGGCGAACGAGCGGAAACGGTCGGCGCATTAGCTCCGGTGATCTCGCGAAGACGGCCGACGTGGCCCTCTCCCAGCCGTTCGTGCGACGATGATCCGAAGGTGCACGCACGCGACGACGTGGCTCACTCACGAGCATCCGATCGAGATCGAACGGCTCGGACCGGCGACGCTAGGGTTTCGGCAGCGGTTGGGCGGCGACACGCACAAGAATGGGCTCGCCCATTATTGTTCAACCGATTTTAAAATCATTTCACATTTAAAATAATTCTAGAAATTCAATTAAATCATTTGGAGCTTTTAAAATAGCAGAAAAATTCCTAGAAAAATTCCAGAATTACTTTGAGATATTTGGAACTCAATTAAAATATTTGCAATAAAACTTTGCAAAAACTTTTCCATTATTCAATTGTTTTCAAGAAAAGCCCTATTTGAATAAATCCAAATAAATTTAAATAAATTCCCAAAAAAATTCACAAAAATAAAAATACTCCAAAATTTAAGTTAGAGCAAAAATTAGGGTGTTACAAACCTCCTCTAAATGTAATCTCGCCCCAGAGATTCGTAGGTCGCTTCTACGAAATAGGTTAGGGAACTCCTTCTTCAGATCTTCTTCTCGTTCCCATGTTGCTTCACTTTCCGAATGGTTGCTCCATTGAATTCTGCAGAAACGTGTTGACTTGTTCCTTGTCTCTCGGTCCATTACGTCCAGAATCTTCATCGGATGTTCTTTGTAGGTCAGATCTTCTTGCACTCAATTGCCTCCAAAGGTGTTTGCTCTTCCGTACTCAAGACACTTCTTCGCCAGATACATGGAATACATCATGCACTCCCGCCAAAGATGGCGGTAACTCAACCGATAAGCAACTTCACCTCTGCGGCTCAAGATCTTGATTGGTCCGATATATCTGGGTGCGAGCTTTCCTTTGCATGGAACCTTCTAACTCCTTTGAGAGGTGTGACTCTAAGGTACACAAAATCTTCGGGTTCAAAGCTCAGTTCCCTGCGACGGTTGTCAGCATAACTCTTCTGCCTTGATTGTGCAATCTTCAATCTTTCCCTGATCAGGCGATTTGTTCTTCCGCTTCCTGAAGAATGTCTGGTCCAAAACATGTCGTCACTGTGTCTCATTCCAATTCAATGGTGTTCGACAGACCGACCATACAAAGCTTCAAATGGAGACATCTCAGAAAACTCGCTCGATAATCGTTGTTGTAACTAAATTCAAGATAAGGCAAACACTTGTCCCATGAGGTTGAATATGCTAAAGCGCAGCTCTCAACATATCTTCCAATATCCGTTAACCCTCTCGGTTTGACCATCCGTCTCGGATGGTAGGTCAGATCAAGTTCAAACGAGTCCCCATTGCCTCATGTAGCTTACCCCAAAATGGAGGTAAATTGGGTACCTCGTCCGACACTATCTTCTTGATACTCCGTGCAAGCGACGATCCGTGCCATATAAAGTTCGCTAACCGGTCTCCTAATAAGTGGTCTTCACGGGTATGAAATGTGCCACTTTAGTTAAACGATCTACTATGACCCATATAGAATCATATCCACTTTGCGCTCGGGCAATCCGGTTATGAAATCCATACCAATTTCTTCCCATTTCCATTCGTATCTTTAGGGGTTGTAATAGCCTCTTGGTCTTTGGTGCATAGCTTTGACTCTTTGGCATATGTCACATAATGCAACATATTCGCGACTTCTCGCTTCATGCTTGGCCACCAAAATCTTTCCTTTAAATCTTGATACATTTTCGCACTTCTGGATGAATTGAGTACTTGGAGTCATGAGCCTCCTCGAGTTAATCGCTTCAACTCCTTTTTGTTCGGCACACAAATGAGCTCTTTAAACCACATAGTACCTTGTTCATCCAGTTTGAAATCTTTTGCTTTGCCTTCATCCATTTTGCCCTTAATTCTATTGATCTTATCATCATCTTTCTCGCCTTTCCCGATCCGATCTTCCGGTAGGTCTTACTTCCAAAGTTGCTAGGAATCCTTCTGGTACCATTTCGAGTTCTAATTTCGAAATCCTTACACAATTCCGCTTTGACTGTTTCCAACAACATATTTACACTGTGGTTCTTTCTGCTCAAGGCGTCTGCCACTACGTTGGCTTTACCAGGATGGTAGTGAATTCCTACATTATAATCCTTGATTAACTCTAACCATCTTCTTTGCCTCATATTTAGGTCAGCTTGCGTGAAGATATACTTAAGACTTTTATGATCTGTATACACTTCACATCTATTTCCGATGAGATGATGACGCCATATCTTTAGTGCATGCACTACGGCAGCTAATTCCAAATCATGGGTCGGATAGTTCTCCTCATGTGGTCTCAATTGCCTCGATGCATAGGCAATTACCTTCCTATTTTGCATCAACAAGCATCCCAATCCTCGACGCGATGCATCACAATAGATGTCAAGCCTTGATGAACGTCTGTAAAACTAATACAGTGCCGATGTTAATCTCCTCTTCAACTCCCAAAACTCTTCTCACACTCAAAGGCCCATAAGAATTTCTTTTCCTTTTCAACAATTGCGTAAGTGGTCTCGCAATCGTAGAGAATCCTTCGATGAATCGACGGTAATACCCGCCATTCCAAGGAAACTACGGATCAGGTTACCGACTTGGGTTGCTCCCAATGCGTAACCGTCTCCACTTTCTTTGGATCTACCGCAACTCCCGCCGCAGTCATTATGTGTCCAAGAAATTCAACCTTATTCTTCCGTAAATCACATTTGCTAAATTTCGCAAACAATCGTTGCTCTCTCAACTTTTCAAGGACTAGCCTCAAATGCTCGGCGTGCTCTTCGCTCGCTTTGGAATAGATAAGGATATCATCTATGAATACGACGACGAACTTATCCAAATATTCCATAAAAACCTTATTCATTAAGTGAAAGATCGAAAAGGCGACTAGAGGGGGGTGAATAGGAGCCAAATAAAATTTTCAATAAATTCTCCCCTAGAATTCAATCCACCAAAAGACCGTAAAGAAAGAATCAACCATCGATCGTGCAAATTCATGAATGCAGGCTCCGACCGCTTAAGGTCGGATGAACGATAAAAAATGCAGCCGGTCGGGTAGCTCGGTCGGATGAACAAGATCGCGAATCGGTCGTCAAGATCGATCGATGAATGAAGACTCGACCGAAGTGGTCGGATGAACGATACTCCCGACCGAAGTGGTCGGATGAACGATCTGGGTGAGCGATATCCCGACCGGACGAACGAGACGCCCGACCGCGGAGGTCGGATGAACGATACTTGGGTGAATAGTGCTCGATGAACAGTACCTCCCGACCGATGAACGAGACGTCCGACCTCACAGAGTTCGGATGAACGATGCCGGGTCGGATGAACAAAAAATCAGCACGATCTTAAAAATGCAAATCGATGTAACTTTTGATCGGTGATCCAAAACAAGTGAAACTTGGTGTGCACCTCCCTAAGGATGTCAGAACCTATTTCATCATCAATCGAAGGAATTGATACCAAGATTCCGTCCCTTTTCGCTTTAACAAATGCAACACCCAAAACAGAGTCACGAACACAGACTTCACCCTAACTTGTCGGTGGGAGTTGATGGTCGAATATCCTTGGATAACTCTCCACAAATCACAGCAAGTAAGTACACGAAGAAACAACCCTTCAAACAAATAGAAACACTATCCAAAACTAGGCACGTAAATTGGTTTCTTCCAAAACTGAATAGAAGAGGTTGTAGATTGCCTAGATGATTGGGATATGATCTATAGAAGATTCATCCAAAGAATCTTTCATCCTTGGCAATAAGAACCGAAGCCAATCAAGACTAACGAATCGCAAGTCACACGCTTACGCACTTTAAGAACACAGATTTACAACTTGCAACAAGAACGCAAGGATTGCCTAAATGATTGAAAGCACCAATCCAGAGAAGAGTTCATCAATCATGAATTTCAAAAAGGACTCAAAAGCATGTAGAAGGAGATGAGGCAAATCCAAATTACGTAAAGTAAATTGCAAGTAAGTAAATGCGAATTTAGATAATGAAATTTAAGTGCGTAATGTAAATACGTAAGAGAAATGAAACAAGAATATAAGTGAAGAACATTTCATTTCGGAAGGAGGTTTACAAAGCCTCACAACAAAGTGGGCAAAACTCAAACGAGCAAAGAAAACCTCAGAACCTTCAAAGAGGGAGGCTGCCCTACCCTCTATTTATAGTGACTGATCAATTCCCACCTTTGGATGTCCCGCTTCAATCCTAAGCTAACATCCAAGAGCCGAGTTTGATCCTTACACATCACTCTCAACAACTCTCAACTACTCACGAGACTTTCCTCACCGCTCACCCCAAGGAGACACCCCTCTCCCTGTCTATTCATAGCAGCTTGGAACACCTACCACCCTTGGATGAGCCTCTAAACCCTAGAGCACTCCATCAAGGGTGAGATTTTACCCACTCACAAAGCTATGCATGGGCTCACCCGAAACCCAACAACACAACGGGTTTTGCACGCTTTTCAACTCACACTAACTTGACCCGCTACTCTATCTTCCTGACCGCGATCCAACGGTCCTCCTAGATCGAGCGGCTCAAGTTAGCATCTCATCCATTCCTTTGTCTTCTCGGCTTGCGGCTACTCCACAGCCTCACCATCTTTGGCGACACCTTGATCATCCGGACCTCGGCTCTCCACCTAGTCCCGATCCCTTCGCCTCACCATGACCTAGCTCCAAAGTCCTGCAACCATCATAGACAAGGAAACCACATCACATAGCAATGTCCAACAACACATATCCATCTCAACAGAAAGATATACACTATGCTGACCAGCATAACCCCGACCACACGTGGTATGACCACTGGTCTCCATCCCGACCAACCAAGGTCTGACCACTGGTCTCCATCCCGACCAACAATGGTCTGACCACTGGTCTCCATCCCGACCAACAATGGTCTGACCACTGGTCTCCATCCCGACCACTCAAGGTCTGACCACTGGTCTTCATCCCGACCAACAATGGTCTGACCACTGGTCTCCATCCCGACCACTGAGAATCGACCACCGGTCTCCGACCGGCGAAACTCGACCACTGGTCGACGACGATCTCCGACCACCACGCCTGCACCTCTCGGGTCGGACAACCGGTCTCCGACCACCAAAGCCTGACACTCTCTCGGTCGGACAACCGGTCTCCGACCAACCAAAGACCGACCACTCGTGGTCGGACGACCGTCTCCGACCACCAAAGCCTGCACCTCTCGGGTCGGACGACCCGACCACTCGGGGTCGGACGACTGGTCTGCAACACAGCCAAAGCCCCGACCACTCAGGTCGGACGACCCGACCACTCGGGGTCGGACGACTGGTCTCCAACCAGTAACTCAAATTGCTCTAGCTCGAAAAACAATCCAAATCAAACTCAAACTTGAGCACACCTTGCTCAGATAAAGTCAAATACTCATCACAAACATGGATGGACCTCCACATGGTCCTTCAATCTCCCCCTTGATGAGTATATTGACAAACCACACAAAAGGCATAAATTTGAGTTTGAATGAGACAAGAAGAAAGCAATTTGATTGCAAAGCCAAACTTGGTCCAGAGAGAAAGATATAAAATTATGACCAAGTTGGCAGAAAGAATTTAGAGCAAGACCATGAAAAGAGCAAGTTTTCAACAAAAGCTCTAAAAACCAATCATAAGTGTCAAATGTGATTATGATCCATAAGAGATAGCAAAGATTTACAAAAATCATAAGAACCAACATGCTTTCACATTTCTATCTCCTCCTTTTCTACATTTTAAATGATGCCTTTTTCTACATTTTCTCCCCCTTTTGGCAATATAGGCATCAAAATAGAATTTTCTCCCTCTTTTATGTATGCATGAAATGCAACCTAAGGGAGCTTTGAAGATTATCCAAATGATCATAATGACAAGATATGACACCAAGCTTATTAATCTCAGATTATAACCAAACTAAGACATGTCCAAGTGCAAATAACAAATTTTGCTCATCAGCGAAGTTTTGAAAATGTATCATTTTTAGCAAGATTTGACAAGTGCAAAACTTAGCAAAGTTTCAAAACTAGAAGCAAAACCACTCAGGGATCAAATGGAAAACCTAGAGTTCAACCTACTCAACACTTTGGGGAAATTTGAAGTGCATATAAGGTCCTTCGAGCCCATTTTTTTCAATTTATGCAAATTTTCTTTAAGACTTCGAAAAACATAGCGGGGTGCAAATGTTTGACATTATTTGCATTCTTTACCCACTTATGTGTTTGATATTTGCATTTTTTGTTGATTGACTCAAGCCATTTTCGATCATCTCAAGAGTAACTCTTAAGAGAATGATCTTGGTCATACACAATATATTCCAAGTTCATCCCAAATGCAATGGGAGGCAGTCTCGAGAATATAAAGTGCTGAGATCAATTTTGCACAAAAGAGTCAATTTTTTTAATTTTCATTTAGCACATATAAGCAATTCAAGGACTCAAATATGGATCAAGCAAATTTCACCCAAGTTGCTATAGGGACTCTAGAGAATTCCAAAATTTCACAATTCATGGTAAAAGCTCTTAGAGAAGAAACTTAGTAAGTAAAAGCAACATGTTTCATCAAGTTTTCATTTAAAGCTTTTAAGTTTTTCAGATTTCAATGAACATTAGCTTGATAAATGAACTTGGACATATCTAAGCTAGTGATTTTCTTCGAAAGATATAGCATGATGTATTTCACGAAGATTGAGTCAAATGCATAATAGACAAAGCTCATAAAACGAAAAATGCAGTCTAAATGCAATGCATGAACAGATTCCCAAACTCCCTCAACAATTGAATCAATTTTAAGCTCAAATCTGGTTAAAGTTGGGTTATTATCAAGATTAGGCATAAAGAAAACCCGAATGAACTCAATAATAACGGAAAAAGCAGAATGAGGAGAAGAAGTCGAGAAACCGCAACACCTGGATGGCTATTGAGCATAGATAAGATAGAAGAGATTCACTATGGCTCGACTCGCTCTTATCTTCCCAGAGATCGACATAGGAAGTCGACTCTAGATCTCAACTAAGGAGTGCACATAGACCTGTCTACCTGGAGGCCACAAAACCTACTAGACTTATAAGACGTGAGGGAACTCAACCTAGAGAGAAGAGAGAACGACTAATCACGCATGATAGCAACCTAAAGCACAAGATAAGAGGTCCATGCGAGGCATGCCAAAGTCTAAGTGAGTGAACTCAACTCAAGAAAACAAGCCCAAAGTCACCTGTAAGAAGAAAGGAAAATCTGAAGAGAATATATAGTACATAATATACAAACCAGCTCCCCTCAAGATAAGCTATATGAGCTCATAAACCCAAGCTCAAATCCCCTGAACACACTCTAAAACTCTCTCCTCACAAGAGATAGGTAGAAAGCTAGAGGAAAAGAGATAAGATCGAAAACCACATGGTCTCTAAGGAGCAAGACGGCTCAAGGTAAAAGCAACCTAATTATGCTAGAAGTCCAACCAAAAGACTCTAGACAAAAAGGACACAAGCTCTACCTACAAAAGAACCACAACCTCCTAAGAGATCCATCATTATCATCAACATTTTCAGAGGTACTTACCTCTGCGAGTGTAGAACAAGTAGTGGCAAAGGACACAGAAGTGGATCCTAAAAGCGAGAGGAAGAGATATTCCTAGGATGATGGTCTCTCACCGTAAAGCCTACACACATGCATCCAACAAATCTATGCTTTCAAATCAAGTTAGCGGATCCAGTTTCCTAGGCACGAATGGACAAGATACATGAAAAGTGTGGCAAATGATCATCTAGAGCATGAACATGATGCGAAGGTAATGTAAGATCATGTTCACAACCAAGCTAAAGATAGCATCAAGATCCATATATCCATAGACAACGGTGAAAACATATCCACATGATAAACAACGACAAGGTGCATCATAGCACTGCATCATCTTGGCATAAGAAGCTAAGCAAGGTGTATCACAAAGAACAAAATGCTAGCAGGATCATGTGCAAGCCTAGAAATACATGGATCAAGATACTACCCTAAACATGGCAATGACCATGTAAATGAAGAAATACCATAATGAAGCACAACAACATGCTACTAGATATAACATGAGCAAGATAAATAAAGACAACCAAAGAGGATCATGCATAAAACAAACCAATTAGCAACATCAAGATCCATTTATCCATAGTCTCAATAACAATATTTACATGTTTGCGAAAAGGCCCGTCAAAAGAAGACCAAACAAAAGGTCATGAGGACACAGCGACATGAAAGTAAATGGTGACCATGGACACAAAGATGAGAAGCTACTTATGGCAACACTCTATGCATGATGATGAATACATGCCATGAATGAAGAACACAAGCTCATGCAAAATAGGTATGAAGCATATAAGCATGAAGGACAATAAAAGGTGATCATGAACAATATAAGTCATATAATGGCAGCTAGATCATATAACCCTAATCTCATGAAAGGCACTCACATGTAGCACAAAGTCCGACAAACAAAGTCTAAACAAGGCTAATCATGGATGTAATAGAAAATCGTGGTCATATAACCTAGATACTACTCATGACAAAATAAAGTAAATGATATATAGCACGTGCCCATAGTTAATACAAATGCTCATACCAAATGAACAATATCATGGACAAGATAAAAACAAGAAAATCACATGCTGGGAAAGAGCTCATGAATTTAGGATATAATACATGAAGCACAAAGATGGTTGGGGAAAACATGCTATGGCACAAAACAAGACAGACAAAAACTAACAAGACCTAGCAAAGTACATATAATACACATGGGAGCAAGAGCAATCACAACATGTCATGGAAATGATGATCACAAATATAACCGACATGAGGGTATGAGATAGCTCACCATGGAAGTGAAAGACCCCAATGCTGTTATCATGAAGCTCAACACTTGTGGAGCGAAACACGAGGCAAACAAAGTTGAAAGTACATGCAGGTTAGCATGATGCTCATGATGGTCATGCAGGAAGATCCAATCCTCTAGAAACAAGCCGCAAAGGCCAACTCGGAATTCACATCGAGTGCCAACATTGAAAAGCGACAAACGATCCTAGATGAGATTAGTAAGGATCAACATGACCAACATACTTACTCGCAACTCTTGCCGTGAGTGGGTACCTCGAGGAAAAACGAGGTCCACTACTTATGCACGGCGAAGATGATGCCTCAGGACAACTCATGGACTAAGAATCGAACTAAGAAAGGACAAGTCCACAAGATGATCCAAATCCACTCCACTAGGCAGTGATCATATCCTCAAGCTAGCCTCAAGCGACTCATGCCATGAAAAAGGCAAAAGGCACTTAAAAGCATTATTGCATAGACATGACACAAGGAATTGACACAAGAGGGAAAGATGACTCAGTACTGGGATAGAGAGAAGATCTGGGAACCCAATACTGAGCCACACGACGCCTCAGAGTACCAGTCACAATAGAAGACTGGACTCGAGTGTCTCTCTGACGCTCAACTCTCACACGATCGAGAGCAACTCGTAGATAATTTAGGAGTCAAAGCGGGTTGGCACGCCGTGGTGCAAAAGCCGGACCATCCCAGTAAGGCTGCCTGGATATCCTACCGAAAAACACCTCACGCCGCTGATATCTACCTCGATGGGAAAAACGAGGAATATCAAGAGGACGGCGGAAAGACTGACTACGAACAGCTCCGTGACTAAAACTCAAGAACTAGCATGAAAACCAAGTCCCGGCGCTTTGCCCACAGCGCGACTCTCTAACTCGTTCTAGAAGCGGTGTGTGCCTTAGGAGCACTCAAAGTCCGGGATGACCACAATACCCCTAAGAGCGACAACACGCCACGCCGAGTGATCTTGGCGTGCTCAAGCGTAAATCTACTAGGTGACCATCCTTCTTACGGAAGGTGCATGTGTACCGCCTTGCTAGAGACGAAGCAGAGTAACACCCTTCTCGTCAAGTCCTATGGACAACCCAGTGAGACCTAAACACGGTGGTGCTCACTCGGGAGCTACCACAATCTCACCACTCTTGGAGCCGCGACAATGGTGGGAGGATGCGCCGGCGTGCTCCAAGGGATCAAATCCTAGACCTTGATTGAATCTACTAATTTTGGATTGGTCTAGAATAAGATTGAGCTTCTTCTTGCCTCCAACAAACTTCTCGAGAGTGCTCATAAGATACTGGCAATCTCGGAAGAGAGAAGCACAAGAAGAACAGGGGGAAGGAGAGAAAGAAGAAGAACCAGAAAGAGAAGATCTCTCGGCACGTGCTTTTTGTTCCCTTAGCACGGCTGCCTCAATCTTGAGGGACTCACAAGAAACGCAAGAAGCATCTCTAATCCTATTGGCTTGGTCTTCTAATTTCTTTCTAAGCTCGACATGGATTTTATCCAAGTCATCCTTAACCCCAACACACAAGAGTAACCGCTTTTTGACTTATCTAGTAAGTCCTTAGCAAGTTGATCACATTTGACATTCAAAGCATCATTGTCAAGTTTTAGTTGCCTCACCCTCACATGAGCCGACTGGTCCTTAGAAGCATGCAATTCAAGTTCATCATTTCTAGCGTAAAGCTTCTTAAGGTGTGAACTCATGGCATCAATTTCACAAAGCAATTTAGGGCAATTAGCACAAGAAGGAGTAGAGTGAGCATGAAGAAAACTAGCCTCAACAGAATATCATCAATAGAACTAGTGCTAGCATTCTTCCTCCTAAGACCATCAAGTTCAAGAAGCACACTATCATGTATGGTCCTTAGGTTCTCCAACTCCACAAGAACAAAGATCACAGAGAACACAACATCGGTGACTTGGGAGGAGAAGATCTAAGCGAAGCTAACTCCGAGTCAAGGTACCTACTTCCTTTTCTAACTCGAACACCTCGACCTAGCCTTAGCATGAAACTTGCCTAATTTACGTAGGCGCATTTAATTCGTCGTAGGTGGGTACTCGTCCGAGTCATTTGACCTCGGAGTCGCTTGTTTCAATGGCGCCGCCATGAAGCACATGCCGAGAAGTCGTCGCGCTCTTCTTCACTTGCGGTTCATCCTCGCCGCGCGCTCCACGCCTCCGAGTCGGAGAGCTCGATATCATCTAGCGCGCGAGGACCCGATGAAAGAGCTTCTTGTTTTGGCAAAGTTGTGGTACTTCTTCTTCGCGGCTCACGAGTGGGGCCTTCTTGTTGCGGTTCTTATCGATGTAGTCGTTCTTGCCCGAACCGCTTTGTTCGTTTCGCCCTTCTCCGCTTTGGGACGGTTTGCTCGAATGTGGTTGGGGCCACCACACTCAAACAGTGATCATCCCACCTCTCTTCCTCTCTCAATCTTTTGTATGCATATGAAAATTTGAGAGCAAGAAGAGCAAGCTCATTTTCGGAAAATTTTCCAGCTTGGTCATCGCTAGCTCGCAAAGGGCGAGAGAGAGAAACCAATGTAAGAATCGAAAGAGAGGATCCAATGGGATCGGTGACCAAAGCCATCGATCGAGACTTCGTCTTCCGCGAGACGACGCCGATCTCATGAGTCTTGAGGCGGAATAAAGCCCGCCAAGAGTCAAGGTCGATGTGTCGGTGGTGTCCTTGATGGTGGTCACTTTCATTTCCCAAACACGAAGATCGAGTGCGGTCAAGAAATGTCGAGCATTATCCGAGTCGTATATGCAACCGATCGCTCGAGGTCGCCGTAATCTTTGTAAACCGACCAAAGCACTCGCCAAGACTCTCACCAGCGTCTTTGTTCAAACTTGTTGAACTCACGCTTGAATTGGTCCTGTCGAACCGCCTTGATTTGGGTAGTGCCTCATGGTAAGCATCGAGGGTCACCCAAATCTCATGAGCAGAACGAAGGTGAGAAATCCTGTCATACTCACTGCGGCTAAGACCCTGTATGAGGATGTTCCTTGCCTTAGCATTCGCCTCAACGTCAGCCATATTGCCGGCCGTGACGTTCTCATCAGCAGGAACCTCATACGGGAGCTTCACCTTCTGCCATATCAGGAAGCCCTGGGCAGTGATGTACGACTCCATCCGAGATTTCCAAAAGGAAAATCAACTCGGAGAAAATAGGAGGCTTGGTGGAATACTTGTCCATCGCCATGGCTCTTGAGACCGGTCAAGATCTAGAAAGAGCAGAACCGGCTCTGATACCAATTGAAAGATCGAAAAAGGCGACTAGAGGGGGGTGAATAGGAGCCAAATAAAATTTTCGAATAAATTCTCCCCTAGAATTCAATCCACCAAAAGACCGAAAGAAAGAATTGAACCATCGATCGTGCAAATTCATGAATGAGGCTCAGGCCGCTTAAGGTCGGATGAACAAAAAACCGTGACCGGTCGGGTAGCTCGGTCGGATGAACAAGATCTTCGAATCGGTCGTCAAGATCGGTCGGATGAATAAGACTCCCGACCGAAGTGGTCGGATGAATAATGACGCCCGACCGCGGAGGTCGGATGAACGATACTTGGGTGAATAGTGCTCGATGAACAGTACCTCCCGACCGATGAACAAGACGTCCGCCTACAGAGGTCGATGAACGATGCCGGGTCGGATGAACAGTAAAATCAGCACGATCTTAAAAATAGAAATCGATGTAACTTTTGATCGGCTGATCCAAAAACAGTGAAACTTGGTGTGCACCTCCCTAAGGATGTCAGGAACCTATTTCAGTCATCAATCGAAGGAATTGATACCAAGGTTCCGTCCTTTTCGTTTAACAAATGCAACACCCAAAACAGAGTCACGAACACAGACTTCACCCTAACTTGCGGTGGGAGTTGATGGTCAGAATATCCTTGGATAACTCTCCACAAATCACAGCAAGTAAGTACACGAAGAAACAACCCTTCAAACAGATAGAAACACTATCTGAAAACTAGGCACAGAAATTGGTTTCTTCCAAAACTGAATAGAAGAGGTTGTAGATTGCCTAGATGATTGGGATATGATCTATAGAAGATTCATCCAGCAATCTTTCATCCTTGGCAATAAGAACCAGAAGCCAATCAAGACTAACGAATCGCAAGTCACACGCTTACGCACTTTAAGAACACAGATTTACAACTTGCAACAAGAACGCAAGGATTGCCTAAATGATTGAAAGCACCGAATCGAGAGAAGAGTTTATCAATCATGAATTTCAAAAAGGACTCAAAAGCATGTAGAAGGAGATGAGGCAAATCCAAATTACGTAAAGTAAATTGCAAGTAAGTAAATGCGAATTTAGATAATGTAATTTAAGTGCGTAATGTAAATACGTAAGAGAAATGAAACAAGAATATAAGTGAAGAACATTTCATTTCGGAAGGGAGGTTTACAAAGCCTCACAACAAAGTGGGCAAAACTCAAACGAGCAAAGAAAACCTCGAAACCTTCAAAGAGGGAGGCTGCCCTACCCTCTATTTATAGTGACTGGATCAATTCCCACCTTTGGATGTCCCGCTTCAATCCTAATCTAACATCCAAGAGCCGGGATTTGATCCTTACACCGCCTCTCAACAACTCTCAACTACTCACGTAGACTTTCCTCACCTGCTCACCCCCAAGGAGACACCCCTTTCCCTGTCTATTCATAGCAAGCTTGGAACACCTACCACCCTTGGATGAGCCTCTAAACCCTAGAGCACTCCATCAAGGGCTGAGATTTTACCCACTCACAAAGCTATGCATGGGCTCACCCGAAACCCAACAACACAACGGGTTTTGCACGCTTTTCAACTCACACTAACTTGCCCCCCTACTCTATCTTCCTGACCGCGATCCAACGGTCCTCCTAGATCAGAGCAGCTCCAAGTTAGCATCTCATCCATTCCTTTGTCTTCTCGGCTTGCGGCTACTCCCGGCCTCACCATCTTTGGCGACACCTTGATCATCTGGACCTCGGCTCCCACCTAGTCCCGATCCCCTTCGCCTCACCATGACCTAGCTCCAAAGTCCTGCAACCATCATAGACAAGGAAACCACATCACATAGCAATGTCCAACAACACATATCCATCTCAACAGAAAGATATACACTATGCTTGACCAAAGATAACCCCGACCACACGTGGTATGACCATCGGTCTCCATCCCGACCAACCAAGGTCCGACCATCGGTCTCCATCCCGACCAACAATGGTCCGACCACCGGTCTCCATCCCGACCACTCAAGGTCCGACCACTGGTCTTCATCCCGACCAACAATGGTCTCAACATCGGTCTCCATCCCGACCACTGAGTCGACCACCGGTCTCCGACCAGAGAAACCCGACCACTGGGTCGACGATCGGTCTCCGACCACCACACCTCTCTCTCTGTCGGACAACCGGTCTCCGACCAACCAAAGACTGACCACTCGGGTCGGACGATCGGTCTCCGACCACCCAAAGCCTGCACTCTCGTGTCGGACAACCGGTCTCCGACCAACCAAAGACTGACCACTCGGGGTCGACGACCGTCTCCGACCACCAAAGCCTGCACTTCTCAAGTCGGACGACCACCACTCGGGGTCGGACGAGTGGTCTGCAACACAGCCAAAGCACCGACCACTCAGGTCGGACGACCCGACCACTCGGGGTCGGACGACTGGTCTCCAACCAGTAACTCAAATTGCTCTAGCTCGAAAAACAATCCAAATCAAACTCAAACTTGAGCACACCTTGCTCAGATAAAGTCAAATACTCATCACAAACATGGATGGACCTCCACATGGTCCTTCATTAAGTTCATGAAATATGCTGGTGCATTTGTCAAACCAAAAGACATCACTGCAAACTCGTAGTGTCCATATCTTAACGAAAATGCAGTCTTCGGGATATCCTCTGATCGGATCTTCAGTTGATGGTATCCTGATCGGAGATCAATTTTGGAGAATACTCCTGCTCCTCTCAGCTGGTCAAACAAATCATCGATCCTGGGTAGCGGATACTTATTCTTTATCGTCACATCATTGAGTGCACGATAGTCTATACACATCCTAAAACTCCCGTCCTTCTTCTTGACGAATAGGACAGGTGCTCCCCATGGCGATGAACTAGGTCTTATAAATCCTTTTTCCAGCAGTTCTTCAATTTGCTTCTTCATTTCCACCAATTCCTCTGTGGACATCCTGTAAGGTCTCTTAGCTATTGAGCTGTCCTCGAACCACTCTATCACGAACTCAATATCTCTATCTGCGGCATTCCGTAAATCTTCCGAAAACATCCGGATATTCATTGACTATGGAAACTTCTTCTAAGTCGATCTTCATCTTTGTTGACCATCAATTGTCCATCTCGCATCGATTTTGCTTCAAATTCAATCTTCTTTCCATCCGGCTCTCGACCGATATGACTCTTTTTCCACACCAAAGATCGCCTTGTGTTTGGTTAACTAATCCATTCCTGTGATAACATCCAAGGTTTGGGTATTAAGGATGATTAAGTTCGCTAGAACTCCACTCCATTAATTATTAGTCTTACCCCAGAACATCCTACTTTAGATCGGAGTTCTGATCCAGGGGATTGGACATGAGCACACATTTAAGATTCAATATTTCCATATCATTTTGAACAGCAAAATCTTGGGAAATAAAAGAATGCGAAGCTCCGGAATCAAATAAAACGATGGTGATCGAGTTTACTAGAACTTACCCAAGACAACATCCGTGGCGTTCTACACTTCATCCGTCGTAATGTGGTTGACTCGGCCTCGTGCAGTTCCTTGGGATGGAGTTCTTCTTTGTTGATGCCCCGCGTTCACGATTAGCGCGGAGTCCTTGCCGTGTGTTCCCGTGTTAAAGCGGACCGGGTGACACCTCCTTCTTAGGGCAATTGTTGGCAAAATGCCCCATTTCATTGCAATGATAGCAACGTCTTCCCACTGCCTGAGAGGTTCCTCCATGCGCTACGATTCTGGCCGAGTCGAACATTCGACCCATCGGGCGATTTGCGGCAGTGGTGCCCTATCATTGCCTCTGGCCGGTACCGGATGAACTGTTGGGGTGCCGTCCTCTGCCTCTGGCCCCGACAACCTCCTTGTTGCGCCATTCTGCGCTTCTGTTGTCATCCAACTCTCGGCGCTTGTCCTCTAAGATAAGAGCTTTGTTAACTAGCTCTTGGAAGTCGTGGAATGTGTGGTGATCGGTCCCCACTGCAGCCACGCATACAATCCCTTCATGAAGCGGGATTGTCTGCCTTATCCGTAGCCACGTCCTGCAGTGCGTAGCGTGCGCTTGGGTGAATTTGTTCGTAATCGCCACCGACCGCCCTCGCTTGAGGCTTCGAATTCCTCCTTTTGAGATCCATGATACCCTTGGGTACATGGTATCGCGGAAAGTCGAGGTGAATTCTCCCACGTGATACTCTGTGGGTCCTCATGAGTCGCGCAGGTTTTCCCACCATTCTGCGGCGGTCCCTTCGAGTTGATGAGAGGCATAGAGTACCTCTCATGTCCTACACACCGGGTAATGTGCGGCTTCTTTTCAATTGTCCTTAGCCAATCGTCCGCCTCCGGTGGATTGGCGTTGCTCGAGAAGGTAGGTGGACGGGTTCTCATAAACTCCGACAACCTTGAGTAGGGTGTGGTCCATGGTTACCCCGGCTTGAACATTCGCAGCAGCTTGGTTGGATATCTGCTGCATGGTTTGAACCATCGTGTTCATAAGTTGAGTCCGGCGATCAAGAAGGCTCCTGTGTTACGCATATCGACCTCGGCGGTTGAGGAATCGGCTCTTCATTACGTTGTCCGCTGGTTAGCTCCACTTCCATTGCTCCAACATTTCCACGTGTCCTCACCATCTGCTGCAAGCTTCCAAGGTTAAGAAAAGAAAGAAAGCATAGACGAGTAAAAGAACTTATGTTCGGAAACAGGTGTAACTTAAATTATTTAGCCACTTTATTGATATAATATAAAGCAGTATGGTTGCTCACAAGTGCCTAAGGGCAATGCAACGCATACGAGACACTCACAACGAAAAACAAGTAAGCAAACATAGGACTCTATGACGACTCACACCTAATGGTGACTCTGAAGAAAAAGACGCGACTCAATTATTCGAGTCTCAACACTACCCTCGACTAGACTCGATCACTCATCGAGCCAACCCGGCTGCGGCTCCCCCTGAGCATACACTGGTGGGTGCTCTGGCATCGGGGCGAACTGATCCTGAAGACCTACTGCAGCTGGTGCAAAAGACCCCATCGACTCTGCTGGTCCAGGGCCGCTGCTCCTCGCACCGTGCCTCTGCTCCTGCTCCTCGGATCTCGATCGTAACTCGTGGATCGCTCGGGCTCGGTCCGTACAAAGCCATCTCCAACTCCTGGATCTTCTGCATGGAGTGGGCTAAGCCCTCCCGCAGCAGGATCCTCGCCTCCGTGACCTCGTCGTGGGTCTCTGCAGCTCTGGGTCTCGCCCAAGGCGTCCTCTGGCGATAACATACCTCGCCAGTGGGTGATCGTGGCGTCCTCCTCCACGAGCTCCATCCTGTCAAAACGATTGTCTCGACGCGGATGGTGACGAAAGACGGTGCCCTCCAACTCTGCGGAGTAAGTGCGCGGCAATCGCCGCATCGCTCGCCATGCCGTCTCTGGATTCCGCCTCAAAAGAAGACCTCCGACCGTGATGTAGATAGGACGGCTCTCCTCGCCCTCTCCGAGCATACACCGTGATCTTGATATCCCAGCGACGCCAAGTCCCGCCTGCACCACCAAGTCCTCGATACGGTGGTCATCAAAACCTCCGAGCAACTGCAACATACGCCATAACTCCGCGGCGTATCCTCCGGTGCGCTCTCCATAGGTATGGATCATCCTCATCTGCCAAAACAAACCTTGTTTAAATTAAACAGAGAATAATAAAAATTCAGCATAGGTATGAAACAAGAGAGAAGAGATAACTCAAGATTTCATTGATATTCTTGCTCAAGTTGATTAGGTCTTTAGAAAATAGTTTTACCCTCCTAGGCACAACCAAACTAGGGTCAATTCCTACAGTCAGCCTGCTCTGATACCACCTCTGTCGGGACCCGAACCTGCAGATCCGGACCCTCTGTGTATTCAGTGCCAGTCCAGATCACGCTAGCACACACAGTCATACAGGGTTGCACATCACAGACATTCACGAAGATATAAGAATAATTAGTGCAAACATGTATATAAACCGAGTTGTACGACCTTATGGTCTCCTTACAGATAAGACAGCCACACAGGGCTTACATTATTCAGAGAAAAAGAAATAGCAGCGGAACATAAACAAATGTCGTGGAAGCCTTCATCTTGCCACAGGCAACCGACTGGGCTTCCCCCTAGTTGCTCGGGTCCTCAATGTACTCCTCCTCCCAAACTGGTGTAGTCTCCTCCACTGATGTTGGGGTTGATAAGCAAGGTGGGATGAGTACACAAGGCACTCAAC
Source organism: Otatea glauca (assembly GCA_036346275.1). Taxonomy (NCBI): domain Eukaryota; kingdom Viridiplantae; phylum Streptophyta; class Magnoliopsida; order Poales; family Poaceae; genus Otatea; species Otatea glauca. Next base: position 42,591,893 of record CM070721.1, on the reverse strand, counting down.
AAGTAATGCACAGGATGCAACGCTATTACTATATGCAAAGCTTATTCCAAAGGTTGGGCTTAAATGGTTCTTTTGCATCAACAACATTTTTAAACCAGTATCTTATTTAAATTAAAGCAGTGGAATAGTTATAAGTAATACTAATTTCTTCAAATGGTTTTTCATCGAAGATTCTCGGCACACAGCCTTAACAGTTCATTTTTAACACTTGGCACACAGCCACCCCTTCCACGTTTTGTTTATGAAAATCTACCCTTGATCAGAATCCCGAGCAATGCTCAATACCGTGAGCATGGCTATTCGAATAGTTTTAACACTCTGCAGAGGTTGTACACTTTACCCACAAGATACAGCCGCTCACCACACAGGTGATTGTCCGCAACAAAGCTTTTCAGGAACCTCTACCTTAACCAAAGAACCTCTCGTGTTGCCTTCACTATCACTTCCCTCACAGAGCCAAGTATAGGACCGGCCAATCACCGTTGGATGGGCACCAAGCCGTAGCACAGTGCACGCTCCCCATACAGATACACCCCCGTACTATCACCCCGAGGTATCGGAGGAAAGATATCGTAACCCTAGTCAACTAGGTCTGTCCCATATCGAGACATGTGGTTGTACGGGTGACTCGGATCAAAGGCTTGCAAGGTGAAGTCCTTAATCGACCAAGGCAAGACTTCCAACACTCAACAAAGGCACACACCCATTGTGGCACACAGACTCACAACACTCATCAACCCATCGCCACACAGGCCCACCAGCACACACCTCTTGCCACTTGCCCAGCCTAAATCATTTCCCACCCAGTTGATTATTGTGCAACACATGCCAAGCAATAACTCAACATCGATGCGGAACCACAGTGTCACAGTACTCAATCTCATCATGTGGCATCATCACACCACTTTTCAAAATACATTCAATATTCCATTAGTCAATTTTGTAGCATTTTTCGAAAGATCATTCATGACTCGTTGCAAGGCTAAGCATCTACTCACGGTCTAGCCTCCCGTGTTGGCACAATATTAGCATCCAACTAATATAATCAAACTTAGGGCGACAATGATTTAGGGCATACAATTAATAATTCAAGGTGGCATAACAAAATGGGTTGATTAACTACATTATCCCAAATCAATTTAAATTCATTTTAAATAAATAAGTATGCATAGTTTCAAAGCATAAACTACATTTTAAAAACCTGGGATCAAAATGATCAAAGCATCACTTGCCTTCAAAGAGTTGCTGGTCGTGTTCCGAAGCTTGGTCTTGAGCGACGAATTCTTCCTCGAAACTTTCCGGCAAATTTGCGTCTACGTGAACAAACAAAATATACAATAAAAATCTAATACAGAGGACTAAATGGCCTCAAAAATTCAAATAAAATTCATCATTAAATAGATCATACTTTTATGAATTTTTAGAAATTTGAATCACCCAAATCCGAGTTAAAATGCAAAAGTTATAGTCATTTGAAGTTTGAATAAAATCTGAAAATACAGAAATTAAGAAATCCGATTTTTCCCAATTATTTTTATACTGAAAATTCGCATTTATGACGTCAGCATTGCATCATGATGACGTCAGCACATAAAAGAATTTCGGCCAAAATATTTTTATATATAACATATTTATGACGTCAGCGATGACGTCAGCACGACACGTGGTAGCCTCTAGTGCCGCCACGTTGCTTCGGTTCATGGGATGGGTCCACGGTTCGGCTCTGGTCCACCGTGGATCGGCAAAGATCGTGCTCATGCACCGGGTGACGCAGGCCGTGGCGTCAGCGACGATGCGCAGCCAATCCCGACGCGACACGCGGCAAGATCCAGACCGCTCGCTTATCCAACGGTCGGATCTCACCCACGCGCGGTTCGGCGACGCTTCGCACTCCACGCCCCCACGCGTCACGCATCCAACGTGCGCCCAACTCAACGGTCGGATCTGGTCTCACCTTCATCAACGCCACACGCGCCCGCACGTGATTCGATAGGGTGCGGCGTCATCTCCGCCGTGACGCTCAAATTTGAACGGCGCGGATCCGCGCCACCGATCTATTACTCACACCGCCGCTCGATCTAAATCCAACGCCCACGGTACCGAGCCGCTTATTATTCAACCGCTCACGCGGCACAATCTCACGCGCTCACTAACGATCCAACGGCTAAGACAAAAACATATCGCAGAAACTAGATCTAATCCAAGCCGTTCGCTCTAGATCTAACGATCAAGATCAACTAACGTGTAAACCTTAGGGTTAATCCAGACCGTCCATAACAGATCTAACGGCACCGATACAAACTAAATGTAACCAGAGAAGGGCGACGTGGCACGATCCTTACCCCTCCTTGCAGATCCGACGGTCAACGATGCTCGGAGTCCGGCGATGGCGTGCGGCGGTGCAAGCTTGCCGGAGATGAGGAAGACGACGTAGTCGACGGCGTTTCGGTGGTTCCCCGGCGAGAAGATCTAGCGCATTCGACGCGGCTTGACTCGGGCAGTGCACTGGTGACCTCGGCGACGGCGGGAATGGACCGACGGCGAAGCAAACGGCGGAGAACAGTGGCGGCGCAGAGGAACAACTACGGCGAGCTCTCCCGTGGTCTCTAGAGCGTCTCGACGCGCGTGCGAGGAGTCAAAAGACGCAGCGAAAGGAGCTCTGTCAGACGCGCTACTCAGTGCACTTTAAGGGGCCTTGACGTGTGCGCTACAGGCGGCGAAACGAGCGGAAACGGTCGGCGGCATTAGCTCCGGTGATCTCGCGAAGACGACCGACGTGGCCCTCTCCCAGCCGTTCGTGCGACGATGATCCGAAGGTGCACGCACGCGGACGACGTGGCTCACTCACAGGCATCCGATCAGGATCGAACGGCTCGGACCGGGCGACGCTAGGGTTTCGACGCGGTTGGGCCGGCGACACGCACAGTAATGGGCTCGGCCCATTACTGTTCAACTGATTTTAAAATCATTTCACATTTAAAATAATTCTAGAAATTCAATTAAATCATTTGGAGCTTTTAAAATAGCAGAAAAATTCTAGAAAAATTCCAGGAATTACTTTGAGATATTTGGAACTCAATTAAAATATTTGCAATAAAACTTTGCAAAAACTTTTCCATTATTCAATTGTTTTCAAGAAAAGCCCTATTTGAATAAATCCAAATAAATTTAAATAAATTCCCAAAAAAATTCACAAAAATAAAAATACTCCAAAATTTAAGTTAGAGCAAAAATTAGGGTGTTACAGACTGTGACGAAACCATTCATTTAGCTAAAGCTTAGCCTTGCAGCAGCGACAGTGATGTTAAACCCTTGCCATGGTCCGAAGATCCGAACCACGATGGTACCCCACCAGGAACTCTCCCCGTGGCAAGACATACACCGTTGTATTGGAATTCTTGGGCCCCAACACCTCGGTGAAGGGAGCACCTACGAGCAACACCGTTAGGGGTGTGCCCTTACTACTTCGGCCTACTTCAACTAATCTAATGAGTTTAGGCTATCCCATACTAGCACATGTGGTTGCACCAAAATACTTAGGTGATAGCATCAAGTTCGATCCTTAATTGACCCAGGCGAGAATCTCCCCCTATCTACGCGTGAGGTCCTTTTAACGCCCAAGTTTAAGTAATAACTCATCTGCGTCTAAACCATATGTTTTGAGTTGGATTTTCACCAAATTACACAGAAACCATACCTCGGTTCCGTACATTTAAACAAAGTTGCTCAAGCTAGTTTGAAATGTGGCCCATAATTTAAAAGTCGTTCTAGTGAGCATGTCTAAGCAAGTGCGTAAGGTATTTCGCAAGTATTACCCAAGTGACACTAAGTAATATCTACACTAATACTAGGTTATAATGGCAGGTAATCGAATACAAGGTAAAGGGGATGCATACAATTGGAATTAGCTACCAACACTCACAACATTGCAATTTTAAAACATACACGCATGCATATAGTTTGATAAAAGAACATAACTTTGCAAATATGGGATCAAAATGGTCAAAGGAGGCTGCTTGCCTGGTTGCTCTTAGTCGGGGTTGTAATCGGGATCGTAGTCTGTGTCATTATCGACTCACTCCAAAATGTTGTCGTCTACGCGTCGAATAATAAGAACCGCGACAAAAGCAAATAACGACATATCAAATGGGGCAAAAAGAAATCAGATAGAAATACGAAATTAAAACTTACCAAGATGAACATGGTGATTTTGAGTTCTCAAATTATCTCTTGCATAACAATTTTGTTAGTACTTAATGTATGTAAGGCCCTTTGCATGAATGTGTTATATTCACTTGTTGATTACAAAAGCTATAGTTATGAGCTTACACGAGGTTGTTTATGAATTCAAAAAGGCTATAATTACGTATCTTTGTATCTAAAATTTCGAATTCAAGATGCAAAAAATATTTGGTTTAGTAGAAGGAAGTCACTAGTTATAGTGTTATGCATGAATAGTGCTTAGCCTTAAGTGTCTTTGTATAAAAGCAATCCCTATAAGTTGGGTCTGAAATTCTAAGTTATTGGCTGCTATTATATGGTTATTTGATGATTCTTGCATTACAGGCACTTTGGTTAAAGGCTTTTAATCTCAACTATTCATACAACGTGGCTCGGCAACCTTATCATTTAGGGTATTTGTGTTAATGGAATTTATATGCTAAGCAAGTTGTAAATAAGATATTTTTCTATATTTTGGTTACACATAGACTAAAGTGTGTTTCTGGACAGTTCTTCTCAAACTTTGTGTTTAGACTATCATTTAGGGTGTTTGCTTTGGCAAGATTCAGATGCAAAGCATGTTTTAAATAAGATATTTTTTTAGATTCTAGTAGCAGTTATATCAAAGGGTGTTTATGGGCTATTTCTCCATAATTTTTTCTTTAAACATGATATTTTACGGGCTGCCAAAAAGGCTTAAGTGATCATTAAGTTTACGCGATTGCGATTCACTTTTGTTTTTAAGTTTGAGACTGCACCTTGTAGGATATTCTAATAATTTCTCAGGAATTAGTACGGAATGTCCCTAAGAGTGTTTTAAAGTTGATTCCATGATATTTCGCATTTATTCGAGATGTTTTTTCACACAGGTGATTACTAAGGCCTTATATGAACTTAACTCGAAGTTGCTCAAACAGGTATTATTTTAGCATAGCCAGCAAGGGCATCAATTTTTAAGGTCATAGGATTTGATTTCATTGAATTTGAAGTTCAATTGCTATAGTTATGACCATTCGAACCATTCAAGTATTGGAAATCTGATTAATGAGTATTTGACTCTTACTATGGTAGAACTTAAATGTTTTTGTATATTTAGTATCCTTGCGACCCCAGGAGTGTATCTAAACTGGTTTTACCCAAATTTGAATTCATTTGGTTCATATTTTAACCATTTGATTTTGCATGCTATAGATGAAAAGATTCTTCGAGGTTTGGTCAAAGTTCTGAATGATTGAATAACATACAATAGATGATTTTTGCAGTTGATGGGATATTTGTCTCTAAAAAAGAGTAATGAGAGTATATAGATAATTATGATCGTGATGTGCTCAAGAGTTGATATTGTTAATTGATCATTGTAGTAGACTATGGAATAAATGGATGTGAATTGTCCGAATACGAAATAAGTGATTGTGTTGTGACTTGGTGGTTATACCAATAAATAGGTGATACAATATTAGATTTAAAAGTCTAATTGGATTATGGGAACTAGGATAGAATATACACTTGTTGATTCAGATATCTTGAAAGAATCCTGGTGGGCAAAAGATTAAGCACTCGGGATGCAAGACCTTGATTATGGGGACCACATCAGATCTTATGATATTGGAATCATCAGGATGGATATTTCCCCTACAAATGCAACCACCGATGACAGTTCTAAATCTCGAGGATGAGATTTTTGTAAGAGGGTAGTTTTGTAACATCACAAAAATTTAAAAATAGGGAAATAAAAATTTGAAATGTAAAAATGGAATTGAATGAAACTTTCATCTGAAACCAAGTTTTTTATTTTAAATATCATTATTCTCTTCATTTTCTTGTATTTCAACCTAAACGGAAAAGAACAAGCTGCTACATTAAATGTTTTGTCCGAAATAAACAAACCTGGAAAATAATTTGAAAATGAAATCTTATTTTTAATTACCATCTTTTTTGAATTTTTCTAGCCTTATTGATTATTCTTACATATTTGGCTATTGCTCGCGCTCCCCTTGGTGGAGTCTGGGCGTTACCAAGGTTCTGAGATGAACGGCGAGTGCTATGCTTGGATGAGTTGTTTTCAATCCCGGTATGGTTGTTCGGAATGGAATCAAAACTCCCTTGGTTGTGTAAGTTTGTACGGTGCAACTAGGTGGATCATATTTGTTTGAGTGAGGGCCATCTGGTTAATACTCCGTGCACAGGACTTTTGGGTGACAATGATCATACACTTAAGTGGAGTATAGGTATCACCTCTGAGTCCAACGCATGAGCGAGGATCGATTCATATGTCTGGGTGCCCACAAGAAGTGGTATCAGAGCCCATACGACTCTAGGGAAAAATCCTTAGATAGAATGGTCCATAGCTAAGGACAAAGCTTTCTCTCAAAAGATTAATTTCATGTACAAAAGACTATTTGAGAAAATGTAGAATGCTACTCTTATCCCCTCCATAGGTTTTTTTCTTCTCATCCTACCTTTCAAAAGTAATTTGTGCTCATCTTAAACTTCAAAACTTGGATTTCCGAAAAATGACTTCATACAATCTTGTTCTACTTCTCATGCCATTCAAATTGATCAAAACCAAGTTTCGAAGATATATAAGCTAAATTTTTGAACTCTAAAATTTGGTAGGACCAGTAAGAGACTCTTCAACCTTACCTTATTTTGAACCGTCCTCTTGGAGATGAAAATTTTCAAAACCTCACCTTGTATCAAAAGGAAGATAGGCCGCGAGTAGATAAGAGGTTAAGGGAAATTTAGGCTATTGTTTGATCGACTTACAAACATAAAAAACTTCACTAAAATTCTAGAATATGTCAATATTGGGTCCAAACTAAGCTCGTAGGATTTCGTGAAATTCCAACCTAAGAAACGGGGGTTAGAACCTTAAAAGAGGGATAGTTTGGAGAACACCTACACCTCGCCGGATGCCGCCCTTGGTGCCACCCTCTCGTGGTATGTGGAGTTGCTTGGTTCACTCGATCGGTATCTCCTTCGCCTTCATGACGAGCAAAATATTGCGCGCCACCGCATCTCTGAGCTCGAGGGTCACATGGCTCCGTGGACCGACCTCGGCTTCTTCACACCGAAGGATGTGAACGGGGAGCCCGGTGCCTACGACCCCACGGAGGTCCTTCCGCATCCCTATGGTACCTACCGCCGCGTCATCTGCCAGGTTCAAATGTCGGTGAGAGGCACTGGACGCCGCGTCACAGCCGCTCGCTCCAACGGCCCGATGAGCACTGTGCGGGGTCAGACTCTTGTCTTTGGCGAGCGTGAGTACGAGTTGTTGATGCTGATTGCACCCACATCACCACCCGCCGCTCCTGACACTTCTGACGCTGCCAACGGTGGTGGTGATGCCTAGAGTAGGATCTAGTTGATGTAGGGAAGAAGAGCTCACTTTTGGGCATTGATGTGAGCTAATTTTGGATGTACTTTTGTAGCGTGAAAGTTGTAAGAGACACCAATGGGATGAGGCGAGATCACTAGAATGACCCCCATAATGTAACTTGACCTTGTAATATGTTCAATCATGCTAATGGTATCAAGATCTATCGAAGGCAACAAAATCTATCCTTGCTGTCCATAATTTAATTTAAGCATAAAAATCAATTCTCATGTCATAAATTACGTGCTAGTTATTCTACCTTCGTCATATATCCATCTCGAGTCAATACCTTAACTGTTTCGCACATGTTGCTCAACTTTCGTGTATGAAACAGGATGCCGGTAACTCGTTCGATAAATGTACTCTTGGCTTTTGGAACAGCTTGCGAAGGCCGCATTCTGGAGGATCAGGTGCCCAATCCAGTGGACCCTAATCCTCTACACCCAAGGACACGCTCTCACAAAGTGCAACACTCAGGTACACCAGTACGGGAGCAAGAAATTGCTCATCGCGAACAAGAGGTGCAAAGTGAGGAGTTGCCTCCTCCGCCATCAATGGCACACGTTCTAATGATGCAAACCTGTCTTCTTGAGAGGATGGTACAAAACACTGAGACCCTCAATGCTGCCACTCCTACGGTGGAATGGCAGCCATGCCACCACAGTCGCGCTTGGCAGAGTTCCAGCGAACTTGTCCGCCAAGTTTCTCTTCATCGGCCGACCCTTTGGACGCCGACGACTGGCTTGCAGCAGCCATCCCTTCACTCTCTTTCCATTCCTGAGGTGTGTCAAGTGCCTGTGGTATGTGATTATCCCGATGTCTTTCCTGAGGAGTTACTGGGTATGCCACCGGACCGAAATATAGAATTTGTCATTGATCTTCTGAGCGAAACAACTCCCATATCCAAGCGTCCTTATCGAATGCCCCCAAACGAGTTGATCGAACTGAAGAAACAAAACAAAGAGCAACTCAACAAGGGTTTCATCCGGCCAAGCTCGTCACCATGGGGAAGTCCGGTACTGTTTATCAAGAAGAAGGATAATAGTCTTCGAATGTGTGTTGATTATCGCACACTGAATGAGGTTACCATCAAAAACAAGTATCCACTCCCTCGAATTGATGACTTGTTTGACCAAATGAACGGGGCTCAGGTCTTCTCATAAATCGATCTAAGACTTGGGTACTTCCAACTCAAAATTCGCCAAGAGGACATTCCAAAGACTGCCTTCACCACCCGCTACGGTTTGTATGAATACATTGTAGTCTCCTTTGTACTTACCAATGCACCTGCCACATTCATGAATCTTATGAATAATGTGTTCATGGAGTATTTAGACAAGTTCGTAGTGGTATTTATCGATGATATCCTCATCTACTCTAAAAATGAACAAGAACACAGGTTCCATTTGCGCATGGTGCTTGACAAGCTTCGTGAGCATCAACTCTATGCGAAGTTTAGTAAATACAAATTTTGGCTAAAAGAAGTTGGATTCTTAGGCCATGTTCTGTCCAAAGGAGGTGTTGTCATTGATCTGAGCAAGATACAAGATGTGCTCGCTTGGGAGCAGCACCAAACAATTTCTGAGGTCCAAAGTTTCCTCGGTCTCGCCGGATATTATCGTCGGTTTATTGAGAACTTCTCTGTCGGGACTCGAATATGCAAATTCGAACCCTCTGTGTATTCAGCACTAGTCCAGGATAACGCTAGTGCACACAGTCTCAACATAGATGAAATATCACAATCATACATAGCGGAATAATAAATAAAAACTTCATCTATTAATATAGAATTATTGAACGACCTTAAGGTCAAACTTACACTTGTGAGGCCTTGGTGGCTTCAACTCAAAATAAATAAACAGCAGCGGAGTGAAGAACGTCGACGAATCCCATCAATATGCCATAGGCAACTGACAAGGTTCAACTCCTAAATATTCGCCTCCTCGTGGAACTTCTCCTCTTTCGAAGTTGTAGTCTTCTCCTCAACTGATGATTTCGTGTGTTGCAAGGGGTGAGTACATAAAGCACTCAAAAAGTTGTGCGCAGAATGCAAGTCTAGTATTCTATATGCATGGCTTAGTACAAAAGTATGGCTATCATGACTATTTTGCAGTAAAGCAGCATTTATAAAAGAATACAGAAAATAGATTGAAATTGCAGTAAAACAAATAATAATAGATAGATAGATTCAACATTTGACAAGTAAACCAAGTTTCCAATCCTAAGTCAATTTTCACTTTCCATGGCATCCTGCCATCCCAATAAGTTTTGTTTAACAAAAGTCTAACCCTTGACTGTAATTCCCGAGCATTGCTCAATACCGCGAGCACGGCTATTCGAATAGATTTTACACTCTGCAGAGGTTATGCACTTTACCCACACGACATGATCGTCCCTTGTTGCCAAGCTATTAGCACACTTCCTTTGGTGTGCCGGCAGGGTAATCATGACAAAGCCTTTACAATGCTCTTTCTAGACCTGTCTTCGCCACGAGGTTTCAACACTAAGGGACTGTTACCACACTCCGGCCCCCTCTTGCGCCATGTGAGTCTACCCGTACACCTGGAACTCACTATACACCACAGCAGTACCGAAATCTAGACATCACAAATTAGTCGGCTAGGCTGTCACATTCCAGACGTGTGGTTGCAAGTAAGACTCAGGTCAAAGGCTTGCAAGGTTAAGTCCTTAGAGCGACTAGGGAAAGACTTCCACATACTGTAACATCCCAAAATTTGGCCTATAGTTTCACTTATTTGCATTTTAATGATTTTCTAAAATTATTGGAATTTCTGGGATTTAATAGAATTTATTTTAATTAAGTATATTGAACCTTTGGTGAAAACTAATTATATATAGATAAAACTAATATGAAGTTTTGCCAAAAATATTTTATTTGGATTCAAAATGTCTCGAAGTATTTATGAGAATTTTCTTGGATTTTTCTTGATATTATAATTACCTTAAATGAATTAATCTAATTTTGGGAATTATTTTAAATCAAAAAGCTTTTGAAAAATCGGTGAACAGTACTGGGCCGAAGCCCAGTACTGTGTGTGCGTGGCCCAGCGCGTGCGGCCCGTTCAGCCCGTTTCCCCGCCACCCCGCGTTTGGCCGTTGGATTTCCATCGGACGATCTGCATCTCACCGAAACCCTAGCGCCTTCGGCCATTGGATCAAGATCGGGCGGAGAGGATTCCTCGCGTTGTTTTTGGAAGGCCAAGATCGCGCTCGTCGGTTTTGGAAAGAACGGATCGGATCGTATCGCTTCGGATCTAATCGTGGCCGTTGATCGCAAATCGGACGGCTCTCGGTTGTCGTCTCCAATTCGGTTTCCGAGTTCGCCGCCACGCGCCGTCTGCGCCGCGGATTTTTTAGGGTTTCCTTCCCTGCGTGCATGCCGAGGCTATAAAAGTCGCAGCCCACACTCCGATGTTCCTCGTCCCCTTGCGCAGCTAGTAGCACTAGACTCTTCGCCGGAGTCGCTGCCGTTTAGCCCTGAGAGCTCGCCGTAGTTCTTTGTAGCGCCGCCTCTCTTTTTCTCGCCGTTTCGCCGCCGTCAAGCCTCCATCCGCCGCTCGGGTTCCAGATCCAGACTCGTCGCGTCGAGCCGCACCGAAGCTGCTACTTCTTCTCGCCGGAGTCGCGCCGAAACGCCGTTCGGGTGGTCTTCTTCCTCCGCTCCGGTGCCAGTCCGCCGCCGTGCTGCCATCTTCGTCTCGGAGCTCGGACAGCCGTTGGATCTTTTGGGGACGTCTCAGATCGTGCCGCGTCGCTTCGTCTGCAGTGATCAACTCGGGTAAGCATGGACCGTTGGATCAGGTCTGTTCGGTTGAGATCGCGCCGCGTGTGCGTTAGGGCGGTAGCCGTCGGATCATCGCCCGGATGCGTGCCACATGTCGAGCATCGGCACGCGGCGCGCGCAGCCGATGAGATGCGTCTTCGCGTGTCGTAGGTGTGGCGAGGCGCTGTGAGCCGCGTCCACGGTGGACCAGAGGCGGTTCCGTGGACCGAGTCCATGCGCCGAGGTGACGTGTCAGCGTCTGATTGGCTCGAGCCAGGGCTGATATCAGCGTTGCGCAATAAAAATCTTTTTCAGTAGAAAAATAATTCTGGAAAATCAGAAATTCTATTTTCTGTATTTTCAGTATTTATTCAAACTTCAAAAGGCTATATCTTTTGCATTTTAACTCGGATTTGAGTGATTCAAATTTCTAAAAATTTGTAAAATCAAGATATATTTATTGGTGAATTTTATTTTATGAGTTTGGTTGCTCTATGTTTTGGTGTTTATTTGCTATTTTGGCATCGTTCGCGTAGACGTTGAACTGCTCGGTGATCCGGAGGAAGATTCATCGCTTCAAGACCCAAGCTCAAAGCAAGACCAGCACCTACTCCAAGGCATGTTGTGCTTTGATCATGTTGCACCCAATTTCACCAAATTGCTATTTTGTCTTTTAAATTATGCATGATATTTTATGTGTATAAATGATTTCAATTAATCTGGGAATTAGATGATATGCCTAATTGAATTAATCACACCTTGTCAATTTTATGCCATGATCTAATTGTCACCCTAGGATGTGGAATTATAGTTGGTTAATATTAATAATCAACATGGGACTAGTTAGACCGTCGTAGATTGCTTAGCCATGCCACGTCATCACATGTGTCCGAATGTTGTTACTTAATCTTGACTAATGGAATATGGAATAATGTTTAAGAATTTGTGTGTCATGTGTTGTCACACAGTGCTATCAAGTTGTCGTGGCGAGGAGGTCACACAACTAGATTGAAATGTGGGGCACGTGGTGCTTGGTAATCAACGGGGTGGTAATGATTTGATTGGGGCAAGTGGCAAGGGGCGGTGTGCCAAGGTGGGCCAGATTGGCAGGGTATGTGGAAGTCTTGCCTTAATCACTTTAAGGACTTAACCTTGCAAGCCTTTGACTGAGTCTCTCTTGCAACCACATGTCCGGAATGGGACAACCTAGCTAAATAATTTGTGAAGCCTAGATTTTGGTATCACATGGTGAACAGTGAGTCCGGGTTTACGGTTTAACTCACATGGCGCAAGAGGGGGCCTGTTGTGGTGGTTTAACCGCTCAAAGTTGAAACCTTAGCGAAAAAGATCGGGTCTAGGTGTAGCATTGTAAAGGCTTTGTTATGATCACTCGCCTTGGTGGTGTTTGGTTGTATCGTGTGGGTAAAGTGCATAACCTCTGCAGAGTGTACAATCTATTCGAATAGCCGTGCTCACGGTATTGGGCAATGCTCGGGAATTACAGTTAAGGGTTAGACTTTTATTAAACAAAAACTTGTTGGGATGGCAGGTGCCATGGGAGGTGGAAATTGATTTAGGATTGGAAACTTGGTTTACTTCATAAATGCTGAATCTATTAATTACTGTATTTGTTTTACTGCTTTTCAATCTATTTATCAGATTCTTGTTAAATGCCGCTCTACTGCAAAATAGCCATATTAGCCATTCCTTTGGATTAAGCCAAGCATATAGAATATTAGACTTGCATTGCTGTGCACAACTTGTTGAGTGCTTTATGTACTCACCCCAACAACAACAACTTCAGAAGAGGAAGAATCTACGCCTTTCGTGGAGGAGGATTATATGGATGCGAATGCTTAGGGTCCGAGCCTCATCGGTTACTGCGGTGAATCGGGAGTCGCTACGCTTATTTATTTATTTTTCGCTGCTGCTTATTTGCTATTTCTTTTATAAGCCCTATGTGGCAATAATCATGTAAGACAACAATTACTATTAATTATTAAAGTTATGCTATATTCCGCTGTGTATGACTATGATAGCATCTATGTTGAGCCTGTGTGCACTAGCGTGATCCTGGACTAGTGCGGTATACACAGAAGGTCCGGATTTGCAAATTCGGGTCCCGACACATACCATCTGCCAAATCTGGCCCACCTTAGCACACTGCCCCTCGCTACATGCCCCAATCTAAATCATTACCACCCCAGTTGATTACCAAGCACCACATGCTATCAACAAGTCAACCTCGTTGCGTGACATCCACTCGTCATCACAACGCAATCTCATTGTGTGACCACACATGACACACAAGTTCATAACATTGTTCCATATTCCATTAGTCAAGATTAATCAGTGATGATTCAACACATGTGATGACATGGCATGGCTAAGCAATCTACGACGGTCTAACCAGCCCATGTTGATTATCAATATTAACCAACTATTAATTAACCATCCTAGGGTGACAATTAGATCATGGCATACAATGGCAAGGTAGGGTATAGATCAAATTGGTATAATAGCTAAGTCCCAATTTAATTTGAAACAATTGTATACTTGAAATAATATGCAATAGGGTAAAACAAATATAGCAATTTTATAAACATGGGTTCAACATGATCAAAGCACAACTTGCCTGGCCCTTGCGATTTTTACTGTTGTTTACTCTTTATCTTTGATTCTTGATCTTCGATCTTCATTCTTTACCTTCTTGATCTTCAGCTCCTTAGAACAACTTCCGAACGATGCGTCTAACGATTAAAGAAGAAGCGAATACAAACCAACTCAAAAGATAAATCAAATAAAATCCAAATTGAGAATGGATAGTATTGGATCACGAAGGCTTAGATGAATTTAGGAACTTGAATAGATTAGATCAGATATTAGACAAAAGAGAACGAACTTTCGGAATACACCGAAAAGGAAAAGACTGATAACTGAGAAAGAAAGAATAATATTCCAAAGAATATTTCTTCTGAAGTTATTATCTTGATTGGATAGACAATGACATATGGGCTCTCGATCTATAAACCGGGTCCATAAAGATACGTTAGTTCGCAATGAACTAAACTGATGCTCAATGCTGAGTAAACAGATACACGTCAAACAAAAGAAAGATAGACTAATAGATTAGGGCCTTGTTTGTTTCGGCTTTTTCACTGGCTTAAAAGCAAAAAAGCCAAAGCCGAAACAAACGACTGACTTTTAAGCCAGGCTTAAAAAAAATCAAAAGCCTCCATATAACTATAAGCCAAAAGCCAGGTGAGAGGTTCTTTTTTGGGCTTTTTTGGGATGAAATAACCTTTTGCCACTGGAAGTCTCCAAAATTACCCACCAAATGCCATCATATATAAACTCAAGAATCCTTCTCCCATCTCCTCATTTCTCCTCATCTTCTCGCTCCCCACAGGCGACATGCCTTCTCCATCCGCCGCTCCGGTCTCTGCCGTCCTCGACCTCCTCCCTCCTCCGCCGTCCTCAGCCTCCTTTCTCCTCTACCGACCCAGATCAAGTTGATAAATAATTATGCTCAGAATGAAGTTTGATCTCAAGATTAATCTATGTTTTTCAATACGATATTCGGTGAAAAAAGTATAAAACATTTGTATTAGATAAATCAATAAATAAGAAAAGTCCTTACAACCTTAAAGGGTATTTCAAACTTCCTAGCAATAAACTACACCCAAGGTTCACAAAACCGAATTTTGAAAAATCGTTCGAAAATCGCAAAAACCGCTCGAAAAATCGCTCGAAAACCGTCAGAAACCGAAGGGTTAAGAAATCAAAAAAATTTGAAAAAAAAATCAAAAAAATCGAAAACCATTCGGTTTTTCGCGAGAAACCGCTCGGTTTTTAAGAAACGGTTTTCGAGCGAAAACTGCGGTTTTTCAACGGTTTTTGAGCGGTTTTCAATGCATAATTTCTTTAAAAAAATTTTATTTTTTTAAATTTAAATTAAAATGGTTTACCGAGCGGTTTTGGATATCGAACCACAGTGGTACACTCGAAAACCGCAGTTTTCACCGGTTTTGTGAACCCTTGCTACGCCATCCAACCCATCAAAAAGCCAAGATACCAAATAGCATGTCTTGGCTTAAAAGCAGGCGGCTTAAAAGCTCGTTAAGCCAAAAAGCTAGCTTTAAGTCAAAAGCCAAAAAGCCTAAGCCGAAACAAACAGGGCCTAGATATGGCACAAGGATATGACATATGGCCAATGGTCTATCGACCAAGTCCACGAATGACTTCTAGGTCAATGGCAGATTAGATTTTCAAGAATAGGATATAGACAAGCGGGGACGACAATCATGCGATTCGAGCTGAGTTCAGTCATACGTCGATCAAAAGGCTTGACGATAACAAGGCAGTGAGGAAATGAAGACAAGGCTAAACACATCGGTGATGGGGTTAGATTACAATAAGGCGATAGATAGGATGATGATATTGCACTAGGGCTTTTGCGAGCATGCACACATGCGATGATAGCAAAGCGACGACAGGACACTCATGCAAAGATAAGATGTCGATTGTCGGTACAATGATATGGTAGCAAGGATATGATATGGCTCAGGATTGATCTGCGAGTTGCGAGGTTTACATGATATGATGCATCGTCAACGACAGATTGGACCCAAGGTTAAGTTAGGGTTTGAGAGGAACGATGCGCGCATAGATCCACTTGGCATAGGGATAGGGTAGGTAGGGTTGGCTCTACGATAAAAGATTACCAAGGGTGGCTAACCGAAACAAGATCCGATAGTGAAAGGGACTAGATCGAAGGTGACGGGTAGATTCTAGAATATGGCATTGATGGCAACTGAAGACCAAATAAACTCTAAAGATGGGCAAACCAGACAATGATGGCCTACTGGAAATGACGACACGACCAAGGCGAACTAAGATGGTTGGCGGCAAAAGACGGTGCGCGGCACAGACAAAAGGCGGCGGCTAACGAATATTAAAATTTTTGGTTGATGGAACAACAAATGGGAAGCAAGCATCACGTAGAACGCGGCGAGACGAGCTCAACGGTATAAGCGGATTTGGCGGCAACCCAATGGACAGATCACAAACTACCGATGAACGGCTGCTAAAGCTAATAGATCAAACGGTCATAACTATTAAAATAATGGATGAAACCTAACCAAATTATACAGAGAGCTATTTGGGACCCTAAGGCAAAATATGATGGGAAAGGATTGGAGTTTTACCTTCTGGATCAATAAGAAACGCACGAGGAAGTGTTCAGCTGTACGTACGTAGTCTGATCGGAGAAGATTGAATTTTCTGCAGAAATCCCGCGAACAAAACATTGAGTTAGGGTGCGCACCGGATAGAGGACATCAAGATGAGTCTACAATAAAAAGGGCACGGTCAAAATCGCAAAAACGAAGGAGAACGGGAGACGGCAAGATTGGAGATTGGAACGGCCATAACTTTTGATTTCCTGGATGAAACTGCACCAAATTTGGTGGAGGTAGATTATACCATAAGGCACGAGATGACGTGAGAGGATTTCAAAAAAACTCACCAGAACGATGGGGAACGCGACGCCAAGATCGGCCAACGAGGGCGCCGCACCGAAAGACGACGGCTGCGATTTTTCGGGTTTGGGAGGTGCTCTGGGGATTAGGGTTGCGTGGGAGGGGTCTTAAAACACTTATAAAGGTTGGGGAGTCGTGCCATGCAAGGAAACACATGAAGAACTGGATTTAGGTTGAAAACGGATCGGATCGAACACCTGGCGCGCAATGAACAGTAAGTGATGATGTGGCGTATTGTGGTGCGTTGGATGGGGATCGGAGGGCTGCGACAGAGCGGCGATGTGGCCGGCTCGGGAGATGACACGTGGATTTAAACCAATTTCCGAATTAAAAATAATTCCAACAGTTAAAATAATTCATTTAGAGCAATAAAAATACAAGAAAAATACTAAAAAAATTCTATAAAATATTTTAAGATATTTGGAGCTCAAATAAAATATTTTTAACCAAAATATTATTTAAACTTTTGCAGAATTTAATTAAATTTAACAAAAGGCTTAATTTAAATTAATTCCAAATAAATAGCAAATGAACTCCGAAAAATCTCAAAAAATTACAAAAAATTCCTTGAAGCACAATGAACTCAAATAAAAGTAAATTTATTTTAATTGAAGTTTATATTAGTCAAATTAAATTGTTTTAGCATTAGAAAATTCTAGATTAAGCTTTATTAAAGCGAGAAAATCAGCGGGAATTTTTGGAAAGATGAACTAAACAAAAGATTTTTGAAAACCCAAATATTGGGATGTTACATTCTCCAAAATAGCCAAGCCCATGACTGAATTGCTTAAGAAAGAAAAGAAGTTTGAGTGGTCACCGGCTTGTGAAGAAAGTTTCCAAGAGCTGAAGCGAAGGCTCACATCAGCTCAAATTCTTACACTGCCCAACATACACAAAAGCTTCTATGTGTATTGTGATGCATCTCGTCTAGGCCTTGGATGTGTGTTCATGCAATAAGGTAAAGTTGTGGCATATGATTCACGTCAATTAAAGCCTCATGAAGGCAATTATCCTACTCATGACTTGGAATTGGCAGCTGTCGTTCATGCTCTCAAGATATGGCAGCATTACCTCATCAGTAATCGGTGTGAGATATACACTGATCACAAAAGTTTGAAATATTTCTTCACCCAACCAGATCTGAACCTTAGGCAATGAAGATGGCTCGAGCTAATCATGTATTATGATCTAGGTATCCATTATCATCCGGGTAAAGCAAATGTAGTGGTCGATGCACTCAGTCGAAAGCTACACGCTGTCAACAATTTCATTCTTGTCGATCAACCAGAGTTGATCGAGGAGTTCCGCAAGTGGTTGAGAAAGGTTATGTGGCTGCCCTAACCGTTCAACTAACCCTTGAAGCCCAAATTAAAGCCGCTCAACTCAAGGACAAAGGAGTGGCTGAAATTAAGCGCAAGATGAACGATGATGCTCAGTCGGAATTCTCCGAGAATGCCGATGGATTGATCATGCGTGGACAATGAATATGTGTTCTGGATGACCCCGAAATCAAGGAGTTAATCCTAAAGGAAGCACATGAGTCCCCACTACCTATCCACCCCGGAAGCACTAAAATGTACCAAGACCTTGGAGGAAAATTTTGGTGGCCTACTATGAAGCTGAACACCAGCGTCCTACGGGAATGATCCAACCCATGCGGGTTCCCGATTGGAAATGGGATGAAGTTGGCATGGACTTCATCACCGGCCTACCCAAGCCGTCAAACAGGCACGACTCCATATGGGTGATTGTTGAACGTCTGATGAAAGTAGCCCATTTCATTCCCGCGCGTGTCACATATAATGGAGCTAAGCTCGCCGAACTCTATTTGAACCATATCGTTCGACTCCATGGTGTTCCTAAAGTTATCATTTCTGATCGAGGCACTCAATTCACATCCCGGTTTTGGGAAAGTCTACACAAGCTTCTCAGCCCCAAATTGTTTTTCACCACGGCCTTTCACCCTCAAATAGGAGGTCAAACTGAAAGAACAAATCAAAATTTGGGAGATATGCTGAGAGCATGTGTGCTATCATATAACACCAATTGGGAGAAGTGCTTGGCGTTTGTCGAATTCTCCGACAATAACAGCTTCGAATCCAGTCTTCAAATGTCGCCCTTTGAGGCACTCTATGGCAGGAAGTGCCGAAAACCCATATTCTGGTCTGAGTTAGGCGAGAGGTAATTCTTTGGATCGATCGTAATCCAAGAGGCTGGAGATCAAGTCTGACTAATTAGAAGTCGATTGAAGGAAGCACCATCGCGGAAAAAAAGCTATGCTGACAATCATCATCGCGATTTAAGCTTCGCGGTTGATGATCTTGTTTATCTCAAGGTCTCACCGCTGTGTGGTACACGCTGATTTCGAGTCCATGGGAAGCTAGCGCCTTGGTTCATTGGTCCATATCGAATCATTGCAAAAAGAGGCGAAGTAGCTTATCAACTTGAACTTCCGCCTCAACTCTCCGATGTTTGTGATGTATTCCACGTCTCTCACCTAAAGAAGTATCTCCGAGCTCCCACTGAATTCACTCCATTGGACGCCATTGATTTGCAACCTGGTCTTTCGTATCGCGAACGTCCAATTCGCATCCTTGACAAAGTCGAGCGTCATACTAGAAACCATCTTGTTAAAATGCTAAAATCCAGTGGAGTAACCACATTGAGGAAGAGGCCACTTGGGAACACGAGGATCGTCTTAGAGTCAAATTTCCATCTTTCTTTGATGGGTCTAGCTAATCTCGAGGACGAGATTAATGTAAGGGGGTAGGTTTGTAACATACCAAAACAGATCAAATAAATAAAGTGGCATGTTATGGTCCTTATTGCATGTTGGAATTCCCATTTGGGTTTATTTCCGGAATTTTGTCTTCATTCCCAAATTTTATTATTAGAATAATGTCTTTTAAAGGTCAAACCAAGCACATTAAACAAACTCATGAAGAACCCAAATAACATACTATAGAAAATAGTTTTGTAAAATAGTAGAGCACAAAAGATGAATAAATGTATTTTTTCCAGAATTTTTGCATATTATTTATCTGGCTTTAAATTTTAAAAACAGTTGGAAACTAGTCAAATTTTGGAGAATTACTGTTCATAAACCACAGTAGCGAATAAGATGAAACCAAAGAAAATAGAAACTATATTCAGTGGGCTACTTCCATAATTTTTCTCAAAATTGTTCGAGTAAGTGAGAACCACTATTGAGCCAATCCAAACCATTACCAAAGGGTGTCCTGCAATTTCGCAGCTACAGTAGTCAGCGACCAGCTGGATGAATTGTCGCAACGCAGACACTGATACTGGGCTCCACTAGCTCGAGGGGCCATGTGAGACCCCGTCCAAAAAGGACAGAAATCTTCATGTGATTACTGTACTAGTCCCATGATCAGTGGCTAGCACTCACATGTTTACAACATCAATAGCAAATCCATACACCTAATTTATTAAAGCTTGGAAATAAGGATAATTATACAGAAGTCTTTACAAAACATTACAGTACAGCGGAAAGTAAGACATAAACAACCAAAAGCCTCATAGAGTACCCATCCAACCCGCAGGCATCTGACAAGGCAACCCTAGAAGAAATCATCATCGAAAACCCCGAGGTCTGCCTGGTAATACATATCGTCTGACATATTGAGGGCTTCATTGTCTGAGACAGCAGATGGCAAGTTTGAGTACAATGGTACTTAGCAAGACTTATAGTGTTTCACAAATGCAATTAATTAAACATGCGGGCTGAAGTAAAAGACATGCTACAGGTTATTTTGCAGTTGCATAAAAATGGAAATGTATGAATATAATAGGTTTCAACATCGCATTTTATATAAAGCAATTGAGAATCAAAATGCTAAGTAAATATCCAAGCCTTACAACCCAGTCTACCCGACTACAAGGTCCACAACGTCGATCCTTTGACATAAAAGATGGTTGCTAAAACAATTTCCAAACCAAACCCATTTTTCAGAAAATACCAAAAAGACTCTAACATTAGAATGACTTCACCAAGTGTCCTTGACCGCGGACACGGCTAATCGATTAGATCTTACACTCTACATAGGTGTACAACTTTACCCACAAGGAATGATCAGCTCTTCGTGCAGCGCAATTGACACACTTCCTTTGGTGTGCCGCAGAGAGATCATACATAACTGTTACATTACCTAGACATGGCTTTGAACCAACCCGGGACGTTAAGCCCTCGCCATAGAAACAGAAGCACACACCCAAGACGTGGTTCCTTTCACGTAACCTACAACACACCGTTTCTATTCATGGCAAGGCGTACACTGTTGCAAGGTATGCATTTACCTACACCGAGGTGTGGAAGCCCCTCACAAGTAGACCTAGGAAGGAATGCTTCTGCTAGCTCCCGCCTACCAATGAGCAAAGCCATATATAAATAACTTAATAGGTTAAGGTTGTCCCATACCAGCCCTCGTGGTTGCACGGAAGTCTTGGATCAATAACGTTCCATTGCTCAGTCCTTAACTTGACACGGTCGATATTCCACCCTACACTACGTGCAAATCCCTCTACACAACCGGCTATTGCCAATAATCGCCCGCATCAAAACCATAGTTTTATTTTGGATTTTTAATCAAAATATCAGCAACCATTTTCTGAATAATGACCATTGATTAGTTGAAAACATTGAGAATACACCAATAATTGGCTAAGCAGATTTATATTGCTAGAGGATATATCCAAACTGACATTAATTATGTCTAATCCTTGCCCAAGGTTACAAGGTTCACATGTCCATACAGATTAAGGAAAAACATAATTTACAGGGTTAACTACAGCTTCTACCCAACATAGCATTTTTATGGAGAATTACCCGAATGCATAATACATTGACAAAAATAACATATTGTAGGTAAATTATTTGGCTCAACATGCTCAAGGGGGTGCTTGCCTTGCTGCTCACTGTCTTGCTTGAAATCTGGATTTGCGGTTGGTTCGACCTCCTCCTCAGGGACATCGGCGTCTACTCGCAGCGCAGTAAGAGAATAGTAACAATCAGCAATCCTTAAAAGAAAGGAAAAAAGAAGATAGACAGCAAAATAATTAGAAGTCTAATGCAAAGATCAGGAGGCTTCTTTTTATAACTTTTATGTTTGTGATTAACGAATTCTAGATGCTAAAATTAATTAAGACTATACTGATATAAACAACCTTAACATGAAGCGGTATCTCTTTTATTTAGGATTCAGATGCAAAGCAATATTTAATTAAACCTCTAGATATATAAAAGCTTGATTTTTACTTTTTCATATGCATAGATATGCATATATGCACATGAGTGAGAATACTTATCTTAACCAAACCTTATGAGTATTACTAGACAAATAGTTTTTAAGATGTGATAGACATAATCTTTTTGAAACTGCAGGACCTATGTCAATGTATTAGTTTCTAATACAAGGCTTGCTCATTTTTATCCAATTTAGTGGAATTCATATTTACTAGTGCATTTATGTATTGGTTAAGACTATTATTAGAAAATAAAGCAAATCAATTTGAAGTCTAACCATTTTTACATTATTGAACTCCTTTTAGCATGAGAATGCCACCCAAAATTCATTTCATTTTATTTAGACTTTATTTGCAAAAATTGTGTATATGGCATATTACTAACCCATTCTTGTATTCTTATTTTTAGAAATTATACAATAAACATTTTTGAAATATTTTTGCATATTATGAAACCACAGGATTTTAGATGATTTTACAAATTTATTTTTGAACATTTTGGAGCTACAGATTGGAAGTTATGGACTTTTGCATTGGGTCATTTTTTGAAAATATACAAAAATCGGAAAATACGCTTTCCAGGTTGGAAAGCGCATTTGAATCGGTCCGCAGTCTCTGACAGCTCGGGACCACGAGTCGGCAACTGCGCGGTGTGGCTAGCGGTTGACAGGAACGGCCCGCTTGTCAGTGCACACGCTCATGCGTGCAAGAGAGCGGCTGATGCCTGGGCCTGCGACCCAAGGCTGTCGAGTCGGGCCCATACGTCAGCGACGCATGGCGCGGGGCGACTAACAACGGTTCCCATTACCCAGTGACACGAAGTAGAGAGTTTCGATCTTTGGCTCACCGCCAGCGAACTATCACCGGCACGACGGAATGGGTAGCGTCACGAGTATCAGCACGCCCTTGCACACCCAGAGACGGTACCCATTCGTCGGGAGGTGACCGGGAAATAGGCTACCACGGCGGAGGTGCAGCGGCTGCCATGGCCATGCGAGCGAAAGCTCACCCGCGGACACTTTTCCACTGGGCAAGGACTCCTAGAGCATCAGTGGGCACTAGGGGGGCTCATCTCACCTATTGAAGCGGTTGAAGGTTCACTGGAATTGGCTGCCAACGATCGTCGGCTGAGAAGAAGAAAGGCGGCGATGGGAATGTGCTACAGTTGAGAACAAGTGAAAATAAGGAGTGGTCAGCATTCTATAAGATGTGACGAAGCTATAGGAGGAAGAAATTCCAAGAATTGATACCTATTTGGCTGCTTCACCGGTTTTCCCCTTTCGGGCACTTGCGGCAGAACGGGGGACGAAAGCTTCGATTGAGGCTCTGGACTTTGATGGCTCTCAGAGAAGAAGAGGGAGGTCTCAATGGCGACACAGGGACGTATTTATAGCCGAGTTGACGTGGTCTCACCAGTGCTTGAACGCATGCGCGGGGTTCGGCTCAGCTTGGCACGGAAATGGCGAGGTGGCGTGATTTTGATTGAGACGGTGTGGTGCGGGGGAGGTCGAGGAAACGGCGAGGCTCCCAAGACTAGAAGTGTCCATGGTCAAGCAGAGGTGACTCAGTCCGCAGCGAGGGGCGGTGAACTGTGCGCGCGACCGACGGGACTGGGCGAACGCACGCGCGATGCTTCGGTCAAAAAGGAAGGGGACAATGAGGAAGAAGCGCCTGACAGGTGGGTCCGGGGTCCACTAGGCAAAGAGAGCAGTGCCTTGCCGTTAGCTCTAATGAACGGGGTTAGCACTGTAGCTAGCCCCACTTGTCAGTGAGAGAAAAAGGGTCACCGCAAGGCTCCCGGCTCAGATATCTCATGACTTGAATTTATTTGGCTATCAAACTTGGGAGAAATGTTTCCAAACTTTTGACTTGGGTTCTCAGCTAAGTCTTGACCACCGGTAAAAATCTTGGGTTAAAACATTTTACGAAAGAATTATAAATATTCTGACAACAGTGACTGGTATAAAATCTCCCCTCTGAAATTCTTTTATTTAATGATCTTATTATTGTCAAATTTTTATAAAACGTTTTTTAGGTGTTTTGTTTGAGTTGATAATTATCCCATAAACATTTTAGGTCTATATCTTGTGTATTTATTTTCTAAAAATTCTGACAGTGTTGTTTTTTAGATTTTCAGGGTTTTGGTTTTTTTATTTTTAAAAACCTCATCTTACATTATTAATTTCTGATATTTTTACCATGAGTGAGTAATGCATTAAGGACATTCTGGTAAATTTTTCAGCTTCAGATAAGTTTCGAAAGTTCTAGGTTAATTCTGACTATACACTATTGTTAGTCAAAAGGTTTATCTTTTCCTTTAATTCTTCATATTTCCGTTCATAAAATATTATGTGCTGGCTGGAGAGATCCATGTGCACGCTTGGGATTTTTATTACCATATTTTCAAAATTTTACTTTTACCTTTTTATCTTTCTACCATTATCCATTCATTATTTCTCTTTATTTGATTTTTCTCACCACACAAAATTTCAGGAAAATCCAAATAAAAACCAAAATGCTAAGAAAATTCAGAAATAAATATATTAAAATTGCAAATGTATATTTCCTCTTTATTATAATTTCTGGGATGTTACAGGCCCCCACCCAGCCTCACTAGTCATCTCCTCCTCTCCTTCCCACTCTCCCTCCTCTCTGCCCCAACCCACGCAGAAGCCAGCCATGCGAGCTCACGCAGAGAACAGGCGCCACGAGGCTGCAGCTACCCAGTGTTGTTCTCTCTGCCGATGCCCATTCCGAAGCCACCTACTGCCTTCATGAAGGACCATGTGGAGGTCTATCCAGATTTCTAATGAGTATTTGACTAAATTTGAGCTTGGGTTGCTCTTGTTTGAGTTTGATTTGAAATGGATTTTCAATTGGAAGCAATTTGAGGTCTTCTCTATTTTCCCGGTGCTACCGATCAGAACGAATAAAAATGAATTATAATGAGTGGACTTTGATTGATTTATTGCACATCTTTGTGGGCATTGCTATGTGAGGAGTTTCCTTGCTTTTGATGGTTCTAGGTCGACGATGCTAGATCATGGTGAGGCGAAGGATGACCGGGACTAGGCGAGGAGCGTCGGAGGTCCAGACGGTCGGTGATCGCCGGAAGATGATCGGAGATGGAGTCGTGGCAAGCCGTGAAGACAAGGGACGATTGAGATGCTAGCTAGACGCTGCATGGATCAATAAGGGCCATTGGATGTTGGTCTAGTTGATAGGTTAGCGGGTCTAGTTAGTGTGCTTTGAGAACCATGCAAGAAAATCCATTATGTGTTGTGGGTTTCGGGTGAACCCTTGCATGGCTAGTTGAGTGGGTTAATCCTAGCCCTTGATGGATGCTCTAGGGTTTAGAGGCTTATCCAAGGGTGGTAGGTGGCCCAAGAGTTGTATAAATAGGGGTGGAGGGGTAGCCTTCCCCGCTTGAAGTTTTTGAGGTTTTTGATGCTCCTTTGAGCTTTGCCAACATGAATGTGAGGCTTTGTAACCTCTCCTTCCAGAAAAAATAAAAAATTTCTTTACATTATTGTGAATTTAAATTGCGCATTTACATTATGTCTTTACTTTACGCAATTTAAATGCAGCATTTACTTTCCCGCATTTACATTCTCGCAATTTACTTTCTCGCAATTTGGATTTGCCTCCCCTACTTCTAAATGCTATTCTTCTAGGATGTCTTGAGGGTGTTCATATGGTTTTACATCTTTCTTGCACCCTAGGATAGACTAGAGATCAAATTTTTATCGAATTGCAAATCTGTCCAGAAATTGTTCTTCGCGCAGCAGTCAGTCTTTGATTTTTATAAAAATATAGAAAAATCTTTTTTAAGTGATTCTTGTTGTAGACGGTGCGAGACTCATATATTCATCTCTGGAACAATTTGTGAGTCTACTGCTTGCACTGTTCAAGCGCTATGAAGTGAAAACCGAGCCTCAAACTTTCTGGTCGAAGTTCCTGACTGTCTGTAATGCTTGATTTTTCATGTTTATTTTACAAATATCTTTGAGGTGATTTTTGGTGTACTGTTTGATGACTCAACTTCTCACAGGGATAAAAATTCCCAAAATGTTAGAGCAAAAGAAACTCACCAACCACCTACTCCAAGTGAGGACAATTCCTGAAAAAATCTGCTTTTACTTTTCTGGAAAGAGACTTTGGTGTTTTAGCTTTATCTCTTTTAGAAAAGTACTCCTTGAATTGATTCCTCTTTGTTTGGACACTTGAAAACCATGATTGTGATTAAAAAAATCCCTCACATGATTCATGGTTCTCATCCATGCAAGCTAGGGGTACACATAGTTGTTTAATTGTTCGGGTTTTGGAGGGTGTGCGAATCTGAGCAACACTAGTTTAAAGGAAAATCTTTGGGTGTTTCAGATTTTTATTGCGAGATTGTTTGGAGTACTTTGAGTGGGGAAATTTTATTTGGGATCATTCACCCCCCCTCTGATCGCCATTTCGATCCTTCACTTCACTCCGCCATAAAGTACCGCTGGAGCCTCCCACTTCGCCTTGCTCGCTGCGTTTCTGTTTCCCTCTGCTGCAAGCTCGCCAGAGCTGAAACCAGGCAGCGAGCCGAGCTTCCACGAGGAAGAACCTTGGTTGAGTTCGCTTACCTCCTTCCACTCTCACATACTTGCCATACGATCTCCTGAGCTTGCCATGTATGCTGCATGCAGCTCCCGCCGACCGAGACTTGCCGCTGCCTGCAGGAACTGAGCTCGCGTGTGAACGCCGAAGGCACGGGCGAGTACAAGGCCGACGAACATGCCCACGCGAAGTTGACCAACCAGTGAACTTCTCAGCTTGCTCCGCCTACCTCAAGTTGATGGTCAGCCTCTAATCGGTTCCCCTCTTCTTGCTGCAGTTCGGCCACTGAGTGCCGCAGCCTCGCCGTGAGCAAAGAGACGCCGACCAAGCAGCCGCTCGAGCTAGCCGTGCACCATTCACCTCGATCGAGCCTACGTTGCTCCTTACTCCCCTCTAGAAGCCCTCGTCCACTCCAATAGCTGTCCCCGAGAGAGCTCAGCCGGGTCTTGAGCCAGCGCTGCAAAACTCCATTGCCAACCGAGTGAAGCTCTAGGGTAAGTAACATAAACCAAAATAATTTTGCATGTAGCCTTGTCACAAGAAGTCATGCAGCCACAACCGGGAGGTCTGATGTTCAACTCCCAAAAATTGCATTTTATTTTTCCCCTTTTGCCTTATTTGATTCATCTCCTCATAACTTTTGCGAGGAGTGTCCAAATGAAACAAACTCAGTTTCTAAATTTAAAGTAGGAAATAAGGATTCACAATATGCAATAAAAATTCATATATTTATTGCAGTTTAATCATTTAAATCGAGTTTAATCAAAAGTTCCTTTTGGTATTATAAAGCAACTATGTAATCCATGACTCCAAAAATCATGAAATTAATCTCACATGTTCCTGCAGCCATGGATGTCCCATTTCTACAAAAATATTTAGATTTGAATGCAAATTGAAACAAAAAGAGAATGTGGCAAGCCTCTCTTGCATGCAAAATCAAATGGTTAAAATATGAACCGAATGAATTCAAATTTGGGTAAAAGTTTAGATACACTCCTGGGGTCACAAGGATCCGAAATATACAAAAACATTTAAGTTTTACCGTAGTAAGAGTCAAATACTCATTAATCAGATTTACAATACTTGAATGGTTGAAATGGTCATAACTATAGCAATTGAACTTCAAATTCGACGAAACCAAATCCTATAACCTTATAAAGTGATGCCCTTGCTGGCTATGCTAAAATAATCCCTGTTTGAGCAACTTCGAGTTAAGTTCATACAAGGCCTTAGTAATAACCTGTGTGAAAAACATCTTGAATAAATGCCCTTCTAATTCTTGAGAAATTAATAGAATATCTGACAAGGTTTTGTCGCAAACTTAAAAAGAAAACTAAACCGCAATCGCGTAAACTTTATGATCACTTAAGCCTTTTTGGCAACCCGTAAAATATCATGTTTAAAGGAAAAATTATGGAGAAATAGCCAACAAACACCCTTTGATATAAGTTCTACCAGAATCTGGAAAAAATCTTAGTTAAAACATGCTTTGCATCTGAATCCTGCCAAAGCAAATACCCTAAACAATCACTAGTTGTGCAGATTCTAAAACACTTAAGCCTTTTCGGCGGTTCTAAAACAACTCGACTAAACACAAATTTTGAGAAGAATAGTCCAGAAACACACTTTAGTATATGGACAACCAAAATATAGAAAATATTTTATTTACAACTTGCTTAGCATATAAATTCTATTAACAAAAATACCCTAAACGATAAGGTAGCCGGAGCCACGTTGTATGAATAGTTGAGATTAAAAGCCTATAACCAAAGAACCTGTAACGCAAGAATCATCATATAACCATGTAGTAGCAGCCAATAACTTAGAATTTCATACCCAACTTGTAGAGGTTGCTTTTATACAAAGACACTTAAGGCTAAGCACTATTCATGCATAACACTTTAACTAATGACTTGCTTCTATTAAACCAAATAATGTTTGCATCTTGAATTCAAAATTATAGATACCAAAATACGTAAATTGAGCCTCTTGAATTCATAAACAACCATATGTATGTGCTCGGCTATAGCTTCTTGAAATCGACAAAAGAAAGTAACACATTCATGCAAAGGGCCTCACATAAGCTAAGTGCTAATGAAATCGTCATACAAGAGATAATTCAAGTACTCAAAATCACCTTGTTCTTCTTGGTAAGTTTTAATTTGGTATTTGCATCTGATTTCTTTTTGCCCTATTTGATACGTTGTTATTTGCTTTTTTTTGCCGATCTTGTTGTTTAAACGCGTAGACGACGACGTCTCGGAGTCAGTTGATAACGACCCCAGCGAAGAGCAACCAGGCAAGCACCCTCCTTTGACCATTTTGATCCCATATTTACAAAGTTATGTTTTTTTCTCAAACTATATGCATGCGTGTATGTTTTAAACTTGCTATGTTGTGGGTGTTGGTAGCTAATTCCAATTGTACGCATCCCCTTTACCTTGTCATTCGATTACCTACCATTGTAACCTAGTTATTGTGTAGGCATTACTTAGTGTCACTTGGGTAATAATTGCGAAATACATTACGCACTTGCTTAGACATGCTCACTAGAACAACTTTTAAATGATGGGACACATTTCAAACTAGCTTGAGCAACTTTGTTTAAATGTACGGAACCGAATGTCGACTTTTGTAGTCGGCAATAAATTTATGTGGTAGGCGCTAGATCTCAAACTCGAAGGTCACACAAGACAAGGGGTTTAGACAGGTTCAGGCTCTCGCGGAGGAGATAATACCCTAGTCCTGTGTGCTGGAATTATGCGGATCTCTTGGATCTAAGATTGCTCAAAGCACAATATGCTCTGGGCAATATGAGGTGTGCTATGCTCTATGGCTTGATCGCTCTATGCTTGGATGATCCGATCCCTATGTTGTTGCCCGCCCTCTCCCTTATATAGCGGGGGTGGGGCGGCTTACAGAGTCCTGATCGGTTTGGAGATTCCGATCGGTTACAAGATTCTAGTCGTTAATAGGATAGAGTTTACATCTTTATCTACCCTATTAACGACTCGAATTACAACCGTATCTATCATATCTAAATATAAGTTCAACTTCCTTTAGGATATGTCCCCTTGCGCATGCAGCAAGGGCCCGACGCTGGAGTATCTTCCGGCCTCCCTCTTGGGCTTGTCATGAGAGTACCCGGGTTCTTATATTCCATAGTAGCCCCCGAGTCCTTTGCGATCGAGTTGCCTCCTTCCTGGTTGCAGCCCAACTGAGTCATGCTTCACGCCGAGTGCTTCGAGCTTGATGCACTTCCGACTAGTTTTCCTTTACGTTGTTGTGCCTGTTGTAGGCAAAGAGATCGTGAAGGACTCAATAGAGTTCCACGCGTTAAACTTTCCGAATGGTTCCTAGCCCCATTATTGGAATTATGGCGGTCGGCTCATCTTGGGACATACAGTATCCCAAACGATATGCGTAAGTCAAAACGTTTTCCGCTCAAGGCAAAATTCACGCGCTCCTTTAAATTCATTCGTCCGGTTGCTGATGTCGCCGTTGAAGCGCTGGCTCACACACGTCGTATCTAAATTTAGTAGCCCCAAATCATGTATATGCGTAACTTAGGCAATGTAAAACAATTCACTCGGATGTGATGTCCGATCGTGTATATATAATTTTAGAGTTTTTTACTCTTTTTCCTTATTGATTTTGAATTCATCCGAGTGGTTTGACTCTTTTTGTTTAAGCACTCTGCCCGACTAGTCTAGCCCCCGAGCATTGGGAGTCGGCTCATGGCTCTTTATCCTAGGCACGTGTTTTGGGTGACTAAAGTTCGCCGTTCATGGGGTCAGAGCTTCACAACTTGGAGTTATCGCACTCGGATTCACTTGCAATCGTTAAGCAAAAGAAGAAAAATACAACTCAGAAAAAGATGTGCGCATGCGCACACTATTAGGTGTAGCCCCCGACTTACTGCTTAGTTGTGGGTCAACTAAGTAGCAAGTCAGGAAAGTCAACAATTTTATTTATAATGACATAATTGAGTAAAAAGCGACTTAGCTGCTTTATGCTCCATATGTTGTCGACGATCGTGCCATCTTTGCTCGGGCGCAGCGAAGGCTTGTAGATGTTGTATCGCGGCGCCGGCGCAGCGTGGGCCGTGGCCGTCTTGAAGGTGGCGCTCGGCGCAGCGTGGGCCGTGGCGTCGCCGAAGGTGGCGCTTCGGCGCAGCGTAGGCTCGTGGCCATGCCGAAGGTGGCGCTCGGGCGCAGACGTGGCTTGTGGCCGTCGGCGAAGGTGGCGCTCGGTCGCAGCGTAGGCCCGTGGTCGCGCCGAAGGTGGCGCTTCGGCGCAGCGTGGGCTTGTGGCCGTCCGGAAGGTGGCGCTGGGCGCAGCGTGGCTCGTGGCCGTCGCCGGCGGTGGCGCCGGGCGCAGCGTGGCTCGTGGCGTCCGAAGCCACGTGGGAGCGCGAGTGCGCTTCTCCTACCGGCTTTTCCTGATTTTGCTGAGTTGCGGCCGCCGTCACCATGGCCTTGATCTGGGCCACGATCGGGGTGGCCGGGCTATCCGATGCAATCATCGGGTCCAGTTTGTCGAGAAGCGTCTTGGAGGCGACGATGTTCTGCATTGGCGTGTGGAACAGGGCTTGATCTCCCAACCTGGATTGCAGGATGTCCTCGCGGACATTGCGACCGCGAGATCGAAGCGATCACTCCTGCACCTCCTTACCCTTACGAAGACGATCTTCCCCCGCAGCTTCTTGTTCTTCTTGTTGGCGTTGGAGATCGGTCTTCTGCTCTTCTATCGCGAAGATGCCACGAAGATCGCAGCAATTCCTCGCGACGTCGACTGGTTTGCCGGCCAGTCAAAGTGACATACTGAAATGAGTCGGCTGATCTTTACCGTTGGATCCGGTTCAAGTCTAGGCGGACAAGTTCTTCAGCAGATTCTGCGACAAAGTCCGCACTCGGCGGAAAGCCCGCCGATATGAAGGTGGTGGTGATTCCGCCATCGCGCCATCGAGTGCAGAGGAAAGATTATAGCGCCCCCTACTCGGGCGCGCCAACCGCCGACTTTGTAGTCGGCAATAAATTTATGGGGTAGGCGCTAGATCTCAAACTCAAGGTCACACAAGACAGGGATTTTAGATGAGTTCAGGCCCTCGGAATGGAGGTAATACCCTAATCTCGTGTCGGAATTATGCGGATCTCTTGGATCCGAGTTGCTCAAAGCGCAATATGCTCTGGGCGATATGAGGTGTGCTATGCTCTATGGCTTGATCGCTCTATGCTTGGATGATCCGATCCCTATGTTGTTGCCCGTCCTCTCCCTTATATAGCGGGGGTGGGGCGGCTTACAGAGTCCTGATCGGTTTGGAGATTCCGATCGGTTACAAGATTCTAGTCGTTAATAGGATAGAGTTTACATCTTTATCTACCCTATTAACGACTCGGATTACAGCCGTATCTATCATATCTAAATATAAGTTCAACTTCCTTTAGGATATGTCCCCTTGCGCACGGCAGCGGGGCCTGACGCGGGGAGTATCTTCTGGGCCTCCCTCTTTGGCTTGTCATGAGGGTACCCGGGTTCTTATATTCCACACCGAGGTATGGTTTCCATATAATTTGGTAAAAATCCAACTCAAAATTTATGGTTTAGACGCGGACGAGTTGTTACTTAAACTTGGGCGTGAAAAGGACCTCACGCGTAGATAGGGGGAGAATCTTGCTTGGGTCAATTAAGGACCGAACTTGATGCTATCACCTAAGTGTTTTGGTGGGACCACATGTGCTAGTATGGGATAGCCTAAACTCATTAGATTAGTTGAAGTTTAACCTTGTATTTTGGTAGGCCGAAGTAGTAATGGCACACCCGTAACGGTGTTGCTCATAGGTGCTCCCTTCAACGAGGTGTTGGGGCTCAAGCATTGCAATACAACGGTGTATTCCTTGCCATGGGGAGAGTTCCCGATGGGGCACCATCGTGGTTTGGATCTTCGAACCATGGCAAGATTTTAACATCACTGTCGTTGATGCAAGGCTAAGCTTTAGCTAAATGAACGGTTTCATCATGGTCTAGCAAATCGAGTACGATGAGTATCGCGAGACATGTTTGACATGAATGGTACAATGTGTCATGTGGGTAAAGTTTACACTCTCTGTAGAGATTAAAATGTAACTAATTAGCCGTGCTCGCGGTCATGAGCAACTACAGAGAATACTGTCAAGTATAGTCTTGCTTTTGCAAAAACTTTTGGAAATGGTTTTGGAATGGGTCAGTGAACTTGGGAGCCAATCGTGGCTGTTTTTACTTGTTATTCGCAGCCAAGGAGGTCTGTGAAATGTCACATATGAACTCTACTTACTGATATTTAACTTCTTATTAAATGGTCTTTACAATCTCATTACTGTTTTATGAATCATTTACTTGCAAACAAAATCTGCCTTATGCTTAAAATGAGACTAGTGTAGAAGCTTGTCATCCTTGTTCTGGCTATGCATTTACATTATTTACATACACTAAAGTCTTGCGAGTACATATGTGTACTCATGGTTGCTTAATCCAAATAATATAGACGATGACTTGGAAGAATGCCCCGGCGATGCATATGTTACTCTGGGGACCGACAATCATGTTGACAGTTGAGCTTGGGCTTTTTCCCAAGTCGGTTGCCTATGGATAGGGATGGGCATACCGCTGTTCTACTTTTGGTATTTTTATTTTCACTGCGATTAACTTTTGGACTTGTAATATTTGGATGTTCGGCAACTAATTGTAATATTAAGTAGTTGTAATAGTTTCTAGTTTATGTTTATGCTATGCCAACTGCTTAGTCTTGTGTGTATGTGTTGCGATACATCTCAAATGCGGGATGTGGGTGCTAGGTGTTGATCTTGAGGACTAGCACTAGACACATATCTCGGTACTAGGAATTGTTTTCAACCATCTAATGCATAAACTCGAGCGGTCGTCGTTCTTTAGCTATTGCTCGTGCTCCCCTTTGTGAGTGTGGGCGATACCAAGGTTCTGAGATGGACGGCGAGTGCTATGCTTGGATGAGTTGGTTTCAATCCCGGTATGGTTGTTCGGAATAGAATCGAAACTCTCTTGGTTGTGTAAGTGTGTACGGTGCAACTTGGTGGCTCATAGTTTCCTGAGTGAGGCCCATCTGGTTAATACTCCATGCACAGGACTTTTGGGTGACAGTGATTATATACTTAAGTGGAGTATGGGTGTCACCTCTGAGTCCAACGCACAAGCGAGGATCGATTCGTATTTCTGGGTGCCCACAAGAGGTGGTATCAGAGCCCATACGACTGTAGGGAAAAAGCCATTTTTTCTACATCCTTTGATCAATTTGAATGGCATGAGAAGTAGAACAAGATTGTATGAAGCCATTTTTCCAAAAATCCAAGTTTTGATGTATAAGATGAGCACAAATTACTAAGAATGGGCTCTGATAAGATGAACAAGATTGTATGAAGCCATTTTTCCCTACAGTCGAATGGGCTCTGATACCACCTTTTGTGGGTACCCAGAAATACGAATCGATCCTCGCTCATGTATTGTACTCAGAGGTGACACCCATACTCCACTTAGTGTATGATCACTGTCACCCAAAAGTCCAGTGCACAGAGTATTAACCAGATGGCCCTCACTCAGGAAACTATGAGCTACCTAGTTGCACCGTACACACTTACGCAACTAAGAGAGTTTCGATTCCATTTCGAACAACCATACCGTGATTGAAACCAACTCATCCAATCATAGCACTCGCCGTCCGTCTCAAAACCTTGGTATCGCCCACACTCACTAAGGGGAGCACGAGCAATAGCCAAAGAACGACGACCGCTCGAGTTTATGCATTAGATGGTAGAAAACAATTCCAAGTACCCGGATACGTGTCTAGTGCTAGTTCCCAAGATCAACGCCTAGCACCCACATATCCCACATTTGAGATGTATCGCAACATATACACACAAGACTAAGCAGTTGGAATAGCATAAACATAAACTAGAAACTATTACAACTACTTAATATTACAAGTAGTGGCCGAGCGGCCAAACATTACAAGTCCAAAAGTGAATCGCAGCGGAAATAAAACATATACCAAAAGTGGGACAGCGCTATGCCCATCCCTACCCATAGACAACCGACTTGGGAAAAAGCCCAAGCTCAACTGTCAACTATCGTCGAGGCATTCTTCCAAGTAATCGTCTATATTATTTAGATTAAGCAATTGTGAGTACACATATGTACTCGTAAGACTTTAGTGTATGGAAATAATGTAAATGCATAGCATGAACAAGAATGAAAAGCTTCTACACTAGTCTCATTTTCAGCATAAGGCTGATTTTGTTTGCAAGTAAATGATTCATAAAACAGTAACGAGATTGTAAAGAGCATTGAATAAGAAGTTTAATATCAGTAAGTAGAGTTCACATGTGACATTTCACAGCCCTCCTTGGCTGTGAATAACAAGTAAAAACAGCCACCATTGGCTCCCAAGTTCACCGACCCATTCCAAAACCATTTCCAAAAGTTTTTGCAAAAGAAAGACTATACTTGACAGTTTCTCCCAAGTTGCTCATGATCGCGAGCACGGCTAATTAATTAGATTTTAATCTCTGTAGAGATTTTACACTTTACCCACATGACACATTCTAGCAATCATGTCAACCATGCCTCGCGATACTCATCTTGCCCGATTTGCTAGACTGTGACGAAACCATTCATTTAGCTAAAGCTTAGCCTTGCAGCAGCGACAGTGATGTTAAACCCTTGCCATGGTCCGAAGATCCGAACCACGATGGTGCCCCACCAGGAACTCTCCCCGTGGCAAGACATACACCGTTGTATTGGAATTCTTGGGCCCCAACACCTCGGTGAAGGGAGCACCTACGAGCAACACCGTTACGGGTGTGTCCTTACTACTTCGGCCTACCAAAATGTAAGGTTAAACTTCAACTAATCTAATGAGTTTAGGCTATCCCATACTAGCACATGTGGTTGCACCAAGTCACTAAAGTGATAGCATCAAATTCGGTCCTTAATTGACCCGGACGAGAATCTTCCCCTATCTACGCGTGAGGTCCTTTTCACGCCCAAGTTTTCTTGTTAAGCTTGCGACTGCACCTTGTAGGATATCCTAACTATTTTTCAGGCATTAGTTGGGGATATCCCTAAGAGTGTTTTAAAGTTGATTCTGCGATATTTCGCATTTATTCAAGATGTTTTTCACACAGGTGATTACTAAGGACTTATATGAAGTTAACTCAAAGTTGCTCAAACAGGGATTATTTTAGCATAGCCAGAAAGGGCATAATATTTTAAGGTCATAGGATTTAGTTTTGTCAAATTTGAGGTTCGTTTGCGGAAGTTATGACCATTTGAACCATTTAAGTATTAGAAATCCGGCTAATGAGTATTTGACTCTTACTATGGTAAAATTTAAATGTTTTTGTATATTTATTATCCTTGTGACCCCAGGAGTGTATCTAAGCTGGTTTTACCCAAATTTGAATTCATTTGGTTCATATTTTAACCATTTGATTTTGCATGCAAGAGAGGCTTCCCACATTCTCTTTTTGATTCAATTTGGATTCAAATCTAAATGTTTTTTGTAGAAATGGGACATCCATGGCTGCAGGAACATGTGAGATTAATTTCATGATTTTTGGAGTCATGGATTACATAGTTGCTTCATAATACCAAAAAGGAACTTTTGATTAAACTCGATTTAAATGATTAAACTGCAATCAACGTTTGAATTTTTATTGCATTTTCTAAATCCCTATTGCCTAATTCAAATTTAGAAACTGAGTTGGCTTCATTTGGACATTCTTAGCGAAAGTTATGAGGAGATGAATCAAATGAGGCAAAAGGGAAAAATAAAATACAATTTATGCGATTTGAACCCAGACCTCTTTGTTGCGGCCGCATGTCTCTACCACTGGGCTTCATGTCTTCTTGCGACAAGGCTACATGCAAAAGAATTTTGGTTTACGTTACTTACCCTAGAGCTTCACTCGGTTGGCAATGGAGTTTTGCGGTGCTGGCTCAAGACCCAGCTGAGCTCTATCGGGGACGGCTATTGTGTTGGAACAGTCAGAAATTTTTTTTTAGCCTACGCAACTGCGTCAGGCTTTTCTGTTTTTTCATTGCTATATATAGATGAGTGCTTAACTGACTAACTAGCAAACTAAATCTGCTAACAAACTCAATCCAAACTTATAGAGTTTGAATCTTTTAAAACTAAAACTAAATCTAATCAATGCATGTCAAGATTATTTCTAATATTTCCCCCCTAATCTTGACACACCGACAATTACTCATTGAGGCAATCGGTCTCGAATACGATTTGCTCAACTGTTACTCGACATAGGATGAAGAACACATCTCCTTAACATCCCAGACTCATCTTCGACGGACTTGACTCTGGCGGATGACTATGGACGGCGAATGCATCTTGTAACATCCCAAAATTTGGCTTAATAAGGTTTTATTGCTTAAATGTGCATTTATGATTTTCTGGAATTTATTTGGATTTTTCTGGATTTATTTGAATTAAATTCAAAACAGGTTTATTGCCTTTTATTCAAATCTATTTAAATCTATGCAAGGTTAAAATAAAGTTTTGCCAAAAATATTTTATTTGAGTCCAGAATGTCTCAAAGTATTTTTGAGATTTTTCTTGGATTTTTCCTAATAGTTTTATCGTTTAAAATAAATAAAATGAATTTCTGAAATTATTTTAAATGGAAAATCCTTTTGAAAATAAGTAAACAGTGTTGGGCCGAAGCCCAACAACATCTTATTAAAGCCCGCGTCGGTGCGACCCAATCCGGCCGCGCGGCGCAATGAGGCAAAACCCTAGATCTTGGCCGTTCGCGTGCGATCCAACGGTCCAGGAAGGCCACGTGTGCGACCACGTCTTGGCCGTCGGATCGGGACACGCGTCTCGCGCGTCGGTTGTCGTCTTCGTTCGGGACTCGGATTCGCCCGCCGTAACGACGTCGGACTTCTTTCGCCGTGTAGAGCTCGGACGCCGAGGCTTTAAAAGGAGGGGGTAGCACCCCGAGGTTCGCAGTCGAGCGCCGCGTCTTTTGATCGAAGGGATTTCGCGAGAGTCATCGTAAAACGCGCAGAGGAGCTCGCCGGAGTTGGAAGCGCGGAACGCCTCGGTTTCGTTCGGTTTCGTCGCCGCCGTTGGGCCTTCGCCGCAGCTGGTGCCATCTTCGAGTTCGCCGGACTGACTCGCGTTGAACCCGCAGAGTCTCGTTGCCAGAATCTCGCCGGAACGCCATCACCTCGGTTTTCTTCTTCGTTGCCGGTAAGAACTCGCCGTCACACGGCCATTGCCGATCGAGCTTCGGGACCGTCGGATCCGAGCGGGCAGCCGATCGTTGCCACGTCGCGCGTGAACGCCGACCGCCGTCGGTTTTCTTGGATCGATCGAGCGCGTAGGTGTCCAACCAGGTCGTGCCGCGTGTCGGGTTCGGCGGAGGCGCCACGGACCGAGTTCACGGTGGGCGCTCCGAGCCGTGGACTCGATCTATGGACCGGGCGTGTGTCGCGCTCGATTGGCTCGATCCGGTAGCGACGTCATCTTTGGCGTCATGTTTGCGTCATAAATGTATTTTCAATTGGAAAATAATTCGATTGGAAATTCTGTGATGATGACGTCATCATGAGGTCACGCTGACATCATAAATCGGTTTTTCAGCATAAAAACAAATCAGTTAATTCTGATTTTCTGATTTTTGCAATTTCAGTATTTATTTCAAACTTCAAAAGGCTATATATTTTGCATCGTAACTCGGATTTGAGTGATTCAAATTTCTAAAAATTTGTAAAATTGAGATATATTTAATGCTGAATTTTATTTGATTTTTGGAGTTAAATTTCTCTCTGTTTTGGTATTTATTTGCTTTTCTTCTTCGGTACGCGTAGACGTTGAATTGTGCGACGCTTCGGAGGGAGATTCAACAACTCAAGAGCAAGTTCCAAAACCAGATCAGGACCTATTCCAAGGCAAGTTGTGCTTTGATCATGTTGAACCCATGTTTATAAGATTGCTATATTTGTTTTACCCTATTGCATATATTTCAAGTATACAATTGTTTCAAATTAGATTGGGCTTAGCTAATATACCAGATTGATCTATACCCTACCTTGTCATTGTATGCCATGATCCATTGTCACCCTAGATTGGTTAAATATAGTTGGTTAATAATTATAATCAACATTGGAGGATTAGTCCGTATTAGTTGCTTAGCCATGCCACGTCGTCACATGTGTCAGAATCATTGATAATTAATCTTGATTAATGGAATATGGGATAATATTATGAACTTGTGTGTCATGTGGGATCACACGATGAGATTGAGTTGTTGTGGCGAGTCATGTCACGCAACGATGTTGAATTGTTGATGGCACGTGGTGCTTGGTAATCAAGCGGGTGATAATAACTTAGATTGGGGCAAGTGACAAGGCGAGTATGCCAAGGTGGGCCCGATGGGCAGAGGGTATGTGGATGTCTTGCCTTGATCACACTAAGGACTTAACCTTGCAAGCCTTTGACCTGAGTCAATCATGCAACCAAATGTCTGGTATGGGCCAGCCTAGCTGAGTAATTTGCAATGTCTTAATTTTGGTACTATCGTGGTCGGTGTGAGTTCCCGAGTTATGGTGTAATTCACATGGCGCAAGAGGGGGGTCCTGGATGTGGTAACCAGTCCCACCAGTGTTGAAACCTTAGCGAGTAGTATCGGGTTAAGCTAGAGCATTGTAAAGGCTTTGTTATAATCACTCGCCTTGGTGGTATTTGGTTGTATTGCGTGGGTAAAGTGCATAACCTCTGCAGAGTGTGAAACTATTCGATAGCCGTGCTCGCGTATTGAGCAATGCTCGGAATTACTGATTAAGGGTTAGTTTAATTAACTGGACAACTGGTTGGGATGGCGGAATGCCATATGGAAGATGGAATTTGACTTAGGATTGGAAACTTGGTTTACTTGAGAAATACTGAATTTATTTACTATTGTTATTTGTTTTACAGTCTTTACAATCTATTTATTATATTGTTCATAAATGCTGCTTATTGCAAAATAGCCATGATAGCCTATCCATTGGAATAAGCCTTACATATAGATACATAGAATTGCATTCTGTGCACAACTTGTTGAGTGCTTAAGTACTCACCCTTGCCAAACAACAATAATCAACAGTTGAAGAATCTACACCTGTGTTGGAAGAGGACGCAAGTCATTAGGGTCCGAGCCTTGTCGGTTGCCTGTGGTGAACTGATGAGCTATCTACGTTTTCTACTTTCCGCTGCATAATTATTAGTTTATATTTTTAGTCTTGTCCTGCGTGGCTTAATAATGTAAGTTGGTCATATGATCATACATTTAGGTATATCAATGAATGAACTATTATTCTATTATCGTT
Source organism: Otatea glauca (assembly GCA_036346275.1). Lineage (NCBI taxonomy): Eukaryota > Viridiplantae > Streptophyta > Magnoliopsida > Poales > Poaceae > Otatea > Otatea glauca. Next base: position 42,551,716 of record CM070721.1, on the reverse strand, counting down.
GAGTATGATGTGATATGTACCAATGTTGAGCTGTGTGCACTAGCGTTGATCCTGGAACTAGTGCGGTAAACACAGTGGGTTCGAATCAGTGGATTCGGGTCCTTACACATCTCCTCAACGTCTCGGACACATCTCCCACGAGCTCAACTTAGGATGGAGAACACATCTCCTAAATGTCTCGAACTCAACTCAAGATGAACTAGACTCAACTTGTTAGGTAGACTTGTCAGGGCGTAGAACCCCTCGGTGCCGACGGTCAGCAGATGCATAACCCTTGTCGATAGATTTCTCGTATGCCGCCATCTCCTCAATCTGTTTAATCCACACAAAGATAGTAGGATCACTCGCTAGATAAAGACATACTCCTTCCTTCCCTTGACAACCTTTCTGACACACCAAAAAGCAAAGCTCCTCTGTTGCCGCACGTCTGGCCGACGTTAATTACTTGCATGCAGTCACAACAGGGTGCATGACTGGCTCGCTATTGGTCATGGACGATGAGCTTGGCCTTGGCATCTCCCTCCTGGATCTGGTACATGTCGCCGATCCCCATGTGCGCCATGACGAACCACACCGTGGTGATGAGCTCACCGCCGTGGCTGAGTTGCCGCACGTGTGTGCTCCCCCGGCACTTGCCCGCCGCGTACGGGAGCATCTCCCACCCGAGCCAGCTAGCCTCGTGCTTGTCAGCCGCCGCCCGTGCGTCACAACAGAGAGCCACTGCCTTCTTGGATCTGCTCCGCTGTTGCCCTGGAGGGGTGTCAAGCCGCGCGGCCTCCGCCGTCATTTGCGCCTGCACTTGGGTGCCTCGCCCCCGATGTGCTACGGCCTCCCCGCGCGATGATTGTCGAGTCGTCGCACCCGGCCGCTGTGCCCGTCCGTCGGTTGTCACAGCCCTGATGCGTCGCAGCACCCACGCGCTGGCCACTGCGCCGCCGCTCGTCCCACAGCACGCCGCTGGCGCCCACTGGTTGGCCCGCAACCGCACCTGTGCGCCCGCACCCGTCGTGCCCACTGGCATCGCTGCTGCTCGCGCGCCTGATGCTGGTCTCAAGCTCGCGCAGCCACTGCAGCTCCTCGACACTGCGTGGCTCAGCGACGATAGTCTGCCTAGAGGCGTAGCAGTGGTGGTCTTCCCCGAAGCAAGCACAACACCAAGATTAGAACCTTGCTCTCGTACCAATTGTTGGAACAGTCAGAATTTTTTTTATTACCCTACGCAACTGCACCAGACTTTTCTGTTTTTTTATTGCTATATATAGATGAATACATAACTGACTAACTAACTAACTAAATCTGCTAACAAACACAATCCAAACTTATAGAGTCTGAATCATCTAAAACTAAAACTAAATCTAACCAATGCATGTCAAGATTATTTCTAACATATTGGAGTGGACGAAGGCTTCTAGAGGGGAGGAAGGAGCAACGCATGCTCGACCGAGGTGGCGCCAGTGGCTGGTGCATGGCTAGCTCGAGCGGCTGCTTGGTCGGCGTCTCTTTGCTCACGGCGAGGCTGCGGCACTCAGTGGCCCAACTGCAGCAAGGAGAGGGGAACCGATTAGAGGCTAACCATCCACTTGAGGTAGGCGGAGCAAGTTGGGAAGTTCACTGGTTGGTCAACTTCGCGTGGGCACGTTCACTGGCCTTGTACCCGCCCGTGCCTCCGGCGTTCACGCGTGAGCTCGGTTCTGCGCAGCAGCGGCAAGTCTTGGTCGGCGGGGAGCTGCTTGCAGCTCTGAGGGCAAGCTCGGAGAGCGTATGGCAGCCATGTGAGGCGGAAGGAGGTAAGCAAGCACACCTGTTGAAACCTATTGCAAACCTCTCTACTCTCGGCACCTCAGATCGCTAACTAGTATTCACCCTCGGTTCGAGCGTGACACAGATTTGTTCAGAGCTAAGAGGAACACGAGAACAGCAAACAAGCGAAACAAAATATTGGTGCTGCAAAGCCGCCACACTTTTCGTGTTTTCTCCTTACTTTATTTATAGCAAAGCTTACAGATTTTACATTGTTAGACTCAAACTTTAAACAAATCTGAACTAACTCATTGTTAACCAATTCTACACGACACGTCTTATTGTATCTCTTAGGCAATCTTAACTAAACCAACAACTTAACCATAACGCCAAGCGCTACAACTCGGACTATGTTATGAATGAAACAAACATAAAACACAAGCGCAACTAGATATCATGACTCACACAACAAGTTCAGCTCAACGATTCACCTCCCTAAACTTGATGTGCAACTTTTACATCAACTACGCCCAGCTTCCGCCGTAGCTCAATTAACCTGATGCGACCAAGGGGCTTCGTCAATATGTCTGCCAACTGATCTTCTGTTCTCACATATGCAACTTCTACCTTCCTATCTTCAACACATTCCCGAATAAAATGATATCTAGTATCAATGTGTTTAGTTCTTTCGTGATGCACATTGGAGGATTAGTCCGTATTAGTTGCTTAGCCATGCCACGTCGTCACATGTGTCAGAATCATTGATAATTAATCTTGATTAATGGAATATGGAATAATATTATGAACTTGTGTGTCATGTGGGATCACACGATGAGATTGAGTTGTTGTGGCGAGTCATGTCACGCATAGCGATGTTGAATTGTTGATTGCACGTGGTGCTTGGTAATCAATCGGGTGATAATAACTTAGATTGGGGCAAGTGACAAGGCGAGTATGCCAAGGTGGGCCCGATGGGCGAGGGTATGTGGATGTCTTGCCTTGATCACACTAAGGACTTAACCTTGCAAGCCTTTGACTGAGTCAATCATGCAACCACATGTCCGTATGGGCCACCTAGTGAGTAATTTGCAATGTCTTAATTTTGGTACTATCGTGGTGGTGTGAGTTCCCGAGTTATGGTGTAATTCACATGGCGCAAGAGGGGGCCCGGATGTGGTAACCAGTCCACCAGTGTTGAAACCTTAGCGGGTAGTATCGGGTTAAGCGAGCATTGTAAAGGCTTTGTTATAATCACTCGCCTTGATGGTGTTTGGTTGTATCGCGTGGGTAAAGTGCATAACCTCTGCAGAGTGTGAAACTATTCGGATAGCCGTGCTTCATGGTATTGAGCAATGCTCGGGAATTACTGATTAAGGGTTAGTTTAATTAATCGACAATCTGGTTGGGATGGCGGAATGCCATATGGAAGATGGAATTTGACTTAGGATTGGAAACTTGGTTTACTTGAGAAATCTGAATTTATTTACTATTGTTATTTGTTTCTGATCTTTACAATCTATTTATTATATTGTTCACAAATGCTTGCTTATTGCAAAATAGCCATGATAGCCTATCCATTGGAATAAGCCTTACATATAGATACATAGAATTGCATTACATGCACAACTTGTTGAGTGCTTAAGTACTCACCCTTGCCAAACAACAATAATCAACAGTTGAAGAATCTACACTGTGTTGGAAGAGGACGCAAGTCATTAGGGTCCGAGCCTTGTCGGTTACTGTGGTGAACTGATGAGCTATCTCGTTTTCTACTTTCCATTGCATAATTATTAGTTTATATTTTCGGTCTTGCCTGCGTGGCTTAATAATGTAAGTTGGTCATATGATCATACATTTAGGTATATCAATGAATGAACTATTATTCTATTATCGTTGAGTATGATGTGATATGTACCAATGTTGAGTCAGTGCACTAGTGTTGATCCCGGAACTAGTGCGGTAAACACAGTGGGTTCGAATCAGTGGATTCGGGTCCTTACAGAGATGGTATCAGAGCATACTAACTGTAGGTCTTGGCCCTAGATAGTATGAAGGTGTCCTATGTGAGTCCAAAACTATTTTCTAAAGAAAAATTTAAATTTGACTAATAAAACACTCTTGACTCATCTCATTCTCTACTTCTCGCCTTTGCTGAATTTACCCGTTTTACTTGTCGTTTCGGGAGGAGAACTTATTCAAAGTTCTTGTGAAGCAGATGCCGATCGTTTCGACCTTCGAGGAGTCACCGCGGCGGCTCGCCATGGAGCCGTGGAGAGTTAAATCGACGCTTGAGGCTTCTATCGTCCGCTTTACCGTGGAGGCAGTTGGACCGTCAATGGTGTACACCGAGGATTTATTTGCAAGCTGATTATCTACACCCGGGAGAATGATGAAGCCAACAGACCAATCAACATCTCCGCTAGAAGATTCTCGTACGACGTTGCAATTCAGGAGGTTGCCCGACTTGCTCTTCGCCGTGTCTGCCGCGACTACGCTGACGAGCTTCACGACTCAGTGTTCCGACTTCACCCAGACGTTCAAGCGTGCCAAAGCCGACGGATCGGGGAGGACGAGTGTGCCACTGCAACGCACCTTGCAGAGTTCGCCCTTGCCCAGGAGGATCATATAAGAGATACTACTCAGGAGCTGGAGACTGTGTACGAGGCACACAGAGTGGTAGAGCAGGAGCTTGAGGTGACCCGTGCTTTAGCCATCGGGATGATCACTGAGCTGGGAGAGGCCCTAGAGGCGGTCGAGGAAGAGTTGGAGCGCGTGACCCGAGGAGCTCAGGAGCCAGCCGAGGAGGAGTTAGAGGAGGATCCTGAGGAGCGAGAGTGGGAGCCCGAGGAGGATCAGTCTTAGAGTTGTGTTGAGACTCGAGTGTGAGTCGCGTCTTTAAGTTAGTCTTTACCTCTCTAGTTGACGTTAAGATTTCGTGTTTAGTTTGCTTCTTTGTAATGCTGAGTGTGCAGTATGTGTTGCAAAACTTGTAGGCTTAAATAAGCAGTCATACCAAGAATAAATAAAGAATTATTTCAGTTGGGTATAACCTATCTCCCCGCTTTAGAAATTCTTACTTCTTATCTATGCTACATCTATCTTTCCTAACACAAGAGGCAATCATCAGATGGTGAATACTCGAGGGAACAACGGCGCTTCAGGAAGTGGACTGCGCCAGAACGACAACCCCAACGACGGAGGCAGCCCTCAACCACCGCCAGTGGACATGCAGAATCTGGGAGCATTTCTTGCCACAGACTCAACTAATGCAGACCATGATGCAGCAGATGCAACAGATGACCAACGCATCAGCAACCAACAACAACCCTGCAGCCCAGAACAACCATGGTGGACCTCGATCTCATTCCAAGCTGTCAGATTTTATGAGGACTCGACCACCAACTTTCTCAGGAAATGTGAACCCTTTGGAAGCCGATGACTGGCTTAGGACTATTGAGAAGAAGCTGCACATCACCTAGTGTGAGGGCAATGAGAAGGTGCTCTACGCCTCTCATCAACTTGAAGTAACCGCCGCAGAATGGTGGGAAAATTACTGTGCCGCTCATGGAGCCCCGCAAGAGATCACCTGGGAGGAGTTTACTAATGCTTTCCGTCAATACCATGTCCCGGAGGGAATGATGGATCTTAAGAAGGAAGAGTTCAGGGCTCTGAAACAAGGAGGCCAACCAGTGGCCGAATACCTGAATAAATTTACCCAGTTAGCGCGCTATTCCCCTGAAGACGTAGCGACAGATAAGGCTAGGCAGTCTCGTTTCATGAAGGGACTAAATTCAGGACTACAGGTGGGACTGATTACCCACAATTTTCCAGATTTTCAAGAGCTAGTCAATAAGGCTTTGATCCTAGAGGATAAGCGCAAAGAATTGGGTGAAAACCGTAAGCGCTTGATGACTAATTAGGGTGGACGTCCAAACCATCTACGTTTGAGAATGTCACCACAGCAATTTGCTAGATTCCAACCACCAGCCGTGAATAAGACATCAACCCCTGCACCTCGCCACCCAATCGATTCGGACACCAAAGACAGGCAACAATGCGCCAGAGAGAGTCGTGATCTGCAGTGAAAAGATGCTACACATGCAATGAGCCAGGGCACTTTTCCAATAGGTGTCCACAGAAGGGAGGCATCACGCCAGTTCGTTTCAACTTGGGAACAACACCTGCCAAAGCACCAGCCTCAGGAGGAAATCGTGCGCCAGGTCAAGCTGGAGCAACACCGCAATCAACAGTGCGTGGGAGGATCAACCACATCACCGCAGATGGAGCTCAGAAAGCTACAGACGTCGTACTGGGTAAGTTCCTGGTTAACTCGATTACACCACTGATTTTGTTTGATTACGAGCTTCGCATTCGTTTGTTTCTCAAAGTTTTGCAACCAAGAATGGATTTAAAGTGGTGAATCTTAAGTGTGTACTCTTAGTCCAAGCCCCAGGATCTGAGCTTAAATCTAGCCTTGGGTGTTTGGGAGCTAAGTTGCTTATGGATGGGATAGAGTTTCTAGCGAATCTTATCTTGATAGATGCGTAATCCCTAGACGTCATCCTTGGAATGGATTGGCTGTCTAAGCATAAGGCTGTTTTGGATTGTGGCCGAAGAATTGTAACATTGGAAGGCCCTAAAGGCAAAAAGGTAGAATTTCAAGCGACCACAGTTCGAGATGGGCAGTTAGTGGTCAACAGTGTGAAAGCCATCAGCATGGAAGATGTGCGATGAGTCGAGAATACCCGACGTATTTCCGGAAGATTTACGGGATCGCCGCGGCATCGCGATATCGAGTTTGTTATCGAGTTAGCACCGAGGACAAAGACCGATATCAAAAAGACCATATCGGATGCCTACCGACGAGTTAGTGGAAATGAAAAAGCAGATTGAGGAACTGCAAGAGAAAAGTTTCATTAGACCTAGTTCATCACCATGGGGAGCACCAGTTTTGTTTGTTCGTAAGAAGGATGGAAGTCTCAGAATGTGCATCGATTATCATGCACTTAATGAAGTAACGATCAAGAATAAGTATCCATTGCCCAGGATCGATGACTTATTTGACCAGTCAAGAGGAGCTGGAGTTTTCTCCAAGATAGACCTTCGTTCGGGATACCATCAGTTGAAGATCCGAGCGGAGGATGTGCCTAAAACTGCGTTTTCTACGCGATATGGACATTATGAGTTTACAGTCATGTCATTTGGATTGACTAATGCCCCTGCATATTTCATGAACATGATGAATAAGGTTTTCATGGAATATTTGGATAAGTTTGTTGTAGTCTTTATAGACGATATCTTGGTTTACTCGAAGACAGAGGAAGATCATGCAGAACATCTGAGGATGGTTTTGGAGAGGTCATGAGAACATCACCAGACGCTAAGTTTAGCAAGTGTGAATTTTGGAAGGAAAAAGTTGAATTTCTTGGTCATGTAATGACTACTAAAGGAGTTGCAGTCGACCCAAGCAAAGTGGACGCAGTGTTGCATTGGGAGCAACCAAAGTCTGTTACCCAGTTCCGTAGTTTTCTGGGAATGGCGGGATATTACCGTCGGTTCATAGAAGGATTCTCAACGGTTGCTAAACCCCTTACGCAGTTGTTGAAGAAAGAAAAGAAGTTTGCATGGACGCCAGAGTGCGAGAAAAGTTTCATGGAATTAAAGAAGCATTTAACAACAGCCTCGGTATTAGTGTTGCCAGACGTGCAGAATGGATTTGATATTTATTGCGATGCTTCAAAGCAAGGCTTGGGGTGCGTGTTAATGCAAGAAGGCAAAGTCGTTGCTTATGCGTCGAGACAGTTAAGACCGCATGAAGTGAATTATCCAACACATGATTTGGAGTTAGCTGCCGTAGTGCATGCCTTGAAGATATGGCGTCATTATCTCATAGGAAATAGATGTGAGATATATACAGACCATAAGAGCCTGAAATACATATTCACTCAAGCAGATCTGAATATGAGACAGCGAAGATGGCTAGAGCTAATTAAGGATTATAATGTGGGAATCCATTATCATCCCGGAAAAGCCAATGTAGTAGCAGATGCTCTGAGTCGGAAGAGCCATAGTGCCAATACGCTAACAATGGAGGATCAACCAGAACTATGCAAGGAATTTCAGAAGCTAAGGTTGAAAGTCGTTCCGCAAGGAATGGTAGCTGCACTGGAAGTGAAGCCAACATTGGAGGATCAGATTAGTGAAGGCCAGAAGGATGACGATAAAATTTCTAAGATTAAGGCTAAAAAGGAAGAAGGCCTAGCCGTAGATTTCACTCTAGACGAGCAAGAAACCATGTTCTTCAAAGGCCGAATTTGTGTGCCAGATAAAAAGGAACTGAAACAGTTGATTCTTGAGGAAGCTCACGATTCGAAGTACTCAATTCATCCAGGAAGTGCTAAGATGTACCAGGATTTGAAAGAGAGATTTTGGTGGCCTAATATGAAGCGTGAAGTAGCTGAACATGTTGCTTTATGTGACGTATGTCAGAGAGTAAAAGCCATGCATCGAGACCACCGGTGGTTTGTTGCGTACCGCTGAAAATTCGGAATGGAAGTGGGAGGAAATCGGAATGGATTTTATCACCGGTTTACCTAAGACTCAGAGAGGTTACGATTCCATTTGGGTCATTGTGGATCGCTTGACCAAAGTGGCTCATTTTATCCTAGTAAAGACCACTTACTCGGGAGATCGTTTAGCAGAGTTGTATATGTCAAGGATTGTATGCTTGCATGGAGTGCCCAAGAAGATTGTGTCGGACAGAGGTACCCAATTCACCTCAAGGTTTTGGAACAAGTTGCAAGCCATGGGAACTCGTCTCAATTTCAATCTGACATATCACCCAGATGGATGGTCGATGAAAGAGTAAATCGATTTTAGAGGATATGTTGAGAGCTTGTGCTTTAGCTTATACTACGTCGTGGGATAAGTGTTTGCCATATCTGAATTGAGCCACAATAATAGTTACCAAGCTAGCTTGCAAATGTCACCATTTGAGGCGTTGTATGGGCGTGCTGTCGTACTCGTTGAATTGGAGCAAGCAGAGAACATTTGGTTTTGGGCGGACATTCTCGAGGAAGCCGAAAGTCAAGTCGCAATGATCGAGAGAAAGGTTGAAGATAGCACAGTCAAGACAGAAAAGCTACGCAGATAACCGTCGTCGAGATTTGAGTTTTGAACCAGAAGATCACGTGTATCTCAGGGTTACCCCTCTTAAGGGCGTTAAAAGATTTCACGTTAAAGGGAAGCTTGCACCAAGATATATTGGTCCGTTCAAGATTCTGAGCCGTCGAGGAGAGGTAGCTTATCAGTTAGAGTTGCCTCAGTCCTTGGCAGGAGTGCATGATGTATTCCATGTGTCACAGCTTAAGAAGTGTCTCAGAGTGCTAACAGAGCAAACCCCGTTGGATGCAAAAGAGCTGCAAGAAGATTTGACTTACAAAGAGCAACCGGTCAGAATTTTGGATGTTATGGAACATAAGACCGAAACAAGTCTATTCGCTTTGCGAGTTGATTGGAGCAATCATTAGAAAGTGAAGCCACTTGGGAGCGAGAAGAAGATTTGAAGTCGAATTCCGAACCTATTCTCTAGTTAGCCCCAGATCTCGGTCGAGATTCATTAAGGGGGAGGTTTGTAACATCCCAAAATTTGGCTTAATTAAGTTTTATTGCTTAAATGTGCATTTATGATTTTCTGGAATTTATTTGGATTTTTCTGGATTTATTTGAATTAAATTCAAAACAGGTTTATTGCCTTTTATTCAAATCTATTTAAATCTGTGCAAAGTTAAAATAAAGTTTTGCCAAAAATATTTTATTTGAGTCCAGAATGTCTCAAAGTATTTTTGAGATTTTTCTTGGATTTTTCCTAATAGTTTTATCGTTTAAAATAAATAAAATGAATTTCTGAAATTATTTTAAATGGAAAATCCTTTTGAAAATAAGTGAACAGTGTTGGGCCGAAGCCCAACACTGTGCGCTGGAAGCCCGCGTCGGTGCGGCCCAATCCAGCCCGCGAAGCGCAGCGAGGCAAAACCCTAGATCTTGGCCGTTCGCGTGCGATCCAACGGTCCAGGGAAGGCCGCGTGTGCGACCACCTCTTGGCCGTCGGATCGGGACACGCGTCGCGCCGTCGGTTGTCGTCTTCGTTCGGGACTCGGATTCCGCCGCCGTAACGACGTCGGACTTCTTTCGCCGTGTAGAGCTCGGACGCCGAGGCTTTAAAAGGAGGGTAGCACCGAGGTTCGTGATCGGCGCGCGTCTTTTGATCGGAGGATTTCGCGAGTCGTCGTAAAGCGCAGCAGGAGCTCGCCGGAGTTAGGCGCAGAACGCCTCGGTTTAGTTCGGTTTAAATCGCGCCGTTGGGCCTTCGCGCCGGTGGTGCCATCTTGAGTTCGCGGATCGACCGCGTTGAACCCGCAGAGTCTCGCCGCGAAATCTCGCCGAACGCCATCACCTCGGTTTTCTTCTTCGTTGCGGTAAGAACTTCGCCGTCCACACGGCCATTGCCGGATCCAGAAGCTCGGGACCGTCGGATCCGAACGGAACGGCTGATGCGTTGCCACGTCGCGCGTGAACGCTGACCGCCCGATCGGTTTTCTTCGGATCAGATCGAGCCGCGCAGGTGTCCAACCAGGTCGTGCCGCGTGTCGGGTTCGGCGGAGGCGCCACGGACCGAGTTCACGGTGGGTCGCTCCGGCCGTGGACTCAGTCTATGGACCCGGACGCGTGTCGCGCTCTGATTGGCTCAGTCCAGCGCTGACGTCATGCTGACGTCATGTTTGCGTCATAAATGTATTTTCAATTGGAAAATAATTCGATTGGAAATTCTGTGATGATGACGTCATCATGAGGTCACGCTAACATCATAAATCGGTTTTTCAGCATAAAAACAAATCTGTTAATTCTGATTTTTGCAATTTCAGTATTTATTTCAAATTTCAAAAGGCTATATCTTTTGTATCGTAACTCGGATTTGAGTGATTCAAATTTCTAAAAATTTGTAAAATTGATATATATTTAATGCTGAATTTTATTTGATTTTTGGAGTTAAATTGCTCTCTGTTTTGGTATTTATTTGCTTTTCTTCTTCGGTACGCGTAGACGTTGAATTGTGCGACGCTTCGGAGGGAGATTCAACAACTCAAGAGCAAGTTCCAAAACCAGATCAGGACCTATTCCAAGGCAAGTTGTGCTTTGATCATGTTGAACCCATGTTTATAAGATTGCTATATTTGTTTTACCCTATTGCATATATTTCAAGTATACAATTGTTTCAAATTAGATTGGGCTTAGCTAATATACCAGATTGATCTATACCCTACCTTGTCATTGTATGCCATGATCCATTGTCACCCTAGATTGGTTAAATATAGTTGGTTAATAATTATAATCAAAATTGGAGGATTAATCCGTATTAGTTGCTTAGCCATGCCACATCATCACATGTGTCAGAATCATTGATAATTAATCTTGATTAGTGGAATATGGGATAATATTATGAACTTGTGTGTCATGTGGGATCACACGATGAGATTGAGTTGTTGTGGCGAGTCATGTCACGCAACGATGTTGAATTGTTGATGGCACGTGGTGCTTGGTAATCAACTGGGTGATAATAACTTAGATTGGGGCAAGTGACAAGGGGCGAGTATGCCAAGGTGGGCCCGATGGGCAGAGGGTATGTGGATGTCTTGCCTTGATCACACTAAGGACTTAACCTTGCAAGCCTTTGACCTGAGTCAATCATGCAACCACATGTCTGGTATGGGCCAGCCTAGCTGAGTAATTTGCAATATCTTAATTTTGGTACTATCGTGGTCGGTGTGAGTTCCCGAGTTATGGTGTAATTCACATGGCGCAAGAGGTGGGCCCGGATGTGGTAACCAGTCCACCGTGTTGAAACCTTAGCGGGTAGTATCGGGTTAAGCGGAGCATTGTAAAGGCTTTGTTATAATCACTCGCCTTGGTGGTGTTTGGTTGTATCGCGTGGGTAAAGTGCATAACCTCTGCAGAGTGTGAAACTATTCGGATAGCCGTGCTCATGGTATTGAGCAATGCTCGGAATTACTGATTAAGGGTTAGTTTAATTAATCGGACAATGGTTGGGATGGCGGAATGCCATATGGAAGATGGAATTTGACTTAGGATTGGAAACTTGGTTTACTTGAGAAATACTGAATTTATTTACTATTGTTATTTGTTTTACAGTCTTTACAATCTATTTATTATATTGTTCACAAATGCTGCTTATTGCAAAATAGCCATGATAGCCTATCCATTGGAATAAGCCTTACATATAGATACATAGAATTGCATTCTGTGCACAACTTGTTGAGTGCTTAAGTACTCACCCTTGCCAAACAACAATAATCAACAGTTGAAGAATCTACACCTGTGTTGGAAGAGGACGCAAGTCATTAGGGTCCGAGCCTTGTCGGTTGCCTGTGGTGAACTGATGAGCTATCTACGTTTTCTACTTTCCGCTGCATAATTATTAGTTTATATTTTCAGTCTTGCCCTGCGTGGCTTAATAATGTAAGTTGGTCATATGATCATACATTTAGGTATATCAATGAATGAACTATTATTCTATTATCGTTGAGTATGATGTGATATGTACCAATGTTGAGCTGTGTGCACTAGCGTTGATCCTGGGACTAGTGCGGTAAACACAGTGGGTTCAATCGATGGATTCGGTCCTTACACATCTCCTCAACGTCTCGGACACATCTCCCACGAGCTCAACTTAGGATGGAGAACACATCTCCTAAATGTCTCGAACTCAACTCAAGATGAACTAGACTCAACTTGTTAGGTAGACTTGTCAGGGCGTAGAACCCCTCGGTGCCGACGGTCAGCAGATGCATAACCCTTGTCGATAGATTTCTCGTATGCCGCCATCTCCTCAATCTGTTTGATCCACACAAAGATAGTAGGATCACTCGCTAGATAAAGACATACTCCTTCCTTCCCTTGACATCCTTTCTGACAAACCAAAAAGCAAAGCTCCTCTGTTGCCGCACGTCTGGCCGACGTTAATTACTTGCATGCAGCACAACAGGGTGCATGACTGGCTCGCTATTGGTCATGGACGATGAGCTTGGCCTTGGCATCTCCCTCCTGGATCTGGTACATGTCGCCGATCCCCATGTGCGCCATGACGAACCACACCGTGGTGATGAGCTCACCGCCGTGGCTGAGTTGCCGCACGTGTGTGCTCCCCCGGCACTTGCCCGCCGCGTACGGGAGCATCTCCCACCGGAGCCAGCTAGCCTCGTGCTTGTCGGCCGCCGCCCGTGCGTCACAACAGAGAGCCACTGCCTTCTTGGATCTGCTCCGCTGTTGCCCTGGAGGGGTGTCAAGCCGCGCGGCCTCCGCCGTCATTTGCGCCTGCACTTGGGTGCCTCGCCCCCGATGTGCTACGGCCTCCCCGCGCGATGATTGTCGAGTCGTCGCACCCGGCCGCTGTGCCCGTCCGTCGGTTGTCACAGCCCTGATGCGTCGCAGCACCCACGCGCTGGCCACTGCGCCGCCGCTCGTCCCACAGCACGCCGCTGGCGCCCACTGGTTGGCCCGCAACCGCACCTGTGCGCCCGCACCCGTCGTGCCCACTGGCATCGCTGCTGCTCGCGCCGCCTGATGCTGGTCTCAAGCTCGCGCAGCCGCTGCAGCTCCTCGACACTGCGTGGCTCAGCGACGATAGTCTGCCTTGAGGCGCAGCAGTGGTGGCCTTCCCCGAAGCAAGCACAACACCAAGATTAGAACCTTGCTCTCATACCAATTATTGGAACAGTCAGAATTTTTTTTATTACCCTACGCAACTGCACCAGACTTTTCTGTTTTTTTATTGCTATATATAGATGAGTACATAACTGACTAACTAACAAACTAAATATGCTAACAAACACAATCCAAACTTATAGAGTCTGAATCTTCTAAAACTAAAACTAAATCTAACCAATGCATGTCAGGATTATTTCTAACATATTGGAGTGGACGAAGGCTTCTAGAGGGGAGGAAGGAGCAACGCATGCTCGACCGAGGTGGCGCCAGTGGTTGGTGCATGGCTAGCTCGAGCGGCTGCTTGGTCGGTGTCTCTTTGCTCACGGCGAGGCTGCGGCACTCAGTGGCCCAACTGCAGCAAGGAGAGGGGAACCGATTAGAGGCTAACCATCCACTTGAGGTAGGCGGAGCAAGTTGAGAAGTTCACTGGTTGGTCAACTTCGCGTGGGCACGTTCACTGGCCTTGTACCCGCCCGTGCCTCCGGCGTTCACGCGCGAGCTCAGTTCCTGCAGGCAGCGGCAAGTCTTGGTCGGCGGGAGCTGCTTGCAGCTTACAGGGCAAGCTCAGGAGAACGTATGGCAGCCATGTGAGAGCGGAAGGAGGTAAGCAAGCACACCCTGTTGAAACCTATTGCAAACCTCTCTACTCTCAGCACCTCTGTATCGCTAACTAGTATTCACCCTCAGTTCCGAACGTAGACACAGATTTGTTCAGAGCTAAGAGGAACACGAGAACAGCAAACAAGCGAAACAAAATATTGGTGCTGCAAAGCCGTCGCAGCTTTTCAGGTTTTCTCCTTACTTTATTTATAGCAAAGCTTACAGATTTTCTGTTGTTAACAGACTCAAACTTTAAACAAATCTGAACTAACTCTGTTACTTAACCAATTCTACCTGGACACGTCTTAGTGTATCTCTTCCGGCAATCTTAACTAAACCAACAACTTAACCATAACGCCAAGCGCTACAACTCTGGACTATGTTATGAACTGAAACAAACATAAAACACAAACTGCAACTAGATATCATGACTCACACAACAAGTTCAGCTCAACGATTCACCTCCCTAAACTTGATGTGCAACTTTTACATCAACTACGCCCAGCTTCCGCCGTAGCTCAATTAACCTGATGCGACCAAGGGGCTTCGTCAATATGTCTGCCAACTGATCTTCAGTTCTCACATATGCAACTTCTACCTTCCTATCTTCAACACATTCCCTAATAAAATGATATCTAGTATCAATGTGTTTAGTTCTTTCGTGATGCACTGGATTTTTTCACAACGAGATTACTGCTTTGTTATCAATCTTCAACTCAAAACATTCAGGCTGTCTTTTCAACATACTTCCCAACAACCGAGCTAACCACACGCCTTGGCAAGCTGCAGTTGTTGCCGCAACATATTCGGCCTTGCAGGATGACAAAGTTACAGTTTTCTGCTTCTGAGACTGCCATGTAATCAAGCTTGATCCCATGAAAAATGCGTCCCAGTAGTGCTTTTCCGATCATTTATATCTTCGGCAAAGTCACTATCACAATAGCCAATCAACTTGAACTATGCACTACTGTTTTACCATAGAAACAACCAAAGTTCAAAGTACCACTCACATACCTCAATATGTGTTTTACTGTAGCATAATGCTGATTTGTAGGTGCTTCCATGAATTGGCTAACATAGCCAACTGCATATGCTATATCAGGATGTGTATTCACCAAATACCGCAAACTACCCACAATACTCCTGTACATCGTTGCATCCATGGCTTGACCACCGTTTTCTTTACTCATTTTTAAACGGTTTTCCATAGGAGTGTGACATGCATTGCAATCTTTCATACCTACTTTCTCTAATATTCTTGCAGCATACCCTGCCTGACTCAAGGATATACCATGCACTGACTGCTTCACCTATATTCCCAAATAATAACTTAGTGGGCCAAGATCACTCATGTTAAATAGCTTCTTCATGTGATTCTTGAAACTAACAATGTCAACCTGATATGACGATGTGATGATTAAATCATCGACATATACACCTACTAGCAAAACTGATCCATCACAGTCCTTCCTGTAAACAGCATGTTCAAGTGGGCATCTCTCAAAGCCAATTGAGACTAGGCTGTTGTCCAACTTAGCATTCCAAGCCCTAGGTGCTTGCCGGAGTTCATATAGTGTTTTTCTCAACTTCAGCACTGACTGAGGTTTCTGATCATCCACAAATCCAGGTGGTTGCGATACATACACCTCTTCCTTTAGGTCTCCATTCAAGAAAGCAGATTTCACATCCATGTGATGCACCTCCCAATTTCCATGTTCCGCCATTGCAATGAGTAATCGTACTGTCTTAAGGCGAGCGACTGGAGCAAACACCTCCTCAAAATCAATTCCTTGTTTTTGTGCATACCCTTTTGCAACAAGGTAGGCTTTATGCTTCACAACTCTTCCAGATGAATCCTTCTTAACTTTAAATACCCACTTCAAACCAGTTGCATTTTGTTCTTCTGGCAAAGACATAAGCTCACATGTTTTGTTTTCTTGGATTGATCTCATATCTTCTTCCATAGCCCTCCTCCAACAGTTTTCCTTCATGGCATCAAGAAAACTGGTTGGCTCTTCTAATGCTAGCATCAGCATCTCACTTTCTTGAGGGTCCATCTCGGTTGTGACGTCATATATGTCCCTCAGTGACTACAACCGAACTGGTCCTTCCGGAGATGATTCTGAAGATGATGAAACCCGAGAAGATTCTTCTAGTGCGACTTCTAGAATAGTCAACAATGGAGAAGAGAGCACTTCAAGTGATTCTGATTATGCGCCCTCTTCATGGCTGTTATTATCATCTGTCTGCAGTTGCTCAATTGGTTCTGTATTTGCGCCCTGTGATACTAAGCCTGATGCTGCATCAAAGTTCCACTCGACTGTAAACATCTCTTGAGCAATATCGTAACTCATTGCGCTTTGAGATTCCAAAGACCATTGATTTCTTTCTTCAAAAACAACATCTCGGCTTACAACCAACCTTCCAGTTCTTGGAGTATAAAACCGGTATGCTTTTGAGCCAGGTTCATAAACAATGAACACAACCTTACTACTCCTGTCCTCAAGCTTCTTGAGATTTGGAGTTGTAACCTTAATATGTGCTATACATCTGAAAACACGAAGATGCTGGACTCTTGGTTTTCGTTTGTACCACAATTCATAAGGTGTTTTGGCTTCTACACTGCGAGTCGGCGCTCTGTTCAGAAGATAAACCGCGGTAGCAACTGCTTCTCCCCAAAAATATCTGGGCATTTTCTTATTCTTAAGTAGACTTCTTACAGTGCCGAGTATAGTTTGATTCCGTCGTTCTGCAACACCATTTTGCTGCGGCGAGTAAGGAGCTATTAGAAGTTGCTTTACTCCCTCCTGTGCACTGAAATCTTCAAAGTCACGGGAGGTAAACTCCCCTCCATGATCAGTGTGAAGAGGTTTCAGTCTTTTTTCATCTTCTATCTCAGCAACTGCCTTCACTTTCTTGAAACCGAGCAAAGCCTCATCTTTGCTCCTGATTAAGACCACCCACATATATCGTGAGTAATCGTCAACCATTAGTAGGAAGTATTTGTTTCCAGAGATGGTTGGTGGACTTATCGGACCACATAAGTCTGCATGGACGAGCTCTAGTGGTTGACTTGCACGATACAAGGATTTATGCGGGAAAGGCCTTCTTCTTTGTTTTCCCAACAGACATGCCTCACATAATTGTTCCTTATGCTCAATATGCGGCATGACAGGTTCTTCAAAGCCCGAAAACTTATGTGACCAAACCTGGCATGCCACAACCATTCTTCTTCTTCATATCTCGCCATAAGACAGATTGGTTGCACTCTCTTCAATTTATGAACATAGAGTTGATTCCAGGATTTCTTCACTTTGAACAACAGTTTTCCATCAGGGTCACTGGCATTCAACCAGCCATCCTCTATTACAATCCTGCAACCCGAAGTATCAAGTTGTCCAAGACTAACAACATTACTTCGTAGCTTTGGAATGTAATAAAGTCCAGTGTGTAACCTGTGTTCATCAGCCACACCTTTTAGAAGAACTGATCCTTGACCATGAATATCTACTATTGATCCATCGCCAAACTTCACGGTTCCTCTAATTGAGGTACCTAAGTCAGAGAACACACTTGCGCTGCCAGTCATATGGTTGCTCGCTCCTGTGTCTAGATACCACACATCATCCTTGCTACCTTCTTCTTGTCCCAGGTTAGGATCCACTGTCTCTTCATTAAGCATCACAAGATCAGTACCGTGATCTGCCGGTATGGAAAGCTGACAAGCTTCTAACATTAACAAAGCCGGTTCATCATCTTGAACCTTTTCAACATAATGTGCCTTCTCTTTTCTCGGTTTTGTGCATTCGGATGCAAAATGTCCCATCTCAGAACAATTGAAGCATTTGATCTTTTTCAAACTTCCGATACGGCTTCTTCTCTGCTTCATCTTCACGGCCATTATGACCGCCTCGATTGAATCTTCTTTCAGCATCGTTGCCTTGGCCGTTTACATGACAGCGACCACGTCCCCTGTTCCATCCACGACCTCCGCCTCTCTTGACCCAGCTACTCGTACCCTCTCTACTCTTCTTCTCTTTCACAAATTGGGTTCCCTACTGGCCTCGCGAAAGAAGCAACTGCTCCCCTTCTTCCTTGCGGTGTCGTCTGCCTGTGATGGTCTCTTCAAACATTCGAAGTCTACCAATTGCCTCAGCCAAGATCATGATTGATAGGTCACCCCATTGTTCAATTATGCCGACAATAGGAAGGAATTTGTCAGGCACAGCACTGAACAATTTTTCAATTACTGCACTATCTTTTACTTCCGTGCCCAAAGAACGTATCTCTCCAACTATACCGGTTAGTTTTTGTGAGAAATCAGCAATGCTTTCTGATTCTTGCATTACCAACCGATCAAGTTTCCTCTTCAGCATCTGCACCCTCGCCTTCCTGACGCGATCCTCTCCAACTCGCATCTCCTTGATGGCTTCCCAAGCCTCTCTTGCCGTTTCTTTTCCTGCAATTGACAGCATTACAGAATCTGGCACTACTTGAGAAATTGCAGCCAGAGCTCCTTGATCCTTCTCTTCTTCTACAGGTGAGTCTCCTTCAATTGCTGCCCAAACGCCGAGAGACCGCAAGATGATCTTCATATTTACTGCCCATAGGCTTTAGTTGGAATCTATGAGAATCGGGTATTGAATTGGCACAGTCCCAGCTCTTGATAGCGTTCTTGCTAAGGAAGATGATTCTGCGCTGTTCCCAGACTAATCGCTATTTCCCGACGTACCTGGCGGTGACACCATGATCTCTAAGCCAAAAAGCTCTAATACCAACTGTTGAAACCTATTTTAAACCTCTCTACTCTCAGCACCTCTGTATCGCTAACTAGTATTCACCCTCAGTTCCAAATGTAGACACAGATTTCTTCAGAGCTAAGAGGAACACGAGAACAGCAAACAAGCGAAACAAAATTTTGGTGCTGCAAAGTCGCCACAGCTTTCCAGGTTTTCTCCTTACTTTATTTATAGCAAAGCTTACAGATTTTCTGTTGTTAACAGACTCAAACTTTAAACAAATCTGAACTAGCTCTGTTACTTAACCAATTCTACCTGGACACGTCCTACTATATCTCTTCCGACAATCTTAACTAAACCAACAACTTAACCATAACGCCAAGCGCTACAACTCTGGACTCTGTTGCGAACAGAAACAAACATAAAACACAAACTGCAACTAGATATCATGGCTCACACAACAAGTTTAGCTCAACACACCCAAGGTTCTTCCTAGCAGAAGAGCGGCTCGCTGCCTGGTTTCAACTCTGGCGAGCTCACAGCAGAGGGAAACGGAAACGCAGCGAGCAAGGTGAAGTGGGAGGCTCTAGCGGGACTTTATGGTGGAGTGAAAGAAGTAGGTGGCTTCGGAATGGGCACTGGCGGAGAGGACAACACTGGGTAGCTGCAGCCGCGTGGCGCTTGTTCTCTGCGTGAGCTCGCGCATGGTTGACTTCTGCGTGGGTTGGGGCAGAGAGGAGGGAGAGTGGGAAGGAGAGGAGGAGATGGCTGGGTGGTGGCCCCTCGAGCTAGTGGAGCCCAGTATCAGTGTCTACGTTGCAACAATTCATCGAACTAGTCACTGACTACTATAGCTGCGAAATTCCAGGACATTGTTTGGTGATGGTTTGGAGTGGCTCAACAGTGGTTCTAACTTATTCGAAAAAATTTGAGAAAAATCATGGAAGTAGCCCACTGAATGTAGTTTCCATTTTCTTTGGTTTCATCTTATTCCCTACTGTTTTTTATGAACAGTAATTCTCCAAAATTTGACTAGTTTCAAGCTGTTTTTTGAATTTTAAATCCATTTAAATGATGTGCAAAAATTCTGGAAAAACTACATTTATTCATATTTTGTGTTCTAGTATTTTACAAAATTATTTGTTATAGTATGTTATTTGGGTCTTCATGAGTTTCTTTAATGTGCTTGGTTTGACCTTTAAAAGACATTATTCTAATAATGAAATTTGGGAATGAAGACAAAATTCCAGAAATAAACCCAAATGAGAATTCCATCGTGCAATAGGGACCATAACATGCCACTTTATTTATTCGATCAGTTTTGGGATCTTACATCTTGAGACACTGCGAGAACATTGTAATCTTTTTGTCATCAGTTGGTCTTATATACAATGTGTATACTATATCCTTAGACTTGAGGTTGGCGTATGTACTCGAGATGTGTAATGACTTACTTAGGGGTTGCCAAATGCTACTTTGTAACTGGGTAGTTATAAAGGTGGCTTTCAGGTTTGTCATGAAGCATGCTGCGAAGCATGGTCGATCAAGATAGGATTTGCCTATCTATTCAATGGGAGAGATATCTCTAGGCCTCTCGAGTGGTCGGATTCCAAAAATGTATGATCATGCTACTCGCGGTTAAAGAGTTAATCATAGTGGGGGATTCCGAGTCACGTGATCGAGAAAGAGTGGTCGGGCTAACTAAATAAAAATAGCATGTACTCGCCTTGAGTTTGATCGATATCATAAGGCAAAGGGAAATACATATAACTAAGCATTATTTAGATTCGTCCGATGTGATCTTTACATATACTTGGGAGTCCGCACGTCCTGTTAGGGACCGCTATCGATTAATGGACGAGTAAGAGTACTCGGGCTATGTCTAGATATATGTGAATCTATAGGGTCGCACGCTTAAAGGGTTGAGATTAATTCGGATAGTGATCCAAATTCTGATGGGTTTTAAGTTTCTAATGGACCTCTAATGTAGAGCCCATTACGGGGCGTTCATTTAAAGGGAGGGGTGCTAGCTTTAGGGTCAAGAGATAATAGGAATTCGGAATTACCAAAACCCTAGCCGCCACCCTTCCTCCGCCCAGAACCGCAGCCGGCGCTAGCACTCTGGTGTGTGGTGTTCATGCCTCGTACGTGTAGATACCTTGTAGGCGTTGCTGCAAAGCTTCAACACTAGAATGATTCGCAACCTGCGATGGTCACAAGGAGCTATTGGAGGAGGCGCGAGGCTAGTACAACTACATCTGCACCACCGTGCTACATCAACTCTACTTCTGCTACGGGTCTGCGCGTCTATTGGTAATTCTGTGATCTATAACTTGCAGTTGTTCTTTAGTTACGTGGTAGAAAATTTTGATTTTTTACTAGAGTAGCCTACCCGTTCCCAACAACTTTGACATACACGAAAACAACAAGATACTTATAGACCACGGTTTCCACGCTATAAATAAGACCTAGATGCCATATATAAAAGTTATCCTCGATCACCTAAAATTTACTTTTTATGTTTTTTTTTCCATGTCTTAGGAGTAGTGTTAGCAAATAGATTCGATCTACTGTTGTAATTCAACATGGGTCAATATTGCTTTTTATCGGTATTTTAATCTTCAGTTTATGTCTACACGAGAGTTTCTATTTTGCATCGATGTGTTGTTTAGAATCTACTTTTTTCCAAGTTATCTAGCTATCCACGATCACCGTTGGTTTGCATCTTCTCCTATTTACATCTCCTTGGTGATTTCAGTGAATACATTTGGCACGCCTTAGTCCACCATATGCTTGATCTTTGTACCCTCCATAGGCACACAGTGGTTCTGTCCGAAAATCTCCCGATGGCAACAATTTGCTACCGTTTTGTTGTGAGGGAGAATTAGCCCTATATGGCAAGAGTTTTCCCCCATTAACGAATTAGTAGCATTCAATTGTCCTGGCTCGCTATACCACTGCTAATTAGAACCTGAAAAAAAATCATTTTTTCGAGGATGAAGGAACCAATTTAGACTACAGAGATTTTCAAGGAGAAAGATACTTGTGTTTTCATTAGCCCCACCTTGACCAAATTGAGCCACACTCTGGTGTGACCTAGTCCAAGCTAAGCCAAGCTTTATGTTCAAAAATTAATAGATGAGTGCAATTTGGCCAATTAGACAAAAATCGTTTATAGTCGAAAACTGAGGGAGCATCTAGCCATCTACCCCTTGGACGTCCGAGAAAACCTCAACAATCAAAAGCTCCTCCACGTCACTGGTTCGCCAGCTTAACTGGTCGCTCTTCATAACGAGTACGATGGAAATTAACATACAGTTTCAGTCTCCATTCCATATGCATTCTGTTTTACATACCAGATTGCAACCCACTAACCATTTAAGACTTGAAAGAATGTACAATACTTTTGTTACGACGTCTGTATCGACGTGCTCCGACTTACGGGAGTCTGATCGTCCCTGTGCGAAAAGAGAAGTATTTCGCCGAAGTACTCAGAAACTAGCTCTTCCCCAAGCACCCAAGCTAAGATCAACATCCAATGAGACAGATCAAATCAAAAAAGGGGCAGATATCCCATACAGGCCATAAAATCATGCCTGATGGGGAACACTACTACAGAACATCACATCACTGCCGGTTCGAAAATCCCATCACTGCCGGTCATTGGCGCCGGCAGTGATTGGTCGGCAGTGATACTCGGGGATTATCACTGCCGGCTCAGGAACCGGCAGTGATAAGGATTATCACTGCCGGTTCTATCTACAACCGGCAGTGATATTGTACTATCACTGCCGGATCAAACCTAAATCCGGCAGTGATGATAATTATCACTGCCGGTTATACGTAAAACCGGCAGTGATATCGAACTAGCACTGCCGGGTTGTACCATAATCCGACAGTGATATGTATATATCACTGCCGGTTTTCTCCAAGAACCGGCAGTGACAAGCTTGCATATTTTTTGTGCAATATATATATTTTTATACAATTGTTTACGGTGTCCATATGTAGTATACAAAGCATCGTTCAAATCATAATTCAAATATATCCATGTATATATGAAGCATCGTTAAAATCATAATTCAAATATATTAAATTAAGCATCAAATAATTTGTTTTTACAATGATTTATTTACAAATGTAGCTCGACTACATGTCATCCCATTCGCTTTGATTTTACAAAGAGTCGAAATAGACACGTCACGCGTCTAGGCCGAGGAATGAGGGCGATGAGGCTACCCGTGAACTCGCCGCTTGGATTGATGATCTCATCATGAATGAATCCGCGATCCGTTCTTGAATTGCTACAATTTCACAAGAATAACTTATTGGTTCTCGCTTGGAGCGTTGTTTTGAACAAAAAAGGAAGTTAATTACTGATGATATTTATTAAATAAAAAAGGGCATCAAAGTGTAATTACGTACCATGGCTTCGTTATAGCCGACACTCTCCGTGACAATTGAATGCATATTTGTACATACATAGAATGCACATAAATTGTTTCCGGGTTCCTGCCTCATGCATGGAAAGTCATTTATTATTTCAAAAATTTTCCTGTATGGACGATACCGAGCACTTTTCTTGCAAGATCGCAAGAAAGCCCTGTGAATGATTTTGAATAGTAATTAAACTTAAATGCAATAGAATGGAATTTTGCTAGAGTAATAACGCAACGATCGAGTTTACCTATTCAGCATGTCCCAAAGGTCTTGGTACAGATTTGTTTGTTTTCTCCTGGAGTCCAAGACAAAAATCCTGCTAGCATCTAACTGGATGACGAGGAGGACCCAGTGAAACTCGCATATATATGTCAACGTAGTCAATTACTCCCACATCGCACGTGTTACGCAAAAATAGTAAAAGGATATTAGAAGTCGAGATACGTGCTTGAAGTTATAGGGTAAAAGTACGGAGGTTTTGTATTGCACTTCAAAAAGTATTAAATAAATAGTCTTCAACGAATCGTGAATTGTCGCTCACAAGTTTCTCGCTGACGAGCCCCGGATCTAGGAATGCTAGATTGTCATTGTTATTTCTTCTACATGCCTCAGATCTCCATTCTACATAAGAAAGAAGTTAGAGATGCAATTAAACAAGAAAGAAATGTCAACGATATACTGGATGCACTTACAAAGTCCATAGTCTAAGTATGTTCACGTCCAGGGCATCTTGCTGGTACAACATATACAGCTCCATGAAAAGAACCCAGCAGATGTTATCCCCATTGTGAAAATCTTGCTCTGTGTATCTGACTGCAAACGCCTCCACACCATCGTTGGACTGCTGCATGTACCACTGATGGATGCGCCGCAGTTGTGTTGTAAGGTTGTCGAAATGAGCTGGTTCAACTAGCGGTTTTCCCATAACGAACTTCCACCTGAGACCTTACGCCAGAGCATCTAGTTGAGCATCATCTGCTTGAGCATCCCGCTTTAACGTGTCGGCACTAGCCGCCTGCAAGTATTGCTTTCTGGATATGCGCTCGTAGTCCGATATTTTGCAAGGTTCAGAAGCCTGCCCCGTCTTTTGCACTTTTGCCATCTCAAGAAAAACTTTTGCGCGTCAGCATCAACTTTAGTCTTCTTACTTGATGGCACCTTTTTAAAGTGAGATGTTACGCAGGTGCTTACATGCTTTTTCCGTTCTTCTTCAGTCATGTCAGCTGATAATTTCTTCTGTGAATATCCTGGGTTCAAAGATGGTTGAGATTTCTTTGAGGACGGTGCCGACTGCCGAGATGTTCCTGTTATTCGATTCTTTTACAGTTTTTGGCGGAGGAGTCGGGCTTTTTCTGGTTGGTGCCGGCGGAGGAGTTGGACTTTTCCTGGTTGGCAGCGAGAAGGGCGGGAGGTCTCTGTGTGGAGAGTGCAGCTGATCATCATCGCTGCCGCCTCATCGTCCGAGCCAAACTTAATCAAGCTCTTGCGCCACGCGAGGAAGCCATTCACGTTTTCTCCTAGCTTTTTGTTCCCATCCTCGCCAGGGATCTCTACCTCCATTTTTCGGTATTGGCGGATGACACTGTCCACTTCGACCCTGGCGAATCCCTGCGGTATCAGGCGACAGTGCAAAATCTGTGACTCCTGACATGGCCAAGCCCTTCCCTCAGCCACCTTTATGGTAATGCCATGTGCGGCCAAATGTAGCTTGCACGGTGTCGGTTCTTTGATGTCATCCACAGGAAAATGCAGTCCATGCTCTTCGAATCCTCAGGGGCGCTCACCGCTCTTACGAGCACCGGGACTGATGAGCTCAGGGCTTTCACCGGGTGGCGGTCGTGAGCTGAGAGCTTTCTGTACGGCTTGCTCCACAGCCTTATCTAGTTCCGCTCTTTGTTCCTCTAGCGCTCTCGCGATAGCATCTTTTATCTGATGTTCCAGTTGATCTTCTCTTAATCTCTTTGAACGTTTGTACATCCATGCGTCTGCGGGGAAGGCTTCTTTCCACGTGACCAAACCAACTCCTCCGTGCGACCGGATGCTCCTTGTTACCTGTGGCTATGGTTAGCTCGTCATTCTCCCTTCGTGGCGCGAAGATCCTTGGGAAGACGCATGTGAGCATCTGTGATTCTCGCGCAACACTTCCTCGCTCTCTATCGCTTCGCTTAAGCGCCATCATCGGAGATAGAAGCACCCTCCCAAGCAACCAAAGGCTTCGATCGTTCGCTTAAGGCGGCCGTTGCAGAATTATACCTTGCGGGTTATTTCTTCTTCTGACCGATCCCATGCTGGTATTTTCTTCACGCACCCTCCTGTTCCTAGTTTGTGAGGGTGAATATTCTTATCCGCGTTTGCTTTGTTCCTTTGACTTACTATGTGAGTTTCTTTCTTTTGCAGTCTTCTTCCTCGGCAGGGAGGCTGAAAGTTGAGGTACGATACCTCACGTTTGTAGTCTTCTTCCTCGGCAGGGAGGTTGAGGCGACGGCGGGCGTCTGAGACGACGGTGATGGTCAAGGCGCACGGCGACGGCAATGGGCGGTGCGACGGGACGATCAAGGGCGCGGTCTTGCAACGACGGCGACGGCCGGGCAAGGGCGACGGACGGGTCTTGGCGGCAACGACGACGGCGACGATCGGGCGGCGGGCGCAGAGCGAGGCGACACCCGAGGAGGTCGAGGCGACGGTGGCGGTGTGAGGTTGAAGTGGAAATGAGGGGCTGAGTGGCACGGCGTTCGAATCTATAGGGTTGGAGTATCACTGCCGGGTCACCACAAAAACCGGCAGTGATACACTATCACTGCCGGTTCACGATCAACCCGGCAGTAATATCTATTTTCACTGCCGGTCCAATCTAAAACCGGCAGTAATAATACATTATCACTGCTGGTTGTATCTACACCCGGCAGTGAAATTATTTATCACTGCCGGTTCAAAACAAAAAACGGCAGTAATACTTGATTTTCACTGCCGGGTTAATACTACAAACCGACAGTAATAAACCACTTCACTGCCGGCTTAATGATACAACCGACAATGATAAGCTCCGGTCACTTATGTCAAAGTTTACAAAGGATGATTTTTGAAATCCTATCAATTTTTATCCAAATTTTCTGAAAATTTTTGGAGGAATACTTCAGGACATGTAATATTTGATTTAAATATTTCACCTAAGTTTTGACAAAGTTGTAAAATTATAAAAATCTAGATTGCTCACTGTTTTCATAGTTTTAATATTTCAAAATAAAAATCCAAATTGCTCACTGCTTTGATAGTTTTAATATTTCAAAATTCACACAAATACAAAAACACACCGATGAAGTTGAATTCACACAAATTGATACATATGACAAAAGAATACATTAATTGTGACATATGAGAAAATAAACATGTATGTAATTACGACAACTAAGCTACGATTCGACCTTCGTCATGATCGCGCATATGTATGTAACTTCGTCCTCACTCTCTTCCATGAGACCTAGGTCAACGCCCTCTCCGAAAGGAGGAAGCTCATCGAATTGGTTGTACTCTTCCTCGTCGACAACATTCTCAACCCCGACAATCCTTCTTTTCCTTGAATAACCACGTGGCGCCCTTGTTAGTCGGATCGGTTACAAAAAGATTTGTGTAATGTAATTAGCAAGTACGAATGGTTTTTCTCTCAGATCCGACCAGTTTGAGGTCCACGGTAGTGATACTGCATTTGTCAATGTTCATGCCCTTGGAAGTCTTACCCATTGGCACCGAAAGAGAGGGACCTTCAAAGGTCCGTAATCAAGCTCCCAAATGTCTTCTATGAATCTGTAGTAGGTTTTCCTATTTCCGTTCTTCGTCAGAGGCATCCAGACGGATACCGCTGTTTTGGTTGGTACTCTTTTTATGTTGTGCTCTTGTATAAAAGTAAAACCATTTATATCGATCCTTGGAATGTCCGGATTGTAGTGGACGGTCCCTCGAGCCAACACTTTCAATCGAGCGCACTCGCCTCAGATGCATCATGTGCCTACACAACCAATCGCCGGTTATGTCTATGCTCTCTCGCGATCCAACCTCTCGACTTCGTTGGGTTTGTTCGGATAGCATGCTCTTGTGCATGTTGACATACGGGCCACCACAACCGATTGTCCCAAAATCTGCGAAATGTGCTTGTGTGAATGAAGCTAGATTATTTGTACAGAGTGATTTCTCGCCAGATGTCCCTTTTCCTGTAGCTCGCCTCATGCCGTGATGTAGGCACACCAATCGGTTTGAGATCCATGTAATCGATGCGTAACTCAATGACCTCCTCGGTTCCCCAACCATCTGCAATGCAACCTTCCTACCGATGTCGGTTACAAACATATTTCTTTATAACCCCATAAACCTCTCAAAAGGATACATCCGATGTAGAAACACGGACCAAGAATCAGATTCTTTCACGATGTGAACAATGAGATGGACCATAATATCAAAAAGATGGAGGGAAACACATCTCGAACTGCAGAGAGTGTGGACCACGCCTTCCGTAGCTTATCTAGTTTCAATGGATCGATGGCCTTCGTGAAATCACGCTGAAGAATGAACACAACTTTATAATTGGGTCTCGGACTTTCTCCGCGTAACACCCTAATTGCAATTGGAAGCATCTGCGTCATCATCACGTGGCAATCGTGAGACTTCATGCCAATTAATTTTAAGTCTTTTATTGAGACTAGTCTCTTTATGTTGGCAGAGTATCCGGACGGAACTTTCACTCTGTGCAAGCATTCGCACAAAGCTAATTTTTTCTTTCTTGCTCGAGTGTAGCAGTCGCGGAAGGTACTTTTTCCTCAGTATCCATGTCTCCGTGATGCAGCTCCTTCCCGAAGTTTCATATCTTCAAGGTCCATCCGTGCTTGGAGAGTATCTTTTGTTTTGCCAAGTATATCCAGTAAGATACCAAGTAAGCTGTCACACACGTTCTTCTCTATGTGCATGACGTCGATTGCGTGTCGAACTTCCAAGTCTTGCCAAGAAGGTAGGACCTAAAATATCGACCTCTTTTTCCACAAAGGAGCCTTATCACGGAACTCGGGATAGATGTACTTTGCTCGCTCCCTTTCCGTGGATAATTTTAAGATCCTTTATACCGCAAATATCTCTCTCCCAAAGGTGTGATTCTTGAGCTAAAGCGCCTCCTTTGTCCCATCAAAAGCTTTCTTATTATTGCGGTATGGGTGATCCTTGCGAGGAACCTACGATGCCGCATGTAAGACATTTTTCGACGCTTCTTCACCACCGACTAGTCAGTACTATCTAAGCAATCGGGCGATCCATTAAAGCCTTTTGTCGTCTGCCCGACAGTTACCAAGGGTAGGGTAATCATTGATGGTTACGAACAACAATGCGCGTAGGATAAAGTTCTCTTTTTATACTCATCCCATACCCGCACTCCATCGCTCCACAAGATTAGAAGATCTTCAACCAATGGTTTGAGGTACACATCGATATCGCTGCAAAGTTGCTCGGCCCTTGGATCGAGAGTGGCATCATAATGTACTTTCTCTTCATACAAAGCCAAGGAGGAAGGTTGTAGATACATAGAGTTACCACCAAGTGCTATGACGATCGCTCATGTTACCAAAGGATTCATCCCATCCGCACTCAACCCAACCTTATGTTCCTCACATCATATGCAAAGTGCTTCTTATATTTTCTATCGATGTTCCTCCATTGCACGAGTCGGCAGGTGTCCGAGCATTCCATCGTTTTACGCTCTTCGGCGCACCATCGTAGCAATTGGGCATGCCTTTGTTCGCAAACAATCGATTCGTAAGGGAATTATAGGAAAATACCACACCACCTTACGGGGATCTCATCTTCTTACGCTTCACCCCGACATCTTCATTATCGATGTCATCATCGCTGTTCTTATACCGCTTTGCTTTGCAAACAAAGACAACCATCCAAGTCCGCAAACTCATTGCGATACAACATGCAATCGCTTGACATGCGTATCCTTTGTACTTCCAATCCCAACGGCGCACAACCCGCTTGGCCTGTACGCACTTGTAGGCAACACATTACCCTTTGGAAGCAAATCCCCAAGAGACATAATACCGGTGAAGCTCTTGTCTGACCAACCATTGCTTGCCTTTAATCGCAGAGTGTAAGCACGGTCCGCAATTTTTGTGCTCCTCCTGCGCCCTAGGTACAATGGTGTCGTGGAGTCCTGTACCATATGTTGGAACTTTTGAAACTCTCTTTCACTCGTGAAGTCTCCTCCCCATCACGCAACATTTGATCCAGATCGTCGTCGTGGTCGCCGACAAACGTATCTTCAATCGCTCGCCATATCGTTGTCTCCGCCATCTTTAATAATGTGTTGCCCTTCATGTACAATCTCATCTTCGCCGTGCTTGGTCTAACATGTATAGCCACCTTGAAACCTCTTCAAGCAAGTGTGCTCAGATCGACTCTATGGTAGAAAACAACTTCGATTTTTGCAATCAACGCATGGACAAAGCACATGTAGTCCGCCAGATTCTTCGACTTGTGCGCCGCAATACGCTTAGAAAATAACTCACACCATTAAAAAACTCTGCCCCGCACCGGTCCGTGTCATACATCCACCTTCGGTCCATCTACAATTAATTAAATCAAACATTACATACGCATATAATTGCAAATAACAAATAATTGTAAATGATTAGATTTAAAAACCTAGGTAGCAATTTTGACTATATTGAAATACATCAACCTTTTTCCGTTATGTAAATATCCATGTAGCAATTTTTTAGTATTGTAAAAAATGAAATTAATTGTAAATAGTTAGGATATATTTAGACTATATCAAAATATATCAATCTTTTTTCATTGCGTCAATATCCATCTTGCAATTCCTTATTATTTAAAAATTTGGAAATAATTGTAAGTACTTAGGATATACTTTGAGTACATTAAAATACATCAATATTTTTTTATTAGGTAAATATCCATCTAACAAGTTTTTATTATTTCAACATTTGAAAATACATGAACCTTTTTTCATTATGTAAATATCCACGTGGCAATTTTTTATTATTTACAAAAATTGAGATCAAATTACTAACCTCAAATGAAATACAATACAAATTTTAACAAATTTTTCAGCAGATCGTCGCAATCTACAAATCGAGCAAAGAAGATGCGCGCTCTCTGTCTTTGCTCGATCGGTCGGGAGGCGAGGTCTCGATTATATAAGCGACTTATCATCACGGTTCTACGCAGAACCGGCAGTGATAAGCTCGGAATGCGCGGGAAAATAATATCACTGCCGGTTCTAGTCTCAAACCGGCAATGAAAAGGCAAGTACCACTGCCGGTTTAAGAATGACCCGGCAGTGATATAACTCTGTCGGTTTTTTTCTCAAACCGGCAGTGATATGTTGCGTTTTACTGCCGGTTGGTTGCATGAACCGGCAGTGATAAGTTCTCCCCCCAACTTAACTTTCGAACCGGCAGAGATATGTTATCACTGCCGACTCGGTCCTAACCGGCAGTGATATGCCGGCAAGGATTGCCTGTTCTGTAGTAGTGAAAGTCTGGGCTCCAAACTCCTCTACGTGAAAGATAAAAAAAGGGCGAATAGCATCTTTGCCTCTAGGGTTTAGCGAATTTGTAAGTTTGCCACAACAAAGGAGCAGTTGCTCTAGTGCCTCTGCAAAGGAGTGAAATGCGTTTGCCCCCACTTTTACCAGTCAAATGACCAATATGTCCTTCAATGAAAGAAAAAAAAAAGAAATTATTGTAAAACGTAGTCGTTCACCCACGATCAATCAATCTTATGCCAACGAAATCACAAGAACAAGAACTGGAGCACACACAAGTAGGGGGCAAAGTTCTCTCGCTTTATTAGATTGATCTCTTGTACAAGGGGGTGCCCAACATATAGAAGAAGGTAGCTGAAGATAGATTCGGATTCGCCCATACATAGAGATAGAGTCCAACCGAATACAGATAAGAATATCTTATCTCATAACACTCCCCCTTGGGCGAATACCGCGTAATGCACATGTCTCGTTAAAAACTCCTCCCAAAAACCCAGTGGGAAAAAATAGATGGAGAAAAGAGTACATTGCACTCGCACTCTGTGTTACACTAGTTGCCTCATTAAAAAACTTCATGTGAGAATACTTACATTGCACTCGCACTCCGTGTTACACTAGTTGCCTCATTAAAAACCTTCATGTGAGAAAACTTCAGGAAAACTCACTAAGGGAAAAAGAGTACAACTTATAATCTTCAGGATTTAAAATATGACCTTCAGGATCATGCAAAGGGTCATGGCTCAAGGATTTACTCCCCCTGAACTTTGCATATCTCTAAGTCGTCTCATTCCAATGCCATTGACACATCTTTGAAATGTAGATTTTGGCAAGAACTTAGTGAATAAATCTGCAAGATTTTCACATGACTTAGCTTGCAAAATCTTTACCTCACCGTTCTTCTGGAGTTCGTGAGGATAAGAAAACTTAGGAACAATATGCTTCGTGATATTGCTTTTCACATAACCCATTTGCATTTGTGCAACACAAGCAGCATTATCTTCATGATAATTGTGGGGGTATCAACGGTGTTAAGACCACATGACTTCTAGATATGGTTAATCATACATCTCAGCCAAACACATTCACGTGAGGCTTAATATAAAGCTATAATCTCTGAGTGGTTGGTAGAAGTAGCTACCAAGGTCTGTATATAAGACCACCAAGAAAACGGCTGTACCATCGCAGAGAAACACAAAACCAGTCTTAGATTTGGCACTGTGGGGATCAAACAGATAGCCAACATCCATATATCCCACCATGGTTAAGTCTTGGTTCTTCTGGAAAAATAATCCAAGATCTTGAGTACCTTGGAGGTATCTGAGTAAAGTCTTAACTCCAGCCCAATGTCTTCTGGTTGGAGCTGCACTGTGTCTTACTAGCAAATTTACTTCGAATGCAATATCAGGCCTTGTGCAATTCGCAAGATAGATCAGTATGGGACTTCAGGTCGTAAGACTTTCTCATTTTTCATCCTTGGTCTGAAAGGGTCTTTATCCACTTCAAGGGATCTTACGACCATGGGGGTTTTAGTGGATGCGTTTATCCATATTAAATTCTTTCAATAACTTCTTGGTATAGAATACTGGTGTACAAAAAAATTTCTTCTGGGAAAATGCTCTAGCTGCAAGCTTAAGCAATATTTGGTTTTTACCCAAATCTTTCATCTCAAAACTCCGTCGTGAGGTAAGCACTTGCTTCCCCTATCTCCTATGTGGTTCCGATGATATTCAGATCATCGACATATACTGAGATGATACAGAATCCATTCTGAGATTTCTTTATGAATACACAGGGACAATATTCCTTCTTTAGGAGGAACTCACTCAGTCGGTTATACCACATTCTCCCCGACTGATTTAATCCGTATAGCGATCTCTTCAGTTTGACGCTATACATGTTGCGATTATTAGGATTCAGAATTGTAACTCCTTCAAGGATTCTTATGTAAATATCTGTATCCAGTGACCCATATATATGGGGTCACTTCATTCATCAACTGCATTGATAAGTTTAAGCTTGCTGCCATTAATATTTAAATTTTGAAATGTTATTACACTCTTTACAGGAGAATATATTTCATCGTAATCGATGTCGGGTCTCTGCGTGAACCCTTGTGCTACCAGTCTCGCTTTATATCTCACCACCTGGGTATTTCATTTCTCTTCCGATGAAAAACCCATTTGATCCTAGAGGGATTACTTTAGGAGATGTTTGGTCAACGGGACCAAAGCTTTCCTTTTAATAAGCAAGCGCTGCCTCAATTGCTTCTTTTCATTTGACCCTATCTGAGTGCTTTTGGCACTCTACCATGGACTTTGGTTTTGGATCCAGCTTTAACAATTTTAGAGGCAATTATATGTCGACAATTGTAGTCTTTCTTTTATACAATTCTCCTGCATCACTTCAGGGATACCTCTTTATAAATTTCTTTCAGCTCCTCATGATTTCCCACAATGATTGAGTCTGGGTGTTCCGATTTCCCAGCGTGGGATTATGCGCACAAATATACGCTGGGGTTATCATCTTCAGGATTGATCACTTCAGGGATGTTACCATCTCCAGGATAGCTTCTTCACTGTCATGGGTAGTGTTCTCATTTGTTTGGTTCTCTACTTCTGCAGACGTGTCCACGGAATTAAGTCACGTGCACCTGGAGGCATCCCCCTCTTTTTATCATGAGGGTCAAGAGTGGATTCAATATCCTTCTAGGGTATTTCCACTCTTTCAGGTGCATATACTGTAGGTATATAAGATCTTTTCACTCCCTTATGAACAGTGAAGGCATTTGGCAGATTATAAGCTTATTTATTGCATATTTATTATCCTCCGAACTTCAAGTTCGATCTTTGTAGTGCGTGGATCTAAGGACTCGGCATTTTCTAATGTGGTACTTATCTCCCCCTAATGCCGAAAAATGTCCTTAGTACAATCAACAGATCGAGCCGCAGTATGCATCCCCGTCATAGGCTCTAGGTATTTTAATACATGACGGAGATTCATAACCTACATAGATTCTCAACTTCCGGTAAGGTCCCATGGTGGTACGCTATGGTGGAGAGATTGGCATGTATACAGTACAGCCAAATTTTCGCAGATGGGAAATACTTAATTCTTTTCCACGCACTATCTGCAATGGGGAAATTTCATGATGTGCAGTTGGTCTGAGTTGAATTAATACCGCAGTATGCAGCACTGCGTGGCCCCAACAACTAGTGGAAAGCCTACTATTCTGCAAGAGCGGCCAAGCAATAAGTTTTTATTATTTTAATATAATGACTCTGCAAGGCCATTTTAAGTGTGGACATTAGGTACGAGATGCTCTACATTAACTCCCAGAGCCATACAATAATCATTAAATGCTTTTGAGGTAAACTCGCTAGCATTGTCTATTTGAATAACTTGATCCTTTCTTCTGAAAAGTAGGCTCTTAATTTAATAATTTGGGCAAAAGTATGGTTCCTAGTAGATAAGAGATATACATGGGACCATCTAGTAGAAGCATCTATCAGTACCATAAAATTTCTTAAAAGGAGCCCGACAAGGGCTGAACAGGTTCATAGATATTACCTTGAATTTTCTCCAGGAAATCCAGTGATTCTTCCCTAACTCTTTAGGTAAGAAGATATAAGAATAATCTTTCCTTTAGCACAACCAGGGTATAAGAAAAACTTCAGGTCTAGGAAAGACTTTATGCTATGGCCAGCAGAAATATTAATTATTCTTCTTATACTATTCAACTAAGGGTAACCCAGTCGATCTGCCAGATCTTAAATATATCTAGGTTTTTCATCGCAATATAAACTTCAGGTTTTATATGTGCATTGTATAATCTGGAGGAGAATAAATGAAGCTTTTAACCACACGTTTATTACACCCATTAAACTTAATCATGAATAGGTATTCTGTACCATCCTCATTCACTATCTCCATACAGAAATGATTAAAGGAGTACGATTGGACTCAGGGTATAATATGGCATTCTTCCAGTGCCAACTATGAGAGTATTGCTTCTGGCGATAGTCATAATATTTTCAATTCACTTAGTGTGGTACAACTATCTTCTAGACAGATTTTCTCCTCCACCATCAGATTATACTATGTTCTATATTGGAAGTATGATTTAACAATCAAACAATTGTTGCATCAGGAACAAATTGTAGAATATCGAACAAACATAGCACAATTAATCAAAAATCTGGGAAATATCAATTTATTCAATTTTTGAATAATAATCGCTCAACAGGAGCTTAGACCAAATGTTCGTTCAGGAACTAGGGCTAAACTGATAAGGAGGCTTATGAGGAATATGTGACATCGACTTAGCAAAGTGAAAGGATATTTAGGAGACTAATCCAAGTCTCCATATGAGATGTATGTGCCCTCCTGGGACTCCTTGAGCTCAATAATTTCAAGAATCATATCATCACACTTCTCAACATTCGTATCGACATCAGATTGAACGGTGAAGTATGACTTAATATTATTTCCTCGGGTCTTATTTAGTTTTTCCAGTGGATTGCATGTAAAGGTCTACCACATGCTTCGGGATGCGATAGATGCATGACCAATGGCCAGTGCTCCATACATAAAATAGGGTTATTCAGGGTTTGCAGCATTACTTCTGGAAGCCCTTGACCCTTTACCTTTACTATTCCACTATGAATTGTCTCTTCCCCTATTTGATTTGTCATTCTTCCACTTATCCCTTATATTCCATTTGCCCTTTCTGCGGCTTTGGCTATTGCTAGCCTGTTGAGCATTTGCATGTGCTTCGGGCATTACAAAACTCTCATTAGGAAGTACATGATGATTCTTCACCAAGAGTTCATCATGCTTTTCTGTTTCTAGCAAAATGCATATAAGGTCGAAGTACTTCTGGTACTTCGCGATGATACTGTTATGGCAGTATCCTCATATTGGGGTGGAATGTTCACAATATCTTGTCGATCTTTTTAGCATTAGTAACTTTCTGGTTACATAATGTTAGATCAATGACAAGCTTGTGTATGACAAAAATTATATGCTACCATAGTCTTTAGAATCCTGAAAGTGTGACTTGATCCATTCGCGTTGTGCTTCTGGCAACAGGATGGATCTTTGCTGGTTATATATTTTCCTTCAGGGAATTCAAAATTAGCAACTAGTCATCTTCCATCAACTATTTGGCCTTCAAGTTCGTATGAAGATGGTGCCTCAGGAGGTGGAGAGCCGTACATCTAGCGGCTTCGGGAACAGCAGGGGTACCAGCTTCAGGCTGGAAAAACAGTAGCTCTAAAAGATCGAGCTATCAAATTAATCTTAGTATTCATTGCCCGGGTAATGTAATTATTGCCATTCAGGGCAAGCATGATAGGTTCCCTCCTTGCGATGTCCAACATATCCTATTTCTATTTATGCAAAATGACTTTTACTGCTGGTAAAATCATTATATTGTATGCTCACTATTCATTCAGTAAAGCTTGGTCTATATCTATTCGGTAGATAATTATATAAAATTTCCCAGAATTTTCCTAGCAATTTTCATGGCTTTCTGCTAATTATTCAGTAATTTTCAGAATTATCATGTAACACACAAAATAAATTTCAGCATATATCAATATGGAATTATGCTAGGACAATAAATCCAAAGATATGGAGCTTTCAATATGCTATATAAAATTTTCCTAGCATTTTTCATACTTTTTTGTTAAACATTAAGTAATTTTCAGAATTACTTAAATAACGGAATATAAATTTCAGCACATATTAAACATGGCATGAAGCGAGAAAATAAACCCAGAGCATGAAACTTTCAATATGTGCTAAAATACAATTTACCAAATTTTACGGAAGCCCATATACCTAGAAAATAATTTTGTAGGATTTATAACCAATTTTGTTTTTTTTTCTTTTCTTCTGGAAAATTTATTCAGAGCCACCGGGCCTTACGGCCATTGGGCCCTTCGGCCCATTTTGGGGCGGCGTGGCCTACTGAAAAAAAAGGTGGCGGCTAGGGTTAACCCTAGCCACCACACCGACTGAAACGCGCTGCGCTGCAGGCGCACCGGCCGGACGGGGCGCCGCCTTTCTTTGGTCAAGTGCGCCGTTGCCGGAGTGCTACGCGGGCGGGCGCCGTTGCCGGAGTGCTACGCGGGCGGGCGCCGCCGTAGGAAAGCTTTGCGGGCGGGCGTCGCCGTCGAAAAACTCCGCCGGACGCTTCAGGCACGAGGTGTGCCGCTGCCGCCACTGGATGAGCAAGACGCGAACTTCGGGCGTCGCACGGGCGTCGCACGGGCGCCACCATCGGGTGCTTCGGGCACGAGGCATGCCGCCGCCGCCGACATACAGGCTCGAAACAGCGAATGCGGATGAGGTGCCATCCGCCAGCATCGTTCGGAACCTGTGGCGGACGCTGCAGGCGTCGCCGGTTCCACGGGCCACGGGTGGGGGCCAAGCTCAGCCACCGCAGGAGCCGCCACCGCGCGCTTCAGGGCGCGGGGCATGGAGCTGGCGCCAGTGATGGTGGCGTGAATCGAGTGCGTGCGGCGTGAGGTATTGCCGTCACGATGGGCGTCACTGCTGGGAAAACCGCCGAGGGCACCGCCGCTTCGAGCGAGGGTGAGGTTCCATGTGGCGCCGTTGCAGGCGAGCAAGGGCGTGGGAGGAAGCCACCATTGGGGCAGCCTGCGTCGTCGTGCGCGGAGCCTCATCACGGCTGCCTCCAACCGAAGTATGGGCGTACAGGTGCGCCGCCGCCTAAGCATGCCGAACGGCCCCAGGGATTAGCCGCCGTCGGGTGCTGGAGTTTCGGGCACCAACGTCAAGCGCAAAGTGCGGGCGCCGTCAAATGCTGGCGCATGCGAGCGCACATGGACAAGATTGGCGAGCTCTGGCCGATGCATTCGTTGATGCTCAGGAGTTCATCTTCTTCGTTTTCTTTTCCTTTTTTCATAGAGATTGATAACCAGAAGATCGTATAGAAATTTGATGATTATGCAATAAATCTGTAACGCATGATAACGATGATCTTCATGATCAAACTTGCATTCATGCACTTACGTAGGGCTTGGCGTGGATGATTGCGTGTAGCAGGATGATTTCGATGCCGTATAGATTGTCGCGGGCAGACAATCACAATTGGCCTCAGTAGAGCCTCGTGCTGATAACGTGTTGTAAAACGTAGTCGTTCACCCACGATCAATCAACAGCATTCCAACGAAATCACAAGAACAAGAACTGGAGCATAAGAATATAGGGGTGTAGCTCTCTTGCTTTTATTAGATTGATCTCTTGTAAAAGGGTGCCCAATATATATAGTAGAAGGTAGCAAGAGATTAATTTGGATTCGTCCACACATAAGAGATAGAGTCTAACCGAATACAGTTACGAATATCTTATCTCGTAACAAAGAGGATTTCCATGGTTTGAATTAGACTTTTTTCCAAAGAATGATGACGTGGGGCTCACGACTGATGAATCATTAAGCCACATCGACTTATTTGCCAACACTAGTATGCCACATCATCTAATACCACACACAAAACCGAATTGGAGACATGATTTGCACTAATTTTAACATGTGAAAGGCCGAAAATATAAATGGTTTGGCAGTTGATGGGTGAAAATTAGACAACCAAAAGAGTTCAGACCAAAAGCGAACTTATTCCTAGAAACTAGAGTAACATGTAAGAAGCTTCCACAATATTAATGAATGCAGCAACCCGCAACAGCCAGCTTTTAGCCGTACACTGCTTTCGTCAACACAGAGCTAGCTAGGAAGTACATCGACCGCTCATCTCTGCTGCTGCAGCATCGCGTACATGATCTGGTTCCAGGCATCCGGCAGGCCGGCGATGCACCAATGCGTGCAGTCCATGCCGTCCCGGCCAGGCCCGCCGTACACCGACGGGTGCGCGTCGATCCTCAGCTGCGAGAGAGAGGTGATGTCCAGCAGGGACACCGGGGTCGACATGGAGCCGATCACCCCCTGCACGACGACCTGCTCCGGGAGCGGGCTCCCGGCTCCGTCCGTGGCCTCCTGCAGTGGCCGTGTCTGCTGGTAACAGCCTCCTAGCGCCGTCGCGCCCGCATCGTTCTCTTTCTCCTTCGACCTGCTCGTTGGACGAAGGAGAGTGTCAGCACGAAATGCCCGCCCAACAGAAACAACTAATTCAGGAAATCGATTCAATTTTGTGTGTGTGTGTGTTGTATGCAAATGGATGTTACCAGGACAGAGTTCGAACTCACAGGTAGTGGCTGGGGGAGATGCCTTGGAAGAAGAGACTAGTGTGCGCCGTGTCGATGCTCGCGTCGACCCATCTTGCCCATGTGGAGAGGCCCTTGGAGAAGGCGGTCAGCCGGTCCATGTCCCGGTACGTGCTGTTCCCGTCCTGCACGTAGTCCCACCTGCATGCACGGTCGAATTGCAGTGCAGTAGCCGCTTGAGTACTCAGATTGATCTTTTGGCCAATGTAGTGTCCCTCTGTACATAATATCTACATACGTACACTTGGCTTGCGCCCTTGTATGTCCACCAGTGCCATGTGTTGAAGACGAGCAGGTGCGCGCCGAGCCATGAGCTCGCGTCCTGCATCGAATCGAGCTTCAGGACTCGGCCGATGTCCTCCTGCACGACGTCCACCAGGAACTCGCTGTGGTACAGCACCACCGACACGTTGTAGTCCTATTCACAGAGGCGCACATTACTCAGAACATGCCGAACAACAAATGTAATTAGCCGGGCCAGAAAACCCTTTACCTCGAAGCGCACGGACGAGACGGGCTTGCCAGCCGTGAAGGAGACGCGGGCGGGGGCCGGCACGGCGGCGTGGAGCATGCAGGCGAGGGAGACCCACTGGTTCATGCTTAGCGAGTCCCCCACGAACATGACCGTCTTACCGCGCCACCTCCTCAGGAAATCCGCGCCGTCGAACCTGGGCAGCCGGCAGGCGGGGCTCCACCGGAACCTGAGGTAAGCGGTGTCCGGCCTGCCGTTCCGGCGGCAGTCGAAGACGTCAGGCACGAACGGGCAGCTCGACGCGTCGTACAGCGGGTACGACTCGTCCACCACCCATCTCCCCTGGAAGAGGTCGCACGCAGCTACTCCTGAACTAGCACCACGCCCATCTACACCCTGGACAGCTGCTGCTGCTGCTGCCACGATGACCAGCAAGCAAGCACAGCAGAGCCTCGCCCGTAGCAATGCTGGTAGCTCTTCAGCCATGAATGGAGCTGGAACGCTGCACCGCGTTTACGTACGTGCTAGCTCATATATAGCTGGGCCTACTGACGGGCGAATCGATCGATCGATCGCTTCGTTACGAAGCAGGCAGATCAGGCCGAAACTTACCTTTTTCAGGCCCCCTCGTACTTTTTTTTCAAAACTAGTATAGTGCTCGTGCTAACGCTATGATAGTAGTACATCCGCTTATCAATTAAATGATAAGTATGAATATTACACTTAATAATAAATAATCACAGTGCCTGTATGCGAGTACAAAAATTAAGATATAACACTCAATAATATTTTTCGCTATGCTCTTAAGACTTGTTCAAGTATGTATGTATGACGATGTCGCCGGTCGCCGTTGCCGCACGTAAAAGCCTCGTGGCCTCGTCGAACGGCTGGAGGTATGGCACCTCCGTCCCAGCGTTTGGGCGTTCTTTAGTTAGGAATTCCCGGGACCTGCGCAAGGAACACGGGAAAGGAAGGTATGGATTTAGTTTGTGTTTTTTTAAGGATTCTGTTGTACGAATAGAACTCCCGTTTGACGCATAGGAGAGGAACCAATACGTGAGAAGATTAATAAGACAAGAGAAGATGGTGTGTATGATAAGGGATTAAGGGGTTGTATATGTACCACATATTTGGAAAGAGAACCAATCAAACAAGAAAATAAACAGGGAGGATCCGCATGCAAGAAACCAGACTTGAATTTTTTACTATCCTGGCCTCGTGATCGTTTTTTTTCCCGAATATGACCCTTCTAGAGACTTTTTTACGGATCTAGCCCCATAAAGCCTAATTTCAGCGCACGGAAAGCGCTGAATTTTTTTAATTTTTTATCCACGAAACCAGCGGTCTCTGAGTGCTACTTAATTTTTTTCAATTTTTTCTCGCGGAACCAGCGGCCGGCGAGCGCTATTTAATTTTTATCTTTTTTCCCTGCGGATCCAGCGGTCGATGAGCGCAGTTTATTTTTCCATATTTTCCCAAAATTATTCAGTGGACGAGCACCGCTTGACTTTTTTCATTTTTTCTTCCACACTTGAATTTTTCAATGCACGCGAGCATTTCTTTTTTTTGTTAAAATTATCGCTTGACGGCACCGCTTGATTGTTTTTTTATTTTTCGTGATTTTTTTATCAGATTGGCATCATCGTTATAATTTTTTCTCAATCAACTCGCGACGATGAATTTGCGATTGTAGCCTCGAGCGAAAAATTCAATGAGCGTGACGCAGTATTATTTACCAAATACTAGGCTCGAATTTTTACTATATTAGTATCGTCGTTATATTTTTTCTAAACCAGGCTCGCGGTGATGAATTTGCGATTGTAGCCTCGAGACGTAAAAAAAATGGAGAGGTGTCGGAATTTTTTCCGTGGTTGAGAAGCATCAGAATTTTCCTATGCCCAAATTATCCAATGTCGGCAGATCTTGGTTTTTTTTTTCGTGCCTAAAATTTCTCATCGTCCGCTGGATAATTTCAGACGTGGGAAAAAAATTCCAGCACCTCTCCGTTGAATTTTTTTCGGCTCTAGGCTACAATCGCAAATTCATCGCAAATTGAGAACAATCTCTAATGAAAAATGATTCAAACAAAGTTGAAATCTAAATATTATATATATTTGAGTTCCGGGAAGTATAAGGATTCTAATAAAATTAGTTTCATTCAATTCTCAGTTCTTTTGCAATATTTTTATATGTAGCATATCTTTGGGCCTTTTCTTTAAATTTGAATTTGAAATTCACCCGGTACTATTTTTCAAAATATTTTTGCATATTATGGAAGAACTTGATTTTAGATGATTTTAGAATTTCCTTTCATTTCATTTAGACATATAATGTAAAAGTTACAAATACTTGTATACTCTCGGGTAATGAAAATTCTAAAGAAAATAGAAAATACGCTTTCGCAGAACAGAAAGCGTCCTTCCTCAGTGGCGTGTGCGCTTTTACACTAGCCAGCAGTCACTGACCTTGGGGCCCTCCTGTCAGCAAGAGCAAAACAGGGGACCAGCTAGGGTTGGCCACCGGCGGAGCTACGGTCACAGATGGGCTCGGCTGAGGGCACCATTAGCATCAGCTCGCTGACGCGCACCCGCCGGTGGACTTGGTCACCGCCGGCGATGGCCGAAGATGCCTCGCCACTGAGTGAACCCTGCGAGTGATGCTTCGCCGCACAACTTCAGAATGGGCTCTCCTCCGATCGCCGCCGAGGGCCGCACGGGCTCTCCTCTGCTCGCCCCGGCCACCGCGTCGATCTCCTCCTCCGCGCGCCCCAGCCGCGCTGCCCTAGTCGTCGTGTACAATCTCCCGGCACGCTGCCTCGTCTCCACCGAGTGCGGCCTAGTGTCGCCGTTCGCGGGCGTCGCGCCGCCGATCGCCGGGCGGGCTCTCCTCCGATCGCTGCCGAGGGCCGCGCGGGCTCTCCGCCGCTCGTCCCGATAGCCGCGTCGATCTCCTCTTCCATGCGCCCTGGACGCCACGTGGATCTCCTCCTCCGCGCGCCCCGACGGCCGCGTGCAATCTCCCGGCCGCGCTGCCCCGTCTCCCCATTTCCTTTTCCCAGCACGTATGTATCGGTCATTTCCTTTTTCAGAAAGTTTGTTTCTTTTTCCTTGATTGTTTCCTTTTCCTTGATTTCCTTTTTCCAGCACGTATGTATCGGTCATTTCCTTTTCCAAAACATTTGTTTCCTTTTCCTTGATTGTTTCCTTTTCAATAAAGATGCTGGATGGAGGTACGGGGAGGAGGTCTGTTGTGGGCCACAGGGATGATTAGACACACTAAACAATGCCCATCGGATGTGGGTGAGTAAAGCTGAGGAAATATCTGAGAGGTTAATTTTGATGGAGGCAAGTTTCTGGGGACATTTCGCTGAGTGTACGAAGGTTGGGCCATCTCTAGTGAGATGCACTATTTGGGGTGGACATAGAAAAGAATGTTTAGGTGCATTATAAAGGGGTATAGATTTAGCATGTGTGAATATAATTATAAAAATAGTCTCCTCTCGATCGTGAAAGTACCGGCAAATGAAACGTGTAACCTACCACATCTGTTTATGGTGGCAAAGGCCCGAACCCACGGTAGCCCAGCTAACTGCGGCAACAGCTCGTGGGCCCACCACGGTAGACTTACTGCCATGCTCCTCAAGCTCAACAACATGGTGCCAAGTTCCCAAGGTACGGCAAACAGTTTTGCAGAACTGTTCTGGCTCAGTATTCAACTCCTGCTGCACTTGCCCTCCTCCTGTCATGGTCGGTCGTGATTCATATACGTCACCTACCGGCACTTCTATAGTGAGAGATAAAGACTATTTCTGTAATTATATTTATACAGGATCAGATTCGAAAGAAAAAAACACGTCAACGCTTAGAATCTAAGTGCGCGCGGTGCGTCCGTCTTATCTTTGCATGGGACAGATGAAGATCTACATGGAGTGGAGCTTAAGCTAACATAAGCTTGTCGTGTCCCGAAGAGGCCAGAAATAGTATTCAATCTTTGTAGGCGATGGTCTAGGAGACTAGGCGTCAACTGGGTATAGTTAAGCTCTTCCTAGGAGAATGGGATGGACTGGAGGCTTGACTATTGCCCGTATGCTGCCCGCTTATCGGGACGGGACACGTGCGAGCTACGTGTGGAAATTATGTCCAGCGTGGATCTCAAAGTAATTGATGGGGTTGATTGAAGTACACCACCCTCGAAAATATTAGTACTACTACCTCCTCCTCGATAGTTTTGAATCCTACCTAGCCACAAGACAAGCCCTCTTTGTCACGGTTTGAGTTCGTGCAAAAATTAACTTTAGTTGGCTGCTTCGAGGAGCTGTTTTTCTTAGAAATTTCTAGTTCTCTTCACAGATAAACTTGGATTTAGATCAAAAGCTAAACTAGAAGTCAGTTGTTTAACATAGCATATGATTTTTTCAGGAAAAATCAGTCCAGAAGTTATGCCAAAAGGTGCCATAATATGCTCGGCAATTGCATATCAAATTATGATCAGCTTCTTGCCTTAGTCCATGCACAAATGTGCTATTTTAGTCTGTTTAAACAGGAGAGGGAAAAGATTGAACTGATTCAATACATTGCGACCTTAGATGTTGGAACCGAGCCCAACTTTAGAGTAGATGCCAAGAAAATAAACAAACCTTTTGGCCTAACTGTCAGCCTGTTTCTGTCCTTGCACGTCGCGCGAAGAACAATAGACCATATGCATTTTTTTCCGAGAGTGAAAAACCATCGAAAATTTTCTTAAGATGTCGTAAATTATATTGGCCGATAACTCTCCATCGCTAATTACTATTGGATTTAGTTGGTCCCTAAATAGATATATTATCAGCAGTTTTTAGCAACTACTATCGGTAAATACAATAGCCTAGAGTTTCTAGGCCGTCACTAAATATGAAAATGGTCGGTACATATGGTAGAACTCTCGGTAAAACAAAAAAACCCGTCGCTTATGTAGTAATCACTTAGACTTTTTAGACATGTCGGGTATTTGTTTGTACCCTTCAGAAAAGGTGCATATCTTGTAGTGGAAGAAAAATATTAATTAAGATGATTACTCGATACCATACATTAGAAAGGTTGTACTACATAGTTTTCATATGATATGACAAATGTAAATGAAATATATAGAAACTATCTATCGGAAATGCCTAACATGCGCTCCTGCATGTTTTAGAAGAAAAGAAAGAGATGTTGGGCAGCTCCATATCTGGCCCAATTGGTCAGAGTTGTCGATGATTCGAAAACGGTAAAGATGAATACCGTGCAATCATATAAAAACCATGCAATCAAATGTCGCCAACTTCTATGCACTATCTATC
Organism: Otatea glauca; assembly: GCA_036346275.1. NCBI lineage: Eukaryota > Viridiplantae > Streptophyta > Magnoliopsida > Poales > Poaceae > Otatea > Otatea glauca. The sequence continues at coordinate 42,506,834 of CM070721.1, read as the reverse complement.
ATTTACGTTACTAATCATTTCCGGTGAAGGTCTCACGGTTGTCGCGCGCGAGGACGGTCGTCCATGGCGCAGCCAACCCGCGCAACCGGACCGTGCAATGCGCTAGCTAGCTGCCAGCTGCAAGTCGCGGGTCTCGATGGAAGACGTGCACATGGACAATCTATTCTATCGCGATTTAATTGTGCAAGTACTGATATTTATTTTTTGTTGAAATAAAAAAAACCAAGTACTGATATTAATAGAAAAAAATGTGCAGGATTTGTCACTCTTGAGCTCACACGTCAGCAAGACAATAGAAGGGTAAATCCTGAAATTAATGCCAACTAAGGTTGTGGCAAACACAACTATTTTGCTTTCATACTAGCTAGTAGTCCTACATGTGCAAATCATATTTTCCACAACATAACTTGCTTTAGAATATCTTTACGAACAATCAATCTCAACCCTTGAGAGCCACAAGAAAAGGCTGCGCCAACTTTATTTCCATTTTCATTTAAAATAATATTGAAAAAAAATAGCATGCTTCACTTCCATTTCCATTCAAAATGGTAACGAAAAAAATGGCAGGCTTCATTTTCTTTTCCAATCAAAGAGATAATGAAACATGTTACACTCTCGTACCCCCTTCTTATGCGTAGCAACCACTAGATCGGATTAGAATTTTATGAGATACGGCACGAGACTAAGTAATTGAATCTAGTACAGAACCAAAATAACGACGATGATGTAACCACGGCAAGAGAGAAAGTTTTGGCAAAGTCGACTGCAAATTCTTTAAGCAAAACCTCAAAAGAGTACAAGGAATTATAAACACGATCACTGCCGGTTCCAAACTGGCATCACGAACCTGGACCGACCACCCTATATTTATTTTTCTTGCGCGTGCGGTTGTGGCACTTGAACCTGGGACCTCTCACCTCGCGTGATGCTTCCTTACCATCTCACCTAACATGCACTTCTCAACTACTATGAGATATATTTTCCTTTTATCCCTTCGTATCCGAAAGTTTCAACGATTATTTGGACATCTAAATTACTTCAAATAAAAAGTTGTCAACTACAAAGTTTTAGATCTCATCGAGAGCTACAATTTTCATATAAATTTTATCTCCATCCAACTCCGTATGAAAAAGTTATGATTTTTGAAAAATATTATCACTGTGGGTTCGGATTCCGAATCGGCAGTGATACTTCCTCAATTATCACTGTCGGTTCTTTTTAAGAATCGGAAATGATAATAACTTATCACTACCGGTTCTTAAGAAGAACTGGCAGTAATAGTATCACTGCCGGTTTTTTTAGAACCGACAGTGATAAGTTATTATCACTACCTGTTCTTTTTTGGTCGAGCATTTGTGCTGGTCTAACTTATGAACCGGCAGTGATAGTGTTATCACTTCCGGTTCTAGCTGAACCGACAGTGATAAATCGGCAAGAAATAGGTTTTTTGTAGTAGTGTATCGCTCTTTCACAACCCTCTCAAACCTTTTAAGATTCTCATATCCTTACCCTATACAAGAATTTAGTGCTAAGAATAAACTACCCTCTAATTACCTTGTGTGCCTCATGCTTTGGATGGTTGGTATGTGGCTTCTTGGGTTCTCCATGAACATCACATGAGTTTACATAGCCCCTTAGTCCTCCAAAGAAAAGTAGAAATCCTACATGAAAAGAAAGTAGCGATCATAATCCTATTATGATTCATTTATAATTCCTTATAGCACAATTTTACAAATCCTTAAAGACTATGTATGAGCCACCATACTCAATAATTTTCACCTTGACTCTTATCTATTGAAGTCATCGTTCTCCTCTAAAAACTCGTTGTAAGTCGACTCCGCATTTTTTTTATTTTTGCTCCCACATTTGGGAATGTCCCTACCATAGGAGCTCATGTACATCACCACAATATGCGTGTTGATGTCTGGGCTTAGCCACGTGAACCGTCCACCTAAGAGCCCTTTACTTGTGTGCATTGATTAACCACACCTTTGTTCCTGTAGCCCTCCATGGCATAAGCTTGTACCGCCTCTGAGCTCCACTTGCTAATTAGTAGCGCGTGGTTGGTTTCGTTGCATCTTATTTGTTCCAACAGCTCGCAAATTTGCCTTTACCTTGCTAGATTTTGCAAACGTCGTTACAGTTCCGCACATAACTGCAGTTGAGATGTAAGTACCAACCATTGACAACATGATTTTCTTCTCATGATAAGGACTTTTTATTAGACCTCCCAGTGGTTGCCCTTCCTTTAGGTTTACTGATCAATCGGTATCCTCCATTGCTCTAGATACCTTTCATGATCACCTACTCTTTGCACATCTTGTTTGACTTCACCTTGAAATGATACCTCACAACATTCGAGTTCAAGCGACCTCATAGTTATTAGATTCTTCTTTAAGCCGAGAACATACCAAACTCCCGTCAATGTGCGATGTACTCCATCATACATCTCCAATGAAACTGTTCCAACCTCATTAATTGCATCCTCCTTGCAATATGCCAAGTGAACAGTTCTATACGTCGGGCATAGAGATCTCAACTGCAGTCCCAACTCCCTTTACGTCCCCTTTACATAGCTCTACTACCTGCTCTTAACCTCTCAACCCACAATTTGTTGTATCCCAGATGAAAGATCACCATGAGATCCTTGCCTAAACATGCCTCTCTCCTTTTTCCCACCAAATTACTAGTACCAACATCTTAAATTTTCGAGGTACCAAGCTTATACCCTAAAAACCAAAACATATGACCACCTTTTGATGGATATCTAAACACAAATTCCCATCTCTCACAAATGATTGACCTTTTAAAAATATGACCATTTCCACCAGAAGGAATGGCTAAAACACACCCCTCTTCCTTTTTTCCCAAAAACTGTGATTTCTGGAAGTAAATGCACTAGAGATTTTTTTACACGAATTTTTTTCTACAACATTACGGTGAACAGCATAAATTTAAATCTATCATCTACCAAGCCTACATCACCCCAAATGGCAACTAACTAGGATAAACGTTCACAACAGAACAGTCTACTTTAGATTATTAAAACCTTAGTTACATCCAATGCAACTAAATGTTTAGACATACTATGGAAAGGTAATGCAATTACCCATAACTTTCTAATAGTATACCTGATTAATCCTGTACTACCAATGAATGAGACTACTCACCAAGCCTTGCTAGCAAATTCAAATAGTGACACGCAAAACCCCCACTACTCTCCACTCTAAACCATGTAAGATCGACAACTAGCAAGAACTATAACCTGCTTCCCTTTTCAATAAAGGTTTCGTTGCCATATTCCTTCACTCAAAGCAACAAGTTAAAGAAAACAATGCTTTATTGCACTTAACAGAATGACATAGATTATTTATTTTTCCATGCTTAAACGCAAAGGAAACCTCAATTCTCTTTAACAAAATAAACCACTTTCATTATCTTAAAACTAAGCTACTACAATTCACATCAAGGAGAAACTCTTTTAAAAAGAGAGACACCGCATAAATCATTTATAAATTCACCTCACTTTTACCAAAGTAAATCATTTCAAAAAGAGAAAACTGGTCATATAATCAAACCACTTCCCCACACCAACCAATCTTTTTCTCAAGAGAGAAGGTAACTCATTTTCTAGCAGAAAACGACTTCACTAGCAAATATCACTTAAGAAGCAATCATAAGAATTACCTTTAAGAAACTTTCACAAATATCACACACATTTTTATTAAATCCAGCTCACGTCGAAATAAATATACAAATATTTCTAAATCACGAGCTTCCAAAATATTGCATTAGGTCTAATTGTTTCTTTTAAGTGACAATATCAAAGATAACTTATTTTGTAATGCTAAAAAGGATAATCCAATCGCACACCCTTAAGGATAAATTCTACAAACATAACTTAAGCTAAATTTCCTAGCAAAGATAAATTAATTCCACTGTTCAATGAAATAAAGCATTCCAAAAGCCCTCAATAGATTACTTCATAGTTATTCATTTTTCTCAGCCTCATATTCAAACATCAAAGTTAACTCCATAATTTGACAATGTTCACACTAATCTAGAGAAGCTCTATTGCACACAATACAAAATTCCTTTGCAAAACTCATTCATCAAAGATAATAGGACCAAATAAATCCACATACACCTAAATATTTTTAAAAAATCACCTCAAATGCATTGTCTCCATTGCTCAAAATCTTACCATTAAGGTTTCCGCTCTTACGTAATTTACATCTTGAAGAACCTCATCAATATTGAACATAAAATTATGTAACCTATCCTTCTTAAATTCCTTTCTCTAAATAATTATAAAGAAATTTTTGCAATTTTTTTATCATAACACCAAGCCAAGTTGAAAGGACAGGGGATGTCGCCTAGAGGGGGGGTGAATAGGCGAATTAAAATTATTAAAACTAAATTGCAGTGGAATAAACAATTTGCAGCAAAATAAAATCTTCCGCGGGTCTAAGTCCGGAGTGTCCGGGATTTTTATCCGGATACTCCGATATGTCCGGACTGTCTGGGTTCAGGAGTCCGGATACTCCGGATTGGACCCGAGGGACTAAGACCGAAGTGTCCGGGATTTTTATCCGGATACTCCGATATGTCCGGACTGTCCGGGGTCAGGAGTCCGGATACTCCGGATTGGAGACCTCGCAATGAGATTTTAAATCCCTGCAATTTTTCAACAATCTACTTGAATACAAAACATCTAAATGCTATCAGGTACCTGGGGATGATGTAGATCTAGAGCCAAACACAACAATAGAGTAGATCGGGCAATTTCAAGATTCAAAATCAAATACTAAAGAAAGAGTAAGAAGCAAACTTGGAGACGATGATTTTTCATCCGAAGTTCGGATCCTTGAGGGGATCCTACGTGTCGGGACTCGAATTTGCAAATCCGGACCCTCTGTGTGTACCGCACTAGTCCAGGATCACGCTAGTGCACACAAGCTCAACATAGATGCTATCATAGTCATACACAGCGAAATATAGCATAAACTTCAATGATTAATAATAACTGTTGTCTTACATGAATAATGCCTCACAGGGCTTAAATAAAAGTATCAATGAAAAGCAATAAAATAGAATAAACGCATATGCTCCGATTCCGCCACGTGCAACCGACGAGGCTCGAACCTTAAGCATTCGTGATCCGGATAATCCTCCATGAATGGCGAGATTCCTCTTCTTCAAGTTGTTGTTGTTGGGGTGAGTACATAAAGCACTCAACAAGTTGTGCACAATAATGCAAGTCTAATATTCTATATGCTTGGCTTAATCCAAAGGAATGGCTAATAAGGGTATTTTGCAATAAAGCAGCATTTAACAAGAATACAATAAATAGATTGGAAAGCAGTAAAACAAATACAGTAATTAATAAATTCAGTATTTCTGAAATACACCAAATTCCTAATCCTAAATCAATTTCCACCTTCCATGGCACCTTGCCATCCCAATAGGTTTTGTTTAACAAAAGTCTAACCCTTAATCGTGAGCATTGCCTAATACCGTGAGCACGGCTATTCGAATAGATTGTACACTCTGCAGAGGTTATGCACTTTACCCACACGATACAACCAAACACCACCAAGGAGAGTGATCGTAACAAAGCCTTTACAATGCTACACCTAGACCCAATCTCGCTCGCTAAGGTTTCAACATCAAGGGTTAAACCACCACAACAGGCCCCCTCTTGCGCCATGTGAGTTAAACCGTAACCTGAACTCACTATTCACCACGACAAGATCAAATCTAGGTTTCACAAATTATTCACTAGGTCTGTCCCATTCCGCACATGTGGTTGCAAGAAGGACTCAGTCAAAGGCTTGCAAGGTTAAGTCCTTAAGGTGATTAAGGCAAGACTTCCACATACCCCGCCAACCCCGCCCACCTTAGCACACCGCCTTGCCACTTGCCCCAATCTAAAATCATTACCACCCCAGTTGATTACCAAGCACCACATGCCATCAACATTTCAATCTAGATGTGTGACCTCCTCGCCACGACAACTTGATATCACTGTGTGACAACACATGACACACCAATTCATAAACATTGTTCCATATTCCATTAGTCAAGATTAAGTATCAACATTCGGACACATGTGATGACGTGGCATGGCTAAGCAATCTATGACGGTCTAACTAGCCCATGTTGATTATCAATATTAACCAACTATAATTCCACATCCTAGGGTGACAAATAGATCATGGCATAAAATTGACAAGGTATGATTTAATTCAAATAGGCATATTATCTAATTCCCAGATTAATTGAAATCATTTATACATATAAAATATCATGCATAAAGTTTAAGAGATAAAATAGCAATTTGGTGAAAATTAGGTGCAACATGATCAAAGCACAACTTGCCTTGGAGTAGGTGCTGGTCTTGATCTGAGCTTGGGTCTTGGAGCGACGAATCTTCCTCCGGATCACCGAGCAGTTCAACGTCTACGCGAAACGATGCCAAAATAGCAAATAAACACCAAACCAGAGAGCAAACAAACTACAAAAATAAAATAAAATTCACCAATAAATAGATCTTGATTTTACAAATTTTTAGAAATTTGAATCACTCAAATCCGAGTTAAAATGCAAAAGATATAGCCTTTTGAAGTTTGAATAAATCATCAAAATACGAAAATAGAATTTCGATTTTTCTCAATTATTTTTCTATTGAAAAGATCTTTATTGCGCAACGCCGACGTCAGCCGACTCGGACCAATCAGCGCCGACACGTCGCTCGGTCCATGAACTCGGTCCACGGACCGCCTCGTCCACCGTGGACGTGGCCCACGGCGCCGCGCCACGCGCCGACACGCGGCGCACATCGATCGGCCGCAACGCCGCCGCGCGATGCTCGACACGCGCGCACATCCGAGCGACGATCCAACGGCTAACGCCTAACGCACACGCGCGCGATCTCAACCGAACAAACTCGATCCAACGGCCGACGCTACCCGAGCCGCCATCGCTTTACCGAGATGTGGCGCGATCGCAGCGGTCCGACGAAGATCCAACGGCTGATGAAGCTTCCTGACGAAGATGGTAGCACGGCGGCGGTCTGGCACCGGAGCGGAGGACGACGACCACCCGAACGGCGTTCCGGCGTGACTCCTGCGGGATGAAGTGGCTACCCCGATGCGGCTTGACGCGACGAGCCCGGATCTAGAACCGATTCGGCGAACGGCGGCTTGACGGAGACGCAAACTAAAGAAAACGACCGGCGGCGTTACGAAGAACTATGGCGAGCTCTACGGCACGAGCGACGGCGACACGACGGCAAAGACTAGAGCGACTGGAAGCGCAAGGCGATGAGGAACCTCGGGGTGCAGCCCACGCCTTTTATAGCCTCAGCATGAGCGCTAAAACGGCAACCCTAGACAATCCCCGGCGGAGACGGCGCGCGGCGGCGAAACTGAAACCGGATCGGGGACGACGACTGGCGACCGTCCGATCCAAGATGAGCGGCCACGATTAGATCCGAAGCGATACGATCCGATCAGCTCCTTCCAAATCCAACGGGCGAGATCTAAACTTACCAAAACAAAGTGAAGCGATCCCGACCACTTGATCTCGATCCAACGGCTCGCAGCACTAGGGTTACGCGATGAAGCTGACCGTCCGATCTTCATCCAACGGTCACGCTGCGGCGGCGGCGGCTGGCCGAGGCCGCGACCGCGATGGTCACAAGACGACAAAGGCCGGGCTTGGCCCAAGATCGCTCCAAGATTTTTCAAAAGCTTTTGATTTAAAATAATTCCGAAATTAGATTAATCTATTTTAAGTAATTAAAATATCGGAAAAATCCTTAAAATTCTCATATATACTTTGAGACATTCTGAGCTCAAATAAAATATTTTTGGTAAAACTTTATATTAACTTTATCTATATATATTTAGTTTTCACCAAAGGTTCAATATACTTAATTAAAATAAATTCAAATAATTTCTGGAAAAATCCAATAAATTCAGAAAATCACAAAAATGCACGTGAGCGAAATTATAGGTCAAATTTTTGGGATGTTACACTACGTCTCCGTTGAGGAGGCTCGATCACACTTGAGCCAGGGTCTCTTTCAACCCTCTTCCTCCCGGTATTGCACAAATGCACTCGCCGATCTTCACTCCTTTAATTCCTTCTCTTACGAAGGCGAAACCGGCCTTCACATACTTCCCACGGCCAACCACACAAAGCTCCGGTGGCTCGTAAGCGACCTCCTATACGTCTAGGAGTCCTCAACCTCCAAGAGTAACAAATGCTCATGAAGAACAAGCTTGGAGATGAAATCAAGTGCTCAATCAACTCAAAACTCACTCAACCTAGCACCTCACTCCTCAAACTCTTCCCAACCCTTCTCACAAAGGGGATCACTTAGATCTAAGGGTAAAGAGGTATTTTGGGGGCTCAAGAACAAGGGTATAGCACCTCTAATCAACAGGTAAAAACCTCTTCAAAATGAGGGAGGATGGGGCTATAAATAGAGCCCCCAAAAAACTAGCCATTGGAGATAGCTGCGCACAACTGGAGACTCCGGATAAATACCCCGGAGACTCCTGACTAATTCAATCCGGAGTGTCCGGACTTAACACCGGATACTCCGGATTGTCCGAACAGCATTGAGCAGCCCGACGAAAACGAGCATAACTTTTGACTCCAGACTCCGATTTCAGTGATTTTGGACTCTACCGAAAGCTAAGAACAAGGGCTACACAAATAACAAGGTCTCACTACCCAAATCTCAAAGGATAAATACAGATTTCACAAAGAATCCAAGGGGGACCTACAACTCTCACTTTCCGGCACCACCAACACCACTCTCTTTCTAAGTTTCACAAGGATGGATCACTTGAGCACTTGACACATCTAAAAGTCATTCGACATCACACCCCTCTTAATAGTACGGCAATCCTTAGATTCAAATTAAATCAAAGATAATATAAGTCTAGAAATAGTCACTTGCCGTCTTCTTTCTTAATGTCGATGCATGAAGACTTTCACCATATAATTGATGACATCTTCGCCTTGTCCAACTTGACTCGATTCACCTCATGAAACTCTCGTCGTATCAACCTTGACTTGATCATCCTCTCTGACGATCTCCACGCCAAGTCGATCTTGACTTAGTCTTCAACTCTTGGTGACACCGCCGTCTTGTTGACCTCGGCTTAACGATCATCCTCCAAGATACATTGGTCATCATACACATACAGGACCTAAGTCTTTCCAATCCACTTATGATAGACATTAGTCCCAAAAGCTCAATAGATATAAATAAGTTGATATTTGTGAACAATTGATTACAACAAGTGTTTCATATAAAGAAGCACAACATAAATGGAAACACTTGACATAAGAAATGTTCTCTACTAAGTACATCATAATGAATATGTAATTGATCTATATGCAATAGAGAAATAATTGCCAATATGATGAATCAATTAAATCATGGCAAGGATCACAGTCTTTACTTAAATGAAGCATATGATAGAATATACACGAATTGTACATGTGCAAATAATATTTGGAATAAGAGTAAATATGTGATCCAACACTAGATTAAACTTCACTAAGAGAATTGCATGAGAAGATATACAACTAAAACATGCATACACCAAGTCAATCTATAGCAATATGAAAATTAACTCTAGTTAATGCATGCATACTAAAAAACAAAGCACATAATGAACTCAAATGAATATATATGCACAAATAAATATGACACGAACCAATGTTCATATATATAATCAACATGCTACTTGGAGTTCACTATGCATTTGCACAAAAGGAATGCAATAACAAATATAGAATAGATACCAAAATTGCATACCTTATCTTTGCTTAACCATCCCACTTGATTTTCCTCTAAATAGATGAGACTGATACTCAACTAGGCAATAACAAGTTAGTCTCATACCAATATAATCATATTAGAGGTTTGTCATTTGTTAAGCACTAAATTAAGCATTTACTCAATTACATAGATTGTCATTATGTGCGTTTGTTATTAATCACCAAAATAACATAAGTGCCTAGACGCACTTTCACAAGTCTACCTCATGATGACAAAGCGAAGAGAAATCTCATTAGGTTTTAATCTTATTCAACCTAATAATTAAATTATCATAAGGTGCTACATCAATATTATTCCAATTCACCTAGCCATGAAAAACTATCAAATCATGTAACTTCATAATCTAAATTTTTGAAAGACCCCGTCAGTGAAATTTTCAACATGAATAACACGGAATTTTTTTCTAACCCATTGGTCGACATTATGGTAACCAAAGCATATAAAATCATTAAGTGATCTCAACAAATAAATATAATCTCCATAGGACATATTTAGAAAATATGGCTCTAAGATGGTCATTTGCTAAGTATAAAACCATGCACCATGATACTTATTCAATATTCTTCATCCTTTAATTTATACATTGATTAAGTTATTCTTTTAGGAACATAGTCAAATACTTAAAAAAATTTTAGTAATTTCACTTAAAACCCACTTAATGCGCTGGTGAATTGGTTTCCTTTAACCAATCCCACCACCATGAATCCCCCATTTTTCACCCCTAATCCCCAGATCGCCCGCTGCAACATGCAGATTTAAGTAACCAGATAACCAACCGAGGTGTTGCAGGGAGAAGGTACTACAACTAGCTATGAATCAACAAGACACAAGCATCCTTGTGTGATAAAAAGAAAAGATTCATTCTTTTACAGAAAGAAAGGAAGAAAGGAAAGAATAAAGGGGTGAGTAGCTCTCTCTCCCTGTTGATGTTGGCCTCCACGAGCGCAAGCCCGGCCGTGGATGCTGAAAGGACAGGGGATGTCGCCTAGAGGGGGGGGGTGAATAGGCGGATTAATATATTCAACACTTAAATGCAGCGGAATAAAAATTTGCAGCTAAATAAAATCTCCCGAGTGTCCCGAACAATCCAGAGTGTCCGGGGTATTCAATCCGGATACTCGGATAGTCCGATCCCGAGGGTCCTAACCCGAGTGTCCGGTATTCAATCCGGATATCTCGGATAGTCCGGACTGTCCGGTTATGGAGTCCTGATACTCGGATTGAGACTTGAATGGAGATTTTAAATCTTTGCAATTTTCCAACAAACTAATTGAACACAAAAGACCTAAATACCATCAGGTACATGGGGATGATGTAGATCTAGAGCCAAACACAACAAAAGAGTAGATCGGGCAATTTCAAGATTCAAAATCAAATACCAAAACAAGAATAAGAAGCAAACTTGGAGACAATGATTTTTCACCAAGTTCGGATCCTTGAGGATCCTACGCTCCGCTGAGGCGGCTCGGTCACACTTGAGCCGGGTCTCTTTCAACCCTCTTCCTCCCTGTTGCACAAATGCACTCGCGGTCTTCACTCCTTTGATTCCTTCCCTTACGGAGGCGGAACCGACCTTCACAAACTTCCCACGGCCAACCACACAAAGCTCCGGTGGCTCGTAGGCGACCTCCTAGCCGTCTAGGAGTCCTCAACCTCCAAGAGTAACAAATGCTCACGAAGAACAAACTTGGAGATGAAATCAAGTGCTCAATCAACTCAAGACTCACTCCCCAAACTCTTCCCAACCCTTCTCACAAGGGGATCACTTAGATCTAAGGGTAAAAGCTTCCTCAAAGCCCCCACACAGCCCCTCAAAACTCCACACCAAAAGCCTCTTCAAAAAGAGGGAGGAAGGGCTATAAATAGACCTCCCCAAAAACTAGCCGTTGGGGGCAGGCTGCGCACAACCCGGAGACTCCGGACTTCAACCCGGAGACTCCGGATTGGAAGGATCAGCTCATCCAGAGAGGGCCAACCCGGAGACTCCGGACAAACACCCGGACACTCCGGACTAATTCAACCCGGAGTGTCCGGACTAAACACCGGATACTCCGGACCAACCGAGAGCAGCCACCGAGGGTGCCAACCCGGAGTGTCCGGACCAAATGTCCGGATACTCCGGACTGTCCGGATTGAATATCCGGATACTCCGGATTGCACTGGCCAGCCCGACGAAAACGAGCATAACTTCTCACTCCGGACTCCGATTTCAGCGATTTTGGACTCTACCAAAAGCTAAGAACGAGGGCTACACAACCAACAAGATCTCACTATCCAAAACTCAAAGGATAACCACAGATTTCACAAAGAAACCAAGGGAGACCTACAACCCTCACTTTCCGGCACTACCAACACCACTCTCTTTCTAAGATTAACAAGGATGGATCACTTGAGCACTTGACACATCTAAAAGTCATTCGACATCGCATCCCTCTTAATAGTACGGCAATCCTTAGACTCAAATTAAATCAAAGATAATATAAGTCTAGACATAGTCACTTGCCGTCTTCTTTCTTGATGTCGATGCATGAAGACCTTCACCATATAATTGATGACATCTTCGCCTTGTCCAACTCGACTCGATTCACCTCATGAGACTCTCGTCCTATCAGCCTTGACTTGATCATCCTCTCTGACGATCTCCACGCCAAGTCGCTCTTGACTTAGTCCTCAGCTCTTGGTGACACCGCCGTCTTGTTGACCTCAGCTTAATGATCATCCTCTAAGATAACTTGGTCATCATACACAGACGGGACCTAATTCTTTCCAAACTACTCATGAAAGACATTAGTCCCAAAAGCTCAATAGATATGAATAAGTTGATATTTGTGAGCAATTGATTACAACAAGTGTTTCATATAAAGAAGCACAATATAAATGGAAACACTTGACATAAGAAATGTTCTCTACTAAGTACATCATGATGAATATGTAATTGATCTATATGCACTAGAGAGATATATAATTGCCAATAGGATGAATCAATTAAATCATGGCAAGGATCACAGACTTTACTTAAATGAAGCACATGATAGAATATACACGAATTGTACATGTGCAAATAATATTTGGAGTAAGAGTAAATATGTGATCCAACACTAGATAAACTTCACTAAGAGAATTGCATGAGAAGATATACAAATAAAACATGCATGCACCAAGTCAATCTATAGCAATATGAAGTTTAACTCTAGTTAATACATGCATACCATAATGAACTCAAATGAATATATATGCACAAATAAATATGACATGAACCAATGTGCATATATATAATCAACATGCTACTTGGAGTTCACTATGCATTTGCACAAAAGGAATGCAATAACAAATATAGAATAGATACCAAAATTGCATACCTTATCTTTGCTTAACCTTCCTATTTGATTTTCCTCTAAATAGATGAGACTGATACTCAACTAGGCAATAACAAGTTAGTCTCACAGCAATATAATCATATTAGAGGTTTGTCATTTGTTAAGCACTAAGTTAAGCATTTACTTAATTGTATAGATTGTCATTATGAGTGTTTGTCATTAATCACCAAAATAACATAAGTGCCTAGATGCACTTTCAATCTCCCCCTTTTTGGTGATTTATGACAAACCTATTATCAATTGCACCAAATGACAATATTAAGATATTTTAGCATTAAAACAAGCATAAAGATACAATAAGATATCATACTTACAAATCATCCCTTTTGTCAATCGATTAGGGACAATTGATAAATCCATAAATTCTCCCTTTTGTCATTAATCCCAAAAGGTGCTTAAAAGATTCTTATTGTTTATTCAATAAAATCTGTTCTCCCCCTTGATTGCACACTCAATAAAAAGATTAGGGAGAAAAAAAAATAAAGATAAGGAGCTAGTAATAGGACAATAATATTAAGCTACCCCTAAATCTAGGCAAGATATGATACCAATTATTTCCAAGATTTAGGTAATAGATTTTTCTAGTTATACCAAATTAAAGAAGTCATGATTCTTAGGATATAAGTGATGCTTAAACATGACACACGAATATGATTTCACATATTCTTTAAACATCAAGATCATATAGCAAATTTATATAATTTAAGCACATGCTCATGATCAAATTAAATTCTAACCATCAAGATCATATAAAGAAGATTACACAAGTAGGAATTGCTTATATGATCACAAGATGTATACAAGATCATGAATCAAGGTTGTATAAGTAAGATGCACTTTCATGATCAAGAATTTCATAAACTTGTCAAGGGTATACCTCTTTGCAATGTGTCATCCATATGTACCTTTTAATTCTTGATAACTCCAAATGCAAGTTAGATGACACTTCAAAACAATTTAGGATTAGAGGATACCTCTTGAAAGATACCAATTAATCATACCAATTGAAAAATACAACACCATTTAGAATAACACAATTTAGCATAATGGTGTGCACAGACATTATTGAATATGGTCAGAAAAGAAACACGTCCCTTTGTCGATTCTTGTCCACCGCATGTTCGAATTGGTCATGATCACCGCGCCGGTCTTAGATCCTCGTACTATGGAGCTCCTCTCCATTTCCTTCATCCCACCGTCAAGATGACCCTTTTCCAATACCTTGAACATCAATAGACAAGCACACGATTTCTGAGAACAAATATCTTTTAATTTGACCCAAGTTAGTTTGATAATGTCTAAGTACAACATGCATGATATATATGATATACAGGACAATACTCTTTGCATGCAATTTAAAACAATTCAAGACATCAATTAAAGATTTTATTACATCACTTTATAATGAAAATATTTGAAACTCATTCAAATTTAATCTTGACATCCACTTGTAAGAGAGACAATGAGTAAAACACATTCAACCTCACTCTTGAGCTTACAAGGGAAATTTTCTCTTTTCCATAATAAACTCGAAGTTATGCAAGAGAGAAAACATTTTGAGGCTAAGTTACAATTAAATCCAATTTCCAGAATAACTTAGCCAAAAGATGCACTTCCATTGGAATGAAAACTTAAATAGATATGCTCCACTTAGAAGCTTGGAGCAATGAATAAGTTCACTTAGTTTTCATCTTGAAAGGCTTGCCAAGATTCCAATTTAAAACTCTTAAAATCTCAAAAAGATGCAAATAGCAGCACAAAGTCGATTATAACTTTTTAAACCATTGCTCAAATACAAACATCATCAACGCGGAACAGATCCGACTCGAAATCCTCTTCGAGGGCTATGAAGACTGAATATTGATTTGAGCAAGGAGAAACCCCAAAATAGGATGAACAAGATATTGCAAGAAAGTATAGATAGCAATTTCGAATTTGGGCGAAGCAAAGACAACCCGGATACTCGGTGTTTTGATCCGAGTGTCCGGATAATCCGGATACTCGGATATATTACCCGGATATTCGGGTTGTTCACTTCATCCCTAAATCAACATTTTGAATTTGGATCAAATCTTGATCAAATGAAGTCCAATAGCCATAAGATTTTGCAGAAATGATCCATGAACATCCAAGAGACTTCTCCAAAAGAATTTCTCAAATATCACCCTCCAATCAAAAATTAGATCAAAATGGGCATTGAGGTTTAGTTTTGACACTAAGTCAAATAAAGTCAACAATCTTGCAAATGAGTTCAAATAAATTTGAGAATTTTCAGATATGAACTCCATATGTGAGAGAAGGTTTTCTAACAAAGATTTTCAATAAATAAATTTCATTTTGAGAAATATGATGAAATATGCATATGAAACACATAAAACATTAAGATTTTCACCAAATCCTCAAAATGGAACCAAATGAGTTTTGAATGGTAATATGCACTTATATGGCTTCATATGATTTAGAGAGATGTTTATAAGCCTATTTGCATAATCAAATCCATTCAAATCGTAAAATCCAACTTAATGCAAGAGTATGCCAAATAAGATCGAAAGAGAGAAAAAGGCATAACTATTTCAAATTAAGTTGAAATTATTTGAAATTAGGCATAAACATTATTTAGACTCCCAAGAAACTTTTCCAAAAAGAATTTTCCAAAAAGGAGTCTCCAATCAAAAGATATGCCAAATTTTGCTTTGAGGGTTTGAAAAGAAATTGAATTTTCGCCAAATGTTCAAAATGCATTCCGGATTGAAATTTATGGAGATTTGAGCTTTCATAGCTTTGTATGATTTAGAAATACCATTTCAATCCACGATATGCAAATAAATCCAATTCAAATGGCGAAATCTACAAAATGCAACAACGGGTCATTTTGGGTCAATTGGATGATTTTGGCCAAATTCAAATGGCTATAACTTTTGAACGGTTGGTCGTTTAGAAAAACTTTGAACTAAAGAAATGCTTAAAATGACCAACCCTATGAGTTTTGTATTGACCACTTTTTCAAACTCCAAATAGATTTTGCTTTAGAAAAATTTGAAGTTAAATGCAAAAGCAAGATCACAAAGATCTTTTTAGGACAAAGTTTGACTTTTAGCTTCTAACCAAGGGTTAGATACTTGAAAACATTTGAAATACATTTGAAAACATTTTAGAAGACTATTTTCATAAGATTTTGCATTTCAAACAAATATTTTGCTTTTAACCCTTTTTGAAGCAAGTTAAATAGGAAATAGTTTTTTTTTATAAAAAACCTTAAAATACAACTCAATTTGGATTTCATGCAATTTCAATTTCCATGGCATAGAATTGATTATCAAGATGGTTTCTAGCCAACATTTATAATGAAATCCAACTTGAATGCTAAGATTTGAGCAATATGCTTAAATAAGCTATTTTAGTTCAAATCAAGAATTTTGACCAATTTTGATTTCAATATAGAATTTTCATTTTGAAAGCTTGTAAAACATTTGAAATATATATTAGAATACTTTTACAAAGCTTTTTACAATTTTGGGCCTTTTAAACATAAGATTTGACTTTTGACCAAAATGGTCCTTTTGAAATAGCTATTTGTAAAACAAAGTCAAATATTTCAACACAAGATTCAAATGAAGAATAAGATGAGATATAGAGATTTGAATTTTGTGTATGAGTCTAAGATACCATTTTGAACCAAGATACTACACAAGATCCGGTCCAAACGGAGAAACTCACTAAGTGCAATAATATGACTATTATGGGTCAAATATAGTTTTTCGGCGAGTTTCAAAATCAAATAACTTTTGATTGGTTGGTCTTTTGAAGATATTTTGAACACAAGAATTGTTAAGAATGACCAACTCTAGGATTTTCATTTTGGAATTACTTTCAAATTCATTTTACATTTAATTCTATGAAAATTATAAGTTTAAATCCAAAACAAGATACTACTATCTAGATTTTGATCATGAAACTCATTTTCTTTTCAAAATAGATTTTGTGAAGCCAAAACCTTTGAAAAACGTTTCAAATACATTTGTATACATTTTGCAATTAGTTTTTCACAAGAATACTAATGGTATACAAAATTTTGACTTTTGGCTAAATGGCTTGATTTTGAAAATATATATTTGCACTTATATAAATATGGGAACATGTAGGGATGTAATATACATGGTTATGATTTAGCACTCCCCCTTAATGTGCCACTATCCCAAACTTACTCAAGATTGCAATCAAAACAACTAATAAGCATGAGCAAGCATATAACAAGCAATCTAAATTGATTTTCATGAATAATGCAATATAACCTACACAAGGCTATAAGCTAAATAGTAATCAAATTAGATACTTGTTACCCGAGATGACATTGGTTTATGATTGAAATGAATGTCTTCAAGCTTGGCTTCTTTTTTCATATGATGAAATCATCCTCTTGATTGAGCCAAAGCTTTCCAATGCATCTCCAAGCACCTAATAAACTTCTAGGCACTCGTTGGTACCCAATTTTTGTTGGGTCCAAAAATGTTAGTCACAATAGATTTAGGAACCCAAATGGCCCTAACATTAATAGTCTTAGGTGAACTAACATGACTAGCAATGGATTTGCGATTGTTATTACTCCTAAGCGAATTATTGGAATTGAATTGAGGAGGCTTAGGAGTTTTAGCATTTTTAGCAAATCCATTTCTAGTTTGATCCTTTCTAAGCACATAATAATCATTACAATGCAAGGGCTTAGAAGATCTAGCAAATCTAGCAAATGGTTTGCTATTGTTATTTTTTCTAAGCACATGATCAACATGATTTTTCTTGGTCTTAGGAAGTCTAGCATTTTGAGCAAACACATTTCTAGATTCATTTCTCCTAAGCAATTGAATATCATAATTTTGCAAATACTTGGGAGAATCGACAAACTTGGCAAACACATTGCCATTTTTGTCTTTCCTAAGCAAATAATGATCATTGACAATAATTGGCTTATGAGTAATACCTTTGGGACAATCCTTACCGATGTGTCCCTTTTTCCGACAATTGTAGCAAGTAGGCTTTGAGCGTCTCTTCTTCTTCTTGACTTGCTCTTTGTCGGTTTGCCTCATTGTTGATGGTTGTGGCTTGATCTCCACTTTATTAGGGCACACGGAGGCGAAGTGTCCCTTCTTGTTGCAAGCAAAGCACTTGATGATCTTCGAATGTCTTTCGTTGTGCCTTGTCTTGTTAGTCTCCCTCTTGGAGATGTAGCCGAGTCCTCGCTTATCTTGAGGTGCCCTTGGCTTGCTCAAGATCTCGTCGAGAACGGCTTTTCCCTTTATGCACTTCTTCAAGTCATTTTATAATCTAATGACTTGGGCCTTGAGCTCATTGTTTTCCTCTACAAGATTAGTCTCAATATGCATAGAGGAAGTGGAAACATTTGAATTTGAGCAACAAGGTAAATCATTGCAAGAGGTGGATATGTCAAATTTTGATGAAACGTTAGGATTAACATTTAAGCAAGACATTTCATCAATTAGATCACATGAGATTCCTATATCCACCTTAGGCTTATGAATTTCTTTGGAAAGGAGGGATTCATGATTTTCTTGAAGCATATTATAATCATTTCGAAGTAATTCATGTTCAAGCTTCAAAATTTTATATTTCTTTTTCTCCTTCCCAAGACATTTATTGAGCTCCTCAAGCAAATTCATAAGTTCATTATAAGAGAGCTCATCATCGTCATTATCGTCACTTACCTCATTCTTACCTTTCGCCATGAAGCAACGGATTTGTGATGGAAGAGCATCTTCATCGTCACTTGAGGCGGAGGTTGAGGTTGATGGAGATGTCGGTTCTTCATCACTTGAGCTTGAGGTGGAGCTTGATGTTTCATCTCCCGACATCTCTTCCTTAATGCAATCCTCAATAGAAATGGATGATTC
This sequence comes from Otatea glauca, assembly GCA_036346275.1. Classification (NCBI taxonomy): domain Eukaryota; kingdom Viridiplantae; phylum Streptophyta; class Magnoliopsida; order Poales; family Poaceae; genus Otatea; species Otatea glauca. The sequence goes on along the minus strand of CM070721.1, from coordinate 42,487,689 downwards.
AAATAGTTCTTGAAGCTTTATCCACATTTCATGAGCGCTCTTGAGATTGCATATTCTATCAAAGATTTCATCGCTCACAACACAAAATAAAACATTAGTAGCTTGAGCGTCGAGATGTAGGCATTTCTCTCTCCTTCGCTTGGAGCAACTTCATTCAATGGAGAGGAAAACCGACATCTACGATCCACCATATTTGGGGGCTCATGGATTTAAAATGAGAAGTCATAATTAATTTCCATGAAGCATAATTTGTGCCATCTAGCACAAGTGGATTATGTGAATGCACTAATCCTCTAGTCGACATCCTTTACTCTCTAGACGGTTAAGTCTAATAAAAAGAGAGACCAGGCTCTGATACCAATTGAAAGGACAGGGGATGTCGCCTAGAGGGGGGGTGAATAGGCGGATTAATATATTCAACACTTAAATGCAGCGGAATAAAAATTTGCAGCTAAATAAAATCTCCCGAGTGTCCCGAACAATCCAGAGTGTCCGGGGTATTCAATCCGGATACTCCGGATAGTCCGATCCCGAGGGTCCTAACCCGGAGTGTCCGGGGTATTCAATCCGGATACTCCGGATAGTCCGGACTGTCCGGGTTATGGAGTCCTGATATCTCGGATTGAGACTTCAATGGAGATTTTAAATCTTTGCAATTTTCCAACAAACTAATTGAACACAAAAGACCTAAATACCATCAGGTACATGGGGATGATGTAGATCTAGAGCCAAACACAACAAAAGAGTAGATCGGGCAATTTCAAGATTCAAAATCAAATACCAAAACAAGAATAAGAAGCAAACTTGGAGACAATGATTTTTCACCCGAAGTTCGGATCCTTGAGGGGATCCTACGTCTCCGTTGAGGCGGCTCGGTCACACTTGAGCCGGGGTCTCTTTCAACCCTCTTCCTCCCGGTGTTGCACAAATGCACTCGCCGGTCTTCACTCCTTTGATTCCTTCCCTTACGGAGGCGGAACCGACCTTCACAAACTTCCCACGCCAACCACACAAAGCTCCGGTGGCTCGAGGCGACCTCCTAGCCGCCTAGGAGTCCTCAACCTCCAAGAGTAACAAATGCTCACGAAGAACAAACTTGGAGATGAAATCAAGTGCTCAATCAACTCAAGACTCACTCCCCAAACTCTTCCCAACCCTTCTCACAAGGGGATCACTTAGATCTAAGGGTAAAAGCTTCCTCAAAGCCCCCACACAGCCCCTCAAAACTCCACACCAAAAGCCTCTTCAAAAAGAGGGAGGAAGGGCTATAAATAGACCTCCCAAAAACTAGCCGTTAGGGGCAGTCACAGACAACCCGAGACTCGGACTTCAACCCGAGACTCGGATTGAAGGATCACCATCCAGAGAGGGCCAACCCGAGACTCGGACAAACACCGGACACTCCGGACTAATTCAACCCGAGTGTCCGGACTAAACACCGGATACTCCGGACCAACCGAGAGCAGCCACCGAGGGTGCCAACCCGAGTGTCCGGACCAAATGTCCGGATATCTGGATGTCCGATTGAATATCCGATACCGGATTGCCAGCCACCGACGAAAACGAGCATAACTTCTCACTCCGGACTCCGATTTCAGCGATTTTGGACTCTACCAAAAGCTAAGAACGAGGGCTACACAACCAACAAGATCTCACTATCCAAAACTCAAAGGATAACCACAGATTTCACAAAGAAACCAAGGAGACCTACAACCCTCACTTTCCAAGCACTACCAACACCACTCTCTTTCTAAGATTAACAAGGATGGATCACTTGAGCATTTGACACATCTAAAAGTCATTCGACATCGCATCCCTCTTAATAGTACGGCAATCCTTAGACTCAAATTAAATCAAAGATAATATAAGTCTAGACATAGTCACTTGCCGTCTTCTTTCTTGATGTCGATGCATGAAGACCTTCACCATATAATTGATGACATCTTCGCTTTGTCCAACTCGACTGATTCACCTCATGAGACTCTCGTCCTATCAGCCTTGACTTGATCATCCTCTCTCGACGATCTCCACGCCAAGTCGCTCTTGACTTAGTCCTCACTCTTGGTGACACCGCCGCCTTGTTGACCTCACTTAATGATCATCCTCTAAGATAACTTGGTCATCATACACAGACGGGACCTAATTCTTTCCAAACTACTCATGAAAGACATTAGTCCCAAAAGCTCAATAGATATGAATAAGTTGATATTTATGAGCAATTGATTACAACAAGTGTTTCATATAAAGAAGCACAATATAAATGGAAACACTTGACATAAGAAATGTTCTCTACTAAGTACATCATGATGAATATGTAATTGATCTATATGCACTAGAGAGATATATAATTGCCAATAGGATGAATCAATTAAATCATGGCAAGGATCACAGACTTTACTTAAATGAAGCACATGATAGAATATACACGAATTGTACATGTGCAAATAATATTTGGAGTAAGAGTAAATATGTGATCCAACACTAGATAAACTTCACTAAGAGAATTGCATGAGAAGATATACAAATAAAACATGCATGCACCAAGTCAATCTATAGCAATATGAAGTTTAACTCTAGTTAATACATGCATACCATAATGAACTCAAATGAATATATATGCACAAATAAATATGACATGAACCAATGTGCATATATATAATCAACATGCTACTTGGAGTTCACTATGCATTTGCACATAAGGAATGCAATAACAAATATAGAATAGATACCAAAATTGCATACCTTATCTTTGCTTAACCTTCCTATTTGATTTTCCTCTAAATAGATGAGACTTATACTCAACTAGGCAATAACAAGTTAGTCTCACAGCAATATAATCATATTAGAGGTTTGTCATTTGTTAAGCACTAAGTTAAGCATTTACTTAATTGTATAGATTGTCATTATGAGTGTTTGTCATTAATCACCAAAATAACATAAGTGCCTAGATGCACTTTCAGATGCCTCCAATGTCTTTGTCGCAGCTGCCATCACAAGGAGGTGGCAAGCGAGAGAGAGAGAAACCCTGTGGCTACAGGAGGCGAATAGAAGGAAGGAACGGAGATTGGCATGGTTTATCGACTGCCTCCTTGCCGTGCATGTTTTGATGTGATTGATGGTACGACGATGTGGACAAATATGCGCATGCATGGGGAAAGAAGGCGAGGTAGGGGCTGCAGTGAAGGAGGGAGGATAGTGAAAATTTGTTTGGGGGAAAATAAAATAATGGAGTTTTGGTGGAGGATGGCGGACTAGTGGTGGAGGATAGGGATGAGAGGAATCACACATATGCTCGTTGAGTTTGCCACGTTGGAGGCTCTGGCAGTGAGGTGTTGCCCCCGCAATGTCCTTGGTTCAAATTGAGCCTTGTTGTCCCTGTGCACCTCGAGGGTCAAAGAAGAAAGGGGTTGGTAACAACTTTCTCATCTCCTTCACAAACTTCAAGCCTTTGCTCTCTTTTTTAACACATCAGGATTTGAGATTTTGAGCTTAAGCCTTAAGCTACTGATTGTAGCACAAGAAGATCATCTCTTGCCCTTAACCAGGATCTCATGTAATGCCTCTTTGACCACCCTAGAGGTACTATGAGACGGAGTAACCCAACTATTACATCATTGATGATTGCCCTTAGAAAGATAGTAAAGTACAAAGAATCCATCACTACAGAGTGCAGACAAGTATGTAGGAAAGATCTCTATCGAAATAGCAGAAAGAAGAGGGGTGGTGGTAATGGCGGCTAGGAGGTGATGATGGGGTTAAAACTGCAGATTGACAAGGTGAAGGAGGGAGAGGAAGGAAGTCGTATGGTGGGAAAAAATTCACCATGTGCTACATGACCGTGGTGCAATCGTTGGATTGTGTAAGCAGTGTGGGCAACAACAATCTACGTAGAAGCATTTGAATGTCGTGTGCCGAGTGGTGCCAGGAAGCTAGCGACATGAACACAGGCTCAGTTTGTGTGTCTTACATGCTTGGCAAGTAGCAAAGCAACGAGGGCAGGGTGACGGCAACACGTAGATGCGCATGGGTCAAGCGCGGTCTATGGGAGAGGTGGCTTGGCTGCGAGCGCCTTTGTGCATACGGCATGGGCACATGCCAGAGTGCAAGCAACTGGCATAGACGGCTTCCCTTGAAGGGAAAGCAGAAAGAAGGGAAGAGCTGACTTATTTGGAAGGTTTAGGGATGAAATGGACAAAAATTGATTTGTAGATGAAAGAACAACAATTTAAATTCAGAAGAGTAGAGAAATACTAGGTAAGTTTTTGGGAAGTACGGGCAATTTGAAGGCATAATTTGGAAGCAAATTTTGAAAGTTTTTTTTTGCAAGAAGTTTATTATCAAAACTTGGGGATGTCACATACACCAATTGCATGAGTAGCACCACCCTTGGCAAACAATGCGAGAGCGAGATGTGCACTCATGCGGCAGCTACGATGGTTCAAGGGAGAGGTCATAGCCCAACGCATGAAGAAGGAACTCATGAAGAGACTTGCCGAATGACGATGCAACCATGGGAACAGTCGGCTACTTGGTTCCTCCCCTAGGTTCATCCAAAAAATTATGCATACATACAGTACATGGGTCGGGGGCCCTAGGGCGGGCTTGTCCTGCATCGAGTCCACACTTATTTGCCAAGTTCTTGTGGTTGTGCATATGTTTGTTTGGGTTTTCCATTTTGTGGTTGTGCCTTTCAGCCTTTGAGCAGTACATAGCCCTTGTGGGGCTTAAGTTCACACACGCTTCACACGGAAAACCATAGGGAAGGTAGGCTCTAGGAGCGCAACAACAAGATATAGAGATAAAGTAGGGTAGTCTCCCTCAAGTCTTTGACACTCTCTTGTTGTGAGAATTGTAATAGCTTAGTTTTTTCATGTGGAAAATGTCTATCCAATCCTATCCCTTTTGGTGGCTTAAGAATTAAACATGATAGATAGCTCGATCTACAGTAACCTGGTTTTTCTTTTTCCTAGAAACATCTAGAGCAACATAGCCCTACAAAGCAAGCCAAATAACACGGTCGAAATTAAGGATTGTGTGGTTCAAAACCCATGATCTAGAGTAGCTATCCAAATTTAATCATTTTTTACTATGTTAAGTTCTCATTTTGTTCATTGCAGAACTTTTAAAGGAGCTTTCTAGTTAATTTTCTTATCAGGCTTGCCCCAAATGATGGCTATGAATTGTCAATGACCAAATTTTGGTGACGCAAACATCTAGCGGGAATTTGGAGTATTGAACATCCAGATTTGGACAAACTTCAGGTTCATATCCTTGAATTGTAAGCCATGACGCATCCCTTAGACAAAATCCACCAAACAAAGCTCTTCTGCTGCTTCTTAACGCTTTATGTAAGTCTTCAAAAACGATTCGAAGCTGCGAAAAGCTGCCTCTCACCCTCAAAAGATGCATTGCCAAATGGGTCTTGCAAATCATTTGGCCGGTATACCAAGGAGACCACCGCCGAACACCCAAGCTTTCATAACAGGGATGCGCTGTAACCACATTTCAACCACCCCCCGCCCCCCTCCTGTTGAGGGGCATTTTCATCACACCAAGAAGATTGGGGGACTTTTTTAATACGACAGGTCCAGCGCTTCGTGGGGAGGCATCTTTCGATCGTCGGGCTTTTTTTTTCTGAATCTGATGGGAAAAAGGGGAGTAATTTTAGTAAAGCAAGCACTAACCCCCCGTCGGTACTCCTACGAGAAAAAGCTTTGACACTGACATCGGGGCCCATCTCATATGGGATCTACACGTGAATCCACGTCTTGCAAAAAGTAAAGGCAAACAAAGAGACTTTTGATTTCGAAAACTACGGGTACAGTTATGTGGGCCCATGCATAGGTGGCCCTACCGTCATTGGAACAGAGCCGTCCCCCGCCCGTCCAGACCTCTAGTCTTCACCGAAAAAGGAAAAAGCGTGCGATCACTTCGGATAAAATATCGTCCGAGATTGAAATATGAAATTTCGCCGAAATTCAGGTATTTTAGACAAATCTTGTTTGAAATTCAAATCCGATTCGTTTTCTATCAAGAAAAATGAAATTTCGGTATATTTGCACCGGCTGAAAAATGAGTCAAACAATGATGAAAAATTTTGAAATTGTTTTTGAAGGTTCCTGACATATCAGTGATATTCCCATAAAAATTTCAAATGATTATCACATTTGATGAATTTTTAAAAATTCAAACATTGTTACTGTCCTGATAAAACACTGAACGAAAAGTTCGATCCGAATGAAAAATGGTACAAACCATGTTAGAAATTTTTGAATTTTTTTTGCATGTTTATGATGCAACATTAATGTTCTCATAAAATTTTCAGATGATTATCAAGCTTCATGAATTTGTAACAATTTAGACAGTGCTACTGTCATATTAAAAGGCTTACCGGTAAACTTGAACAAAATAAAAAATGGTTCAAACCACGTTAGAAAATTTTGAAATTCTTTTGAATGGTCCTGATATAACATTAATATTTATATAAAAGTTTTATATGATTATCATTCTTAAATAAGTTTTAAAAATTCTGACAGTGCTACGTCCTGATAAAAGCCTGATGATTAATACATAGATTTATTTTAGTAATAAAAAATGTTTAAATTTTTTGAAAATTTTACCGAAGGGTGATAAGGAAATTCTTAAGATCTCATAAAAATTTTGAATCATGATCATACTCCAGTAAATTTATAAAATTCTTACAAGGCACAATACCATTTATGTCTTTCTCTTTTTGAGTTTTGAAATATAATATAACAAATGAAGTTCAATGCTTACATAGATTTGATTGACAAAAAAAAAGTTTAAATTTTTTGAAAATTTTATAGAATGGTACTGAGGTAATTATTAATCTCTCATAAAAAGTTTAGATCATGATCACACTCGAAAAAATTTATAAAATTCTGACAAGTTTATTGTCCCAATTATGTTCATTCAGTTTTTGATTTTTTAAAGATAACAAATGAAGTTAAATTATTTTAAATTTTTTTATATATGATCCTACACTATTAAACATAGTAAAATAAATTTTTCAAGTCATTATCAAGCTTGTAAAATTTTATAAACATCTAACAATATTTCTACCAAATTTTAAAATGTCTCAAAAATTCGGGTTTTCAATAAATTTTCATAAAAGATGACTTTCTTAAGGGTTATTTGACCACATCCGGTAAAATCAGGCGTTAAAATTTTGAAAATTGGCCAAAAATCACGAAATTTTGGGTTAGTATAGCAATTTAAAAAAAACTAATATTTTTCGTCCGGCCGGTAGTTTGAATTTCATGGTGGCCCGAAATCCAAAATTTCAACGAAAATTCACTGAATTTTGGCGAGATTTGTATCCCTGCCAAGGTTTCCAATTTCGGTTTCGGAATAAATTTCGCCCCTGGCCGGATAACGAAATTTCGGAATTATTTCGGGCAAAATTTGAATTTGAAAATTCAAATCCGGAAAAAAAAACCGAAATTCGGCGAAAAAACCTGAAATTTCGGGCGAAATTTTTGAAATTTTGGGTTTTTTTGCACAGGCTGAAAAGTGGTCTAAACTTTATCGAACAATTTTGAAATTGTTTTTTGAGGTTCCTGACACGATGCTGATGTTCTCACAAAAATTTCAGCTGATTATCACATTTGAGGAATTTTTAAAAAAAGAGAGTGGTAATCGTCTCCGATAAAACACCGAATCGACAAGTTTGATCGGAATGGAAAATGGTACAAATCAAGTTATAAACTGTTGAATTTTTTTCATGGTTATGATCCATAACTAATGTTCTCATAAAAATTTCAGCTGATTATCACTTTTGAGGAATTTTAAAATTCGAGAGTGGCGCATCTCCGATAGAACAACGACCGACAAGTTTGATCCGAATGGAAAATGATACAAATGAAGTTAGAAACTGTTGAAATTTTTTGTGCATGGTTATGATGTATCTATAATGCTCTCATAAAATTTTCAGATGATGATCAAACTGTATGAATTTTTAAAAATTCTAACAGTACTACTGCCATGTTAAAAGGCTTACCGGCAAACTTGAACAAAATGAAAAATTATGTAAACCATAAATTTTTTTGAAAATTTTAAAGAATGGTGATAAGGAAGTTCTTAATATCCCATAAAAATTGTGATTCATTATTACACTCCAGTGAATTTATAAAATTCTTACAAGGCACAGTACCATTTATGTTCTTTTCTTTTTGATTTTTGAAATATAATATAACAAACGAAGTTCAATGCTTATATAGATTTGAATGACCAAACAAACAAAGTTGAAATTTTTTGAAAAATGTATATAATGTTACTGAGTCAATTATTAATCTCTCAAAAAAAATTTAGATCATAATCACACTCAAGAAAATTTATAAAATTCTGACAATATAACTGTCCCAATTATGTTCATTCTGTTTTTGATTTTTTGAAGATAACAAATGAAGTTAAATTATTTTGAAATTTTTTATGTATGATCCTAATCTACTAAGGATAGTACCATAAAAGTTTCAGATTATTATCATACCTGTACAATTTTATAAAAATCTGAAAGTGTTTCTGCCAAAATTTTAAAATGTTTAAAAAATTAGGTTTTTCAACAAATTTTCATATGAGATGACTTTCCTAAAGGTTATTGGACCAAATCCGGCCCTAAAACTTTCAAAACCGGGAAAAAATATGAATTTCGGATTTTACTGTAGCAATTTCAAAAAAATTTAATTTTTTTTCTGGTCGGTATTTGAGATTTCGGGGTGATCTGAAATCTAAAATTTCGCCGAAATTCGGAACCTTGATCCCTGCTCTTGCGTGACCCAACAGAGGGGCCCCACGTGTCATAGGCGTGCCCCGCACTGTCCCGAACCGCCTTACGGCCCGTGAGGGGCACAACCGTCAAACCACAATAAAAATGAGAAACAGCGCGGCGAGAGAGAAAGCACTCGTTTTTTCCTTCTGGCCTCCAACTCAGCTTCACATTTCCCGCTTTGCCTCCGCCGCCTCCTTGCTCGCCCGCCCCCTCGCTGCCTCCCTCTCTCCTAGAGTCCTAGGGTTAGGGTTTCCTGCCGCCGGTGATCGGAGGCAAGACAGGATCGTCGGGTCGTGATCGGTGAGTCAAGGAATCTCCTCCCCCTACCCTATGATCGGTGTCTGCGTGCCTCTCGTTGGCCCCAGCGATGTCGGTTCCTTTCTGGTCGCGTTTCGGGGTCGCGGAGGAGTGGATCTTATGCAGGCTTGGTGGTGGGCTTCGGAATTAGGGCTTGCGGGGCGCGTTGTGGGATCTCTGTTTCGGTTCCGTGAGCGGATGGTTTCTGGATCTATGGTTTCGTTGCGGTCGTGGCGTGTGAATTGGAGATCTGTTGTTAAGCTTGGAGGGTTGTTGTAGGTTCTCTCAGGGGAGGGAACGGATAGATTAGGTTGTTGTGACAACAATTTATTTTGTTTGAAACATTGTTCGTTTGATTTGATGGCTTGGCTGTTTTTTTTTGGCTTCAGGGACTGAATTTCCTGAAATTATGAGAGTTATTGTTGTCTTTGTTTTTCTTTTGGCAGTCACGGCGTGATTACCCAATAATAATACAGGAAGTACTGCAAACTATTATCTATCGAGTTACGTTGATTCATGTTCAAGCTATCAAAATAGATTGTTATGTGCGCAACAAATTTAAGAGAACGAGTATGGTATCCGGAGTTCGAACAACAAAGTGCTCCTGGTCTTCGGTAGAAATTTGGGCTGTTTGTTTGTTAGGATTTTGGTTGTAACTGCTAGCATTACAGAGTGGTGCAATTTTGACAGACAAATGTCTAATGTTTTGTTCCATGGTTGTAGAAATGCTTATCGTTACGTTATGTTCCATGGTTAAGTATTTTATAAGTTGAGATTCTGAAAATATGAGTATATGCACACGATTATTCTCTTAATTCGTTTATAATTCTGCTATCCTAGAATGTATGTCAGCACAATTTATGCTCTGATTTCAGAAGCATCTTGGCTGAATTATTAAGGAATTTGAAATGTCTTATGATTTGTTCTGCATCTGTGCATTTTCGCCGCATGACCAGTTTGCACAATGCCTTCACCACTGCCACATTCTGCCCACCTTTAAATGTTTAGTGTGATGAGCATTACAGGTCTCACTGGTTAGAAATTAGAGCACATTAGTAAGTCTAAGAAGGTATCAGTATTTGGCTTATATAAAAACCCAGTGCTTCTCTTTGAAGTGAGGTCTCGTGACATGATGTCCTTTTAGCTAGCAAACACCAGCACAGAGGCTATGTTATGATAATGCATGGACTTTGTTGCATTTTATGCAGTTCACCTTGCTTTGTTGTTGGTTTCATCACTGAATTTATGTGTGTGTACATATTGTTAAATCATTAATAACAGCCCTAATTTTATTCGTTTTAGCCAAGTTTGGACACTGCAGTGGAACAAGGTACTTCTTCCAAAGTGTGAATTGTATGGAGATGGAAATGACCCCTGAACTGATTTATGGACAAAATGTTTATGTTCCTGCTACTGCAAATCCCTATCCATATGGTTATACAGGTAACATCACGAACTGTCAATGGTGATTTCTTTATCTACAGGCCTTCTGAATGTAGTACATTTATTTAATGCAGAAGTTGGATCACCTTTGGAGTGGTATAACCACCAGAGCTCTTTAGGATATGATGGACAAGAGGTTTATTACCCGGTTAGTACAGAAAAGATAAATTTCCTTGAAACTTGCTCTTTCCAATTGTTTGTATTTAATGTGTCTGATTCTTTCCCAGGGTTTTCAGACTGAAGGCACGCAATGCTACTATGCGGCCCCTTACAATGGATCAATTCATCCTTCCTACAGCCCTTACGCCATAGATCCTTCTTTCATAGTCGACGGCTCATTTCTGCCCCAAGAATATGTTGCTGATGCTTCTGACCCCACATGCCAACTAGTTCCCTCATCCTACTACATTCCATCTGTTCTTCCTTATGTACAAGATGGTGTCCTTGGAAGCACAACCACACCTCTTCAGCACCCTAATTTTGCATATGTTCCTAGTATGCCTGGTTATGCTGCAACATCTGAAAATCCTGCTTTACCTTCAATTGCTCCTGGTGCCACAAAAAAAGGCATTGTCATGAATCCACCTATACAATCTTTTGTTTCTTCAAAGCAATTTCATGACCATGCAAAATTGCCGAAGGCTCAACTGCATAATTCAGTTCTACTGAAGCAAGAGCTGGCAGATGGATCCATGGTGCCTGTTAAACTCCCTCATACTGGATCCATGGTGCCTGTTAAACTCCCTCATGCTTCACAGGTAGGCAATTGCACATGTCCTTGTAGGGTTTCCTTGAGTTCCATTGTTTTGTTTTGTCAAGGTTGCAGGGTCTTTAATAACAATGCCTCCACTGTCTGTTAATTTTGACCTACTGTAAGATCTAAGTGCAAATAGCAGATGGTCAATTTTCAACATTGTAGGGTGTGGTTGTTTTCTGTAATTGCATAGGTGCTAGGGTCGTTCCAAAAATATTTCTTTTTGGGTGTTCTTGGATTTGAACACCACAGGGTAGTTCATGTGATATAGATAGTTATCCTTTATTTGCTTCTTTTGTGTATTACTTGAAATTGAGCATGCTTTGTACCAAGTTTACATATCTTTCCATTATGGCTTGTCTATATCATAGCTACCGGATTCGCTGTAAATCCCTGCAAATCACGAACCGGATTTGTCGAACTCGAACCGGTTAAGGGTACGGGGTTCGTGTTCGCAGTGGAAATTGGAAGAAAAAAATGGCGAACCGCGAACCCGAATCACGTACCGCGATTCGGACGATCCGCGTTTCTGGTAACTATGGTTTATATTGACGAAAATTCTTGTACTGGTTGTACGGCATCTGAAAGCACTTGCGTTTTCGACTTTTTTCTATATGTGGTTCTATATTTTAACGTAATATTTTTTTTCTGTTTTTTGGGGGTCTTGCAGCTATGTGTTTCTATCTCGACCTAACAAATATTCTTCTAATGATTAGGCATCTATGCATGTGCTTGATAGGCCAATATCTTCTGCCAAGCATTCTCCAAAGGAGAAATTGTCAGCAAACAATAGCTTTGGATTTGTTGGATCTGATCCTCATAAGTGGGCTGCAGCCGAGAAATTTCAGCCTACTTCAAAGCCAAATGGCCACCTAAATGGTGCTAGCCAAAAGGTGCATTTGCCGAATGAACATAACTTGGGTGATGAGGGGAAACCTGGCTGTCAAAGGTCCTCTACCCTAGTTGCAAAATCTTACACATCAAGGCTCTCTGTTGGTAATCCAGACGGAACAATCCTTATAAGAACTGACCAATATAACAGCAATGATCTCCGAGTGGACTATCCCTATGCAAAGTTCTTTGTTATCAAGTCAATTGGTGAGGCAGATGTCCATAAATCAATCAAGTATGGTGTATGGTCAAGTTCCTTAAGTGGAAACAGCAAGCTGGATAGTGCATACAGAGATGCCGACAGAATAGCTAAGAGGAATTCGACCAAGTGTCCAGTTTTTCTGTTCTTTTCTGTGAGCAGCTCTGATTCTTTCGACTTCCATTTATTCATCTTTTGTGCTTTTAAGTTCAACTATTAAATTTGTAATTGTGCTTTGTCAGGTGAATGGTAGTGGGCACTTCTGTGGCATGGCTGAGATGGTTGGTCCTGTTGATTTTCAGAAGGACATGGACTTTTGGTGTCAGGATAAATGGACCGGTAGCTTTCCCGTAAGATGGCACATCATCAAAGATGTACCTAATTATACCCTGCAGCATATCTTGCTGCAGAACAATGAAAATAAGCCTGTCACACACAGCAGAGATACGCAAGAAGTAAGTATTCACGAGGTGGTGTAGCACATCCATTTTTACTAGTATGCTGGGCTGAAATTTTTTCGGTCTAATAGAATAAGTCTCATTTTCAATGTAGTTCTGTAGAAGATTTTCTGTCTACTTAGCATTTTATTAGTCATCTGAGAGGTTTCAAGCATTACATTTGTAAAGTCTTGGGCTTCATCTCATGACCTGTTATTATGTTTCACTTGCAGGTACCATACATTCCTGGAATATCTGTGCTCCAGATATTGAAGGATATCAAAGTGAAGGAGTGCCTGCTCGATGACTTCATGAGATATGAGGAGGATGAAGCAAGTACTAAACAGCACAGTAGGTCCAAGTTGAGTCATAATGCTCCAGATTTTGTACCTGTTTCGCAGCGTAGAAAGGATGCCTCTGACACTCAGCAGCCAAAGTTAGGCAGCGTGCTGACAGACAGAACATTGGAGATACATAATGTGTCAGAGAAGCCGCATGATTGTAATGTGATCAAATATCAGTATCCATGCCTAGAAGCCAGTGAAAAACAAGCCACTGAGGCTGGGAAAGAAAATGGACATCAAGAGAAGAGCAGCGATGGCAAGCAGGATAATGAGAAAGTGGCGAAAACTGTAACTAACCAGCCACAAACTTCAAACCTGAAAACAAGTGTGGATGGGAAGCAACAATACTGGAAGAAGGTTGAGCTCCCTAAGCAGATTCCTGTTGCTGTTCATGGCTCAAAAGCGCCTGAAAAGCATCTAAACGGAGTTAAAAGTAGCTCGGCAATTGTCACTAAGGAGAGACGCGAAGGAGAAATAATCATTGCCAATGTTGGTTCTCTTACAATAGTTACTCAGACAAGGGAGGCTGACAATAGGAGTCGCTTAGTTGATGTTGTGACGATTGGGTCAATGCCAGTCCCGGTTAACAAATCTGACGGGTAGTAGGAGTTTCTTTTTTCATTTCATAATTTATCTCTGGGTTTTTTTGGGGGTCCCAGCAGGGGCCTGTTTCAGGTGTTATTTCTCATCCGATAGAATGCCTGCCCTCATTTGAGGGTTGCCCAGCTTCTAGATGGCAATGAAAAGGGAAAAATTACTTAGATTCTAACTTCCTGGTGGAGAATACAAGATTCATACTTATTCCCAACGTTTTGTTCTTGGTTTCTTTTGAGCAAGGAAATGGCAATACAATATGTAATTCTAACATTGAGAAAAAAAAGAGAGTAGATAGTCATTGGAGATTCTGGAACCCTCAGTTTTGGTATTCGCTTTCCTTTTGCGAGCTCTGTGAATGGACTTGATTTGATTCTTCATTGCAAGTCGTCTTCTCAAATATGTGTACTTCTTAAAGATTTGCTGCTGTTTTGAATTGTATGGCTGTGGTCTGATGCTCTGTTTTCTTCTTGGTTGCTGCTGGTGGAGCCCTGTTGTGTTGCCCACTTGCCCTGAAATCAGACGAGTTAGCTACTAATTTGTTTGTTCTTCTGCTGTATTCAATCGTACAAAAATCCGATGCTGCTTTTTTCTAGTAAGATTCAAACCGGACGTGACTTGAGAATTGAGGAGATGGGTTGAGGCGGATGCGACTGGCGCGCGGATTGATTGGTAGCGTGGTGTGATGTTTTTCCTTCACTGTTCCACAGATCCAAAACTCTGCAGCTTCTGGACACGTCCAAAACCAAAAAGAGTCGCTGTGAATGATGCGTTGTTCCGGGATGCTTCTCGCTCCTCGAGCCGTACATGCCCGTACGGTGTCAAGTTCAAAATCTCGCAAGATCTCAGTTTTTGGATGCGGACAAGATTTGAAATACCGGTTGAATTGAAAATTTCAAAAAATTTAAATTACTACAGTAATCTCAAAAAATCTCGGCGTTTTTTTTACCGGAATTTGATGTTTGACCATCGGATTTGACTGAAAATTGATCAATAACCCTTAAGAAAGTCATCTTCTATGAAAATTTGTTAAAAAACCGAATTTTTGAGATTTTTTTAAAACTTCAGAAACATTATTAGATTTTTATAAAATTGTACATGATTTATCTTGATCTGAAAAATTTATAATACCATCATAAGAAGTGTAGGATCATACAGAAAAAGTTTAAAAATAATTTAACTTCATTTGTTATCTTTAAAAAATCAAAAACAGAATGAACAAAATTGGGACAGTAAAGTTGTCAGAATTTAATAAATTTTCTCGTGTGTGATCTTGATCCAAAATTGTTATGAGAACTTAATAATTGATTCAGTACTATTATATAAATTTTTTAAAAAATTCAATTTTTTTTGTTTGCTCAATCAAATCTATGTATATATTGAACTTCATTTGTTATATTTCAAAAATCAAAAACAGAAAGAACATAAATGGTACACTGTACTTGTAAGAACTTTATAAATTAATTGAAGTGTGATCATGATTCAAAATTTTCATGAGATCTTAAGAATTTTCTTATAACCCTTATGCAAAATTTTCAAAAAATTTAAACATTTTTTGGTTGCTAAAGCAAATCTATGTATTGATCATTAGGCTTTTACGAGGACGTTGAACTCTCAGAATTTTTGGAACTTTTTGAAGCTTTATCATCAGATGAAATTTTATGTAAACATTGATGATAAATCAGGACCATTCACAAAAAAATTCAAATATGGTTTTTTTACTATTTTTCATTTGGTTGAAGTTTGCCGGTAAATTTTTTATCAGCACAGTAGCATTTTCCGAATTTTTAAAAATTCATGACGCTTGATAATCCTATGAAAATTTTATAGGAACATTTGTGATGCATCACAACCATGCACAAAAAAATTAAAAAATTTCTAACGTGGTTTGTTTCATTGTTCATTCGGTTCAAACTTGCCGGTCAGTGTTTTATCAGGACAGTAGCAATATTTGAATTTTTTAAAATTCCTTAGAGCTGATAATAATCTGAAATTTTTATGGGAACATCACTGATATGTCAGAAACCTAAAAAAATTCAAAATTTTTCGACGTCGTTTGATCCATTTTTAGTTTGGTGCAATTTTATCGAGATCTCGACAAAATCGGCCGAAATTTCAGTTTTCTCGGTAGAAAAAAATCCGGATTTGAATTTTTGTTTTTGTATTTCGTCCGAGATTTATCCGAAATTTCTAAATCTCACCGAGATTTTGTCCTCTAATCATAGACGAGATTTAGAGAAAAAAAAAGATTTTAAATCCTGTATGGTGTTCGCCACTTTCTCAGTTCTCACCCTACCCAATGTGACGTGCAGCGCGTCGTCACGTTGAGGCCTCTCGGACGGATGGAAAGCTTCTAGCTGTCGGTGCTGCGCCTCTCTCTCTCTCTCTCATCGTCCGCGCATGACCGTGCACCTGCTGGGGTCCACGCCTTTGCTTTTCACATCTCTGTTTTGTCCTCACCATGCCCGACAAGGACGACGCGTATGGTATTCTCTGCCTTCTCCATTCAACGGCACCAACTTTCTCAGCATGTTTGATGCCGATCTCTCTCTCTCTCCTTACTGCCATCACGATCGAACGGCCAAGGCATCGAGGCAAAGGATACGGATCCGTCCGTCCATGCACGCACCATGAATGGCCGAAAGAAGCCAAACCAAACAACTACTGACGTGTACGCTGCCATAATTCGCTCTTTTGACACGATGTACGGTTGGATTTGGTAGCAGACGTGTCCTATCGTAAGTTAATCTCATCACTGGATTTAGAGCAGATAGTACGCATCCCATTGTAAGGCGGAGAGGTGTTTTTATATTTTTTCTTTCTGACAATTGTACAAATATTAAAATATAAATGAATGTTAGATAGTGATTACTTACCTATTCGTTTATTTCAAAAATTGTGCAACTTGTATTAAGAGGGAAAGCATTGAAACACTACTCCGTAAGTTAATTTCATCTCTTATATGTCACTTATTGTGTCACTGACCTATGGATCTATATCACTAACACATTCATAAACTTCCTCTAAATTCCAATAGTATACCAGAAATTAATCCATCCATGTATAATAGGCACGGTGCTGCGCCATCAACTAAGTCGTTCGTCGTTTATATCAGTGCCTTGTGCCGTGTTGCTTTGGGTTGCGCATGATCGAGACCCGGCACCTTACCGGCGCTGTCCCGCGTCCATGGGCCGATGCGGCGTCGCCGTTCCGGCGGGTGGTGTCCCGCGCACACTTCACCCCGCGCACACATGGGCCCTCGTCGGCCAATATTCATTGCAACACGCGGGCGCGCGCGTTGACACATCCATCACCTTTTACTTTGATGACAAGCCATGCATCGCATCCGGCCATCTCATCGAGTATCTCCCATGGACAAGGAGCTCATCAACTGCCTATATATACGCAGGTACAAGTAAACTCAACTACACACACACTTCCGTTGCGCAACACGAGTCGGTTTGAGTTAATACTCGAGCCAGAGAAAGAAAGGGGGCCGGAGAGGATGACCAGTGGTGGCAGTGCCGTGATGAGCGGCGGAGGCAATGCCAAGGTCAGCCTGCGGCTGCAGTACTGCGTCGTGCTGGCCGGGGTGGCCGCCGTCGTCGTCATCGCCTGCCTCAAGTACATGCCGGCGGCCGCGGTGGCCGCGGTCGGGTACGGGTTCTGGGGCGGCGGAGGGCAGCAGCTGGGGACGGCGGGCGGTGGCGGTTCAGTCGCCGGACGTGGTGGGGCAGCAGCTGCTGCGGCCAGCACTGCTAGCTCGGCTACTGCTAGTGGCAGGCCTCAGCCTCAGGTGGTGATCTTTAACTTCGGGGACTCCAACTCCGACACGGGCGGCATGGCGGCGGCGCTCGGGATGAACATCGCGCTCCCGGAGGGCCGCACCTACTTCCGCCGCCCCACCGGACGGCTCTCCGACGGCCGCCTCGTCATCGACTTCTTCTGTGAGTCAGTCAGCGACCCCAAACACTTAATTTTTCACGTTTTGCCCTCTGCAGTTTAAGATGCATTAACCTGCTCAGACTTCCATGGTTCACTCCAGCGACAGTACAAGTAAAACTTCTACATACATACACGTAACTTTTCTGGTCTAATTTCCAATTTATGAACTGGAAACAATCGAAACAAATTCATGATTCTTTTGTTCGGAACAAACAAAACTCATGATTAAGCTAGTGTACTTGTGCACTAACCCAAACACCAGTCTAAACTAGCTACACTAAATTCAATATATAGACCATTTATTTTTTTAATCAAATGGATCAGACTAACTAGTATTTATTTGTACTTTCTCTAGTAGTAGAGTACTACAAATACTTTAACAAAATCAATATCTAGATCTAATTTTCATTACTCACCATATACTAACAATATAATAAACCGTAAAATTTTGGTTAAAGCATCCTACAAAAAATAAAGAGAGCTTAAGCTTGGTACTGAAAGGCAAGAAGAGAGGGATGGGAGCAAAAGGTGACGACGATATACATTGACAGATATATGAAACATCGCTATTATGGAATCACGAAGGTGATCTATGTGGGAAGAAAGGTACATGTACATCTGCGCGCACAAGGGAACCGTCCCCAGTTGATAGTTGTAGGGCAATTCTAGGCATCAATCAATGGCGCGATCCACTGCAGTTCGTAGCTTACAGGCGTTAATGTAGCCTTTTTTTTTTTTGCAATCGTTTGATAGCGTCCTGACCTGGGTGTAAGCAGTCGAAAATTCGATTTTCGAACGATTTTTTATTATCGAAAATCGACAAAAATCGGTCGATAATTGGTAGAAACCGAAAAAGTTTGAATTCAAACTTTTTAAAATTGGTGGTAAAATAACAACGAAAAAAATCGAAAACCGAACGATCTTACCGATTTTTGAGCTATTTTATTCGATTTTTCAGTACACCAAAGGAAAATTTAAAAATTCAAGAAAACTTTGAAAAAATTACAAAAAATTCCAATGAATCTATAAAATACCTCAAAGAAATTTTAATAATTTTTTAATTCATTTAGTTGGTTCGGAGAAATCAAAAATACCATTTAATGAAAAGGAACAGAAACATATTTTTGTAAATATTTAAAAGCTTGATCTTGCTATGAAATTTTAATGTAATAATAATTAGTGCCCAGTGTTCATGTAGTAAAATTTTCAAAAATATTAAACTTCATTTAGTGCCCTAGAAAATAAAAAATAGAAGAGTATATACAAAGACACTAGTACTGTCAGAATTTATAAAAGTATAAATGTATGATCATCATCTGAAAATTTTACATAATCATTAGCATTGCCTCAGGAACTCAATTTTTTTTATATAAATATTAGACTTCATTTAGTGCCCATAGAAAATAAAAAACAGAAGAGCATATATTCTAACAGTAGCACTGTCAAAATTTAAAACAATACACAGGTCTGATAATAATCTAAAAATTTTATACCATCATTAGCATTGCGTCAGGACCTCACACAAAAATTTTAAAAAAATTAGCACATTTTCATAATTTTTCCAAGTTTTTTTGAATTTAAACCTGAATTCCACCGGTTTACCAAGCGGTTTCAGATGCCGAGTTGGCTTGATACGCTCGATAATCGCGATATTCGAGCCACTATCTATGATATTGATATTGTGAACCCTAGGTGTAAGTACCCCGTTCATCCCATAGATAAGATGCGCAAACAGTGACGATCTAAGATCAATTCTCAGCAAACTAAGGGGTTGTTTGGGGGGCTGTGCTTCAGTTTTGGGCCAAAAGCTCTCCCAAACAGCATAGCTGCAAAGCAGCTGAAAAGCTAAGCTACAACAGAAGCACCCCAAAAAACTGCAGCTGCTGGAGGTGAGCTTTTCAGCTCTGGCTTCACTTGACCACCTCCCACCTAGCTTGCTCCGCTTTCCCGACCTCCGCCACCCCGCCTCACCGCCTATACGTCACGTCCCCACTTGAACACCACTGTACTTCGTTATGTTGCTACTTCTCCACTCGATTGGCTCCCAAAAGCTACAGTTGCAGCAGCCAGTTTGCCAAACAACATAACAAGAAAAGCCATAGCCACCAGCTATAGCTGCTTTACAGTCTAGCAAACCAAAAACAGCTTTTCAGCCTAATCACAGCTCCCCCAATCAGGTCCTCATAGTAGTGCTAACGAATGACCGTGCACAGCGAGTAGTTCGATTTACCCCTGAACTTTGGGGAGAAAAAGGATAAACGGGCAATAAAAAGTCAAATTTAATTTTGTTCGGTAGCAAAACAAATTACCAAGATGATTCCTCGCATTTTGGTTTTATTTGGTATTTCTGGCTTTGTTTGGAGCGGAAGAATTTCACGAGAATCTCTATAGAAAATATTTGGTGATGCCATTTTGAAGGAGATTTTTTTTTTCCTGAGGAGATATTTGGTGATACCATTTGCAGGTGAAAGCTTGAACACGCCTCATTTGAGCCCGTACCTGAAGGCGTTGGGTTCGGATTTCAGCAATGGCGTCAACTTCGCCATGGGTGGATCGACGGCGACGCCGGGAGGATCTCCCTTCTCGCTGAACGTGCAGCTGCGTCAGTTCCTCTTCTTCAGAACAAGATCGCTCGAACTCATCAATCAAGGTTAGTGAATCTTGGCCACGCCTCAATTCCTATGAATACAGGAATGAACTAGAAACTAATGAGACATCAATTAATCGTTTAGAAAATCTATTGGGGAAAATATTTTGAGGGGAAAACACTATAGCTTATTTATATCTGTTGCCTTCGGCTCATATGTCGCTTTTGGTCGAAAAAATGTTTGAGCTTAGTGATTTGTGTTGGATTAGGCTTATAATGTCGCTTTTGGACAAAAAAAAATATATATATATATTTTAGCTTATTTGTTATATAAGTTTGTAACATGTGCTTTCTGTTGAGCCTTGACTTAAGCAAAAGCTTGCACTGAAAGTCTGAAACCACCTCAACATGCCTTAAATATATACATTTTTAAATATATAAGATTAAGTTGTATGTTTCCACCAAATTCACAGCTATATTCTAGAGAACTAATCATTGATATGCCATTGCACATAAAATCTGTCTTATGAATATTTTGTTTCTTGTGTTACCCTACAGAATTTTTCAGGCTCTTCTCCAACCATAAAAAGCAGAAAGAGGACATCCCTTACAAGAAAAAGAATTGTAAATCATTGCAAAAAAAAGAAGACAAAAGTGTAAAAAAATGTAACTAATAAATGAATTTGTTTGGCGTGAGATGTCAAGCAGGTCAGCGAACCCCGATCAACCGAGAAGGATTCCAAAACGCCATCTACACCATCGACATAGGGCAAAATGATGTTTCTGCATATCTGCACCTTCCCTACGATAAAGTGCTTGCTAAGATCCCCCCTATAGTTGCTCATATCAAGTACACTATTGAGGTAAATGTGATTCTGCTTCTGAGTAAATAACTGATGGTACTAGTAGTTGCTCATGTCAAGTACCGTTCTATTTTTGATTAGGAATATTCTAGTACTGAATTTGATTAAAACACATGCAACGCAGGCTCTGTACGGGCACGGCGCTCGGAAGTTTTGGATCCACGGGATGGGCGCGCTGGGCTGCCTGCCGCAGAAGCTGGCCATCCCGAGGGACGACGACAGCGTCCTCGACGGCAACGGATGCCTCAAGACGTATAACAACGCCGCCAAGTCCTTCAACCAGCAGCTCAGCAAAACCTGCAACCAGCTCCGGCAGCGCATGGTCGACGCCACCATCGTCTTCACCGACATGTTCGCCATCAAGTACGACCTCGTCGCCAACCACACAAAGTACGGTAAGTTGGATATTCCACATTTCCCTTTCCTTTTTCTCTCCAAGAATCGATAATATTTGTTATATAAACGAGATAACAAGGAAGATATATATTAGTTAGTACATCGAAAGTGATACAACTGCGCCAGTGCAAGATATCTCGCCGGAGCGATTCGCTCTAGATAAAAAAAACCTCTTGTGCGTGCAGGGATTGAGAAGCCCCTGATGGCGTGCTGCGGGTACGGCGGGCCACCGTACAACTACAACCACTTCAAGGCGTGCATGTCGGCGGAGATGCAGCTGTGCGACATGGACACCCGGTTCATCAGCTGGGACGGCGTCCACTTCACCGAGGCCGGCAATGCCGTCGTCGCCGCCAAGGTGCTCACCGGCGACTACTCCAAGCCCAGGATCACGCTCGCCAGCCTCGTCAACTCCACCAGAGCTAACGATGGCTGATCGATGCACATGCACCACACGTGCTAGCTTATGGATCGGTGGTATCCTCCATTGATTTGGTTTATTCGTGCCAAATTAAGATGATGAGAACGTGGCCAAGCTGCAGCAAATTAGCGAGTTTAAAGGATGAAAAAGTAGGGGCTAGTAACATGATTGACCAACAGATCGATGAAAGGCTGGCCCAACCAAGGAGTGTTGTGGGATGGGGCTTCAATTTGGGGAGTTTTATATACATACATGCATCAAGCATGTAACATGTGGGTGTGTTCAAAAGGTGTAGTTCTTTCGAGATCTAATCAAGAAATTGATGGAGTGCATAGCGTCTTCTTGTGTATGTTTGATCACTGTTAAACATTAGCGTAAGACCACGTGGAGGTCATCTCATAGTGTGCTATGAGTATTTTGATTTTGTTGGGCAAGAGTTTGTTGAAGTTTGAGTTTGATTTGGAGCATTTGCTGAAGTTCAGGATTGTTGTCAAGTTGGATTTGGTCTGATTAGACGTGGGCGTGAGCCATGCCAGGTCGGCACGGCATAGACCCGTCGGCGCATGCCTAAATTGTGCCGTGCCGCTATGGCCCGGCCGGTCCACCGTGCTATACCTTGCCAACTCAACTCGCGTTTAGCGAGCCAGGCACGGCCCATTTGTGATTTGTGCTGTGCTGGCTCAGACCCAGCCCAATTGTATTATTGCGACAAGTGGAAAGGATCCGGAGTGCATAGAGTTGAGACAGTGGACACAAATATTGGGGAAAAAGAACTATTCCCTCGAAGAATTATAAACATGAGTATAAGCCTAAAAAAATCAAGATTAAATGCTTCATATATTCCCTCGAAGGCGTCCTGCAAATCAGATAATTTTCTCCGAGGATTCAAAATAGTACGAATACAGTAGAGATGTGGAACAGCTTAAAAATATTTTAATTTTTTTCTCCATTGGTTTAAGAATGGGTTGTAAAATATAATTATTTCTGTTTTCTTTGAAAGTATTAGCAATAGTCCAAAGCCAATTGATGACTAAGCAAGAAGTTTGGTACTACATACTGGATAAAATCTTGGTTGCATCGTAATTTTTTTAAGAAAAATCACGAAAATTGCCAGCAACTTCTCAATCCACATCATTAATCAACTGCTTACCAGAATTATAATTGACGAAGATAGTAATAATGTGCTCGTGGTTCTTACACCGCTCCATCATAGTATATGTAGAGTTCTATCTAACCTTCATGTCAAAGTTGAATCTTCTTGGTGACTTATTGTTGGCCTTACAGTACTATAAGAACTGAGCGTATTTTATAGTTGAACCCGTAACAAATTGGATAGCATCGCATATGTTGTCCAAACGAGATTTCATTACATACAAACCTGCTTACACAATGAGATTAATGATGTGGCATATGCATCTCCGGTGGAGTATAAAACCTCCAATATAAGTCTCTAGGTGTGGTGTGAGATGTTTCATAGCCATCATGTTAGCTAATGCATTGTCAAGAATGATAGAAATAATTCTACTTTCTATTTTAAAGTCACTAATAACCTCAAGTACACATGCAGTGACAGCTTCTCCGGTGCGTGCCTCATCGATGGGTCTAAACCCTATGACCCTTTTGTTTAGATTGTAATTTTTGTCCAAATAATGTGTGATAATGCTAAGATATGCTATTCTTTGGTAGGATGAAGTCTATATATCTGAGCTCAAGGCAAAGAAAAAACTAACTCTCGTGTAGACCTCTTTCAACATTGCTAGTTTATTTCTGTACATTGCATATATGTCACGTGTAGTTGTTTTCTTACTAACGTGTTGGTATTGTGGACAAAAACTATGTTGCGTCATCCTTTCAAAACTAGAGGCACACCCATTCTAAGTGAAAGATCCTCCGTAACTATATAACATGCAATTTCCTCTCTAACTACCTCAATGTTGTATACCCATATGCTTACCGAATCGTCGGTATTGAAGTTAAGCTATGTTTGGACGCCCTCCCCTGGCCTTGTCCGGTCAATATCTTCTTCAAGCATGTCTCCACGTGTCACTTGAGATGACCTGTTCCTCCACATGCACGTACAAATAATTTATATTGCCATTATTTACAAATAGCATATGCTACCTCACGCCCGTCCTCAATTTTAACGATTCTACCCATATGTTGCTAGCACCATACCCGTCAACTGCCAGATATCGACATCTATCCTGGTTGCACCGATGTAGCGTCATCGGGGTTCAATGCGGAGCTCGTTCCCTCAAAAATGTAAGAAGCATCCTCGAGGCCCTGAGTACCATCCACATGGCGGTCATTCATACTATAGTCTCTCATGTTCGGGAAGAGTTGGCACAGATCGATCTCTTCCTCTTAAGGCGGGGGATTAGGAGTGCGAAGGCATGCTCTCCTACTTTTGCTCTTGCCAAACATTTTGTTCTATGACGGGAGAGCAAAGATAAAGAAAAGGGGGAGCAAAGAGAGAACAAAGAGGGCAAGGAGAAAAGAAAATGAAAACTCAGGAATGTTTTGTGTGCTGAAGAAACAAAAACCCGAGGGGGGTTTTATAGCGATCAAACTCAAACGAACGTTGGATCAAGCGAATTTTGGAATCTGCTTTTATTTCTTTCGACCTTCACATCGCTGTCTCTCTCTGTTATTCGCCCGTTAAGTTGTCGAGCATTGCTCTTTCTCTCTCTGTGTCTATTTAAATGTTGGAATCGCTTTCCCTTTCTCTCCCTAGTCCCTCTCTCCCCCTCAGTTTCTCCCCCGATCCCTCTTTCTCCCTTGGTCTCTCTCTCACCCTCATTCTCTCCTCCATCCCTCTCTCTCCCCCGTCCCTTTCTCTCTTCCTCTTGCTCCCAGTGACCCATCATCCCATGCCCCACCGCCTCCCCCTCTGGCTCCACTCTGGCCTCCCCCCGCCCAGCGATCTCCACCTCTGGTCCCCTCCAGCCTCCCCCACCCTACCCCTCCGCCTCCTGCTCCGGCCCCCTCCAACCTCCCCCCGCAACCTCCCCCTTTGGCCCCCATCAAGCCACCCATCCCACAACCTCCCCTCCCGCGGCCTACCCCTATGAACCCCCTGCTTTATTTTTTTAAATTATTCCTTAAAAAAATAAAATTTAATGCCACATGTCAGGATAGTTAGATTAAGAAAAATTAAAATTTTAAATTTTTAGGAAAACCTCCACACAAAAAAACAAAAAGTGCTGATTTTTTTAAAATTATAAAAATATTGATTTCCTTTTAAAAAATTGTAAAAATATTGCTTTAATTTTTTTTTAAAAATTACTCTTTAAAAAATTAAAATTTAATGCCTCATGTTGGGATAGTTAGATTAAGAAAAATTTAAAATTTAAATTTTTTTGAAAAATAATACAAACATTGTAGCAATTGTAGCTTAGCACTTTAGAAACTACAGTACCTGGCACCGCATGGCGGGTGGCGCCTAGGCTAGCGTACATCTCCAAGAGTATATATATGTATGTGTGCATACATACATACATACATACATACATACATACATACATACATACATACATACATACATACATACATACATACATACATACATACATACATACATACATACATACATACATACATACATACATACATACATACATACATACATACATACATACATACATACGGTGGCACTATTCTATGCGTGAGCGTAGAATAGCTATTCTACGTACGGTCGTAACCTCACGTCCAAATCATTCAGTTGCGTGTGTACACACCCTATATTGACTAAAACGTGGTCAACTACAAATAAATACATTTCCTAGTTTTACATGAATCTTTTTTTGTTTTAGCTATAACTTTTTATTGGTAGATCCGATTCACGAATGAATTTTACCAATAGATTACTGACGACGAGAGGAATAGCATGATATAAGTCTCGCTAATAAACATCATATAAATCAGATTTTACTGCTAAAATGAACATCAGTTTACTACTGTACAATAGTAAAATGTTATGTAGATGATCGTAAAAGTTACTGTAATAGATAGTAAAATCTAATATCGTGTTTCTTTTGGCCAGATCTAATATGATTCTGCACTGTCGGGGCTTGTTCTACTTTGACGTTGCAATATGCTCAAATCCGGGCAGGTAGCAGTATGAGTACCTTAAGGTGCATAGTGTACAAGTGACCAAGCTTGCATCTGACTTGATGCATGGCGTATTGCTACTATTATCGTTTGTTAAAGCTAATTAGTAGAGTACGAAAACTTTGTCCTATATATATATATAAGTACGTATAAGGGTGTACTTACATCAATAACACAACATGGTTTAGCATGCTTCTAGATACGAGCTACTACTACCACTCTTACTTAGTAATGCTAATGAACCGCAAGTTTGGCCGGTGCATATGCAAGCGTTCGTGAACTGGCTACTCCTCTCTATATGCTAATTTTACTGTCAAAAGAACACTAAATTACTTAATACGTTGTAAGATTTTACTATCGCATAGACTCCACTTACTGTTGAACCCTCTGGCAATGTTAATATATATTTTACTATTTGTATACATATATTTTACTATCCATATACATATAGATTTTACTATCAGACAATAGCAAATTGATTTACATTTTGGTAGTAAATTCTTATTTATGCAGTGTTTATTAGCAAGACCTATATCATGTTGTTCCTCCTGTCGTTAGTAAGCTAGTAGTGAAAATCATTTATGAATCGGAGCTGTCAATAAAAAAGTTATAGCTAAAATAAAGAAAAATAGATCCATATACAAACTAGAAAATGCATTTACTAGTGATTGACCACGTATCTGACTGGTTTAGTTAACACACAGGCGTACATAGGAGTTTATATGGCTCGGTCGGACTTACCGGGAGTTTATATTAGAACCAGATCTAATATGGTTCTGCACCGTCGAGGCCCGTTCTACTTCAACATTGCAATATGCTCGAATCCGAGCAGGTAGCAGTATGAGTACATTAAGGTGTATGGTGTACAAGTGGCGAAGCTTACATCTGACTTGATGCATGGCACATTGCTACTATCGTCGTTTGCTAATTGTAATCAATAGCGTACAAAAACTTCTTCCTATATGTATAAGTACGTGTAAGGATGTACCTGTAGCAATAACAGAACACGGTTTAGCATGCTTCCAGATACGAGCTAGTACTACCACTCTTACCTAGTAAAGCTAATGAACCGCAAGTTTGGTCAGTGCATATGCAAACGTCCGTGAGCTAGCTACTCCTCTTTGTATGCTGATTTTACTATCAAATAAGCACCAAAGTACTTAATATGTTGTAAGATTTTACTATCACATAGACTCCACTTACTGCTGAACCCTCTGACAATGTTAGTATATATTTTACAATCTGTATATATAGATTTTACTACCAGACGGTCGTAAATTAATTTTTATTTTGGTAGTAAAATCTTATTTATGTGGTGTTTATTAGCAAGACCTATATCATAATGTTCCTCCCGTCGTTAGTAAGTTATTGGTAAAAATCGTTCATGAATCGGAACTGCCAATAAAAAATTATAGCTAAAACAAAGAAAAATAGATCCATGTATAAACTAGGAAACACATTTACTAGTGGTTGACCTCGTAACTGACTGGTTTAGCCAACACACGGGTGTACACGGGAGTTTATATGGCTCAATCAATCTGTATTAAATGACTAGAGAGTAGAATAGGCTATTCTACACGTAGTTGTAGAATAGTATATATATATATATATATAGGAAAATGATTCCATACTCCTGGGTGTACGTACACCCACCTCCAGTATACCGTTTAAATAACGTTGTTATACCTCTTTATCCTTTTGAGTATACTCTAATACTGATTATAAGATACCCAGAGTGAGTTCTATGAAAAATTTCATTAAAGTCCACCATTTATACATAATTTGTTTATATATTCCTTTTACATATGGAAAAGGGTATGTAGTAAAAAAAAAGGGCTCTGATGATTTTTTTAACCATATTGCATTGGAGTATCTTAGAATTATTATTAGAGTATACCGAAAGTGATAATAAAGTATAAATCGTTCATTTAAGTGGTATATTAGAGGTGAGAGTATGTACTCCTGGAAGTACGGAAAAAGGCTTCCTATATATATATATATATATATATATATATATATATATATATATGATTCCATACTCCTGGGTGTACGTACTCCTACCTCCAGTATACCGTTTAAATGACGTTGTTATACCTCTTTATCCTTTTGAGTATACTCTAATACTGATTATAAGATACCCTAAAGTGACTTCCATGAAAAATTTCATTAAAGTCCACCATTTATAGCATAATTTGTATATATATTCCTTTTACATATGGAAAAGGGTATGTAACAAAAACAAATAAGAGTTCTGATGAATTTTTTTCAATCATGTTGCATTGGAGTATCTTAGAATTATTATTGGAGTATACCGAAAGTGATAAAAAAGTATAAATCGTTCATTTAAGTGGTATATTAGAGGTGGAAGTATGTGCTCCTCGAAGTACGGAAAAGGCCTCATATATATATATATATATATATATATATATATATATATATATATATATATATATATACATCACCAACCAAATCAGATATTCAGATTTGATCAGTAGTAAATGCCGTTGGCAAGACAAAAACAGTATCATGCATCAATCCTGTTTGAATTGGACCAGTAAAAAATTGCTAGTGCTGTGTTGCATCGATACATGAAAAACAATATCCTCTAGTGTTGCTTCTCCAAGCGTGTCGTAGCAACTGCAGTTAACCTCTCCATCCCAAAAAGATTAAAATAAATACTATTTAAAAAATAAAACACTATTATATATTACACATGTGTAACTATCTATCTACCCATTTATACTAATTAGATTCTCTTCTAGAAGCCTCCAAGTTAATCTTAGGAAGTGAAAGAGCTAACAAATACCACGTTAATCAGATAAAATAAGAAAATATAAATTCCCACGCCAATCAGGAAGGCTAGAAATTACTACAATAATCAGATAAAAAATAAAACCTAGAAATTCCTTTTTTGATAAGGAAAAAGGGAAGATCAATCCTGTGGTCTTTAAACACATTCAAGGGCAAGCTTGAACGGGGATTGGGAAAAATATTGCCCCGCAGTCCCAGCCGGATACGTGATACTAAGTCAACTGTAAGTTGGACTGGAGCAGTCGACGGTTAGATGACCGAAAGAAGTTTATAGCTATAATTGTGCATCATGATAGCTAAGATATAAACTTGATTAAAGTGAAAATACTAGACATCACTACTACAGAACAGCCAATCCTTGCCGGCATATCACTGCCGGTTAGAACCGAGCCGGCAGTGATAACGTATCTCTGCCGGTTCGAAAGTTAAGTTGGGGGGGAGAACTTATCACTGCCGGTTCATGCAACCAACTGGCAGTAAAAAGCAAGATATCACTGCCGGTTTGAGACAACAACCGGCAGATATATCTCTCGCCGTCGTTCTTAAACGGCGGTGATACTTGCATTTTCACCGCCGGGTTAAAGCGAGAACCGCAGTGATATTATCTTCCCGCGCAATATGTTTTTCGCGCGCATTCAAAGCTTATCACTGCCGTTCTGCGCAGAACCGGCAGTGATAAGTCTTTTATATAACTGAGACCCCTGCCTCCCGACCGATCGAGCAAAGACAGAGAGGCGCTCTGTCTTTGCTCGATTTGTAGATTGCAACGATCTGCTGCCGAAAAATTTATTAAAATTTGTATTGTACTTCTTTTCGAGGTTAGTAATTTGATCTCTATTTTTGTAAATAATAAAAAATTGCCACGTGGATTTTTACATAATGAAAAAAGGTGTATTTTCAAATGTTGAAATAATAAAAACTTGTTAGATGGATATTTACCTAATAAAAAAATGTTGATATATTTTAATGTACTCAAAGTATATCCTAAGTACTTACAATTTTTTCCAAATTTGTAAATAATAAGGAATTGCAAGATGGATATTGACGCAATGAAAAAAAGATTGATATATTTTGATATAGTCTAAATATATCCTAACTATTTACAATTATTTTCATTTTTTACAATACTAAAAAATTGCTATATGGATATTTACATAACGGAAAAAGGTTGATGTATTTTAATATAGTCAAAATTGCTACATATGTTTTTAAATCTAATCGTTTACAATTATTTGTTATTTGCAATTATATGCGTATGTAATGTTTGATTTAATTAATTGTAGATGGACCGAAGGTGGATGTATGACACGGACCGTTGTGGGGCAGAGTTTTTTAATGGTGTGAGTTATTTTCTAAACGTGGCTGCGCGCTAAGTCGAAGAATCTGGCGGACTACATGTGCTGTCCATGCGTTGATCGCAAAAATCAAGTCGTTTTCTACCATAGAGTCGATCGTGCACACATGCTTCAAGAGGTTTCAAGGTGGCTATACTGTTGGACCAAGCACGCGAAGATGAGATTGTACATGAAGGGCAACACATTATTGAAGATGACGGAGACAACGGTATGACGGCAGCTTGAAGATACGTTTGTCGACGACCACGACGACCATCCGGATCAAATGTTGCGTGATGGGAGGAGACTTCACGAGTGAAAGAGAGTTTCAAAAGTTCCAACATATGGTACAGGACTCCACGACACCATTGTACCCAGGCTGCAAGGAGGAGCACAAAAAATTGCAGACCGTGCTTACACTACTGCAGTTGAAGGCAAGCAATGGTTGGTCCGATAAGAGCTTCACTGAGCTCTTATGTCTCTTGGGGGATTTGCTTCGGAGGGTAACGTGTTGCCTACAAGTGCGTCACGACCAAGCGGGTTGTCCGCCTTGGGATTGGAAGTACAAAGGATACACGCATGTCCAAACGATTGCATGTTGTATCGCAATGAGTTTGCGGACTTGATGGTCGTCTTGTTTGCAAAGCAAAGCGGTATAAGGGCAACGATGATGACATCGATAATGAAGATGTCGGGGTGAAGCGTAAGAAGATGAGATCTCCCCGTAAGGTGGTGTGGTATTTTCCTATAATTCCCCGTCTGAATCGATTGTTTGCGAACAAAAGGCATGCCCAATTGCTACGATGGCACGCCGAAGAGCGTAAGAACGATGGAATGCTCAGACACCCTGCTGACTCTGTGCAATGGAGGAACATCGACAGAAAATATAAGAAGCACTTTGCATATGATGTAAGGAATATAAGGTTCGGGTTGAGTACGGATGGGATGAATCCTTTCGGTAACATGAGCAGTCGTCATAGCACTTGGCCGGTAACTCTATGTATCTACAACCTTCCTCCTTGGCTTTGTATGAAGCGGAAGTACATTATGATGCCACTACTGATCCAAGGGCCCAGGCAACCCGGCAACGATATCGATGTGTACCTCAAACCATTGGTTGAAGATCTTCTAATCTTGTGGAACGATGGAGTACGGGTATGGGATGAGTATAAAGAGAGAACTTTATCCTACGCGCATTGTTATTCGTAACCATCAATGATTACCCCCCCTCGGTAACTTTGTCGGCCGCACGACAAAAGGCTTCAATGGATGCGTCCAATGCTTAGATGGTACAAACTAGTCGGTGGTCAAGAACTGTCGAAAAATGTCTTACATGCGGCATCGTAGGTTCCTCATGAAGGATCACCCATACCGCAATAATAAGAAAGCTTTTGATGGGACAAAGGAGACCGCTTTAGCTCAAAGAATCACACCGGGAGAGATATTTGCAGTGTAAGGGATCTTAAAATTATCCACGGAAAGGAGCAGCGGTACATCTATCCCGAGTTCCGTGATAAGGCTCCTTTGTGGAAAAAGAGATCGTATTTTGGGTCCTACTTTCTCGGCGCAAGACTTAGAAGTGCGACACGCAATCGACGTCATGCACATAGAGAAGAACGTGTGTGACAGCTTGCTTGGTATCTTACTGGATATACCTGGCAAAACAAAAGATACTCTCCAAGCACGGATGGACCTTGAAGATATGAAACTCAGGAAGGAGCTGCATCACAGAGACATGGATACAGGGAAAAGTACCTTCCCGCAGCCTGCTACACTCTGAGCAAGAAAGAAAAAATTAGCCTGTGCGAATGCTTGCACGGAGTGAAAGTTCCGTCCGGATACTCTGCCAACATAAAGAGACTAGTCTCAATGAAAGACTTAAAATTAATTGGTATGAAGTCTCACGATTGCCACGTGATGATGACGCAGATGCTTCCAATTGCAGTTAGGGGTGTTCTGCCAGAGAAAGTCCGAGATCCAATTGTGAAGTTGTGTTCATTCTTCAATGCGATTTCACAGAAGGCCATCAATCCATTGAAACTAGATAAGCTACAGGAAGACGTGGTCCACACTCTCTGCAGGCTCGAGATGTGTTTCCCTCCATCTTTTTTTGATATTATGGTCCATCTCATTGTTCACATCGTGAAAGGGATACTGATTCTCGGTCCGTGTTTCTACATCGATGTATCCTTTGAGAGGTTCATGGGGTCATAAAGAAATATGTTCGTAACCGACATCGGCCGGAAGGTTGCATTGCAGATGGTTGGGGAACCGAGGAGGTCATTGAGTTCTGCGTTGATTACATGGATCTCAAACCAATTGGTGTGCCTACATCACGACATGAGGGTAGGCTACAAGGAAAAGGGACATCAAGCGAAATCACTCCGTACAAACAATCTAGCTTCATTCACACAAGCACATTTCGCAGCCTAGGACAATCGGTTGTGGTGGCCCGTATGTCAACATGCACAAGAGCATGCTATCTAGAACAAACCCAACGAAGTCGAGAGGTTGGATCGCGAGAGAGCATAGACATAACTCGGCGATTGGTTGCGTAGGCACATGATGCATACGGAGACAGAGTGCGCTCGATTGAAAGTGTTGGATCGGGACCGCCCACTACAATTCGGACATTCCAAGGATACGATATAAATGGTTTTACTTTTTATACAAGAGCACAAGATAAAAAGAGCACCAACCAAAACAGCGGTATCCGTCAGATGCCTCACGACAAGAACGGAGATAGGAAAACCTACTACGGATTCATAGAAGAGATTTGGGAGCTTGATTACGGACCTTTGAAGGTCCCTCTCTTTCAGTGCCAATGGGTAAGACTTCCAAGGGCATGAACATCGACAAGTATGCGGTATCACTACCGTGGACCTAAAACTGGTCGGATCTGAGAAGAACCATTCATACTTGCTAATTGTGTTACACAAATCTTTTTTGTAAACGATCTAGCTAATAAGGAGCGCCACGTGGTTATTCAAGGAAAAGAAGGATTGTCGGGTTGAGAATGTTGTCGACGAGGAAGAGTACAACCAATTCGATGAGCTTCCTCCTTTCGGAGAGGACGTTGACCTCGGTCTCATGGAAGAGAGTGAGGACGAAGTTACATACATACGCCGCGATCATGTCGAAGGTCGAATCGTAGCTTAGTTGTCCTAATTAAATACATTTTATTTTCTCATATGTAACAATTAATGTATTCTTTTGTCATATGTATCAATTTGTGTGAATTCAACTTCATCTGTGTGTTTTTTTTGTATTTGTGTGAATTTTTGAAGCGATGGTTGGTCTACTGCATTTGTTTGAATTTAAATCAAATATTACATGTCCTGAAGTATTCTTCCAAAAATTTCCAGAAAATTTGGATAAAAATTGATAGGATTTCAAAACAGTGAGCAATTTGAATTTTTTTATTTTGAAATATTAAAACTATGAAAACAGTGAGCAATCTGGATTTTTATAATTTTACAACTTTGTCAAAACTTAGGGGAAATATTTAAATCAAATATTACATGTCCTGAAGTATTCCTCCAAAAATTTGCAGAAAATTTGGATAAAAATTGATAGGATTTAAAAACTCCCAAAGCAATCATCCTTTGAAAACTTTGACATAATTGACTGGAGCTTATCACTGCCGGTTGTCTCATTAAGCCGGCAGTGAAGTGCTTTATCACTGCCGGTTTGTAGTATTAACCCGACAGTGATAATCAAGTATTACTGCCGGTTTTTGTTTTGAACCGGCAGTGATAAATACTTTCACTGCCGGGTGTAGATACAACCGGCAGTGATAATGTATTATTACTGTCGGGTTGAGATTGAACCGGCAGTGATAAATACTTTCACTGCCGGGCTGAGCTTGAACCGGCAGTGACAATTCAACTATCACTGCCGGTTCTCTTTATTATCCGGCAGTGATAGTGTATCACTGCCGGTTTTTGTGGTGACCCGGCAGTGATACTCTAACCCTATAAATTCGAACGCCGCGCCACTCAAATTTCATTTCCACTTCAACTCGACGCCACTTCGTCTCCTCGCACGCCCGCCGTCGTCCAGCATCGCCTCGCCGTCGCCTCAACCTCACCGCCCGCCGTCGCTGGACCTCACCGCCCGCCGTCGCCGGACCTCACCGCCCGCCGTCGCGCGACCTCATCGCCTCGGCCATCGCCGCGACCTTCTTTGCTTCGGTAATGACCTTCTTTGAGCTCAGAAGTTGTATCAAGTATTAATATGTTGACATCAACAAGTTCTATCAAGTAGTAATTAGTTGAATTGTCCATGGACAGGAGGATAATTAGCACTGAAATATGATTTTCTTGGTGCCCAAATAGGCTATGATTCATGTGTGTATGATGTAATGACTGCTAATTATGGGTTGTGGCATGATTTTCAGGTGTGAATGTGTGCTTATTGATTTAGCTGATGATGTACTGTGAAGATTGGTAGATGTTGCAACCGAGAATATTACTCTTATGTTGTTAATTAGTTTCTCAAAATTAGGATTGGGGTATGCATTTGATGACATTTACTTTGGGGATAAGTTTAAATTTATAATCCTTAAGGTAGCACATCTGATTCCTTTAGCTGTATGGAATATTTGTTGCTTGTAGTGAAAAATATACCCTAGTGATGACGAGATTCATCAGATTTCATTTCTAGTTTGAACATCTATTGGTGATCTGTTCACTTAATATTTCTGTTTTGTGATTTTTGTATGTCTCTATTTCAAGTAATTTTGTGCTTGAGTTGTCAAATTAATTTACTTGGTAAGTATTGTTTGTGTCTTGTTTGCATATTAATTGCACAAGATACATACTGTAACTCCTTGGCCTAAAATCCACTCAAAGTCTAGCCTATAATGGGGCAGGCCCACACATGCATAGCACCTCACTTAAACTTTCGTCCTCGCTTCGTGTAAAAGGGTTAACCCGGCGGTGCTACTACAACTCACTTTAGACAAACAATATGGGACTAATCTCACTACTGCTCCACATGAGCCACATGGGCCTTAACATTCAGGAGCTAGGGTATTACACATACAATACTAGCATGTGCAAATTCCTCCCGTAAATGTGCTCTATGTGCATGATATGGAGCTTTGGTGAAAACTACAACAGACCTTATTGGAGTACTTAACTACTTGAACTAGATTTGTTCCTTTTTTGTGAGAAAAAAATCGAGTTTGTTCCTGATTGTCAGAAAAACCATATCAGATGGTCTAAATTAAATTTATGTTGGATTTGCCTTATTAGCTAGCAAAAAATTGTGAAGCCAAAACATTCACTGGTTAGAACGATTATCCATCTATTTAGTCTCATGTAGTAGGTCCAATGGGTCTTAATTTTCTGCCATATGATTTCACTAGGTTTCCGATTTGTTTAAGGAATAGCTTGCTAGAGAAAGCCTAGTACACTAGTTGATGATTTGCACTTACAGACTAGGAAAATAGTTGCTATATACTTTCTGCATTATTTTTGTTAAGGTGGATAAAAACATAGATTTAATTTTTTTAGATTGATGAATTTTTTATACAATTCCGTAATTGTCTAGAAGAAAGAATTTAAGAGCTCTTTTACAATGGATTAAAATCAATATAAGCCGCCATTCCTTTGAATCCAATGGTTGAGACATTTTTTTTGGAATTGTTAGGAACCGGATATCTGATTTTTCAAACGTCAGAACATTTTTTCCTACACGTGAAACATTTTTTCTACGTGTGAATGCGATTCAAAAAGATGTATATGTGTATGTGTATGTGTCCTTCAAGGATGTTTGTGTATACTGAGATAAAAAAATATGTGTGTATTTCAAAATGACCTTGTTAATTGGAAATTTTCAACAAACTTGCTAGGAATGGCCTCCGACGAAGGACAAGTGCCGGAGGGAGTTGGGCCCTCAAATATGGACGAAGGAGGAAGGGGTAGCCCGAATAATAGCCCAACGTCCTATCTGAACCTGCAGGATCCAGCCATGGACCAACCTGACGATACTCACGTAAGCGAGGTAAAGTTTTAGTACACTGTGGTTCCCAAAACATGGTAGGCCCGCATTTACTAGTAATTTAGAAGATCAATTTGTAGGCTCAGATGTCTGATCAACGAAGGCAGTGCGCAAGTCGTGGTCCGAACAAGATGCCTAAGGGAATTTTTAACATAGTGGAGCTCTCGGCAGTCGGGGAACCTGCTATACCAGAGTCATCATTGGGGCCAGTGACAGACAGCTGCGGGTTATTGCTAGGGATGATGTGCCCATCGCTATAGATCATGGATTGGCCGCGAGGTGACCCATGGGTGGTACCCAATGACCAAGAACTCATTATGGGACAAGTGAAACAAGTTTTCCAGTTCCCCAAGGGACCGAAATGGTTGCAAAGAAACGAGCACTCAGATCATGTGCCTTCGCGTGGAAGAATTGGAAGACAACACTAAACAAGAATTATGTGAAAAAGAATGAAACGCCGAATTTTGACACGCACCCAAAGTTAAGGGAGTTCGGGATGAATTTGTATGCGTAAAGAGGTCCAAGAAGCTCACATAGTAAGTCAAAGGAACAAAGCAAACGCGATAAGAATATTCACCCTCACAAACTAGGAACCGGAGGGTACGTGAAGAAAATACCAAAGATGGGATCGGTCCAAGAAGAAATAACCCGCAAGGGTATAATTCTGCAACGGCCGCCTTAAGCTTAACGATCAAGCATCGGTTGCTTGGGAGGGTGCTTCTATCTCCGATGATGGCGGCTTAAGCTTCGTGGCGATAGAGAGCGTGAAGTGTTTGCGCAGAATCACAGATGCTCACACGCAGCCTTCCCAAGGATCTTTCGCGCCACGAAGGAGAATGACGAGCTAACCATAGCCCCGGTAACAAGGAGCATCCAGGTCGCACCAGAGGGGTTGGTTTGGTCACGTGGAAAGAAGCCTTCCCCGCAGACGCATGGATGTACAAACGTTCAAAGAGATTAAGAGAAGATCGACTGGAACGTCAGATAAAAGATGCTATCGCGAGAGCGCTAGAGGAACAAAGATCGGAACTAGATAAGGCTGTGGAGCAAGCCGTACAGAAAGCTCTCAGCTCACGACCGCCACCCGGTGAAAGCCCTGAGCTCATCAGTCCCGGTGCTCGTAAGAGCAGCTGCGCGTCCACAGGGATTCCCGAAGAGCATGGACTGCGTTTTCCTGTGGATGACATCAAAGAACCGACACCGTGCAAGCTACATTTGGCCGCACATGGCATTACCATAAAGGTGGCTGAGGGCAGGGCTTGGCCATGCCAGGAGTCACGGACTTTGCAATCGCCGCCCGACATCGAGGGATTCGCCAGGGTCGAAGTGGATAGTGTCATCCGCCAATACCGAAAAATGGAGGTAGAGATCCCTGGCGAGGATGGGAACAAAAAGCTAGGAGAAAACGTGAATGGCTTCCTCGCGTGGCGCAAGAGCTTGATTAAGTTTGGCTCGGACGATGAGGGTGACGACGATGATGATCACCGCACTCTCCACACGAGACCTCCGCCCTTCTCGCCGCCAACCAGAAAAGTCCAACTCCTCCGTCGGCACCAACGAAAAAGCCCGACTCCTCCGCCAAAAACGTAAAGAATCGAACAACGGGAACATCTCGGCGATCGGCACCGTCCTCAAGAAATCTCAACCATCGTGTACCCAGGACAACCACAAAAGAAACTATCACCGACATGACCGAGGAAGAGCGGAAAAAGCATGTAAGCGCTCACGTAGCATCTCACTTTAAAAGGTGCCATCAAGTAAGAAGACTAAAGTTGATGCCGACGCGCAAAAGTTTTTCTTGAGTATGGCAAAAGTGCAAAAGACGGGCAAAGCTTCAACCTTGCAAAATATCGGACTACGAGCGCATATCCGAAAGCAATACTTGCAAAGCGGCTAGTGCCGACATCGTTAAAGCGGGATGCTCAAGCGGATGATGTTCAACTAGATGCTCGCGCAAGGTCTCGGTGGAAGTTCGTTATGGGAAAACCACCGGTTGAACCACTCATTTCGACAACCTTACAACTCAATCATGGCGCGTCATCGCTGGTACATGCAAGATCCAACGATGGTATGGAGGCGTTCCCGATCGGATACGAGCAAGATTTTCACAATGGGGATAACATCTGCTGGGTTCTTTTCACGGAGCTGTATATGTTGTACCAGCAAGATGCCCTGGACGTGAACATACTTAGACTATGGACTTTGTAAGTCTGTCCGTATATCGTTCAGCATTTCATCTCGCTTAATTGCATCTCTAACTTCTTTCTTATGTAGAATGGAGGTACGGACATGTAGAAGAAATAACAATGACAATCTAGCATTCCTAGATCCGGCTCACAACGAGAAACTTGTGAACGATAATCCACAGTTCGTTGAAGACTATTTATTTAATACTTTTTTGAAGCTGCAATACAAAACCTCCGTACTTTTACCCTATAACTTCAAGTACGTATCTCCTGACTTCTAATATCGCTTTTACTATTTTTGCGTAACACGTGCGATGTGGGAGTAATTGACTACGTTGACATATATGTGCAGGTTTCACTGGTCCTCCTCGTCATCCAGTTAGATGCTAGCGGGATTTTGTCTTGGACTCGTGAGAAAACAAACTAATCTGTACCAAGACCTTTGGGACATCTTTGAATGTAAACTCGATCGCTGCGTTATTACTCTAGCAAAATTCCATTCTATTGCATTTAAGTTTAATTACTATTCAAAATCATTCACAGGGCTTTCGCAGCGATCGCAAGAAAAGTGTTCGGTATCGTCCATACAGGAAAAATTTTGAAATAATAAATGACTTTCCATGCATGAAGCAGGAACCCGGAAACAATTTATGTGCATTCTATGTATGTACAAATATGCATTCAATTGTCACAGAGAGTGTCGGCTATAACGAAGCCATGGTACGTAATTACACTTTGATGCCCTTTTTTATTTAACAAATATCATCATTAAGTAATTTCCTTTTTTGTTCAAAAACAGCGCTCCAAACTAAGAACCAATAAGTTATTCTTGTAAATTATAGCAATTCAAGAACAGATCGCCGGATTCATTCATGATGAGATCATCAATCCAAACGGCGAGTTCCACGAGTAGCCTCATCGCCTCATTCCTACGGCCTAGACGCGTGACATGTCTACTTCGACTCTTTGTAAAATCAAAGCGAACGGGATGACATGTAGTCGAGCTACATTTGTAAATAAATCATTGTAAAAACAAATTATGTGATGCGTAATTTAATATATTTGAATTATGATTTTAACTATGCTTAGTCGATACATGCATATATTTGAATTATGATTTGAACGATGCTTTATATACTACATATGGACATCGTAAACAATTATATAAAAATATATATATATTGTACAAAAATATGCAAGCTTGTCACGCTTAGGTTCTTGAGAAACCGGCAAGTGATATGTGTCTATCACCGTCGGATTATGGTACAACCCGGCGGTGCTAGTACAATATCACCGCGGTTTTATATATAACCGGCGGTGATAATTATCATCACCGCCGTTTGTAGATAGAACCGGCAAGTGATAATCCTTATCACCGCCGGATTTTGGTTTGATCCGCAGTGATAGTCGATATCACTACCGGTTGTAGGTAGAACCGGCGGTGATAATCCTTATCACCGCTTGGTTCTGAGCCGGCAGTGATAATCCTCGAGTATCACTGCCGACCAATCACTGCCGGCGCCAATGACCGGCAGTGATGGGGTTTTGGAACTGGCAGTGATGTGCTGTTCTGTAGTAGTGCATGTCTGTACCATAAGTCCATAACTCAATAGCCACGTTCCCAGTGCCTCTCACTCCTATACCTTACAATTTGTCTTGCTGATTCCCCAAGTCATATTTCTTAACACCTAGGTATGCAATGGGGAGCTCAGGAGTGAGGGCACACGGCATAGGATAATATATATGAAGACTCGATCGATGG
The DNA here is from genome assembly GCA_036346275.1 of Otatea glauca. NCBI lineage: Eukaryota > Viridiplantae > Streptophyta > Magnoliopsida > Poales > Poaceae > Otatea > Otatea glauca. Next base: position 42,447,521 of record CM070721.1, on the reverse strand, counting down.
GCACTCACTTACTTAGCTCACTTATATACAAGTCTTTGGCACTCACTTAGCTTTGCACAACTATGATATCGATGTCACATGTTGTACATCTCCGCTGAAACATCATAACATCCTGTTGGCGTCAAAAACTTGAGGTAGGGTTTCGACAAGAAGACACCGCATTTAACAAGCTGGTTCAAGAGCGTGCGGTCGATTTGACTCAGAATCACAAGGTAAAATATAAAATTTACTCAAAAGCCGATCGTAACGATTAATCGGCTTAGACCCAATCGACTTGAAGCGGTTAAGATCAAAGTAACAAGGTAAGTCTAATTAGCCGATTAAGGCTAATCAGAGGATAAAGGTAGATCGATTCGAAGAAGGCGTCGCAACAAAATCAGAACAAATCAAATCTGGGGCGTAATTGACGAAGATCAACAATCGGCGATGCGCAACTTTATTGATCAAGATCGATTACAGAGACTAAATTACAAAAGCTACTCCTAGTCGACAGGAAGGAAGAAAGTAAAAGCTGGTTGATTGTATTGTGTTGGATCCTTTGCAATTTGCTTTGGCCCTTCTTTTATACCCTTCGGTTGATAGTGTCCTATTACAGCACGTTTCAAGTCTTGATCCGTATCGACCTTATCTCGGACGGTTGTTTTTTCTTCAAAAATCTTGCAGTTACCAAATATCTTGAATTCTTTCTAATCTTGTCCGTTAGTTTCCGTATCTTTGATTTTATTGCCGATTTAGCTAAACTTGCCGAATTTTGGTGCAAACATATGCCCTCATTTTTGAGAGATGACTTGTCATCTGTCAAAAATTTCACTTATCAGCTTTTCCAATCGGCTAACCATTAAACTTCACTCAATAACTGCTACTTTATTCGCGCCGTAATTCTCTGACACAAAGGTAGTGCGTTTTAACTGCTCGCGTCTTTTGAGATCCATTTCCCGCCTCTTCAAATTTTCACCACGCTATAAAATGCGGCCCCCACCTCGGTCATTCTTCACGCGCACGAGCTCTGTAACTCTTAAAAATCGGCTTTATCGAGTCCGTTGCTCAACTCTTCCTTCATCAATCGGCTTGCTAAGATCGGCTGAAATGGATGCGAGTCAGGTACTTATTCCAATCCCTAACAGTAAAGACTAGTATTTCCTTGGCCCGATAGAAAATCTAGATGCTAGCACAGTTATTAGTCAAGAAATTCCTCGCCTTCCTCTATCGGCTACCGGATTTAATATAGAGAGTTGGGAAAAAAGCTTTAGGGCATGGCCGACGGCGCTCAAAGGATGGAGATCTTGGTTCATCCGCGTGGCTGCTCAGAAAAGAGAAGAGTGGGAAAGAATGGGTATAGCTGAATGCATCTCCCTCTCTTTAGCCGATCCAGAGGCCAATGAGCCCTTAGTGGCCACGGCTTGCTATTTCTGGTCGGAGACTTTCAACGCTTTCTTGTTCCGTACTGGTCCCATCGGCCCAACCCTTTTGGACATAACTCAATTGTGTTGTCTTAGGCCAGATGGAGAACAGATATCGGCTTATAGCGGCAAACCGAGACATAAGCTCATCCAATCCAAAGGAGAAGGCTGACGCAAGTTTATCAGTAACAACAACAAAGTAAACGGGCCGGTATCAGATGAAGAGCGTGTTGCTTTTCTGAACTTGTGGTTAGACCGATTCTTGTTTTGTGGTGCTTCTTTGGGACCGACACAAGTATATCAGTTAATAGCAGAACGATTGGTAGAGGGTCGTCGGCTAGCCTTGGGGAAAATGCTTCTAGGAGCAGTCTATCAAATGATGCACGTGATTAGGAGTCGGCTATTTACTGGGTTTGCCAGATTTTGTGTTGGCAATGTAGGAGGCCCTCTCTGGTTCATCCAAGTATGGCTATACTGCTATTTTAGCCGATCCTTCAAGCTGGATCCCATGGAAGACTCAGCGTTTCCTCGCGAAGATACACCAGAAAATGCAGTCCCAGAATTCAGAGCTAGCCGATCTTATGGCGAAAGATACATCATGTGTTCTGGCAGCAATAAGATTTCTCCGGTTGGCTTAAAGAAATACTTATCTTTCTTTCTGAACTTAGACAACAATGACTTTAGCCAACAAGACTTCTTCAGTTATACCAGCGCAGCCGATTTTGCATGGCCATCATTTCTTCATCTAGATTCTGATAGTTCTGAGATGCCTGAATCGACTTTAAACCTCTTCAAAATTTTCCTTTCTCCGAGTATTTTGCATGTTGGCTTTAATACAAGAAACCGTACCTTCCAGCCCTCTTATGAATTCTACCACCCTTCTGTCTTTGCCAGACAATTGGGTTTCGGCCAAATGATCCCCAGTCTTCCACTCCTCGACGTAATTCAGCCTAGGACCAGAGTACGATCTTCACCGCACCAACATGGTCTTGAAATAGCCGATGATTTGCAAATCAGATCCTTGCCTCACTTTGTTTTGAATAATCATCGATCTAGCCGATATTCTGCATGGTGGTCCTCAATTGTGGAAGCACTTCTCCTTGATCGTACTCCATCGGCTATTATCGAATCCCTTTTCCCAGACCTTCCTGAGCCGATGGTATCTTCAGATACTGATTCCAGTGACGAATCAAGCCCTGGATATGATAATACGAGTCTCATAGACGTTACTGGCGAGGTATTAGTTATTCATTTTCTCTTCTTATCGTAAGCCCATATGAACATATCTCATTGATTTTTATCTTTTTTCTTTGCAGACCAAAGCTGCTAGCAAGAAGCCGATTGACGTTCCTTCAGCCAGTAAAGAGAAACGACCGCATAAGGCAACTGCACTCACCGGCTATACTTCCGGTTCTTTGGGCATTCAAAGTCCATCGTTGTCTGATTTGGAAAATCGACAGCAACCAAGTAAGTCATGTTTAATCATCTTTTGTTCCTTTTCGTTTTCCTTCATTAACTAACTTTCTAGCCGATTGACCTCCAGAAAAGAAGAAGCCGAAGTCCACCAAGGTTCCTACCAAGAAAAAATATCCCAAGCCACAAGAACAAAGTGGCGAAAGTTCACCGCACGGATCGGCTACCGCTCAGGTACTTTTCTACCTTTTAGAAGAATTTGCAAATCCAACTTATTCTATCGGCCTTCATGATATTTTACTTCTGTTTAGACTACCAAATCTGCACAAGTAACCAACATTCTAGCCAGTCTACCAGACATATCGGCCAAAGAGTTATTGCCTCCTCAGCCGATACCGACGCCTGCAACCGCCGTAGCTCCAGAGTCTTCTGATCCATCCGACATCCTTGGCTTCAATCTATCTGACTTGGATGATCCAGAAATCTTTGCAGCCGATGATTATATCTCTGATATACAAAAAATCATCGCCGTCTCAAAAGACGCATCGGCTATAGTCTCGTCGGCTCCTGGAATGCAAGAGCGCCTCAACAAGCTCTTTGATTTGGTGTCAAGACCGCAATCAGAGATTTTGAATAATAATCAGCCGATTCGAGATGCCATGGCTGCAGTCAAAACCGACTCACCACCAGAGGCCATGGCCGCGCTGCTCGAGGTATGTCACCTGGATGAGAAGAAGGCTTTGGTGGAGGCGGCTCAAGACAGGAAAGAAAAAAGAGCAGCCCAGGAAGCCGACCAAAGGACTCTTGACAAAATGGTTGCAGAAACAAAGGCAAAGAAGAAAAAATTTGACGCCACCATGGAATCTCTGAAGGCTGCCAAGACTTCTCTCCAGAAACTGGAGACCACTAGGAAGTTCCTTGAGGAAGAACTATCCAAGACGATGAAGCTCATCACTGAAGGCCAAGATTCCTTAGAAAAAACCTCATCGGCTGCCAAGGAGCAGAAGGTAGAGATAGCGTCGGCCGTGGCAGCCTTTAAAGAGCAGTCGGCCAAACTTGTACCCATCCCAGGCAGCGCGACAGAAGATGACAGAATCTTGGATGAGGTACAGGAAACTATAGCCAAGGCAGCTGGGGCTCTATCGGCTTTAGGTGCACGTCTCCCAGGTTCTGGGATGTAAAAACTTTTTTGGCCGTTTCTTTCAAAAACATCTGCTCGAATACTTTGTAATTTTGTTATGCTTGTAATCGGCTGTTTAACCGATTTAATTTCACTTTCTTGTAATTTGTCTGCAATCTCTTTTAGCCAAACAACAACATCGTGTTAACTTGGCCTTTTGGACGAAATTTTTTGGTCGGCTAGGCTCCAATCCACACGCTAGGATAGTACTTCTTCAAATACTTCCCGTTAATAGCTTTAGGCAATACATATCCTTCCAATGTCTCTAGTACATACGAATTTCCACCGACTAGCCGATTGACTTTGTATGGTCCTTCCCACGTAGGTGACATTTTCAAATCGATTATCTTTCGAACCAACAGGCAATATCGTTTTCCATACTAAATCGGCTTGATCAAAAGATTTAGGTACAACCTTTTATTATACGCCGCCACTCGATTTTATTCTTCTTAAGCCGATCCAAAGTGGACAATCGTAACTCGCTAATTCGCCTAAGTTATCAATCATCGATCGTTGTATTCTTGAGCCGACAAGCCATTTTGCCTGGCTATTCGTATGGACTCAATGTTGATCTCTACGGGTAAAACGGCTTCCTGACCATATACTAGCCGATAAGGTGAAAGCCGTTGCTCCATGATACGCTAGCCGATAAGCCCACAAATGACTACGATAAAGTTGTGTGCCAGTTCCTTGGCCTCTCATCGATTTTTCTTTTGATCAGTTTAATTAACGTTTTATTGGACGACTCAGCTTGCCCATTAGCCTGAGCGTAGTACGGGGATGAATTCAACAATTTAATCCCCAAACTTGTCTCATAGCTCTGAAACTCGTTAGACATGAACACCGTGCCTTGATCGGTAGTGATTGTTTGTGGTAATCCAAACCGATGGACAATATGTTCATTAACAAAGCTGATAGCTTCAACACTTGTTACTTTCTTGAGCGGTATAGCTTCAACCCACTTTGAGAAATAATCAGTTGCGGCCAAAATGAACTTGTGGCCTTTACTCGATGCAGGAAATATTTGGCCGATTATATCTATCCCCCAACCTTGGAACGGCCAAGGTTTGATAATTGGATGTAAAGTCAACGCTGGTACTAGCTGTATATGGCCAAACTTCTGACATGTCTGACATCCTTTATAATACTTGAAACAATCCTCTAGCATCGTCGGCCAAAAATAACCTATCCGTCTGAGCATCCATTTCATCTTATGTGCCGATTGATGAGAACCGCAAATGCCTTCGTGTACTTCACCCATTGCCACCCGTGCTTCTTCGGTCTCAAGACATCTTAACAACAAACCATCCATAGTCCGATAATATAGCATATCGTCCATAACAACGTATTTCAACGCTTGTTGCCGTATCTTTCGTTCTGTCGGCTTGGATGGATCGACCAGATAATCTTTTATTTGCGTTCTCCAATCGACAATATCATGCACATGATCGCTTTATCTACCATTCGGTCTCGACTTCGCCAAAAATCTTTGTATCCTGATGCTTGCTGGGCTAAAGTGTTAGCTCTATCGTTCAATTCTCGAGGGATATGACCGATAGAAAATGATGCAAAAGAGCCGATGATATCTAAACATTGTTCTAAATACTTCAGTAGCACTTCATCTCGACATTGGTATTTTCCCTTTATTTGCTGTACAACTAACAGCGAGTCACCATATGCCTCAACAGCACTCACTCCAATATTTTCCAACAATTGCAAGCCTTTGAGTAATGCTTCGTACTCGGCCTGGTTGTTCGAGCATCGGCTATTTAGCCGGAATGCAAATTCAAAGCTATGCCCTTTGGGTGCGGTGAGTATAATGCCGATACCATCACCTTCTCCACATACTGATCCGTCAAAGAACAGCTGCCAAGGCGCGACTAAGATTAAATTTGCCGCAGTATCGTGTCCTGTTATAAAATCGGCTAGGACTTGTCCTTTGACTACTTTGGCCGATTCATATGACAAGTCGAACTCAACCAAGGCGTAAGCCCATTTGCCAAGTCGACGTCGCAAAATAGGAGCTGATAATATATATTTTATAACATCGGTTTTGCAGATTACTTTACAGGCCGATGCTAATATGTAGTGCCTTAACTTTGTGCAGAAATACAAAGATAAACATAATTTCGACAAAAGGGTACCGACTTCGCATCTAGCAACCATCGGCTTAAGTAAAGATAACTCTTTCCTTACCATGGACTTCTTGTGCCGTATCAGCTCAATGGTATCCTCTTCACCAAACATATAGTCCGAAGGAACCCCTTTTTGAGGTGCAGACCAAAGCGGGGTTGGACAAGTATCTCTTAACCGTCAAAAGCCTTCACGATCGGCTCCCCATCTGAATTCTTCATTGTCTTTTAATTTTAGCAATGGAGTAAAAGCACGAATCCTACCAGAGAGGTTTGAGATGAACCTGCGGAGATAGTTAATTTTGCCGATCAACTTTTGTAACTCGTTTTTGCATGTCGGTGGTTTGGTATTGGCTATAGCTTTCACCCTTGCTTGGTTGACTTCGATTCCTCTTTCATGCACCATGAAGCCCAAAAACTGTCCAGCCGACACGCCGAACGCACACTTGTAAGGATTCATCTTTAAGCCGTGCGATCTTATGTTCTGAAAAACCCTCTCTAAGTCGGCCAAGTGCTGCAAATCTTCTGCGGATTTTACTACTACATCATCAATATAGATTTCAACAATATGGCCAATTAAGTCATGAAAGATCAGATTCATGGCCCGCTGATATGTTGCTCCAGCGTTTTTCAGGCCGAAAGTCATCACTGTCCACTCGAACAGTCCTATCGCACCAGGACATCTGAAAGCTGTCTTTGGTATATCGGCTTCTGCCATGAATATCTGGTTATATCCGGCATTACCATCTAGAAAACTTATGATCTTGTTCCCTGATGCAGCATCAATAAGCATATCGGCTATAGGCATCGGGTATTCATCTTTCGACGTCGCCTTGTTCAAATCTCTAAAGTCGACGCATACTCGAAGCTTTCCATTTTTCTTCATGACTGGAACGATGTTGGAAACCCATTCCGCATATCGGCAAGGCTTGATAAATTTCGCCTCCAACAATCGTTCTATTTCTTTCTTTATAATTTTGTACAAGGCCGGATTGAAACGCCTAGGATACTGTTTAAACGGCCGATAGCCCGATTTTATAGGTAGCCGATGTTCCACCAGCTGACGACTTAACTCGGGCATCTCATGATATTCCCAAGCAAAACAATCCTTATAATCCCTAAGGATTTTTATCAGTTTTTCTTTGTACTTTACATCTAAATTTGCGCTAACAAAAGTTGGTCTTTTTCTATCACCGCTACCTATATCGACTTCTTCCAGCAGATCGGTGGATGCGAAACCTTGACCAAACTTTTCAATTTCTTCAAAGTCTTCTATTGCTTCGCAGCTATCTGTTATTTGCCGATAGCTTTGCATTTTATCCTGCAACACCTTTAGTGTTTCTCTTGTCCCCATCGGCGTAATACTTCGCTTTGTCGATCGAAAGTGCTGGCTTGACGCCGATCGGCGTGAGACACGATTTACTTACGCAAATGAAGTCATAGTCATCGGCGCCTTTCGATATGCACCCAGCTTCTTCGTGTTGCCAATTCGCATCAGAGCTAGCCATGGCGATATGGGCCGATGTATCGGCTGTGACGACTTCGACTTCTTCTCCGTTCCACTGGACAAGCGCTTGATGCATGGTCGATGGGATGCAGCAGTTGGCATGAATCCAATCCCGACCGAGCAGTACGCTGTAATTACCTTTGGCATCGATTACAAAAAACGTTGTCGGCAAGGTCTTGCTACCGACAGTTAGTTCTATGACCATGACCCCCTTTGCCTCTGTGGGGTCGCCTGTAAAGTCATTTAGAACCATATTAGTTTTAATTAAGTCTTCATCAGACTTACCCAGTTTCTTGCATGTCGTGTACGGCATCAGGTTCACCGTGGCTCCTCCGTCTACCAGCATCCTTGATATCGGCTTGCCATTTATATATCCTTTTAGATATAATGGTTTCAGATGCCGATGGTCATCTCTAGGTTTCTCGAAGATGGCACTCTGAACGCCGGAACACAACTGAGCAACCGCCTCTTTGGCCGATTCGGTTCTGACTTTGAACTCGGCCGACAACGTGAACACCATGTTAATATCCATGGGAGGTGTGTCATCCCGAATCATGGGGGAATCCAAGTCGTCAGCCGATCCAAAATCTTCTTCGATCTGTTCTTTTCTTCTCCATTCTTTCTTAACGCTTTTGATCGGACGAAGTTCATTAAACGTTTCGTTCCTCTGTTTTTTGGCATCGGCTTCGCGGATTTCTTGCGTCCTTAGCCTCTGAAGTCGTCGACACTGTGATCGGCTAAGGCTAGATGGACACCACCTAGGTTTGGGCTCCACTGGCTTCCGTATTTGTCCAGCCAAATCCTCTTGATTGAAACTGGGCTTGTGCGTCTTGACTTGGCCTGGCTCTTGACCTGGTTTGGATATCCTTTCGTGGACGGGCCTCCTATAATTTCTGCCCTGATCTTGAATTGGCTCTGATAGCTTATCTCTAGCCGACTGCCTTGGCCAATCGTCTTGGGGATAGTGCTCCATCGGGCAGGTGTATGGTGATGGCAACGCCACTCCCCTTTCCCAGCAAAACTGCCAAAATGGACACCTTCTATGTGCCCTCTCCACATTCTCGGTGCGGTAAAAATTATCCGACCGGCGAGTAGGATATCGTGGTCGGCTATTCATCCTTTGGTATTTCTCCATTAATTGTGAGAACGTTGGTCCTGACCTTTTCGCTGGCGGTCTCGATGGGGACTTTTCTACTTTGTACCATTTACCCACCTGAGGATTCCCCTTAGGTTTAATGGTTCTCGAGTTTTTTCCTTCACGATCGGCTTCTATTTGTAAAGAACCGATTGTAATCTTTAGCGTCTGGTCGCTATTTGAACTCGACTGAATGTTGACTTGTCGATCCCTTTTTGGCTCGTCATGCATCGGCTCTTTTCCTTTAGCCGAACACTGAACCATGTTGATGGGGAACGGATCAACATCAACTTGCATGGTCGTCTTATCAGCAAATTTCAATCGACCATCCTCAATAGCAGATTGGATCTGTTGGCGAAAGATATTGCAATCATTAGTGTTATGCGAAAAAGAATGATGCCACTTGCAATACCTGCGTTTCTTGATTTCATCGGGCGACGGTATCACGTGCCCTTCTGGCAATCGTATTATCTTTTCTTGCAGAAGTAAATCGAAAATACGATCGCATTTGGAAACATCAAAAGAGTACTTAACCTCTGACTTGTTCCTAGTCGGTTTAAGCCAAGAATAGACCAAGGATTTCTTGGATCCTCTTACCCATTTGGCTATGTTTATTTCTGCTTCCTCGTCTTTCGAGGAATCACTTGGACAATATTCAACCATATTGACTTTAGCTTTGTCCTTTTCTTTGTTATTGCTATTTTTAAACCTGTCCTTGAAAACTTTATTATCAGTAAATCGGCTTTCTTGAGCCGATACGCGATGCAATAAGTGGCTAAGGTCGGTGAATTCTTGCCCTCCAAATTTCTCCCTAAGCGGCGGGATCAAAACTTGAAAGGCTAAATCGGCGAGTTGATTGTCGGGTAGTGTGACGCTAAAACACCGATTCCTAATCTCTCTAAATCTCTTCATGTAATCCGTTACCGATTCCCCGAACTTTTGGCGGACAGAACTTAGATCTGAAATCTTGAGCTCCAAACTGCCCGAAAAGAAGTATTCATGGAATCGGCTTTCCAAATCGTTCCATAAATGGACCGAACTCGGAGGCAAGCAAGTGAACCAAGTAAACGCTGCCCCAGATAAAGACAATGGGAATAGTCTAATTTTCAGCCCGTCGGACAAGGCGCCACGCATTGCGCGATAAAGCGTCCGACATGTTCCAGGGTAGTGATAGAATCATCCCGGAGAATTTGGCAAAGTCCGGGATTCTGAAATTATGAGGGTAGGGCATGCGATCTATATAATCGGGATACGACTTTCTATAGCCGTGAAGGACCATGTGGAGGTTCATCCATGTTTGTGATGAGTATTTGACTTTATTAGAGCAAGGTGTGCTCAAGTTTGAGTTTGATTTGGATTGATTTTCAAAATGAAGCAATTTGAGTTGTCTCTGCCAGAGTGGCGATGACGGTCATATGGACGCTGTGAGTGATGAGTTGGATGGTTTATTGCACATCTTTGTGGGCTTTGCTATGTGAGGAGTTTCCTTGTCTTTGATGGTTGCAGGGCGACGGTGCTCGGTCATGGTGAGGCGAAGGATGACGGGACTAGGCAAGGAGCGTCGGAGGTCCGAGACGGTTGGGAGATCGCGGAAGATGATCGGAGACGGAGTCAGGCAAGTCAAGAAGACAAGGAAAGGAGTTGATGCTAGCTAGATGCCGCGTGGATCAATGAGGGCCGTCGGATTGAGGTCTAGTTGATAGGTTAGCGGGTCTAGGTAGTATGCTTTGAAAACCGTGCAAGAAAACCCGGTATGTGTGTGGGTTTTGGGTTAGCCCTTGCATGGCTGTGTGTGTGGGTTAATCCTAGCCCTTAGATGAGTGCTCTAGGGTTGAGGACTCATCCAAGGGTGGTAGGTGGCCCAAGAGTAGTATAAATAGGGGTGGAGGGTAGCCTCCTTCCCTTGAAGGTGTTGAGGTTTTGATGCTCATTTGAGCTTTGCCCACATGAATGTGAGGTTTTGTAACCTCCCTTCCAGAAATGAAAGTTTTATCCATCCACCTCTGAATTTATTTTGCGCATTTACATTATGTCTTTACTTTACGCAATTTAAATTCAGCATTTACTTTCCCGCAATTACATTCCCGCAATTTACTTTCAAGTAATTTGGATTTGCCTCCCCTCCTTCTAAATGCTGCTGATCTTGGATGTTTTGAGTGTGTTCATATGGTTTTACATCTCTTTTGCACTCTTGGATTGAGTAGAGAACATCTTTTCTTTCAAGTTCCAACTTTGTTCAGAACTTGTTCTTCGCGCAGCAGTCAGTATTTGATTTTTGTAAAAATATAGAAACATCCTTTTTGAGTGATTCTTCTTGGAGGAGGTGAGGGACTCTGATATACACCTGAAGAAAAATTTTGGAGTTCACTTGTTGCACCGTTTGGGCGCCATGAGGTGAAAACCGAGCCCCAAACTTTCTGCTCGAAGTTCTTGAGCATACTGTGTTCTTAGATTTTTCCTGTTTTTTATGTAAAGATTTTTGAGGAGAAATTTGGTGGAGTTCTTCATGACTCTGATGCTCATAGGGATAAAAATTCTCAGAATTTTTTGAGCTGCAGAAACCCACCAACCTCCTGTGCAAATTGAGGACAAGTTCTGGAAATTCTTCTTTTGCTTTTCTGAAAGTGACTTTTGTGATTTGAATTGATGTCCTTTCTAAAAGCAAGAGTTTGAATTGATTCCTCTTTATCTTGGACACTAGACAACCAGGATTGTGACTCAAAAATCCCCACATATTTTATGGTACTTATCCATGCAAGCTTGGGGTACACATAGTTGTCTAGTTTTTCGGGTTTTTCACAATTTCCTTTGAGCGATCTTGTCGAGGTTTTTGTTGGAGTATTTTGGGGGAATTTTTATTTGCGACCATTCACCCCCCCTCTCTGTTCGCCATCTCGGTCCTTCAATTGGTATCAGAGCCAGGTTCTGCTCTTTCTAGATCTTGACCGGTCTCAAGAGCCATGACGACGGACAAATAATTCCACCAAGCCTCCCATCTTTAATGGAGTTGATTTTCCTTTTTGGAAGTCCCGGATGGAGTCATACATCACTGCCTAGGGCTACCTGATATGGCAGAAGGTGAAACTCCCGTATGAGGTTCCTGCTGATGAAAATGTCACGGCCATCAATATGGTTGACGTTGAGGCGAATGCTAAGGCAAGGAACATTCTCATACAGGGTCTTAGCCACGGTGAGTATGATAGGATTTTTCACCTTCGCTCCGCTCACGAGATTTGGGTAACCCTCGATGCTTACCATGAGGGCTCTACTCAAATCAAGACTGTGAGGCAGGACCAGTTCAAGCGCGAGTACAACAAGTTTGATCAACGCGCTGGTGAGAGTCTTGACGAGTGTTTTGCTCGGTTTACAAAGATTTTGAGCGACCTCCGAGCAGTTGGTTGCATATACCCTGACTCGGACAATGCTCGGCATTTCTTGACCGCACTCGACCTTCGGGTTTGGGAGATGAAGGTGTCCACCATCAAGGACAGCACCGACTTATTGACTCTGACTCTTGACGGGCTTTATTCCCGCCTCAAGACTCATGAGATCGATTTCGTCTCTCGAAAGACGAAATCTCAGTCGATGGCTTTGGTCACCGATCCCATTGGATCTTCTTCTTCTGATCCTTCTATTGGTTTCTCTCTTTCCGCCCTTTGCGAGCTAAGCGATGACCAACTAGAAAAAATTCCAAAAAATGAGCTTGCTCTTCTCGCTCGCAAGTTTTCTCATGCATACAAGAGGGTGAGAGAGAGGAAGAGAGGTGGCATGATCACCTGCTTCGAGTGTGGTGGCCCCAACCACATTCGGGCGAACTATCCCAAGCTGGAGAAGGGCAAGAACGACGTTGGCGGTTCGGGCAAGAACGACTACACCGACTAGAACCGTAACAAGAAGCCTCCGGTTCGTGAACCGACGCACGAGAAGAAGTACCGCAACTTCTCCAAGAACAAGAAGCTCTTCCACTGCGTCCTCGCCGCGCTTGACGACATCAACCTCTCCGACACGGAGACATGGAGCGACGAGGGCGAGGATGATCCGCAAGAGAAGAAGGGCGGCGATGACTTCTCCGGCATGTGCTTCATGGCCGACACCAACGACATCAGCGACTCAGCTCTACAATGACTTCGGATGAGGTACCCTCCTATGACCAGCTCAACGAAGCTTTACGCAAATTAGGAAAATTTCATGCTAGAGCTAGAGCTAGGTGTACGGAGCTTGAGAAGGAAGTAGGTACCTTGACTCGGAGTTAGCTTCACTTAGATCTTCTCCTCCCGAGTCACCGATGATTGCTCTTTGTGTGATGCTATTCTTGTGGAGTTGGAGAACCTAAGGACCATACATGATAGTGTGCTTGCTGAACTTGATGGTCTTAGGTTGAAGAATGCTAGCACTAGTTCTATTGATGCTATTCCTGTTGAGGCTAGTTTTCTTCATGCTCACTCCACTCCATCATGTGCTAATTGCCCTAATTTGCTTGCCGAAATTGATGCCATGAGTTCACACCTTAAAAAGCTTTCTGTTAGAAATGATGAACTTGAATTGCATACTTCTAAGGACCCAATCAGCTCATGTGAGGGCTGTAGGCAACTAAAACTTGACAATGATGCTTTGAATGTCAAGTGTGATGAACTTGCTAAGGACTTACTAGTTAAGTCAAAATCTGGTTGCCTGCTGTGTGCTGGGGTTAAGGATGATGTGGATCAAATCCATGTTGAGCTTAGGAAGAAGTTAGAAGACCAAACCCTTAGGATTAGAGATGCTCCTTGCGTTTCTTGTGAGGCCCTCAAGATTGAGGCAGCCGTGCTTTGAGGAACAAAAGCACGTCTTTGAGAGATCTTCTCATTCTGGGTTTTTTTCCTTCCTCTCCTTCCCCCTGTTCTTCTTGTGCTTCATTCTTTCGAGATTGCCAGTATCTTATGAGCACTCTCGAGAAGTTTGTTGGAGGCAAGAAGAAGCTCAATCTTATTCTAGACCAATCCAAGATTAGTAGATTCAATCAAGGTCTAGGATTTGATCCCTTGGAGCACGCTCGGGCGCATCCTCCCACCATTGTGCGCGGCTCCAAGAGTGGTGAGATTGTGGTAGCTCCCAAAGTGAGTACCACCGTGTTTAGGTCCGCTGGGGTTGTCCATAGGACTTCTGACCAGAAGGGTGTTACTCCTATTGCTTCTGCCTCTAGCAAGGCGAAGTACACATGCACCTTCTGTAAGAAGGATGGTCACCTAGTAGATTTCTGCTTCAGGCGCGCCAAGATCACTCGGCGTGAGCGTGTTGCTGCTCTTAGGGGTATTCAGGGTCATCCCCAGACTTTGAGTGCTCCTAAGACACACACTGCTTCTAGACAGGTTAGAGAGTCGCCTGTTTTTGGGCAGCGTCCAGGACTCGATTTTCATCCTAGTTCTTTGAGTTTTAGTCCTGGAGCTGTTCGTAGTCAGTCTTTCCGCCGTCCTCTTGATATTCCTCGTTTTTCTCATCGAGGTAGATATCGGCGCGAGGCGTTCGGTAGGAGTTTTAGGCGCCTTCACCGGGTGGTTCGGCTTTTGCACCACGGCGAGCCAACCCGCTTTCACTCCTAGATCATCTACTAGAGTTGCTCTTGATCTTGTTAGGGTTAAGCGTCGAGAGACACTCGAGTCCAGCCTTCTTCATGGTCGATACTGAGGCGTCGAGTGGTTCATGATTGGGTCCCCAAGTCTTCACTCTATCCCAAGATCTTGAGTCATCTTTCCTCTTGTGTTAATTCCTTGTGTCATGTCTATGCGATGATGCTTTTAAGTGCCTTTTGCCTTTCTCATGGCATGAGTCGCTGAGGCTAGCTTGAGGATGTGATCACCGCCTAGTGGAGTGGATTTGGGTCATCTTGTGGACTTGTCTTTTCTTAGTTCGATTCTTAGTCCATGAGTTGTCCCGAGGCATCAACTTCGCAGCATAAGTAGTGGACCTCGTTTTTCCTCGAGGTACCCACTTACGGCAAGAGTTGCAGGTAAGTATGTTGGTCATGTTGATCCTTACTAATCTCATCTAGGATCATTTTGTCGCTTTTCAATGTTGGCACTCGATGTGAATTCCGAGTTGGCCTTTGCGGCTTGTCTCTAGAGGATTGGATCTTCCTGCATGACCATCATGAGCATCATGCTAACCTGCATGTACTTTCAACTTTGTTTGCCTCGTGTTTCGCTCCACAAGTGTTGAGCTTCATGATAACAGTATTGGGGACTTCCACTTCCATGGTGAGCTATCTCATACCCTCATGTCGGTTATACTTGTGATCATCATTTCCATGACATGTTGTGATTACTCTTGCTCCCATGTGTATTATATGTACTTTGCTAAGTCTTGTTAGTTTTTGTCTGTCTTGTTTTGTGCCATAGCATGTTTTCCCCAACCATCTTTGTGCTTCATGTATTATATCCTAAATTCATGAGCTCTTTCCCAGCATGTGATTTTCTTGTTTTTATCCTGTCCATGATATTGTTCATTTGGTATGAGCATTTGTATTAACTATGGGCACGTGCTATATATCATTTACTTTATTTTGTCATGAGTAGTATCTAGGTTATATGACCTTGGTTTTCTTTTACATCCATGATTAGCTTTGTTTAGACTTTGTTTGTCAGACTTTGTGCTACATGTGAGTGCCTTTCATGAGATTAGGGTCATATGATCTAGTTGCCGCTGTATGACTTATATTGTTCATGATCACCTTTTATTGTCCTTCATGCTTATATGCTTCATACCTATTTTGCATGAGCTTGTGTTCTTCATTCATGGCATGTATTCATCATCATGCATAGAGTGTTGCCATAAGTAGCTTCTCATCTTTGTGTCCATGGTCACCATTTACTTTCATGCTGCCTGTGTCCTCATGACCTTTTGTTTGGTCTTCTTTTGACGGGCCTTTTCGCAGCATGTAAATATTGTTATTGAGACTATGGATAAATGGATCTTGATGTTGCTAATTGGTTTGTTTTATGCATGATCCTCTTTGGTTGTCTTCATTCATCTTGCTCATGGTATATCTAGTAGCATGTTGTTGTGCTTCATTGTGGTATTTCTTCATTTACATGCTCCTTGCCATGTTTAGGGTAGTATCTTGATCCATGTATTTCTAGGCTTGCACATGATCCCTGCTAGCATTTTGTTGCTATGATGCACCTTGCTTAGCTTCTTCTCACATAAGATGACAAAGCTATGATGCACCTTGTCGTTGTTTATCATGTGGATATGTTTTCACTGTTGTCTATGGATATATGGATCTTGATGCTATCTTTAGCTTGGCTGTGATCATGATCTTACATTACCTTCTGCATCATGTTCATGCTCTAGATGATCATTTGCCACACTTTTCCTGTATCTTGCCCATTCGTGCCTAGGAACTGGATCTGCCTAACCCCAGTTTCGAAAGCATAGATTTGTTGGATGCATGTGTATAGGCTTTCTGGTGAGGAGACCATCATCCCAGGAATATCTCTAAGTCTTCTTCCTCTGCTTTTTGGATCCACTTCAGGTCATTTGCCACTACTTGCACTACACTGCAGTAGGTAAGTACCTCTGAAAATGTTGATGATAGTGATGGGTCTCTTAGGAGGTTGTGGTTCTTTTGTAGGTAGAGCTTGTGTCCTGTTTGTCTAGAGTCTTTTGGTTGGACTTCAAGCATAGTTAGGTTGTTTCTTACCTTGAGCCGTCTTGCTCCTTAGAGACCATGTGGTTTTAGATCTTATCTCTTTTCCTCTAGCTTTCTACCTATCTCTTGTGAGGTGAGAGTTTTAGAGTGTGCCTCAAGGGGAGTAGAGTGTGTTCAGGGGGATTTGAGCTTGGGTTTATGAGCTCATATGGCATATCTTGAGGGGGAGCTGATATGTATTATATGTATTTATTGTCTTCCAGCATTTCCTTTCTTCTTTTGGGTGACTTTGGGCTTGTTTTCTTGAGTTGAGTTCACTCACTTAGACTTCTGGCATGCCTTGCATGGTCCTCTTATCTTGTGCTTTAGGTTGCTATCATGCGTGATTAGCTGTTCTCTCTTCTCTCTAGGTTGAGTTCCCTCACAGTCTTATAAGTCTAGCAGGTTTTGGGCCTCCTGGTAGACAGTGCATGTGCACTCCTTAGTTGGGATCTAGAGTCGACTTCCTATGTCACCATCGGGAAGATAAGAGCGAGTCTAAGCCGTAATGAGTCTCTTCTATCTTATCTATGCTCAATAGCCATCCAGTTTTGCGTTTCTCGACTTCTTCTCCTCATTCTGCTTTTTAAGTTTGTTATTGAGTTCATTCGGGTTTTCTTTATGCCTAATCTTGATAATAACTCAACTTTAACCAGATTTGAGCTTAAAATTGATTCATTTGTTGAGGGGGAGTTTGGGAATCTGTTCATGCATTGCATTTAGACTGCATTTTCTGTTTTATGAGCTTTGTCTATTATGCAATTGATTTCTTCTTCATGCTATACACCATGCTACATCATTTGAAGAAAATCACTAGCTTAGGTATGTCCAAGTTCATTTAACTTGCTAAGCTTAAAAATGAAATAAGCCTTAAATGAAAAACTTGATGAAACTTGTTGCTTTTACTTGCTAGGTTTCTTCTCTAGAGGTTTGTGCCATAATTTGAGAAATTTAGGAGTTCTCTAGAGTCCCTATAGCAACTTGGGTGAAACTAGTTTGATCCATGCTAGAGTCCTTCAATTGCTCATGAATCATTGTGCAAAAAAATGAAAATTAAACAAAATTGACTCTTCTTGTGCACATATGACTCAACACCTTGCATTCACAAGACCGCTTCCCATTGCACTTGGGATGAACTTGGAATACATCGTGTTTGACCTAGACCATCCTCTTAAGAGTTCATCTTGAGATGGTCGACACGGCTTGAGTCAATTGGTTGTCAAAAGAAAATGCAAATAAATTAAAAACAAAGACATATGTGGGTAAAGAATGCAAATAATGTCAAACATTTGCACCCGCTATGTCTTGTATGATGATAAATCAAAATTTGCATTAAGTGATAAATGAGCCCAAGGACCTTGTATGCTCTTCTAGATTCCCCAAAGTGTTGAGTAGGTTGAACTCTAGGTTTTCCTTTTGATCCTTAGAGTGGCTATTCTTCTATTTTTGAAACTAAAGCTAAGTGTTGCACTTGTCTAATCTTGCTAAAATGAAATATTCAAAACTAAGCTCGTATTTGCACTTGGACATGTCTTAATTTAGTCATCTTCTGAAATTGACAAGCTTGGTGTAATATCCTTCCATTTTGATCAATTGGATAATCTTCAAAGCTCTTTCAATTGCATTTCATGCATACATAAAAAAATTGATGCCTATATTGCCAAAAGGGGGGAGAAAACGTAGAAAAGGCATCACTAAAAAGATAAAAATGTGAATGCTTATTTGGTTATTATGATCTTTGTAAAACTATGCTACTACTTCTGTTGGATCATAATCTCATAATCACATTTGACATGTTTAGTTGGATTTTAGAGTTTTGTTGAAAACTTCTAAAATCTGAATTCCTCTTCGTCAACTTGGTCATGGTTCTAATTTCTATCTTTGGACCAAGTTTGACTTTAGAACTAAAATTGCTTTCTTCTTCATTTTCTTCAAACTCAAATTTATGCCTTTTGTGTGGTTTGTCAATATACTCATCAAGGGGAGATTGAAGGACCATGTGGAGGTCCATCCATGTTTGTGATGAGTATTTGACTTTATTTGAGCAAGGTGTGCTCAAGTTTGAGTTTGATTTGGATTGATTTTCAAAATGAAGCAATTTGAGTTGTCTCTGCCAGAGTGGCGATGCTGCGGTCGTATGGACGCGTAGTGATGAGTTGGATGGTTTATTGCACATCTTTGTGGGCATTGCTATGTGAGGAGTTTCCTTGTCTTTGATGGTTGCGAGGCGACGGTGCTAGGTCATGGTGAGGCGAAGGATGACCGGACTAGGCGAGGCGTCGGAGGTCCAGACGGTTGGGAGATCGCGGAAGATGATCGGAGACGGAGTCCGGCAAGTCAAGAAGACAAGGAAAGGAGTTGATGCTAGCTAGATGCCGCGTGGATCAATGAGGGCCGTCGGATTGAGGTCTAGTTGATAGGTTAGCGGGTCTAGGTAGTATGCTTTGAAAACCGTGCAAGAAAACCCGGTATGTGTGTGGGTTTTGGGTTAGCCCTTGCATGGCTGTGTGTGTGGGTTAATCCTAGCCCTTAGATGAGTGCTCTAGGGTTGAGGACTCATCCAAGGGTGGTAGGTGGCCCAAGAGTAGTATAAATAGGGGTGGAGGGTAGCCTCCTTCCCTTGAAGGTGTTGAGGTTTTGATGCTCATTTGAGCTTTGCCCACATGAATGTGAGGCTTTGTAACCTCCCTTCCAGAAATGAAAGTTTTATCCATCCACCTCTGAATTTATTTTATGCATTTACATTATGTCTTTACTTTACGCAATTTAAATTCAGCATTTACTTTCCCGCAATTACATTCCCGCAATTTACTTTCAAGTAATTTGGATTTGCCTCCCCTCCTTCTAAATGCTGCTGATCTTGGATGTTTTGAGTGTGTTCATATGGTTTTACATCTCTTTTGCACTCTTGGATTGAGTAGAGAACATCTTTTCTTTCAAGTTCCAACTTTGTTCAGAACTTGTTCTTCGCGCAGCAGTCAGTGTTTGATTTTTGTAAAAATATAGAAAAATCCTTTTTGAGTGATTCTTGTTGTAGGAGGTGCGATACTCTGATATACACCTGCAGATTTTTCCTGTTTTTCTGTAAGGCTTTTTGAGGAGAAATTTGGTGGAGTTCTTCACGACTCTGTTGCTCATAGGGAAAAAAATTCTCAGAATTTTGTGAGCTGCAGAAACCCACCAACCTCCTGTGCAAATTGAGGACAAGTTCTGGAAATTCTGCTTTTGCTTTTCTGAAAGTGACTTTTGTGATTTGAATTGATGTCCTTTCTAAAAGCAAGAGTTTGAATTGATTCCTCTTTGTCTTGGACACTAGACAACCAGGATTGTGACTCAAAAATCCCCACATATTTTATGGTACTTATCCATGCAAGCTTGGGGTACACATAGTTGTCTAGTTTTTCGGGTTTTTCACAATTTCCTTTGAGCGATCTTGTCGAGGTTTTTGTTGGTGTATTTTGGGGGAATTTTTATTTGCGACCATTCACCCCCCCCTCTGTTCGCCATCTCGGTCCTTCAAGCCGATAACCTTCCCTTTTGGTTGTATGCCGAATTGGTCCCTCAAAACGGCAGAGATTTGATCGGCCCAGTTAGCATTATCGGCCATAGGCATAGCAGGCCCTTGATAATGTCGTTCATAATCGGTATTCTGCCCCCCGAGTGCCAGCTTGGGTTGCCAATTTTGCTGTGCCGTCGGCACATGGTCATACTGGATTGTGCCGATTATATCTGGCTTGAGGCTCCGGCACTGGGACAAATGGCTCTGAGTATGTTACCACCCTGTGCGGGCCTGGGTTTCTAAGCAGGGTAGGCTCTTGTGGGAATCTCTCGGAGCCAATCGGCTGCGAAGCCGATTGGGGAAAAGCATAGAACGGAGCCTATGGCGGTAAATTGATTGATGCATCTAACTTAGCGGCGCCGGTATAGGATTGGTAGTGGCTCACCCCACTTGACCGAGGGTCCCTAGGCAATATGACTGTGGGTTGTGTAGGCATCATGGTTGGGGGTGAGGTTACAGCCGATGGTTTAGGATCGGCCGTTGTGCTCTACGTGTTTTATGATACTGAAAAAACAGGATAATTCGGCAGAGCTTGCAATGGGTTGAGCAGACTTCCTGACGAGGCTATCTCCTGGGCAATAGATTTAACGCTGAAAGTGCATCTAGGCCCCTTGAGAAGTTTTGGTGATAGATGGCAACACAATTGAAGAACTAATGTCTAAATGAGAATTTGTGCAGAGGTTGAAGCAATATCATCCTAGAAAAGGCAAATTAAAGATCACAGAAGAGTCTAAAATTTGTGAAGACGGCATCAAGACTCGTTGTAAAGTTTTCTATTTTATTTGAGTCTAAGGATAGCCGTACTATTAAGAGGGATACAACGAGAAATCACTTTTAGGATATACGTGTGCTCAAGGATAAAAATTGCATTGCATAAATACTCTAAAACACTTCCTTTTGTCAAGATGTACTCATCTGGCCGAATGGGCCAACCCGGAGTATCCGGACATTTGGTCCGGACTCTCCGGGTTGGGACTCTCGGTTGCAGCCCTGAATAGTCCGGAGTATCCGGACATTTGGTCCGGACACTCCGGATTAATTAGTCCGGAGTCTCCGGGTTAGCCGTCTCGATTTGTTCTAAATTCTTCCCAGTCCGGAGTCTCCGGGTTGAGCGCAGCTCACCCCCAACGGCTGGATTTTGGAGCACCTATATAAGCCATCACTCTCCACCTAACTTGGTAGCTCCATTTTTCACTTGCTCATTCAAAAACACTCATTCTCTCTCTTGAGCTAAAATCCCCTTTCTCCACTTGAAGCTTTTGATAGATTTGATTCTTTTGGGAGAAAGGAGTGGATTTGAGTAACTAGTTCTTGCATCTTTCATACTTGAGCACAAGTTTCATCCTCCAAGTCGATTTCGCGAAGTATTTGTTACTCTTGGAGTTTGAAGGGCTCCTAGACGGCAAGGAGTCAACGGGAGCTTCCAAATCTTGGTGTGGTAAGCCCCGGAAGTTTGTGAAGGCAAGTCTCACCTCCGAAAGGAAAGAGGCAAGAAGTGAAGACCGGCGAGTGCTTTGTGCAACACCGGGAGGATAGTGGTCAAGAGGGACCCGGGCTTTGTGCCTCCTCAACGGAGACGTAGGATTCCCTTCAAGAATCCGAACTTCGGGTAAAAATCTTTGTCTTCGTGTTCTTGGTTGTGTTCTTGCTTGAGTTTGTTGTGATAGACCTTTGGAAGACCCGATCTACTCTCTTGTTGTTTGTGGCTCCAGATCTACTATACCCTCAGGTACCTAACATCATTAAGAACTTTTGTATTCAAGTAGATTGTCGAAATATTGCAGAGATTTAAAATCCCTCTTCGAGATCCTCAATCCGGAGTATCCGGACTCCTAAACCCGGACAGTCCGGATAATCCGGAGTATCCGGGTTATATACCCCGGACATTCCGGGTTGAGACCCTCGGGAGTTTTTATTTAACTGCAAAATTTTATCCGCCTATTCACCCCCCCTCTAGGCTACATCTCAGGTCCTTACAATTGGTATCAGAGCCTAATTCTCCATAATTTGGCTTAACCGCTTGGAGAATCAAGATGTCGCTAATAGAGAAGAGTGACGAAATCCGTGACCAAGAAAAGGCCACGGGTTCCGGCAAAGGGTTGAAATTCCATATGATTATCCTTCTCTTGGAGTCTCAAGCTCTTCATCTTATGTTTCCGTGTCATCCGGTAGAGCACCTCATTTTGATGGTACTCGCTATGCCACATGGAAACATAAAATGAAGATGTACTTGAGATCACTTCACCCGTGTATTTGGGAGATTGTAGAAACAGGTTTTAAAGCTATGGATCCAAGCAAGCTCACTCCTGAAGAGAAGAAAGCTCAACATTTCAATGACTTGGCCGTCAATGCCTTGTTCAATGCTTTAAGTGATTCCGAGTTTAACCGAGTCGATGGACTTGAAGATGCCAAAGCAATTTGGGAAAGACTTATGGTTACTCATGAAGGGATATCAAGCGTCCGTGAGTCCAAGATTGAGCTCATTATTGGTGAGCTAAGCAGATTCACTCTAGAAGAAGGAGAATCCTATACAAAGATGTTCGACCGCCTGATGGTATTGGTGAATCAAGCTAAGGGTCTTGGAAGTACCAAGCTCACCGACAAAGCGGTTGTTAAAATTATTCTTCGAGTAATCACTCCCACCAACCGCAACTTGGTGCAACTCATCCGGGATCGACCAAACTTCGACACTCTCTCTCCCCATGATGTTATTGGGAGGCTAATGATGGATGAGATGATGATCAAGGAAGCGGAGGTGGTAGAAGAACTCAAGTCGGGAAAGAAGAAGGGTATCGCTTTGAAGGCCGTGAGGATTGCACCGGAAGTCGAGAAAAATACAAGCGATGATGAGGAGAGTGGCCCCTTGACCAATGATGATATGGCCTTGCTCGTAAGAAGATTCAATAAATTCCTCAAGAAAAAGGGCTATAAACCGGGGAGCTACTCCAAAAATCAATGGAACAAATCAAGAGGAAGACACTCAACAAGAAAGTGCTATGAGTGTGGGGAAGCCGGTCATTTCATCGCCGAATGTCCCCAAAAAGAAAAGAAGGAAGACAAGCCATGCAAAAAGGATAAATACCGGGGCAAAGACAAGGAAAGGAGCAAGAAGTTCAAACACTTCAAGCACAAAGGACAAGCTCACATAGGAGAAGAGTGGGATTCAAACTCCAACTCCGACTCAAGCTCCGATTCCGACGAAGAGGGAGGAGTTGCTTCCGTCGCCATCGCCATGCTTCCCACCTCAACAACGAAGAAGGGTCTCTTCAACAACTTGAGCGATGACGATGAAGACTCTCCAATGTGCCTCATGGCCAAGGGGCGCAAGGTATTAATCAAAACAACATCTCCTTCAATTGTAAACTCATGCATAGATGATAGCGATGACGCTAGTGACGATGAAAGTGCATTTAAGTCCATGGAAGATTTTGATGTTCAAAAATTAGATTTACTTTTAAAAGATATTGAGAAGTTGGAGAAAACCATTGAGCAAAAGGAGGCTACTCTCGAAGCTCAAGAGGATTTGCTAATACTTGAGAAAGAGAAAAACCTTGAGCTAGAGAAGAGCCTAAGTAATGAAAGGAGAAAGTTTGAAGAGTTGGTCAAAAGTTCAAAGATGACTAAATCCGAGCTTGCTAGTCTTGTGATCACCAACGCTTCACTCATAGAGGAACTTGCCAAAGTAAATGATGCTTGCAAGACTCTTGAAGTGAAGCTTGTTGATCACTTGAATAGCAACTCTAACTCCTTGATGGGTGACTCCAATTTCTCATATCCTTCTAGTAGCAATGGATGTGCTAGATGCTATAATATTAATGTTGATACTTGTGCCACTAACCTTGAGACCTTGCAAGTGTTGGCTCATGAAAATGAGAAGCTCAAGGAAATGCTTGAAGATGGACTTCAAAAGTCCTATAAGGCTAGCAAAGGATTAGAGGAGTTTCTTGGTAAGCGTCAAGGTAACCCTATGAAGCATGGGCTTGGGTATACACCACCCAAGGGCAAAAAGAATCACATCGTAATTGCCCCATTGAATGAGCCAATTCACTTTGTCAAAAGCAAAAGAAATTCTAATCATAAGGATCATGCTACTTTCTTTGCATCTTATGTGCTTAAAAGAACTAATCTTGGTCATGTAGTTGCTCATCATATTGGGCATAAACCCAACTATGCCTCTCATGTGCGATCTATTTGGGTTCCAAAGTCTCTTGTCACTAACGTGCGCGGACCTAAACAAGTTTGGGTACCAAAAGGAAAAATCTAAATTTATTTTTGTAGGCCTATGTCTCCGGTGGATCAAGTTGGATATTGGATAGCAGATGCACGCACCACATGACCGGGGAGAAGGCTATGTTCGCACACTTGGATACAAATGGATCAAATAGTGAAAGCATCATTTTTGGAGATAATGGTAAAGGCGAAGTGGTAGGTTTGGGTAAGATGTACATCACAAATGACTTTCATTTAAACAATGTCTTGCTTGTTGAATCATTAAGCTACAATTTGTTGTCCGTTGCTCAATTGTGTGAAGCGGGCTACAATTGTGTGTTTAGTGATAAGGGTGTGGATGTCATTAAGAGGATTGATGGTTCAATAGCCGTTAAGGGTCGTTTAAAGGAAAATCTCTATCTTGTAGATTTCACTACGGATAGAATTAATCTTGAAACATACTTAATGGCTAAATCTAGCATGGGTTGGCTATGGCACCGACTTGCTCATGTTGGTATGAAGAATCTTCACAAACTCATGACGCCTCAGCGGAGACGTAGGATCCCCTCAAGGATCCGAACTTGGGTGAAAAATCATCGTCTCCAAGTTTGCTTCTTTCTCTTGCTTTAGCATTTGGTTTTGAATCTTTGGGAGCCCGATCTACTCTTTTGTTGTGTTTGGCTCGGATCTTCTATACCCTCAGTACTGACATCATTAAGATCTTTTGTGTTCAAGTAGATTGTTGAAAAATTGCGAGATTTAAAATCTCTCTTGAGATCCTCAATCAGGAGTATCGAATCCACGAACCGGACGATCCGGATAATCCGAGTATCCGGATTGAATACCGGACACTCCGGTTAGGACCCTCGAGTTGGACTATCAGAGTATCCGGTTGAATACCCAGACAGTCCGGATAATCCGAGTATCCGGATTGAATAACCGGACACTCCGGGTTAGGACCCTCGGATCGGACTATCCGATGTATCCGGATTGAATATCCGGACACTCCGGTTATTCGGACACTCGGAGATTTTATTTAGCTGCAATATTTTTATTCCGCTGCATTTAAGTTACAAAGTTTTTAATCAGCCTATTCACCCCTCTAGGCGACATCCCTGTCCTTTCAATTGGTATCGAGCAAGGTCTCTCCTTTTATTAGACTTAACCATCTAGAGAGTAAAGGATGTCGACTAGAGGATTAGTGCACTCACATAATCCACTTGTGCTAGATGGCACAAATTATGCTTCATGGAAATTAATTATGACTTCTCATTTTAAATCCATGAGCCCCAAATATGGTGGATCGTAGATGTCGGCTTTTCCTCTCCATTGAATGAAGTTGCTCCAAGCTGAAGGAGAAAGGAAATGCCTACATCTCGACGCTCAAGCTACTAATGTTTTATTTTGTGTTGTGGCGATGAAATCTTTGATAGAATATGCAATCTCAAGAGCGCTCATGAAATGTGGATAAAGCTTCAAGAACTATTTGAATCATCCACTTCTATTGAGGATTGCACTAAGGAAGAGATGTCGGAGATGAAACATCAAGCTCCACCTCAAGCTCAAGTGATGAAGAACCGACATCTCCATCAACCTCAACCTCGCCTCAAGTGACGATGAAGATGCTCTTCCATCACAAATCCGTTGCTTCATGGCGAAAGGTAAGAATGAGGTAAGTGATGATAATGATGATGATGAGCTCACTTATGATGAACTTATGAAAGGAAAAGGAAGCCAAGCTTGAAGACATTCACTTCAATCATAAACCAATGACATCTCGGGTAACAAGTATTTAAATTGATTCTTATAGCTTATAGCCTTGTGTAGGTTATATTGCATTATTCATGAAAATCAATTTAGATTGCTTGATTATATGCTTGCTCATGCTTATTAGTTGTTTTGATTGCAATCTTGAGTAAGTTTGGGATAGTGGCACATTAAGGGGGAGTGCTAAATCATAACCATGTATATCACATCCCTACATGTGCCCATATTTATATAAGTGCAAATATATATTTTCAAAATCAAGCCATTTAGCCAAAAGTCAAAATTTTGTATATCATTAGTATTCTTGTGAAAAACTAGTTGCAAAATGTATACAAATATATTTGAAATGTTTTTCAAAGGTTTTGGCTTCACAAAATCCATTTTGAAAAGAAAATGAGTTTCATGATCAAAATCTAGATAGTAGTATCTTGTTTTGGATTTAAACTTATAATTTTCATAGTATTAAATGTAAAATGAATTTGAAAGTAATTCCAAAACGAAAATCCTAGAGTTGGTCATTCTTAACAATTCTTGTGTTCAAAAGACTTTCAAAAGACCAACCTAGTGAAAGTTATTTGATTTTGAAACTCATGAAAAACTATATTTGACCCATAATTGTCATATTATTGCACTTAGTGAGTTTCTCCGTTTGGACGGATCTTGTGTAGTATCTTGGTTCAAAATGGTATCTTAGACTCATACACAAAATTCAAATCTCAATATCTCATCTTATTCTTCATTTGAATCTTGTGTTGAAATATTTGACTTTGTTTTACAAATAGCTATTTCAAAAGGACCATTTTGGTCAAAAGTCAAATCTTATGTTTAAAAGGCCCAAAATTGTGAAAAGCTTTGTAAAAGTATTCTAATATGTATTTCAAATGTTTTACAAGCTTTCAAAATGAAAATTCTATATTGAAATCAATTTTAGCCGAAAAGTTTTTGGTTTGAACTAAAATAGCTTATTTAAGCATTTTGCTCAAATCTTAGCATTCAAGTTGGATTTCATTATAAATGTTGGCTAGAAACCATCTTGATAATCAATTCTAAGCCATGGAAATTGAAATTGCATGAAATCCAAATTGAGTTGTATTTTAAGGCTTTTATGAAAAACTATTTCCTATTTAACTTGCTTCAAAAGGGTTAAAAGCAAAATATTTGTTTGAAATGCAAAATCTTATGAAAATAGTCTTCTAAAATGTTTTCAAATGCATTTCAAATGTTTTCAAGTATCTAACCCTTGGCTAGAAGCTAAAAGTCAAACTTTAGCCTAAAAGATCTTTGTGATCTTGCTTTTGCATTTAACTTCAAATTTTTCTAAAGCAAAATC
This sequence comes from Otatea glauca, assembly GCA_036346275.1. Lineage (NCBI taxonomy): Eukaryota > Viridiplantae > Streptophyta > Magnoliopsida > Poales > Poaceae > Otatea > Otatea glauca. Next base: position 42,420,223 of record CM070721.1, on the reverse strand, counting down.
TATTTGGAGTTTGAAAAAGTGGTCAATACAAAACTCATAGGGTTGGTCATTTTAAGCATTTCTTTAGTTCAAAGTTTTTCCAAACGACCAACCGTTCAAAAGTTATAGCCATTTGAATTTGGCCAAAATCATCCATTTCACCCAAAATGACCGTTGTTGCATTTTGTGGATTTAGCTATTTGAATTGGATTTATTTGCATATCTTGGATTGAAATAGTATTTCTTACTCATACAAAGCTATGAAAGTTCAAATCTCCATAAATTTCAATCCGGAATGCATTTTGAGCATTTGGTGAAAATTCATTTCTTTTCAAACCTACAAAGCGCATTTTGTCATATCTTTTGAACGAAAATTTCTTTTAATGAAATTCTTATTGGGAAACCTTCTAAATAGTCCAATGTTTATTTCTGGAAAGTTTCAAACCATTTGGACTCAATTTGAAAAAGTTTTGACTTTTCTTCTCTTTGAGTAAAAATCATGCCTACAAAGCAAAATTTGGCATATCTTTTGATTGGAGACTCCTTTTTGGAAAATTCTTTCTGGAAAAGTTTCTTGGAAGTCTAAAGAATGTTTATGCTAAATTTCAAATAATTTCAACTTAATTTGAAATAGTTATGCCTTTTTCTCTCTTTCGATCTTATTTGGCATACTCTTGCATTAAGTTGGATTTCTGATTTGAATGGATTTGATTATGCAAATAGGCTTATAAACATCTCTCTAAATCATATGAAGCCATATAATTGCATATTACCATTCAAAACTCATTTGGTTCTATTTTGAGGATTTGGTGAAAATCTTAATCTTTTATGTGTTTCATATGCATCTTTCATCATATTTCTCAAAGTAAATTTATTTATTGAAAATCTTTGTTAGAAAACCTTCTCTCACATATGGAGTTCATATCTGAAAAATTCTCAAATTTATTTGAACTCATTTGCGAGATTGTTGACTTTATTTGACTTAGTGTCAAAACTAAACCTCCAATGCTTCTTTTGATCTAATTTTTTATTGGAGGTGATATTTGAGAAAATCCTTTTGGAAAAAGTCTCTTGGATGTTCATGGATCATTTCGCAAAATCTTATGGCTATTGGACTTCATTTGATCAAGATTTGATCCAAATTCAAAATGTTGATTTTAGGGATGAAATTGAACAACCCGATATCCGGGTAATATATCCGAGTATCAGGATTATCCTGACACTCGGATCAAAATACCGAGTATCCGGGTTGTCTTCTAAGCCCAAATTCGAAATTGCTATCTACACTTTCTTGCAATATCTTGTTCATCCTATTTTTGGGTTTCTCCTTTGCTCAAATCAATATTCAGTCTTCATAGCCCTCGAAGAGGATTTAGTCGGATCATTCGCGTTGATGATTTTTGTATTTGAGCAATAGTTTAAAAGTTATAATCGACTTTGTGCTGCTATTTGAATCTTTTGAGACTTCAATCACATCCTTGGACTAACAAATGTTGTTTTTGAGAAAGATAGGGTATGCAGCGCATGTCAAGCCGAAAAGCAAGTTGGGGCTTCCCATCCCGCCAAGAATGTGATGACTACCTCAAGATCTCTAGAGATGCTCCACATGGATCTGTTCGGTCCAATAGCATACATAAGCATTGGAGGAAATAAGTATGGTTTAGTTATTGTTGATGATTTTTCTCGTTTTACTTGGGTGTTTTTCTTGCATGACAAAAGTGAAGTCCAAGGAACCTTAAAGAAATTTATGAGAAGGGCACAAAATGAATTCGAAGTAAAGATCAAGAAAATCCGAAGTGATAACGGTACAGAATTCAAGAACACAGGCGTGGAGGACTATCTCGATGATGAGGATATTAAACATGAGTTCTCGGCCCCCTATTCTCCTCAACAAAATGGGGTGGCTGAGAGGAAGAATCAAACTCTCATCGAGATGGCACGCACAATGCTTGATGAGTATAAGGTCTCCGACATCTTCTGGGCGGAGGCTATCAACACTGCGTGCCATAGTACCAATCGTCTGTACCTTCACAAGATCTTGAAGAAAACGGCATACGAGCTTCTTACCGGAAAGAAGCCAAATGTTTCCTACTTCCGTGTCTTTGGAAGCAAATGCTATATCCTTAACAAGAAAGCTAAGTCTTCTAAATTTGCTCCTAAAGTTGATGAAGGTTTCTTACTTGGTTATGGATCAAATGCTTATGCATACCGAGTTTTCAACAACAACTCCGGGGTAGTTGCAATCTCGCGTGATGTAACTTTTGATGAAACTAACGGTTCTCAAGTAGAACAAGTTGATAGTACTATGTTTGACAGGGAAGAACCTCCGTGTGAAGCAATAAAGAAACTGGCCATTGGAGAAGTGAGACCTCTTGAGCAAGAAGAAACTCCGAGCATTTCAACTCAAGATATCCGAGATGAGACACAAAATATTCAGGCTAGTCAAAAGAGTTCGGTTGCTCCCTCTTCCTCAATGCAAGCCCATGATGGCTCGAACATGACTAAAGGAAATGAAGATCCCATCCAAGCAACCAATGCAACTACTCCTCATCCAAGAGTTCATCAAAGCATCCAACGAGATCATCCAGTCGACAATATACTTGGCGATATTAACAAGGGAGTATCCACTAGATCTCGTATTGCGAATTTTTGTGAATTTTACTCGTTTGTTTCTTCTCTTGAGCCTCTAAAGGTAGACGAAGCATTACAAGATCCGGATTGGGTAATGGCCATGCAAGAGGAGCTAAACAACTTCGAACGGAATCAAGTATGGAAGCTTGTTGAAAGACCAAAACAAAATGTGATTGGCACCAAGTGGGTTTTTCGGAACAAATAAGATGAGTATGGAATTGTGACTAGGAATAAAGCCCGGTTGGTCGCTCAAGGCTACACGCAAGTCGAAGGTTTGGACTTCGATGAAACATATGCTCCAGTAGCTAGGCTTGAATCTATTAGAATATTACTTGCCTTTGCTACTCACCATGATTTCAAGTTATATCAAATGGACGTGAAAAGTGCTTTTCTAAATGGCCCACTCTCCGAGATGGTGTATGTTGAGCAACTACCTGGATTAGAAGACCCTAAATATCCAGACCATGTCTACTTCCTGCACAAAGCACTCTATGGACTAAAACAAGCACCAAGAGCATGGTTTGAATGTCTTCGAGATTTTCTCCTCGAACAAGGTTTTGTAGTCGGAAAGGCCGACCCCACTCTCTTTACTAAGCATATTGATAATGATCTATTTGTTTGTCAAATTTATGTTGATGACATTATTTTCGGATCTACTAACGAACAACTATGTAAGGAGTTTAGCAGAATCATGACTAAAAGATTCGAGATGTCCATGATGGGTGAATTGAAGTTCTTTCTCAGATTTCAAGTCAAACAACTCAAGGAAGGAACCTTCATATGCCAAACAAAGTACATCAAGGACATGCTGAAAAAGTTCGGTATGGAAAAAGCAAAACCAATCAAGACTCCTATGCAAGCCAATGGACATCTAGACCTCGACAAAGAAGGTAAACCGGTCATCCAAAAGGTATATCGATCGATGATCGGCTCTCTTCTTTACCTTTGTGCATCTAGGCCCGATATCATGCTTAGTGTATGTATGTGTGCACGTTTTCAAGCCGCTCCAAAAGAGTGCCACATGGTGGCCGTAAAGAGAATCTTGAGATATTTAGTGCACACTCCTCATTTTGGGCTTTGGTATCCAAAACGATCATCCTTTGAATTAGTAGGCTATTCCGATGCAGACTATGCCGGTTGTAAAGTGGATAGAAAGAGCACCTCGGGAACATGTCAATTTTTAGGAAGATCTCTTGTCTCCTGGTCCTCTAAGAAACAAAACTCTGTAGCCCTATCCACAGCCGAAGCCGAGTATATAGCGGCCGGGAGTTGTTGTGCTCAATTACTTTGGATGAGACAAACCCTGAATGATTATGGCCTTTCCTATAACCATGTACCACTCTTGTGTGATAATGAGAGCGCCATAAAAATAGCAAACAATCCCGTTCAACACTCTCGTACAAAGCATATCGATATTCGCCACCACTTCTTGAGAGACCATTCTACCAAAGGTGACATTGATATTCAACATGTGAGCACAAATGATCAATTAGCCGATATTTTCACCAAGCCACTTGATGAGAAAAGATTTTGTGATATGAGGAGTGGGCTAAATATTCTAGACTCTCGTAATCTGGCTTGAAATATGCAAAATTGATTGTTGTTTGCCAAATGTTTTCTGATAAACCTATTTGATCTCTTTCTTTGACCTTTCTGTGTTGCTTGAATCTTTGATCTCTGGATTTGGCCTATGCTATGTGACTATAGCTTGATTGCTTGATTGTTCGCTAGTCACTTAGTGTGTAAGGCCCCAAGATCTTTTCTTGTCTTGCCTTAAGCCATCTAAAGTTCATTCCTTGCAAATCTAGTGTTGTCTGCTGAGGGCCTCAATCCGGACACTCCGGGATTTTCATCCGGACTATCCGGAGTATCCGGACTTAAGTTCGGAGTATCCGGGTTGAGGCGGCTGTCTCCTATAACCTCCCTGTGGGAGTTCTTTTTTCTCTCTCATTATTTTTCTTTTTCCTCAAACTTTTTCTCACCGTCGCCCTAGCCTTCGCCTCTCACCTCTCCCTCCATTTCCCGTGGATTCCCCACCTTCTGGAGGCCTCAGATTGCTTTTCCTCATCTCGGGAAACCCTTTGGACTGCTCTTCTCACTCGATTTCATCTCGCTCGGTAAGCTTTTCTCATCTATATCTCTCTTTGATCTTTTGGTCTTAGATTTGCCGTGAAATGGGTTGCCTAGGTAGAACCTCTTCACCCTAGATCAATCCCCTTGAATGAGGTCATTGTGAGTTAGATAGATTCGCAATTTTAGGTTTTTAGGGTTGATCTTTGAACAACCGGAGTGTCAGGTGATATATCCGGAGTATCCGGATTGTCCAGACACTCCGGATAAAAATCACCGGAGACTCCGGGTTGTGCTGCTCAGTCCAAACATTTAAGTTGCTATCTATACTTTTACACAATTATCTTGTTCATCCCTTTCTTTGGCTCCTTTAGATGGCTTCTTCTCAAGATGGTTCCGGAGCCAGCAAGCGCCCATCTGGAGATGATATCCCTGGCTCCTCGTCCCTAGCGGGCTTCACCGCCAAGAAGAAAAGACATTCAGTGAAGAAAGTCAGTGGAAGGGCTAGCGGATCAACTCATGCTACTCAAACCCCAGCTTCTCACGCCAATCCTGATGAGCATCCCGCCGACACTCATGCAAGACTAAGAGAGCAGAAGAGAAAGCACCATCAAGTAGCTCGGGTGATGATAGGTCCTTTAGTAAAAAGCCGGCCCGTATGGAGCTATCCGGGTCAAATGAGTCGACCGCGCCCAATAGATTATAGAGTTGGGTCAGGAAAGGGCAAAGCAATTGTCGAGAACAGAAACAAGGATCCACTGGAGTTGCATCAAGATGAGTATGTGGATAAGCGATTTTGGAACAGATTTCAGTCTGACTACTATGGATCAGTTCTTTTTCCTCTAGAGCACTCTGTGATAAAGATGAAGACCATTGATTGGGCTTACATGGCAGATCTTGAAAATCCAACCTTTAATGAGATCATTCAAATCTGTGAGCGCCATCAGGTGATGGACATAATGAGTTTTTGCTACTCTTGGAATGATGAAGTCATCATGCAGTTTTACTCAACTCTGTACTTTGACAAGACAGAGGAAGCCATATGGTGGATGACAGATGAGGTATGGTATGTAGCCACCAAGAGGACTTTTGCTCGAGTATTGCACCTGAGCACAGATGACGGAGATGCCAAGCTTCATGCAAAAAGGCCATATCTCCTAGCCAGCTTGAGGATCTGTATGATCATTCTCAGCACTTTGTGGTTGGAACCACTAAGGGCCTGAAAGAGGTACCAGCAGTTCTTACTCAGGATGCTCAGAGTCTCTCTTTGGCCCAAGGAAGGTGATGCGTCTTCCATAAATTCTTATGGTCGTAATTTGCTTTTTCACTTGGTGGAGCGCACTCATGGCTTTGATGTGATGGATTTCATTTGGGAGGCCATACGCCACAATGCGATGAGCAATGTCAGCAGCTGCGGGTATGCACCCTTTATTATGGCTCTAGTAGATCATGTCACTGGCCTTGATTTTGTAAAGGATGTGGAGCACCTTTCCTACAAGGTTCGACCCCCCTCTGCTCCAGCAGCTCCGAGTGCCCCAGCTGGTAGGCGGACTGGTAGTCGACCCTCTCGTGCCAGTTCTTCGGCTCCTACACCAGCTTCTACTTCAGCTCCAGGCTCTCCTTCCACTAGCCGGAGCACTCTCAAGAGGATGCTCAAGTCTCTTTTCTGCCTTTGCCAAGACTTATCCACTAAGGTCAAAGAGACCCGGCACGAGCTTCGAGAGCATCGCCGAGACTTTCGGGCTTATCGCCATCAGCACGGCGAGGAGATTCGTGCCAGTGAGTCTGGAGAGTCCTCTGGTGGGCCTTCTGCAGATTCAGCCACTCAGCGACTTTTTGGCATTCATCCATCAGCAGCTCCAGGCAGTGGCAGTGGCAGCAGTGATGATAGTGGAGAAGATGGGTATCAACCTTCGGGCGACGACGAGTGATTTCCCTTTTGAGCGCCTCCCCTTTTCGGTGTCTTGATGCCAAAGGGGGAGTGTGTTTAGTTCCTTAGATTCTTGGCGTTGCAGACCTTGCTTTTCTTTATTTAGTTGTTATATGTGCTATTATGGTTGCTTATGCTTGCTACTACTCGCTCTTTAACCGTTAAATTGCTTATGCATCTTTGTCAAAATTGTCATTATTAATAGTTGGATGATATCGTTTATATTATCTATTGCAAATTGATATAATCTTTCTGATTGTTGATCCCTTGATTGCCAAAATACAAGGGGAGCTCTTTTAAATTTTCTTTTGGGCATACATGTAGGGGGAGCCTCTCCGTATGTTTTGCTCTCTAATTACAGTTTCATATATGTGTTTATTCCATTTAAAAAGCCTTTAAATTGTGTTGTCATCAATACACCAAAAAGGGGGAGATTGAAAGTGCATCTAGGCCCCTTGAGAAGTTTTGGTGATAGATGGCAACACAATTGAAGAACTAATGTCTAAATGAGAATTTGTGTAGAGGTTGAAGCAATATCATCTTAGAAAAGGCAAATTAAAGATCACAGAAGAGTCTAAAATTTGTGAAGACGGCATCAAGACTCGTTGTAAAGTTTTCTATTTTATTTGAGTCTAAGGATAGCCGTACTATTAAGAGGGATACAACGAGAAATCACTTTTAGGATATACGTGTGCTCAAGGATAAAAATTGCATTGCATAAATACTCTAAAACACTTCCTTTTGTCAAGATGTACTCATCGGCCGAATGGGCCAACCCGAGTATCCGGACATTTGGTCCGGACTCTCCGGTTGGGACTCGATTGCAGCCCTGAATAGTCCGGAGTATCCAGACATTTGGTCCGGACACTCGGTTAATTAGTCCGGAGTCTCCGGGTTAGCCGTCTCGGTTTGTTCTAAATTCTTCCCAGTCCGGAGTCTCCGGGTTGAGCGCAGCTCACCCCCAACGGCTGGATTTTGGAGCACCAATATAAGCCATCACTCTCCACCTAACTTGGTAGCTCCATTTTTCACTTGCTCATTCAAAAACACTCATTCTCTCTCTTGAGCTAAAATCCCCTTTCTCCACTTGAAGCTTTTGATAGATTTGATTCTTTTGGGAGAAAGGAGTGGATTTGAGTAACTAGTTCTTGCATCTTTCATACTTGAGCACAAGTTTCATCCTCCAAGTCGATTTCGCGAAGTATTTGTTACTCTTGGAGTTTGAAGGGCTCCTAGACGGCAAGGAGTCAACGGGAGTTTCCAAATCTTGGTGTGGTAAGCCCCGGAAGTTTGTGAAGGCAAGTCTCGCCTCCAAAAGGAAAGAGGCAAGAAGTGAAGACCGGCGAGTGCTTTGTGCAACACCGGGAGGATAGTGGTCAAGAGGGACCCGGGCTTTGTGCCTCCTCAACGGAGACGTAGGATTCCCTTCAAGAATCCGAACTTCGGGTAAAAATCTTTGTCTTCGTGTTCTTGGTTGTGTTCTTGCTTGAGTTTGTTGTGATAGACCTTTGGAAGACCCGATCTACTCTCTTGTTGTTTGTGGCTCCAGATCTACTATACCCTCAGGTACCTAACATCATTAAGAACTTTTGTATTCAAGTAGATTGTCGAAATATTGCAGAGATTTAAAATCCCTCTTCGAGATCCTCAATCCGGAGTATCCGGACTCCTAAACCCGGACAGTCCGGATAATCCGGAGTATCCGGGTTATATACCCCGGACATTCCGGGTTGAGACCCTCGGGAGTTTTTATTTAACTGCAAAATTTTATCCGCCTATTCACCCCCCTCTAGGCTACATCTCAGGTCCTTACAAACGCTATTCGCTATCATCGGCTTAAGCGTTGTCACGAGAGCCGATGATTGGTTTATTAAAGCGTGGTGCACAGACTGATTAATCATAGCCGATAATTCGGCTTGAGCAGGCAGATATCGGCTTACCTGTTCTGTTACACCCGCATCCCCCAGGGCGTTGACCGTCGGCAGGGCGGATTTTTGAGTGACGCCGTGTCTAGTTTCCTGATAACAACTTAGCATCATCTCTTCCAGCGTAGCCTTCCGAACCTCAATCTCCTGGCGTTGTTCTGGCGTCAAATCGTCCATCGTTGGGACGATTATGGCTTCAGATGAGATCGGACGGCGGAATCGACTTTCCGAAGAAGACATCGTGTCCCGGCGTGCCAGCAGTGTGTTACGCGTCAAAAACTTGAGATAGGGTTTCGACAAAGAAGACACCGCATTTAACATCCGGTTCAAGAGCGTGCGGTCGATTTGACTCAGAATCGACAAGGTAAAATATAAAATTTACTCAAAAGCCGATCGTAACGATTAATCGGCTTAGACCCAATCAACTTGAAGCCGATTAAGATCAAAGTAACAAGGTAAGTCTAATTAGCCGATTAAGACTAATCAGAGGATAAAGGTAGATCGATTCTGAAGAAGGCGATGCGCAACAAAATCAGAACAAATCAAACCTGGGGTGTAATTGACGAAGATCAACAATCGGCGATGCACAACTTTATTGATTAAGATCGATTATAGAGACTAAATTACAAAATCTACTCCCAATCGACAGGAAGGAAGAAAGTAAAAGCTGGTTGATTGTATTGTGTTGGATCCTTTGCAATTTGCTTTGGCTCTTCTTTTATACCCTTCGACCGATAGTGTCCTATTACAGCATGTTTCAAGTCTTGATCCGTATTGGCCTTATCTTGGACGGTTGTTTTTTCTTCAAAAATCTTGCAGTTACCAAATATCTTGAATTCTTTCTAATCCTGTCCGTTAGTTTCCGTATCTTTGATTTTATTGCCGATTTAGCTAAACTTACCGAATTTTGGTGCAAACACATCCGCATAGAGATCCTTGGTTTTCGGTGAAGCGATATTGACCTGAAACTGATGTACATATCTAATTGAAGCATCGTCGAATCTGGATAGGGATCCATGGAATTCAATGAAGTGATCACCCCACAAATGAAGCGAGCTTGAAGTAACTTTGTTGAAGGCCTATTAGGGAGTCCTGTTTTACTTAATTTTTGAAGTACCATGCAGTGGAAAAGGCTGAAGAACAGTGCAGATTATTGATACAAGGAAACATTCCTATGGCAGACTAGTGATGAGTAATCAAACTGCACACACTGTAAGCAAAAGAATTGTGCATCAAACTTGATAAGCCCTTACCAAGACTTGTAGCTACATTCCCAGTGCCTTCCAATCCTACGACAATCTAAATTCTCATGTTAAAAACGTTCTCTCAACTCGTCTCTTAACACCTCAAGATTTTTTTAGCAGAAAGAACCTTCGGATTTCTGTTAATAGAAGACACAGGCGACAGTGTTCAGAACAAGTAAGCAAACAAAATTAAGCGAAAACAAGAACAGAGCTCAGGTTAGAGTCTCGCTAATAAACAGTAATTTTTCTGACTGATTTTTTGTAAAAACTATCAAAAAACTATAGATCGAGTTTTGTGATACAAGTTCTCTTAAAATCTGTAGTTTTGTGAAATAGAAGCTAAAATCTGTAGTTTTATGATAGTTTGTACAAGAAACCTGTAATTTTGTGAAATAAATTCTTCTAAAATCTGTAATTTTATGAAATAGAATCTAAAATATGTAGTTTTTTTGATAGTTTATACAAGAAACCTATAATTATGTGAAATATACTTAAAAAAATTGCATACGACAACATGCTATTTTTGATATTGTAGGCTAAAATTGACGTTGCGCCTACACAATTTTTTTTGCACTTGGTCTTGCACACTAAGCTCATAGGCTAAGATCTTGTCGTTGTCGAGTCGTTGAGCCATACATACTCCAGTAATGGGCCACCCCTTCACTAGTTCTACTTTGGCTCAAATATAGGATGCAGGGTTAAAAATATCGAAATTTCGATGTTTGATTTTTTATTATCGGTAAAAACCGGTCGAAATCGCTAGAAACCGAACGGTTAAGAATCAAAATGTTCAAAAAAAATAAAATAAAAAATCAAAATTTGATCGAAAAGAGTCGATTGAATGCTTCTTAGAGCTGATTTTTTGAGCTTTTTTCGCTTGATTTTCATCGAAAATCGAGTGATTTTCACGGATTATTGATTGGTTTACGTCACATAAATTTATCCGATTTTTTTAAAAATTGGATCGGTTTATCGAACGGTTTTTAATACCGAGCCCAACTTGATAGGGCCGATAATCACAGTATTTTGAACCAGATGCCCTCCTCGCTTACGGTAAGCTAACGAGGCCACAGGTGAGATTACATTGATGAAGCGAAGTTGACATTAGTTTTCATTTGCCGTAGAGCTACGGAAGATTTATACAGGAGCCACCGAGAGTCTTCTTGACTTGGCATTAGGGACGAAGGTCGAAGACCACTATCCCTCATAGGACCAAGGTTTAGAATCGTCGGTACTACCAGTTTTTTTTAAATGTATGTGTCCTCTGAAATTTTTCAGTACTGTCCGATCATGAAAATTAAAATTTTAAAACTTAAAACAAATAACACCCAGTTTCCCATCCTGTTTACTTTTTTTAGAAAAATAATATATTTTTTAAATAATTTGACAAATATAATATATCGAAACAAAATTTTACAAAAATACACATCTGTCATTTTAAAGGACGACAAAAGCACAGTAGCCATTTAAACAACTACAGAAGCTTTATTGCCATTTCAAATAACGACAGAGGTCTGTTAGTAGTGGATTGAATTTAACAAAAGGATTATTTTGTCGTGGATTCGTTTGGTTGATAAGGCTGAGGTTTCTGTCCCTATTTGAATTGGCAATAGAGATGTATTTTTGTAAAATTATTTAAAAAATATATTATTTAAAAAATATTTTTGTGGTTACCCTGTTTACCGCCTGTAGGCCGTGTATATGAGTACACCGCCTTCTATCGCTGTTTTAAATGATGACAGACGTATATTTTTATCAAATTTTGTTTTGGCATATTTAGTTTTGTAAAATTATTTTAAAAATATATTATTTTAAAAAAAAATTCGTGGTTACGCTGCTTACCGCTGTAGGCAGGGTACATGAGTCCACCGCCTCATCCACTGGGCAACCAGTCGCACACGCCCAGCGAAGCTAAAGAAAGAAGCACCGAAAAAAATGGCCACGCGGCCACTCGTCTCCACTCTCCTCCCCTTCCCTCCCGAAACACCTCCTCCCTCCTCCTCGACTCCTCTCCTCCGCCGCCTCCAAAGCCTAACCCGCGTTCTCGCATCCTCCTCCTCCTCCCCGCAGCCCATGGCGTCGTCTCCTCCCCCCAAGAAGGCAAGCAAGCACCTTAACCTTATTCCTTCCCCCGGTCCACCCTGGTTCTCTCTCTGCGTGGCGTGGTTGGTGTGTCGTGGTGCTTAAGTGTGGTGGGGCTGCAGGTGCTGGTGCCGATCGCGAACGGGACGGAGCCGATGGAGGCCGTCATCACCATCGACGTGCTCCGCCGCGCCGGGGCCGACGTCGCCGTCGCCTCCGTCGAGCCCGGGGCCGCGCAGGTCGCCGCGGCCTGGGGCGTCAAGCTCGCCGCTGACGCGCTCCTCGCCGACGTCGCCGACGCCGAGTTCGACCTCATCTCGCTCCCCGTGAGTCACCGACCTGCTCGCCGTCCCTGTACTAGTTGCCTCAATATTTTGTCATTTGGGAAATGGAAGCGACGTGAGGTAGTTTGTGGTGGCTTGGGACCATCGGTTCATATGCAGAACAAGTGAAATGAACGCTCTTTCCTTGGACAAAATAAGAGAAGTGAAATGATCTGTACCCCAGCAAAATTAGATGCCGAGTATTGTAGTGTCAGTTGGTGACGAAAATAGTGAAGGGCTGCACATTTGGTTATGTAATGAAGGCATCAAATGCTTTTCCACGTTACAAATTATATACGTAGCCGTTCCGGATCTGAACTAGGGATCAGATCAACTAAATCTTGGTCCATAAGAAACGGAATTCTATTGTTGTTTTCCGGATTTAGGAATTAAGCATCGCTATATCAGAAGCTAAATAATATGATTCTTTGCTATTTACTAGCTCCTTGAAATACCTGTGTTGAACTGGATTCTTTGCTGCGATTCTGCGGGTCTGCTGTCTCCAGCTGTTCTGCATGGAGATAACATCGTGGCACGTTCATGACTTTGGTCTCAAGTCTGTTGTTATTGTTGTACCTCTCAAACAATCCGAAAGATCCCTTGATTTATTTCTGGGTGTCATGATCATGCGCCTTTTAACAAAAAAAAAAGGTGACAAATATGACAATTTTGTAAGTCTCAACTGGAGAGATGTAGAGGCACTTAAATAGACATCCTTGGGATAGAATTGTTTCAGCTTGTTTCCAGGATGGGTCAATTCCTCTTCTTCCAAACAAAAAAAAAGGATGAGTCTGATAAACAGAAAACTACTATCAACATCTTACGAGGATATGGGTACAGATATTGTGTGAAGTCTGAACTTTACATAAAAAAGATGGGTTTATTAATTACCAGTTACATCATCTTTTTCTTCAGGAGTTGATCTATATATCTGTTTATTTACTAAGATTTATATCCAATTAACTAAGATACGTATCTGATCTTATGTCCAATCAAAACTGTATCCATAAAACATGATAGACATTGTTTTTACTATTATCTGCTCCATGTCCAGTCAAATTTCTACTTTCCATCCATAATACTTCCAGATTTATTGTTGTAAACATGTGCTACTTGGAGGGAGTCATGCTTCCTACTTGTGAATCTTGCAGACCTCTTTTCATATTATATTATACTCACTTAAGGGGTTTGTTTCAGTTTACCCAGAAAAATTGCTGTTGAAGTCCATGAACTTTTTCTCTGCTGAATTCTGACTTTTGGATTTATCTGGGTTGTGTTTTGTTCAGGGAGGGATGCCTGGGTCTTCCACCTTTAGAGACTGCAAACTTTTGGAAGACATGGTTAGAAAACATGTAGAGAAAGGCAAGCTTTATGCTGCAATATGTGCTGCACCAGCCATGGCCCTAGGAACATGGGGCTTGCTCAATGGCTTGAAGGTGATCTTTTCAGTTTTCACTCATTATTCATTTTCTGTATACCTAGTATTATCACCTTTTATTCGTGTCAAGCTCATTCTAGCTTTTGTGATAGGCAACTTGTTATCCTTCATTCATGGACAAACTTCCTTTAGATGTGAAAGCTGTAGAATCAAGGGTGCAGATTGATGGGATGTGTGTGACCAGCCGTGGACCAGGAACAGCCATGGAGTATTCTGTTGTTTTGGTGGAACAACTTTTTGGCAAAGAAAAAGCTGATGAAGTTGCTGGGCCAATGGTAGGAATCATTTTCAACATTGGGTGCATTTGCCAGAAATGTATTTTCTTAGATGTATTTTATCTGAAAAAAATGATTCAGATGTCGATAGTGCTCAATTGGCCATTTTTACAGTGCCCTGTTGTTTGTTCATGGAAGACTATTTTATTTTGGTCATTGTTAGGCCTATGCCTTACAAGTCCTGCTTGTTTTGTAGTCATAAAGTCATAATTTAGATGATGTAGGGATGATACTTCTTGTTCACCATCTTGTTGGTAATTTACACTTCACCCTGCAGAACTGCTTAAAAAACAAGATTTAACTTGTTATGTCTGGAGAAATCATTTACATAATCACATTGAATCTTCTTGCGTAAATTACACACTTGTTCCAGGCAAAGTAGCTTAAGTTTTGTGTGAAATTATTATTTACAGGAAGGTGTTATTACTTATTAGTCTGTATCATTGTACTATTATGCTAAAAGTGGGTAAGAACTCACCTGGCCTTAAAATCTTCTGATCCACTTCCTTGCAGAAACTGGTTATTACAGTGGTCTGTAGAATGTTATCAACATGTTTGTGTTTTGTTTATAACATTTCTGCATTCAAGTCCTGTCTTCACATCTGAATTCAACAGATTGGTTTCCATGAAACAGTTGCTTTCTGTTAACACCTGCAATATTCTCTGGGCTTCCTTTGTTCCTTTTAGGTATTTTTATTGTATATTTCACAGCTGTTGTAACTTTCAACTAATTGATTACATCATTTTAGGTTATGCATCCTCAGCACGGCGTGGAGTTTTCAATCAAGGAGCTGAATTCAACTAGTTGGAATGTTGGTGAAGCACCTCAGGTACGCAAGAGGGAATTGATCATATGCCCTGCCTTATGTTGCCACTTGACAATATGGGACTAATTTCTCGGCAATTGATCTTTTGCCCCATCTTTGCTAAGCCCCTTGATCATTTGCCCTTTTGGACAATTTTACCCCTATCTTCTTCCCCTCCTTTCCCTTCCTTTCTTCTCTTCTTGCTCTAGCCATGGCCAACCTGCTGCTTTGGTTGCTCACCTCTCTCTAGTCTCTCCCCTCATTGTCTCTCTCGGCTCTAGCGTTTGCTGCCCTGCTGTGCTGCCAACTTCCTCCCTTGAGCTGCATCGTGGCTGGGAACGACGGATCTGGCGATGGCCAGCTTGGGATGTGTAGAGCTGGTGGCAGCGGGCTCGTTGGCGTGAATCCAGTTGCCTCCTTCAGCCAGTTCTCGAGGTCTCCCATGGTAGGTGTGTAATACCCCGGCCCGTTAATGTGAAGGCTTATGTGGTGTGGCCCATGTGGAGCGATGGTGGGATTAGTCCCATATTTTGTCTAAAGTGAGTTGTAGTAGTATATAATCAATGTTGGGTCCAAACATAACATCTCTGGGTTAAATCTTTTATACGAAGCGAGAATGAAAGTGTAAGTGGGGTGCTATGCATGCGCAGATCCACCCCACGGTGGGCTAGGACATTGAGCTAAATTTGGGCCAAGGTGTTACAAATGCTATTAGAGCATCAACCTTCGTTGCACGGGCGTGTGTGAGACATGGGCGTGGGTATATGGTGCACGACACATGTGGGCCCGAAGTGGCCACATAGCATGGCATATGTGCTGGTACTAGACTGTCATGTGGGGCATAACATACGCCTGGAGACATAAGCCAACTGGCGCAACTAGCCCCCATGCAGATCAAGTTGGCCATATGGAAGGAGATAGCTGAGCTTGGAAGCTTATCTCAATCGTATGGAAGGAGATGGCTGAGCTTGGAAGCTTATCTCTGTATTAGGAAATTGCATTAGTTAGCATATCCCAGGATTTGGTAATTATGGCAATGCATATCACTTAATTGATTATATGCATATTGGATGGTTAGTTTCTATCTTATTAGGAGTCACATGCTTATTTATATGGCTGTCATCTTTGTATTCAACAAGAAAGAAATGGAGAAAATTGCCCCAATTTGCATCTCCTTTGTTTAGGACATGTGCCTTGCACCTGTCGCGCGACAGCCTCATCACGGCTTCCCCGTCACGCGACAGGAGGTCAAGGCCACGGCCAGCCACCTCTCACAACTATTACCTTCGCTCTCTCTACCCGTGACGTAGACGCACAGACATGTAATGAGGTGGTTCTGGGTATCTGTCGCATATGCGGTATGCTGCCGAGGGCATCAACCCTTAAGGGGGGTGAATGTAAATCATGTAATACCCCGGCCCGTTAACGTGGAGGCTTATGTGGCCTATGTGGAGCAGTGGTGGGATTAGTCTCACATTATTTGTCCAAAGTGAGTTGTAGTAGTATATAATGCATATTTGTCCCAAACATAGCACCTCCGGGTTAACTCTTTTACACGAAGCGAGGATGAAAGTGTAAGTGGGGTGCTATGCATGCGCGGGTCCGCCCCATGGTGGGCTAGGACATTGAGCAAAATTTGGGCCATGGTGTTATAGGCTGCTCCCCATCGTGCGTCAACCGTGCTGACCGACGCTCGCGGCGTCCATGCCTCTTTGTGCAACGGCCATGCTGACCAATGCTAGATCGACGCCTGCCTCCTCTTCGTGCACAGGTAAGAGAGGGCCAGAGTAAAGAGATCGGGGGTGAGCTTGCCAGCTACAGGGAGTTTGCCGGGTTAGCATAGGCCGGAGAAGGAAGGTGGAAAAGAGAGAGGTAGAAGACATGGACAAAATGAACATTTATTTGCCAAAAGGGCAAATGATCAAGGGACTTGGCGAATTTGGGGCAAAAGATCAATTGATGGCAATGTTTTAAATAAGAGTAAACATTAACGAATGGTCATCCTATCTTTTAGTGTTTATATAGTAAACGGGCTTGTAAACGGTCCTATAAACGATTTTACGATTTAAAATTCAGAGAAATATATACATATGTTTGTAGTAACAAAATAAGCTTCTAATTAATCTTCTTTCATGCATACAAAATAGAACTACCAGGCTATCAACAATTGTCCGCAACGGTGACACGAAGAAAAAAGATGACATAATGTGAATGTAATTAAAGAATCAATAATTCAATGAATGAACATCTCAAGTGGCAATTGAAAGCAAAGCTAGCATTTTTCTTATGTATGTCATAATGTTTTATGTCATATGGCAATCTTGCAACTCTACCCAAATAAACGGCCCGATAAAACAGGCCTATTAAACATTAATGGCCGTCAAACCAAAAACGACTCGATAAAATGGACAAATCTTGAAATGTCCATAAACGTGACAGGCATGGGATCATTACCGTTTTAACGGCTGTTTACAAGGCCTTAACGGCCTTTATTTAGTACACTGATTACCGGGAACTTAGTACCATATTTGTCAAGGGGCAACATAAGGTGGGGCATATGATCAGTTCCCTTGGTATGCATTGTCCATTATGAAACCTATGTGTTCCATGTAGCATTCATCTGCTTTTGTTTCATGTCATGGCATGTGTAATTTTGTGATCTCTGGTGCAATCATTTAAGTAGTCTAGTATGTTTTTCTTGGTCAAGAATATGATCTTTTGAGGACTACACAGTATAACAGGGCAGATAAATAAAGTTACTTACCACCAAGGTAGGATGGGGTAGTCCACTGTGTAACTAGGCAAACAAAGTTTCTTAACTACAGAAGGTAGGATAGGATAATTTACATTTTACCGTGCAAACAATGTTCCTCAACTAACATGGTAGAGAAGGAGGCTAGTCAAGTGATTTGGAGATGGCAAAACCCCTTCTCTTAACCCTCTTCATTCATTCTGTGCTTAGTAAAGCTAGCAAGTTTTGGTAGATTGAAGATGTGAAGATTGATGCGTTGACTAGCTTGCTATTTTTGTTTGAGATAATTTCTTTCCGAAATATTGTCTTTCTAGCTGGGTTTGTACATATGGAGGGAGGGAAATTGGGGCTGGTAGATAAGTCGGAGTACCCACTAGTAGTGGTCCACTACCCGATCATAATTTAGCACATGATTAAAGATTAAAGAGAAAGTCACAGTAGCCACTAGCCAGGAATTAAACTGCTGTTTTTTGAACCAACAAATTTATTTAAGTTGTCGAGCAGTATGTTACACATGGTTATTTGGGTACACTTACCCTTGTTGCTTGTCTGCTTTCTAATATTTTGTCATTGCACCGGACAGAGTTCCAACTATTTGTTGCTGCATTTCACAGTTCTAGATCCTGTTTTCCTGCTGCAGATTCTTGTACCAATTGCTATTGGGACAGAGGAGATGGAGGCAACTATGATCATTGACATTCTCCGAAGGGCGAAAGCAAATGTTGTTGTTGCATCCTTGGAAAACACTCTGGAGATTGTTGCATCCAGGAAAGTGAAGATGGTTGCTGATGTGCTCCTGGATGATGCTCTTAAGCAGCAATATGATCTCATTTTGTTACCTGTACGTTTGATAGATCAATTTCCATCGCACTTGGATCTTTCAGATCTTATGACCTTCCACTTTTTTGATAGGGTGGTCTAGGTGGTGCGCAAGCATATGCCAAATCAGGTAAACTGATTGGTTTGATCAAGAAGCAAGCTGAGGCAAACAAACTGTATGGAGCTATATGTGCCTCCCCAGCAATTGCCCTTGAACCGCATGGCCTGCTAAAGGTATAGTGCGAGAAGTACATTAAATCCTAGTGGAAAAAGGTACAAAAACAGAAGTCCCAGCGGAACGAACACGCAGAAATATTTTTTTTTTCTTATAAATCCTGTTTTTACATCAGGGAAAGAAGGCTACATCCTATCCTGCTATGTGGAACAAGCTTGCAGACCAAAGCGAATGCAAGAACAGAGTAGTAGTTGATGGCAACCTTATCACCAGCCAAGGTCCAGGCACTTCTATGGAATTCTCGCTTGCCGTCGTGGAGAAGCTCTTTGGTCGGGAGAGGGCCCTTGAGCTGGCCAAAACCATGGTCTTCATATGAGTTCTGTAAAGATGATAGGTGTGGTCGTGTAAGGATGGAGAATGCTAGTTACTCCTATGTCGTCAGGTCTGAACAACGATGTATGGGTGCTCTAAGCATGTGGAACTTTCTTGTAGTGTCGTTTTGATGAAATTGGAACCGGGGTCCTGCCCTCTGGTTCTGACAGAACTGAGGCTTGAGAGTGTACAGTTATTGACAGTAAGCAGAGGCTTGAGAGTTTAACAGTTCTTGACAGTAAGCAATCAACATCTTAACCCTGAAGGTGAATGGCAGGTACTATCTATAGAAATAATGGAAAGAATATAATCTCTTATAATCTCATAGTTTCAATTATCTACATCAATGGCCGACCACTCATTTCAACTGATCATCAGCTACAGGGAGTTGACTTTTCCAATAATTAATAAACGAATCAATCATACTATGTAGTATGTACATTGGCATTGGCAAAAAGCCTAACACCACAGTTTGGCAGGGCAAAGAGAATAAAGCCAGCCCGCAGAAAGCGAAGCCCCCAAGAAGGCAGACCATCCTTTCTCCATTGCCGCCGCCTCTTCACATCTCTCTGAATCCATTTGTTTTTTCTTTTCATTTCCTCTATTAATCTTAGAGCGAAAAAAAATAATCAAGTAATAAAGTGGCTGTGCATGTGTGTCACAAAATGACTTGTCACACACACACACACACACATATTTACACGCTGTGCCGCCCACAAGATAGTGCCTTCCACATCGCAAAGGCGGCACTCCAGCTTTTCCTCTGTGCTACAGCTTTGCTTTTCCTTTGCCTCCTACAATGGCAAAAGAGGAACCCCCCTGTAACCAAGTGTTTCAGATTGTCGTCCTATGAACTATGGTGTGTGATCTTGTACATGACCTCACCTTTTTATTTTGTGATGATTTTTTTTGGTAGCTCATAGGAAGGAAGGACATGTACAAGGGAAAAGAAGAGTCTTTCCCCTTTGGATGGCTGTGGTTTGGGGATATAAAGCTACAGCAAAGGAGGTTGTGTCATGTAGGATAAGATGGCAAGAGGGGCCATACCTTATGGCGTATCTCCTCTTTGATCTTGGAGGCTTTTGGTCCACAAAAGTCAAGACATTTTGCTTGTGCCAAAAGCTTCCATTGTTGAGCTTGCATTTGGTCACTACTTGGTACTCTGGTTATCCCAGTAAGAAACCCCGGGAGATAAGTAGGATGGCCAAAGATGACAAGATGCATATGCTGGCAAAGTCGTCCTTGACATCCTGCATCACAAATGTTGCTACTTTGTTAGATATGTTCATAAAAAAGGAAATACATAGTACTTTGCATTTTTGGCCAAAAAAGCTGCATATATAGATTCTAAAAACCTGTAGTTAATTATACTAACATGAATCAGAATCTACCCTCAAAATGAAAAGAATCTCCCTAAATCTGTTCTCCTCCAAATGAAACGAATTTACTTTAAATCTTGTGTGGTTTTCTTTACTGAGATTACAGAGGAATTTCTAGTTTGCCAAACTGAGCCATAAAGAAACAATGCCTCCGATCTTTTCGCAAAATATAACCATAACTGCTTTCGGTGGTTTTTTAGAACAATTATCAGCAATCATTTTGCTCCACTACAACATAAATATTTGGTGAGAAGTAGAATCGCATGTATACCTAACGCCGATTGCTCAATCATTAAAGTTTGCCCCTCAAGATACTAAACCGTGAGAAAAGCTAGTGCGGCACAAAGGAACACTTTGGAATTATTCTTGTGTGCGCAAATGCACAAGGAACATTTAGAAATCTCTTCGTCTTGGTAATCGTATTAGAAATGGACGGCCTTACAAATTTGACTTGTGCAAGGCCACATTTCATTGAAGAAGACAGTGTGAACTCGATCTTGCACAAAGGCTAAATTTTCTTTTCTGACACTAGATATATATGGTCCCTTTATAGCTCCTTTGTGCCTTTTTGTTTTGCTGAATGGAGTGAATAGATGATCCTTGCAGTCTAGCACTTTAAGTGAAACCAAGGGAAAGAATAAGTGTGCAATGCAGCTAGGTCAATGAAAAACTGCTGCCTAAGCTAGCTAGACACTAGCTGCGTGCATGCTCTGGCATGTTGATTTCCTGCCAAGGGTGTCATGCAAATGGAAGTAACTATGTGATTTGTCTCAATGGTCTTGTAATATGATACGCATCATGGCCATGGGCCACATCCATTTGGACAGACATTCATGTTTTGAAGTCCAGCTTGGCCCAACAGTGCTCCACATGTGTATTGCACCTAACTATAGTCACTTGTATGTATGACGTTGCTGTGGGGAACGCAAATCTTTAAAGAAAAACATCTCTCTCTTTCTCTCTGATCGACTGAAAAAGATGTGATTCTGATATGTAGTGCCAAATTTCTGACAATAGTTCCATGTCAAACGTTGTGCTCTGCTTAAAACTAAACTATGTACACATGCTGAATCACTATGGTCTATAGAGAAGACAATCAGCTAGCTAGTATAGATGAACTCTGCAGCGATCGATACAGTTTTCTTTTGCAAGCTAGGCGTATGAAACTGAGCTATTTAGAAAATGTCACCTTGATCGATCCTAACCAAAGCATGAACTACCTCCTAATTATACAACGTATATATAGATCGATAAACAAATGCAAAGATCACAACACAAAACTTAACCAAAAGTACTTAAAAGAAAAAAAAAGAAACGCAACGTGTTTAAACGTGGATGGAACTCCGCCGGAAAAGAACCTCCCAAAAAAGGCCTAAAAGAAGCAAAAAATTAGACCGAGCACTCACCGTCCTGGCGGCCGGCGACGCGACGAGGGAAAGCGACGCCGCGGTGGTCTGTTGCTCCACGAGCCCTACGTTGTACACCATCCTGCCGTCGGGCTGGTAGAGGCCGTAGTTCCTCTCCGACGTCGGGCCGGGCTTCATGTCCTCGTTGAAGAGCGCGAACAGGTACACCTCCAGCCGCTGCCGCGGCCGCAGCGGCGTGCCCTCGTTGCTCATCTGCCGCGCCAGCAGGTTGCTGTTGTACGCGCGGGCGTTCTCCACGGTGGCGCCCACCTCGTTTGCGTCGCCCTTTGACGGCCACCCCGTCTCCGAAACTTGCACGGCGATCCCGCCGTAGCCCAGCCGCGCGGCGGCGAAGGTCACCGCGTCCACCTGCGCGCACAGCATGCTCGTGTACTGCAGACGGGTGTAGGGGTCCACCGCGCCGACGTGGTACGGGTTCGACAGGGCGTAGTCCAGGGACACCCTACACGTGGCACACACGATGACACGTGAGAACAAGATGCTGACGCGACAGCTAGCTTACCAAAAATATTTGCCAACATGTATGTGCATTGGCAAAAAGTTTGGCACATGCATAAATTTGGAGAATTTCAGTGCGTGCATATGCGGTGACATGTGTTCGCACGTGCGTCTTTACCGTTGTAACTGCGAAAATTTGATAATTTACCATATTTCCTTTTCAAGTAATGTAAGACACAGAGTTTGCCGTCAGTTGACCTAGACAAATATACTTGTCAAGTAACATATTCCAATGTGCCTGACTAGTTATTACGATCGATTTTTTACATGAGGATATGGAAATGAAAAAGTGCACTTCCGTCCGTGCAAGGGACCAATCACTGTCGTGGAGTTAACACATACCGATTACCATTAGTTGGCCTAACCAAATAAATTAAACAGGCTAGAGGGCCTGCTTGTCAGTGAGTGTTTTTACACGGCTTCGCACTTAGTCCTTTCATTATGAAAAAGGTCAAAATTTCGATGCAATTTCCATTCAACTGAGCTAATTAAAACTATTTGGAAGAAAAAAATACGAGAAAAAGGGGAATAAATTAGCAAGTGCGTATACGTACCTTGTAGGGTCATCCTTGTAGGCAAAGTAGGGGTAAGCGTTGATAAAAAAGGGCGCGTTGGTTTCGGCCAAGAACCGCAGGAAGGGCGCCATGAACGGGGCCACCTCCGGCGTGAAGGCGCCCTGGGACGGCGGGTACGAGGTGGCGAGCACGGCGAGCGAGTTGGCCGTGGACACGTGCACGTACCCGTCCATTCCGAGCTGGGCCAGCGCGGCGTGCAGGTTGCGCATCGCCGGCAGGAGGCTGGCCTTGAGCGACTCGTCGTCGCCGGTGAACACCTCGTTCCCGACGGCGATCCCCGTGACGCGCGTCGCCGGGAAGTACGGTTTCACGCTGGTGGCCAGCCACTGGGCCGCCTGCGCCGGGCTGGCGGCCATGGGCTGCACCAGGTCGTCGGGCACCGTGACGATGAGCTCGATGCCCGTGCCGGCGAACGCGGCCAGCACCTGCGGGTTGACGTCGTAGATGCGCACCTTGCCGACACGCAGCGAAGACAGCAGCGACACCACCTGCGGCGGCGACGGCAGGTTGTTGGCCACCTGCCCGTAGTTGATGCCCAGCGCCGTCGCGCGCCGCAGCACGCTAAACCCTGCACGCATTATTCCAACGATTACCAAACCAAAACCTGCACATGTCCATACATCCCATCATATCGTGGTGGCGTTCGGTTCGCGGCCAGTCAGAACAATCACGACCATGACGGGTTTTCAGAACACATATCGGGGTACGCACACGCGCGCGCATTACCTGACGAGAAGAGGACGCAGAGGAGGGCACAGAGCAAGGCTCTCCCTGACCTCACCAATGCAAACGCCATTGCCGTGATCGACGAGGGAGACGAGCTCGAGCGAGGAGGGAAGGGGGAGGGAGGGAGGCAGGAGGGTGGTTCGTATTTATAGATGGAGTTTTCACTGTGCACGTAGTAGGTGGGGGGGTCGAGCTAAGCTAATTGGGCAATAATTCCTTACTTTACTTGGGAAGTCGAAACTTGAGAAATGAAGAGACAAAGAAAAGGCGAGGCAGAGAGAGGCTTCGATGAACTCGGTGGTTGGTTACTTGGTTGCCTCTGCCTTGCGTTCCGTTGCCGTGGCTTGGCTATATATGTGGTAGCCCTGCAGAGGAAGGAAAAAGGCCGATGCTATGGTAGACCCGGTTCACCCACCGGGATGGTTTGGAAGCACCCGCCCTATATATATAGAGAGAGGTGCTTTAATACTTTTCTTTTTGACAGTTGCATAAATATTAAAATATAAATGAACGGTGGACGGTGATTACTTACCCCTTCGTTTGCTTCAACATTTGTGCAACTTGTATTGGAAGGGAGAACATTGAAGCACCGCTCATATGTATATCATTTTGCAGGAAGCCATGTATTGCACATATAGTATATATTTGTAGCAGGTTTCGTTTTTGTGGTAGCTTCTTGTTGCAATCGTAAGACCACCGAAAGGGAATACATATTGATCGGCTGTTAGAATAGGCAACAGAGGTAGGATGTTTCGTTAGCTTCTGGAGGAAGGGGAAGTGACCCGGCCACAATTTCACCAATCAAGTCAGCATGTGTTCACTTCAGCCTTCAAAGCCAAACAGTCGAAAAGCTTGCGGCCTCTGGTCCAAATGGATGTCATTTTAGCGTTGGTTTCATACACCAATCAGTTCATTCAAAATCTTAAGGTGATAAGAAAATGTGAGCAATATATTTGTAAAACTCAATAAAATTTTAGATGGTTTCTTATATGAAAATTATATGTATCTTATTAGATCTCACACCCTTTATTTATAGCAAAGATTACAAGTGTGAAAAACTTATTTGGTACATATATGTTTAGCGCTGTTCATTCAAAATCTTAAGGGGAAGTTCTTTTTTTTTTCCTTTGAGAGTTCTTCTTTGGTTTTAAATTCTTGTTGGGCTCCGTAAAAAACTTATCGAGCTACATATATGTTTAGCGCTGTTGCAAGTAGCTAGCCCGGTTCCTTAGCCTGCTTTGCCTGGATTAATTGTATATTGACGGCGCAAATGTGCTGCGCATCTGCAGCTACACTGCTCGCTGACGATGATCGATGCATGCATGTTAGCTATCTTTTTAGTCTTTACAACAACGCCCTATCTTGTCCTGCTTACCAACATCGTCGGCCGCATTGATGGACTCAAATCTCGTGGACCAGGTCCACCAGAGTACAAATGTTTATGAGCATAACACAACTCTATGGTCAGCAGGTTTGTATCCTCTGCTTAGTGAAGCAAATGCTTTCTGTCCCAATCAATCGTTGGTGATTGATGCTAATTAGGATCAGGATATTTCGCATGTTAGTGGTAGACACATGCATGCAGAAAAGGCTCACTTTGTTTGTGCTCATGGTTATTCACCTTCAATTACCACGAGGACATTCCAGGAGGTGATCAGTGAAGAAAAATTTGACCCGGCTACCCACATTAGCCTTAGCTTTTAGACTAATAGGAAACACGAAGGGAAGGCCTAGTGGCTAATTCTGCGCCTTTTTGTCGTTGGAATTGGACTAGCTAGACACTGAGAGTCAGAAAAGTGCCTAATGGAAAAACAAGTATTCTCTTCTAATTAATCACTCTTCATTTTTTTCTCACCACACTAATTTGTGGCCACTAATTCTGCATGGGAAGATGTTTCCGGTGAATGACCTAGGGATCGTTCCAGTCCATCCAGGGCTTTGTCAACTTTGCCACAAGGGAATTTGTGGAAAGTAGTGGCATTGGCATGGTGGGGGCATTCGCTTTAACCTAGCTAGCTTTGCCTTTGCACAATCGATGTACAAATTTGCCTTTGTGTGGGGCAATTTGGTCTTAGGAATGTTCCAAGTCATACGATTTGCGTATCATTTTTCCGGTCAAATTTCCACGGTTGGGGATATATATATATATATATATATATATATATTGTGATTACAAGATATGCATGCACACAATAAGCAAACACACTCGAGTACGCTCTCTTGGCATACGTCTATACAGACAGAGACCAAGGATAAATCCACGATATCTTAATATTCCTACTAAAACGTACTTATATGTGCATAATATATGAGTTTAAAGGATTTGCACCCTGTTGGGTGAAATTGTAAACCTACAGCTCCACCTATTAAGAGGTGGTTCTTTGTTATGCATATTTGTGCTGTGGTTGAAATCAGTTTTGTGTTGATTTCCATCCGAGTGTTGGGCTTGAATAACTTATGTGGTTAATTTATGGACATATAAGATACTCTCCATCTTTGTGTCGAGTCTATTCAAGTCGACCTCGAGCTGTCAGCTCTATAAGCTCTCCCATCTCGTCGTGGCTTAAGCCCTAAGAGATGTTGGCTTTGTGAACCCTATCTCTGCATGCCCTGCAATTGTGGGCACCTCGTGCACCGGCTTGCCCTCAACATTTTTAATATGCAAAGAAGCTACGATTTATGCCTCTCCATACTATAATTAAGCTATCTAGCTAATTATTTAAACACCTCAGAGTACATGAATGAATGATGAATCTTTACGTTGCAAACTGCGACGCACGTTTCAACTGGACCATGATCGGTTGCAAAGTGTGCTTTAATTTGTGGCATCAATCAATTAAAAACGTATCAGAAGCAAATCACGACATTAAACAAATATCGCAACACAAAGGGGACAATGGTAGTCACCGGCAACATGGCCATGCACTAGGCAGCAGATTGAGCATTGGATATACTTTGTTAATCGGAAAGGTCTTGGAATATGCTATCTGTGCCTTTTAATCTGCATTGGAGCTAAGCAATCCTGTGCACATTGTGGTTTATGTTTTGCATTGCCTGAAATTTTGCCATTGGATGCCATTACTGAAGCAAAAAATCGAAGCAATTTGAAGCTATTGCAAGACTTGAATACTTCATGTGATTACCTCAGAAATAGCTGCAAGAATTCCATTATTTCAACTACGGTATGTTGTGCTTAATATGAATTATATACGTGCTACCTACAACTATGGCATTTTAATTAAAGAATTTTGGCTCCATTCGGCATTGCGGTGGCTTTTGAAAAGCACTTATTTCTTCTACCTTTGGATATAAAAGTTAGTTGAAAGAGAAGTGCTTCAATGCTTTTCTTTTTTACAGTTGCAAAAAAATATTAAAGCATGAATGAGGGGTTGATGGTGATTACTTACCCCTTCGTTTGATTTAAGATTTGTATAACTTGTATTAAGAGGAAAAGTATTGAAGCACTGCTATAGTTGAAAACATCTTTCAAGGAGCCATTACAGTAACATTTTACTAGAGTTGATAAAGATTTCGTAACTAATTAGCTAGATCCACAGCACACCATAGCATAGCACCAGAACCGTGGAGTGGCCCTTCCTCATGCAAGTCCTATGCACTCTTCTTTGCGGGGTAAAACCCTAAACTAGCTATACACTGATTTGATCCATTGCCCAAGCGAATAGCTATGTTCCAAGCGAAATTGAAGCTTGATTTTTAGCATTAATTCTACATTAATTGTTTATAAGGGCTATCTAGCAAACAGTTGACCTTCTCTTACAAAAGTAGCAAGGTGGCCGGCGCAAGCGCGGGTATCATTCTTAAGAAAAATTAATGGATTAGCAATGCTGTCGAATATCTAAACATAGGGTATGTGTCCGCAAAGGATATGTTCTAACGACATATAGAAATTCCGGATATCACGGGCCCAGTTTTATAGGATAAGATATGCGCGAAAAAGATAATTCCATATTAGGAAGGACTCGATCACATTCCCGTTACGAGGAAACCAACTCGAGTACGTCTGATATTCCGGAAAGTTTGGATATGCTACGAGGATCATGCAATGATGGACTCCACATCGGCTACAATCTGTTACTCCAAACCGACTACAACTCGACTTGAGGCCGGGCTACCCCGACTATATAAGGCCGGGGGTAGGGGTCCTCAGGAGAGAGAGCCTTCCAGATCAGACAAAGAGAAGACTTTTAGAGCTTTGACGAAGAGCAACCAGGAGTCGATGACCTGCGCTTTGTCCACCTCCAGCCGTAGTTTAGCCATAGCTTTGACCCCATCGTCCTTGTAACTAGGGCTAGACACATTGCTCTGTACTTTGTTCAACGACTCCGCATATTATCATCCATACATGAAGTAGGGTGTTACTCTGTTGGGGGCCCGAACCTGTCTACATCGCCTAACTTTGATTTTTGTGCTTGACTTTGCTAACCCGAAGGTACCCGAAAGTATGTTTATTGTCGATTTCTAACCTTTTATAGTTGGCGTGTCAGGTTGGGGCCTTCAACTATTTTTTGCAGATCAAGCATGTCTTCGGTGCGCCCTCACATCGGATTTTCCAGCGACTGCCCGTGCGACAATTTTCGCTTGGTCACCGCCATCGACCAAGCACCTGCGATCGGATCTGAGATTGCCTTCAGAACCATGCTCTATCGATGGGGACCGAGTGGAGATCTAGTGCTCATCGGCTTCACCGAGTCCCGTTCTTGGGCTTCATTCCGAGAGGTAAGCTTCATCGACTTTGACCCGATGGAGCTCAACGTCCTCATGGGCGTTGACACGGAAAGCGAAAGCGATAGCCACAGCAGCCAGGGCAGCAGCACGACAGATCGATGCGTGTTCATGGATGAAGCCAACAACGGTGCTACTACCGGTAGTTCCTAAGAAAGGAACCCAGGGGCAGACGCCGCAAAGGGTCAGGGATGCCAGATCCCCCTGATCACGATTCATACCTCAAGATCCTGCAAATGTTGTTGCTCCCAACACCACAGATCATCGGCGTGATCTAGCAGCTGCGGCCATTGCCGAGATTGCGGCCAATCTGTCAAGGCAACTTGACCTTGATGATCCAACGACACCCCACCTGTGGGCGCGAGAACTTCAGGGACAACAAATTCCTTGACAGCTCAACCACAACGGCAGGCCCGACCGCACTCCTAGAGTAGTGTTCCATCAGAGCCACAACAGCGACATCTTCAGCACTCCTGAGGCAAATGTCTAGTGTGCTCACATGTTGCTAAAATCCCTTCCACCACTGGATTCGGGCAACCTGAGACTCCAGTGTTCGACCAGATGAAAACGCTGCTCGATGCAGCGCAAGCGCAGACCGCTCGAGTTGCCAACTCGAGGCTAGAGCGTCCCAGTCAGCAGGGCGCCGAAGCCAACGGTCAGGACCATCCCATCGCCATCGAGCAGCAGGATCGGCAGTGGCTAGTTCCAACCAGAGAGTTTCCAGGTCAGTTCGCTGCAACCTCCATCGGGGGCATCCCGAAGATCTTCGAGATTGAATTCCTCACAATCGACGAGACTTGCGTGACGTCCTGCGTGACCGAAGGGAGAAACGTGACCGGGAAGACCGTGAGCGATGGGAAAACGAGTCCCCACCTTCAAGAGCCCAATCTCCCGCGCGTCGGGCCTGATGGGGCAAATCTCCACCCTTGAGGGGCCACTCGCCTGCATGGCGTAGGCTCCCTCCTCGACAAGGTCCGTGGCAGGAGACCCCTGAGGATGATAATGAAGGATGCAAGGCCTTCACCCCTGAGCTACGTGCAGTAAGGTGGTCGGATAAATTCAAGCCAGGTCCCGTCGAGAAGTACTCGAGAAAAATCAACCCCGTCGAGTGGCTGCAGATTTACACTACAGTCATGAGGGTTCTTGGGGGGAACGAGAAGGTGATGGCCAATTACCTGCTCACCACCCTAGATGGTGCTGTAGGTCCTGGTTGCTCAACCTCCCGCCTCAGTCAATATCCTCATGGGCGGAGTTGCGGGCCCAGTTCATTGCCAACTTCCAAGGCACATATGAATGCCCCGGAATACGCAGCGACTTGCATCGGGTGATCCAAAAGCCAGGTGAGCCGTTGCGTGGCTTCATCCAACGCTTTGGCGACAGGCGTAACTTGATCCCTGACATCTCGGACGAGGCTGTCATAGTCGCCTTCGAGAACGGTGTCAAGGATAGGGAGTTGAAAGAAAAGCTGGCACTCGAAAGATCCGAACCACCAAGGAGCTCTTCGAGTTGGCGGATAAATACGCCATACATGCCGAGGCTCGAGACCATCTCGACGATCCCAAGTCTGGCGATGACAAGCCTGAGTCATCCAAGCATGGGGTGAATAGGAATAAGAACCGCGGGGAAAATGCAAGGGTGATTCCACTGTAGCCACGGTTGAAAGAGGCAAGGCGCATAATACTGGTGACAATAAGGATCGAAACCGTGGGGGAGGCAAATACTACCCAGTCCATCACACGAATAAACATGACTTCGATGAGTGCCAGATGATCAACAAGAAGGTACAGGAGAAACTCAAGGTCGCCCTCGCCGAGCGCAGGGTTGAGCAAGCCAAGGAGAAGCCCCAGGATGATGAGCCTGAATATCGTGGGGCTGACCACAAGCTGGCACATATCTTTGGAGGATCTGCCACGTATGAGTGCAAAAGGCAATACAAGACAGTCGAGAGGGAGGTCAACCTGGCTACGCCAGCGCTCTCCAGATTCCTCAAGTGGTTGGAAGTACTGGTCACCTTCGACTAGACGGATCACCCAGCCATGGTCCCACATCTGGGTTGATACCCCGTGGTGGTCGAACCCACCATCATCAACGTTCAGATCGCTCGAACCTTGATCGATGGAGGAAGTTCGTTAAACCTCATCTTCGCAAAGACGCTGGAGAACATGGGGGTCCCTCGGACAGAGATCAGGGCTGGAGCAGAGCTGTTCCATGCCGCGATCATCTTCGATGCCCCTTTCTCAGATCGAGCTGCCAGTCATGTTCGACACACCAGACAATTTTTGCATCGAGAAGATCCTCTTCGACGTGGTGGATTTTGAGACCGCCTACAACGTGATCCTAGGTTGCCCAATGCTAGCCAAGTTCATGGCCGTGGTGCACTACGCGTATCAGATCGTCAAGATTCCGGGGCCAAAGGGAGTCCTCGCAATCAAGGGAGACCAGCGCACTGCACTCCGGTGCTATAGGAAGAGCCTGGAGATGGCCGAGCATCTCTGCGAATCGTCAACCAGTGCCGACAATGAGGGGGCTAAGCGCCAAAGGTCCAAGGGCACCGACAAAGCCTCTACATCCAACAATGCCACCAAAGACTCGGTCGATGATGGCAAGAAGGATAAGAAGATCAACGGAGACATCAAGACAGTGCCCCTGGACCCATCAAAGCCTTCCAAGACGATTAAGGTAGGCGTTGACCTTGATCCCAAATAGGAACTCAAGCTCATCGCCTTTCTTCGGGCAAACCAAGACATGTTTGCATGGCAATCGTCCGACATGCCAGGGGTCCGCAAGGAGGTGATCGAGCATCGACTAGCTGTGGAACCTAGTGCCAGGCCTGTGGTGCAGAAGCAGTGTAGATTTGCGGAAGACAGGAAGCAAGCCATACAAGAGGAGGTCGATAAATTCCTAAAGGCTGGCTTTGTCCGAGAGGTCTGTCACTCGACGTGGCTGGCGAACCCTGTCCTCATCAAGAAACCCAACAGCAAGTGGAGGATGTGCGTCGACTACACTGAGCTCAACAAGGCTTGTCCTTCCTTTCCCTCTCCCACGCATTGACCAGATAGTGGATTCTACTACGGGTTGTCAGCTGCTAAGTTTTCTAGATGCCTACTCGGGGTATCACCAAATTAGCATGTCTGCAGAGGATGAGGAAAAAACCACTTTCATTACCCCCTTTGGTGTATTATGTTATGTTAATATGCCTTTTGGTTTAAAGTGTGCTGGTGCTATGTATCAACGCTGTATTCAAAACTACTTAAAGTCCCAAACCGGGCGCAATGTAGAAGCATATGTCGATGATATCGTAGTCAAGTCAAAAACCGGGAGCACCTTAATCAGCGACCTCGAGAAAACATTCGACAACCTCAGGAAGTATCGGATGATGCTTAACCCCGAGAAGTGCACGTTCGGCGTTCTGTTTGGTAAGCTTCTCGGTTTCTTGGTGTCCAGTCAAGGCATCGAGGCCAACTCACGCAGAATCGAGGCCATTGACCAGATGCGTTCTCCGCAGACGTTGAGGGAAGTGCAAAAGCTCACGAGCTACATCGCTACCCTCAGTCAATTCATCTCTTGGATGGGTGAACGAGGATTGCCCTTCTTCAAGTTGCTCAAGAAGCAGGACACTTTCGAGTGGACCAAGGAGGCAGAAGAAGCTTTTTAAGATATGAAAAGGTATTTATCGTCTCCGTCAATTCTAACCTCACCTAATGAGAAAGAGGAGCCCTTTTTGTACATTACAACTACCCCTCAAGTAGTAAGCACAGTCCTGGTAATCGAGTGGGATTGCCGTGAGAAAAAGGCCAAAATCTAGAAGCCAGTGTACTACGTAAGCGAGGTTCTGCACGACGCCAAGCTGCGATACCCTCAAGTACAGAAGATACTGTATGACTTCTCGAAAGCTATGACACAACTTTCAGGTGCACAAGATTACGGTCATGATGACGTATCCGCTCAAGGAGATAATATGCAACCGAGAGGCGGCAGGGCGAATCGTGCAATGGGCGATTGAAATCAACGAGTTCAAGATTGATTTCGCACCGCGAACCAGCATCAAGTCGGGAGTCTTGGTGAACTTCATCGCGAAATGGACACACGTCGAGGAAAAGGAACACAAGGCGGTCAATGACCACTTGACAATGTTCTTCGATGGGTTGCTCACGCTTCAGGGCTTGGGGGCTGGCATCGTGCTCAAATCCCCGACAGGTGAGGAGCTTAAATATGTTATCCAACTCGATTTTCAAGCTTCGAATAATATTGCAGAGTACGAGGGACTGGTTAATGATCTTCGCATGGTTGTGTCACTTGGCATCAAATGATTACTAGTGAAAGGGGACTGACACCTAGTCGCGAACCAAGTGCAAAAGGAGTACTAGTGCTCGGACGACAACATGGAGGCATATCTCAGCGAAGTTCATAAGCTAGAGTACAAGTTCGAAGGGCTCGAGCTAAGGCATATCAGGCAATATGACAATTCCGCCGCCGATGAACTTGCCAGGCTCGCTTCGTCCCGTTCGCCCATGCCCGTAGGAGTCTTCATCGAGAAACTCCTCAAACCATCTATCTCCCCCGTACAGGAGGCAGATGCTGCCCAACTCGACCAGCAGTCTGGTCAAGTTAGTGATGCAAAACCTGCAGACACGGAAGCCGCACTACTCGAACGCGAGCCGACTTGGATGACTTCATTCCAAGCCTACCTCGAAGGTCGAGAGATCCCTGACGATGATGCGACAGCCAACAAAATTGCACGTAAGTCCAAGCTTTATGTATTGGTAGACGACAAGCTCTACCGAAAGGGAGTAACGGAACCTTGATGAAATGCATCACTTAGGAAGAGGGCAATAAAGTATTGCTCGATGTCCATGGAGGCATCTGCGGCAACCATGCTCCTATCACACCCTAGTTGGGAAAGTTTTTTGACAAGGGTTCTATTGGCCGACTGCCCTCTAGGACGCTTGCGAGCTCGTGAAAAAGTGCGAAAGTTGCCAGTTCTACGGCAAGCAAACAACCCGACCAGCCTAGGCACTGCAAACTATTCCTCTGCCTTGGCCCTTCTCTGTCTGGGGCTTGGATATCTTAGAACCATTCCCAAGAGCCCAAGGAGGTTACAAGTTTCTATTCGTAGCTATTTACACGTTCACTAAGTGGATCGAGGCCGAACCTGTTAGGAACATCACCTCAGAAGCGGCTAAGAAGTTCATGAGGAGCATTGTTACTCGATTTGGCATCCCTAATCGAGTAACCACAGATAATGGTAGCCAGTTCAAAAGCAATACTTTCATGGCCTTTTGCGTAGAATTTGGTATCAAACTCTGCTTTGCCTCCGTGGCTCATTCTCAAAGTAACGGTTAGGTCGAACGTGACAATGGCTTAATCCTGCAGGGGATCAAGACCCGCGTATTCGATAGGCTCAAGGCTTACTCGACCCGGTGGGCGAAAGAGCTCTCCTCGGTGCTCTGGGCTGTTCGTACATCGACTAGCCGAGCCACTAGTGAAACGTCATTTTTCTTGGTCTACAGAGCAAAAGCCATGCTTTCGCCTGAGTTAACATTCAGGTCACCTCGAGTGGACAACTACTTGGAAGAGGAACAAGAGCAGGCACGAGCAGATGACGTAAATCTACTCGAAGAGTATAGGGATCGAGCATCCATTCGAGCGGCTAAGTATCATCAAACCTTACGCAGGTATTATGGCCAGAGAGTCCAAGACAAGGGCACTAGCCGCTGGGGACTTAGTACTACGAAAAATACATAAGCAAGATAATTGCAATAAGCTATCGCCTAAGTGGGAAGGTCCCTATATGGTGGTCAAAGTGACTTGACCAGGATCTGTGCGACTATAGACAACGGAAGGCACGATACTTGAAAACTCATGGAATATTGATCAACTGAAGAAATTTCATACATAAACGAAGAAGACATTGCATTGCAGCTAAGATTCAGGTAAGTATGATTTCATTAAAAATTTACTAACAAAAGCTATCCTATTACATCTTAAGGTAGGTGCACTACTACTACTTGTCCTCGGGCGCATCTCGCCACCTTTTCTGCTCCCTCAGGGGCTGGCAGCTGATGGTCCCCAGGATGGGCTTGTGCCCTCTGTACAGACCAGAGGAGGACGCAAAGACCTCGCTCCCACCGTGCAGACCAGTTGATGGGAAAGGAAACCTCTCCATCGATGGAGACCTCCGAGAACCATGATGGCTTGGAGGGCGAGCAAGCGCTGGGCTGATGAAGCTGTTTAGAGCTTCACCACTTTCTCCAGCGCCGACGGCTTCACTTTCTTCTCCTTGTGTGTCGGTGGTGGCATCTGCTCACGCAAAAGAAGTAGGGGTGGCATCATCTTCTTCAACGACGACCCTCAGCTTGCTGGTGACTTCGTCCTCCTCCTCCGGCCAAACCTTCTTCTCAATAGTCTCCCAATCGATCTCGTCCTCCTCATCGGAGGAGACGATGATCCTCCCTGGAGAGACTATGGCCAGTGGTGTAGGGGGAGGGGATTCGCCAAGGATGATCACAGAGGGAGGCGATGATGGAGGAGAAGCCATGGATGCGGCGAAAGAACTAAGACGCTACGAGCAGATGACAAGAGAAAAGATGAGTTGTGACAGTGACTACAGGTCCTGTCTATTTATAGCTGAGGGGACGAGTCGCATTGTAACCGCAATCCGTCTAGATTCACATCGGTCCCAATCCATGAGACGTCGGTCGCGCTTCCACACAAATGCGCAAACCAAAGAGACGCTACTTTATGGCGTGCTGCGTGGAAGCTGAAGGGGCGCAAAAAACTGTAACAAAGTTCAATTACTGCAACGAAGTTATGTTGTTCATCAACTTCGTCTGTTTGGATTCTACTTCGACCAATATACTTGGGGGCTCATTCTTCTGTGTCTAAGGGTCATAATTGATGCTTATGCTCTACTTTCTTCTCGATACAACCATCGAGTGGAGGGGTGTGGGCTACATCATGTATTTTATCGACGCATATGCTCTACCGTCTACTCGATGCATTCATCGAGTAGAAGGTCGGGGGCTACATCGCTCGATCTTTTCTTTACCTGGCTCCACTCTCGGGTCGATATATCTATCGAATAAGAGGTTTGGAGTCGCAACAAGTATCGGTGATACTAACGCCTCACTCTTTTAGCTTGATCCAGTTATCGAGTAAAGAGACGGGGGCTACATCAAGACATTATGCTTACGTCACTCTACTACCTACTTGAAGACATATCATCGAGTAAGGAGTCAAGGGCTACAGGTAACCTTGTACCTTATTTGCTTTCTGTTTTCTGGTCGATATAGTTATCGACCAAGGCATAATGGCACAGTCTTCTCTTTATCTTTGGAACATGCGATTTTTTGCACGCATTTACTCGATTGCGCACTTAGCATGTCAGTAAAAAAAACTAAAGTGTGTCCATGCTTGAATCCGGCAATGAGTAATTCTATCATGCGCGCATACGAGCATCAGATTGTTAGACATCTAAAGCTCAATGGCCGGCGGGAGACGAGACCTCTAATCATTTCTACATGCACTGCTCGGTAAGTTCTTGTTCACTACAGAGTCTAAGTCACATGGTCGAAAAAGGCTTGCAAACATCGTGTAGTGTTCTGCTCAATGTATATAGCGTTTATGTTGTGTATGCTCGAGGGCTAAGTCATTTAACGAAAGTTTTTTCTACCATTGTGTACAGATACAATTAGGCATGCGTTTAGTCACGAAGCCGCTTACTGAGGGTCTATGAGTGCTAAAATTGGATTTGCATATACTTGTGCTACTCTATTTCATCGACAAGGAAATAGTAGACAAAGCAGGATAGACAAGCAGATTAATTGGTACTGTCATTAAAGACCGTGGTAACAAGAAAAGTGTCAATCTTTACATCGGCATGGTCAGGTCGAGGGACCTTGGTTGGCATCATCATCTCTAAGTGATAGCTCCAATCCGGCCACGAACCTCTCGGAAAGGCCTGTAAAGGACTCGATGTAATCGGCAGTTTCGCTCGCCTTACACGCGAATCCTTCGTCCAGTCCCGAAAGGTCCAGGTTCGGATGGTGGCTCTTCACCATGCCAAGCCTGTAAGAAGTCGCAAGACGGGCTAAAGTAGTCATATGTTCGAGTGTCTTTGACTGCAGAGCGGTGAGTGCCGCATCTACTATAGCCTTTTCAACCTCGATCGTTTTCTTGCTTGCCTCCGCCTTGTCTTGACTAGCCTTGGCCTCGACCAGCGCAGCTTCTGCATCGGCCTTCTTAGCCTTCAGATTATTCTCCTACTTCTCAGCCTTAGCTTGAGTATCCTTCAGTTTGGCCCTGAGCGCCTCTAGCTCGGCGTTCTTCATCTTGAGCACTTGGTCGTGGGAGGCCATGATCCGCTCAATCTGTTGATTGGATTGATTGCAGAAAACTTCAACCTCAACTAGGGTGTTGGCCGCGTGCTACGGTAAGAAGCCAAGACGTGTCAAAACCAGAGTAAGGGGGAGGAACGGAAGGCAGAATAGGGTGGTTCATGTTCGCATACCCGGATGTGAGGTTTTAGAACACTCCAGAACATCCGAGGTGCTGGAGAGGATGGTGGATCTTGATTAGTCACCATAGCAGATCCACTGGTATGCTCAACAGGATTCTCTAGATGGGGAGCTGCGGTGGTGCTGGCCATGCCAAAGGATGATGATGCCGTCACGGTAGCTTTGTCAGCAGTACCGCTGGGTGCACCCTTCCTGTAAAAAGGTTATTTGCCTAACACTTCGAACGAACAAAAATAAGGAGTTCATGAGTAAAAAAGGAAGATAACCCACCTCGCAAGACGAATTTTACCTGCATATTCGTCAGGACCGGTTTGACTCCGTTGGTTGGTTCCTCAATCAGCGTAGCCAGTGGGGGATTCAGCGCCGGCGGGTCAGCGACTGACGAGGAAAACTGCGAGGAAATGGTTACTATCAGCGGAAGTACACTAATGAAGGCTTCGGCAAACGTTGCTCGATAGCAATGATACCTGTCCAATTGGTCTGGTCGATGGAGATCCCTCTTGAGGAGACATCTGCGGAGGAGTCATTGACCTTCGTGCTTCAACCCCCCAGGCGACCCGCTGATCATCTAGCATTTGTTGGATTATGACGAGAGAAATTTTATAACAACCAAGAGAGCGGTTGAAGGTCACCTAGTTGGACGGCCTTGGAGTTGAAGTTCGAGGTTGTTTGGTTGGTTGATGGTGCGTCGGAGACATCGACCTCCTCTATTGGGGAGGATCGACCGCCGCATGCTCCTAGGTCCCTTTGCTCTCACTCAGCAGACTATCTTGAGGAGAGCTGGCATTGGTAGCGACAAAGCCTGGCGCTCGATCATCATCCCGAGTCGGTTCGTCATCATCCAAGTTTATGGTTCCCCCAACTGGCTCACTTTCGCCGTCGAACTTGACCTCCTGAGGAGATGCTAAGTCAAAGCGAATAACGGATACACGAGCAATGCATTACAAGTCACGAAGCATCACTTACCTTTGGCCATGGGTTAGCAAGTGAATATGCTTCGACGCTGCAAGCGCCCGATTTTGAGCCCTGGAACATCTTACTCAGCCTGGAAGAGATGTTCGAGTCTAGCAGATCTGGCACACACGTGAGTCAGTTCACCTTTCACCGACTAAAGCAAGGAGAACAAGAAGCGGTATAAATGCTTACCTCCAAGGTTGTCCCTTGTGGCATCCTTAGCTCCGAAATAATTCCAAGCGAAGTGGTCCCTGCACTTCAGCGGATTCGACCAGCGCGTGATGAAGTCTCTAGCGACGTGCCACCCGGTCAACCCGATTTTTCTTAGCTCCTCGATCTTCTGAACATAATAAGAAGTTCGAGCGGTCGCAGGAGGGACTTTCGTCCAGAGGTCAATGGAGTTGAGAAAGAGTGGTCGATAGGATAGAGGAAGGTTCACGATGTCTGGAGAAGTAATATAAAACCATCACTTCTTCCAGTCTGATTGCCAGGAGGAGGTAACGGGGACAAGGATATACGAGTTGGACGCGCCGTTGCGGACGTGGAAACCGGTACCCCCAACAACCTCGTTCTTCTTCGTCCTTTTCAGACTATAGAAGTGGCGTAATAGATTAAGGCTGGGGCTGATCTCAGAAAAGCCTCACAAAGGTGGATGAACAAGCTGAGCATTGTGATTGAATTGGGGCTTAGGTGGAAAATCTGAATCTGGTAGAGCTCAAGAATCGAGAGCAAAAACAGAGAAGGGGGAAAGTTAATCCCATAGCGGAAAAAAGCCTCAAACACAATCGTCTCATCCTCATTCTCTGGGGTGGGGAATGATTCACCTTGCGACGGTCTCCAGTGGAAGAACTCCCATGGAGGGATGAAGCCGTCTTTCTCCAGCTCGGCGAGACGCTTCTCCGTCATCATTGACTTCTGCCATACTCTCTTGAAGGTCTCATCCTCGAAGGTTGCGTCGCCGCCACGAAGAGAGGCCGAACCCACATCGGGTTTCTTCTCCAGCGACGCAGCGATTCCAGCACTGGTTGAAGGGGTAGAGGCCATTGAGAGAGATGTAGGGTGAATTCTTTGAAGGTGGCGGCACTAGGGCTTCGGGAGCGCGATGGAGGATTCAAGGGTAAGGCTGGCGGCAAAAAGGAGGGGAATGGCTACAGTTCCAGGTCTGAGAATTTATAGGCCAAAATCCTCTCTACATGTGAATGGTTCATTCCCCATGGCACGGCATCTCGATCGGCGCGAAAGGCGGAATGATGGCGCTGTACCCATCTTGGCGTTGCAAACAAGAGCAATAAATGCTCAACTGCCCAGCGTTTAGATTTTTTGAATTTCTAACTCTGATCAGAGTCGAGTCGATAAGTCGACATCGAGTAACTTGTGGTTACCCTGAGGAATCGATACGGGTTGATGGCAGGGCGCTCGACCCAGCACATCCCTACTCGATACTCAGCAATTCCCTTTCTACTCGAATCATTCGACCAAAAGCAGGCGAGGCATTACTCAACCAAGCAAGGTTTTGGCAGTAATCGACCAAGCGCTTAAGCGGACCCTCCGCTAAACAGAGTTTGGGGGCTATTGTCGAATATCTAAACATGGGGTATGTGTTCGCAAAGGATACATGAAGGATATATTCTAACGACATATAGAAATTCCGGATATCACGGGCCCAGTCCTATGGGATAAGATATACGCGAAAATGATAATTCCATATTAGGAAGGACTCAATCATGTTCCCGTTACGAGGAAACCAACTCGAGTACGCCTGATATTTCGGAAAGTTTGGATATGCTGCGAGGATCACGCGACGATGGACTCCACATCGGCTACGATCTGTTACTCCAAACCGACTACAACTTGACTTGAGGCCGGGCTACCCCGACTATATAAGGCTGGGGTAGGGGTCCTCAGGAGAGAGAGCCTTCCAGATCAGATAAAGAGAAGACTTTTAGAGCTTTGACGCAGAGCAACAAGGAGTCGACGACCTGCGCTTCATCCACCTCTAACCGTAGTTTAGCCATAGCTTTGATCCCATTGTCCTTGTAACTAGGGCTATCCACATACTTTTTTCATCGACTCCGCATATCATCATCCATACAGGAAGTAGGGTGTTACTCCGCCGGGGGCCCGAACCTATCTACATCGTCTACCTCCAATTTTTATGCTTGACCTTGCTAACCAAAAGGTACCCAAAAGTATAAGTTTATTGTCAATTTCTAACCTTCGACAAATACATATGTGATCGTTTTTTTAACAGGAAAAACACATGAATGGGAAAAGACTGCACATGAATGCATAACATATGGTTGCAACAAGCAAAACACATGATATAATACAAAGTTCAGAGTAGTGGTGGATGCAGGATAAATTTAGAGCTTAAGCAAACCTAACTATGGCCTAGGAAATGCCATATTCTTCACCTCTGGCCATGGTAGGGCAAAAATTGTGGATGCATATACAATTTAGTTTATTTTCAAAAATGGATAATTTTTTAAAAGATCAGTAAAATGAAAAAAGATATAAATATCACTGCATTTAATTGAAAGGTCAAGAGCATTTAAATTTTCTCGATGGGCAATTTCCCGCACAACTAAGTGGTTAGGTAATAGAGTACATATGCTTTTATTTGAAATAAAGTTTGTAGTTGGTATACAACTCTACTGCTTATGCTTGAAAATAGATGTGTATTTCTTATACAGTTGAGATAGTACTAATCTCAATTTGATTAATCTGCACGGATGTGGTGGCTTTTTTCCCTATCATTTTAATAATCTATGGTTTAGTTTTATTTCCAAATAGATTTTTTTTGAAAGATCACTAAAATGAAAAAAAAAATATAAATAGCACTGTGTTTAATTGAAGGTTGAGAGCTTTTAAATTTGCTCGATGGGCCCTTTCTTGCGCAACTTCGCTGCTAGCTACTATGGTACATGTACATTTATTTGAGTCAAACTTGTATTTAGTACTATGCAACTCTACTGCTCATACTCGAAAATAGAGGTGTATTCCTTTATACAATTGTAATAGTACTAATCTATCTATTAATTTGCAGACGTGGTTGCTTCTTTTTTATTATTTTAATAATATAATACGATTAATGTGCACCATTATAATTAGTATTTAAAATAAGTTAGCTCTAGGCATCGATTAATATCTATCTAAGCGCTAGTCGGAGGGTGCCTGCCGCGATTTCACGGCAGTCGACAGCCTAGAAGCCAAGGTGGTGTTGAATGCTGAGCTGCCAGTCGATCTTGCCCCCCTCTTTGCCAAATTGATCTTCGAGAAGGCCACATGGAAGGGGGGAGGAGGAAGATGGGAAGGTGCCGGTGGAGAAGGGATGAAGGAGCTGGCGATGCTGGCTGTGAAGTAGTGGCAGGGACGGCTGTTGAGAAGTAGAGGTGGCTGTAGTTTTGTTGAGAAGCAGAGGTGGCTGTTGAGAAGCAAAGCCCTAGTTCACCCAAAAAAAAGAAACAGAGCCCTAGTAGATGAAGGCTGGGAATTAGACCAGCCCAGTGTTGACACGATCTATGCGCATACAATGATAACAGCAAGTGTATGGATCTGTTGTAGCTTCTTCACCAGAAGTATTCCAGGGTATCAAACTTAAGGAATGGATAGAATCAATACTAAAGCTATAAACTATTACTAATAATCATAATGGTGTAACATCACAATTTTGCACCTGATTGAATATAATGCCAGGTTATTTTCTGAATTTATCGCGAATTTTCAGAATTTTTTCACTTTCTGGAATTACTAATAATTATTTCCTAGTTACTGCTTTTAAATTTTCATCTCTAAATTAAAATTCGCACAAAGTCTAGAAATATT
Source organism: Otatea glauca (assembly GCA_036346275.1). Classification (NCBI taxonomy): domain Eukaryota; kingdom Viridiplantae; phylum Streptophyta; class Magnoliopsida; order Poales; family Poaceae; genus Otatea; species Otatea glauca. The sequence continues at coordinate 42,378,759 of CM070721.1, read as the reverse complement.
TTACTTAAGTTTCAAATAGTCGGGAGAGAATCTCCAAAAAGTTTCAAGAATTTTTGAACTAAATTGCTATTTTTGAAAAATCTGAAATTTCACTTGTGAGTAAATCTGAGGCACTAAAAGGATTTATAAGAAAATCATGGGGTTTCTAAAATACTGGGAATTTTATAGAAACATCAGTACCACCTCAAGAATGCCTAAAAAAGTTTGGTAAAATTTAGAGTTGTTTTGTCACTTCTCAAAATTCTAGAAACACCTAGCTGAAATTAAAGGATTATTTGAATTTGATTTGGATTCCAAAAAGGGAAAGTATCTTGTCCAGAACCCGTCTCCACCAAAAAGAAAGTGTAGTTTGGCAAGATACGCTTCCCCATGCGGAACTTCTCTCCCCTTCCCTCTCTCTGATGAGATGGGCCCGCTCATCAGCCTCTTCACAGGCCGGCTCGCACCTAGGCCACGCCCGTGCCGCACTGTGCACGCCTTGACTGTGCCATCCAACATGCTAGGCCATGCACGTGTGCAGGACTTCACCACCATGTCGTAGCTCCTGATCGTCGCCGCCCGCATCCTCTGCACCCCCTCATGCCAGTAACACCGCGACACCGCTTGGAACTTGAGCCCCTGCCCTGCCGCTTCTGGCGAGCCTTTGTCCACACCGCCTGCTGCCTGCATGTCCATCATCTCTGTCAAACAGTCAACTCTGCCGAGCTATCGCCCTCCCCACCATCAACGCTCTGCTGCATGCATTGCAAACCCACCGAGAAAGCCTAGATTCGCATCACCGTCACCCTTTTTCCTTTGGTCGCAACACCTTGCTCATGGACACGAACCTAGAGCCTCACCTCTATGCCTATTTAAGGAGATCCTCAGGCCGTCCATAACCCTTCTAGAAGTCCCTCACATCCTCCCCAGAGACCGGCGCCATTGCATCCCCGAAGAGCTCCAATTCCCGCAAGAGTAGCAAACATAAGGAAACTTGATTCTTACTCTCTAGTGAACCATTCTCAAATTCTATCGAGTTGAAGCACCCTCAGTGCACCCTAATCACATTCTCCCCCTCCTTTTCAGCTCAAGTTGCCGAAGACACTGCCGCCATGACCACCTTTGAAGGATCGAGATGACGATTAGAGGGGGGTGAATGATCCCAAATTAAATTTTATCCTCCAAAGAACACAAATGCAATTTTTCACCCAAAGAAACCAAGCCAAGATACTTAGGTATCAAATGGAGGCGGAAGAATCAATTTTCACAAATTTTAGCTTGAGGCCGGCACTACCGCCCATGTAGGGGCGGTACTACCGGAGTTACTGTAGATACAGTAAAAATAGGCATATGAACAGTGATTTCAGCACGAGTTCAAAAAGAAAAATCGAGGAATCTTTTGATCCACTGATCCAAACTCAATGAAACTTTGTGAACACCTTCCTATGGATGTTAGGAACCTATTCCAACTATTAATTGCAAGAATCGACATCAAAGTTCTGACCTTTTTCAAATTTAAGGAAGGGTCCACAAAAACGGGTTAAAGAACAAAAATTTGGCCCTTAGCTAGCTTGTGGGTTCTTGATGATCAAGATGATCCTAGATGGATTCCCACATGTCATAACAAGCTAGAACACAAGCCAAGAATGCCAAAAACCAGATCTTCCAAGAATCATCTGAAAGATCGAGATAGCGAATAGAGGGGGGGGGGGGGGTGAATGGTCGCAACTTAAAAACTTTCCCCAAAAAATAATCCAAACAAGCCCACGTAGAAAACAAACAAAAGGAGCCGATTAAAATGAGCAAATTGAGCTTTTGGCTGGTGTTACTGTAGGAGGGCCGGTAGCACCGGTTTCAAGAACAGCCTGAAAAATCAGCACGACCTAAAGTAAATTTCGAGGAATCTTTTGATCGACTAGATAAAAACTCACGAAACTTGGTAGATAAAATCCTCGGGATGTCAGGAACTTATTCCAACCTTCAATCACAAGGATTGACGTCAAAATTCTGACCTTTTTTCCCGGGAAGGAAGAACACACCAAGTTTTGAGCAAATCAAAAGAACTTGATTCAAGACTTGCTCGTGTGGTTTTGATGATCAAGATGATCTTGAATAGCCTCCCTCACATCCCAGCAAGCAAAAGGACAAGGAGAGACTTGAAGAAACGTATTTTACAAGATCATTCACTCAAGAACGCAAAATCCGATTTCTTGCAAGAAAACGCATGGATTGTCTAGATGATTGGGATATGATCTAAAAAGAGATTCATTCAACAATCAACATCCTCGGCACAAGAATCATAAGCATGTAGAAGGAGGGGAGGCAAATCCAAATTGCGTAAATTTAAATTGCAAGAAAGTAAATGCGAAATTTAAGTGCGTAGAGTAAATGCATAAAGGAAACTGAACATAGATAAAAACATTTTCATTTCTGGAAGGAGAGGTTTACAAAGCCTCACATTCAAGTGGGCAAAGCTCAATGGAGCACAAAACCTCAAAAACCTTCAAAGAGGAGAAGGCTATCCCTCCCCCTCTATTTGTACTACTCTTGGGCCACCTAACACCCTTGGATGAGCCTCTAAACCCTAGAGCACTTCATCAAGGGATAGGATTTACCCACTCACACAGCCATGCAAGGGCTAACCCAAAACCCACCAACAAACCGGGTTTTCTTGCATGGTTTTCAAAGCATACTATCTAGACCTGCTATCCTATCAACTAGACCGCGATACGACGACCCTCATCGATCTAAGTAGCGTCTAGCTAGCATCCAATCCGTTTCTTGTCTTCTTGGCTTGCACGGACTCCGTCTCCAATCATCTTCCGGCGATCCCTGATCATCTGGACGTCCGACGCTCCTCGCCTAGTCCCGGTCATCCTCCGCCTCACCATGACCTAGCATCGTCGTCCTGCAACCATCAAAAACAAGGAAACACCTCACATAGCATTTCCCACAAAGATATGCAAGAGATTCATCAAAGTCCACAAATCGAAATTCAACTTTGTTCATCATGGCCGGTGCTATCGCTTTCAGGCCAGTAGCAGCACCCATAGTGGACCGGTGCTACCGCCCCCAGGCCGGTAGCACCGTCGGACATCGAACCGGAAAAACACCTCCTCTGAAATTTTCGTACCGCTCTCCAGGGCCAGTGCTATCGCTCGCTCGGTAGCACCGGGCTACCATGGCCGGTAGCACTGCCCGGCAAAATCCCCTGACAACACCCTCTCTGGAAATATCACACCGCTCCAAGGGCCGGTGCTACCGCTCGCCCAGTAGCACCAGAAATAACAAGTAAGACTCAAATTACTTCAAATTTCAGTTCCAATTCAAATCAAACTCAAACCAAAGCATACCAAGCTCAAGTTTAGTCAAAATACTCATCACAAACCTAGGTAGACCTTCACATGGTCCTTCAATCTTCCCTTGATGAGTATATTGTCAAACACACAAAAAGGCAAAAGTTTTGAGTTTGAACAATGAAGAAGAAAGCAATTTTAGTTGCAAAATCAAACTTGGTCCAAAGAAAAGAATTGAGATCGTGACCAAGTTGACCCCAATAAACCATTATTTGCTGCTCAAGACATCACGAACGAACAAGCGATTCGCCGAAAAAAGAACTAAAGATAAAAGGGAATCTTTCACAGAGGCTTGAAAGGGATTTTGGAGCTAAAGCTAAACTCAAGAGGATTTGGATTTTTGAGTTACTCTAAAATCCAATCATAAGTGCCAAATGTGATTATGTGATTATGATCCATAAGAAATAGCAAAGTTTTACAAAGATCATAAGAACCAAATAAGCATTCACATTTTTATCTTTTTAATGATGCATTTTCTATGTTTTCTCCCACTTTTGGCAATATAGGCATCAAAATAGCATTTTCTCCCCCTTTTTATGTATGCATGAAATGCAACCTAAAGGAGCTTTGAAGATTATCCAATTGATCATAATGACAAGATATGACACCAAGCTTGTTAATTTCAGATTATGACTAAACTAAGACATGTCCAAGAGCAAACACATTTTGTTAGCAAGCTTAGTTTACAATATTTCATTTTTAGCAAGATTTGATAAATGCAAAACTTAGCAAAAGTTTCAAAACTAGAAGCAAAGCCACTCATAGGATCAAATGAAAATCCTAGAGTTCAACCTACTCAACACTTTGGGGAATCTTGAAGTGCATACAAGGTCCTTCGAGATATTTTTTTTAATTAATGCAAATTTTTCTTTAAGACTTTGAAAGAGATAGCGGGGTGCAAATGTTTGACATTATTTGCATTCTTTACTTATGTTTTTGTTATTTGCATTGTTTTTAAAGCAATTGACTCAGGCCACATTCGACCATCTCAAGAAGAACTCTTAAGAGGATGGTCTTGGTCATACACGATGCATTCCAAGTTCATCCCAAGTGCAATGGGAAGCTGTCTTGTGGATGTAAGGTGTTAAGTCTAATGCGCACAAAGAAAGTCATTTTTGCTTAATTTTTATTTTTAGCACATTGAATCATGAGCAAATGAAGGACTCTAGTATGGATTAAACAAGTTTCACCTAAGTTGCTATAGGGACTTTAGAGATATCCAAAATTTCACGAATCATGGCAAATACATCTAGAGAAGAATCTTAGCAAGTAAAAGCATCATGTTTCATCAAGTTTTCATTCAAAGCTTTCAATTTTCAAATTTTAACAAGCTTAGCATGATAAATGAATTTGGACATATCTAAGCTAGTGATTTTCTTCAAATGATGTAGCATGGTGTATTGCATGAAGATTAAATCATTTGCATAATAGACAAAGCTCATAAAACAGAAAATGCAGTCTATATGCGATGCATGAACAGATTCTCAAACTCCCCCTCAACAAGTGAATCAATTTAAGCACAAATTTGGTTAAAACGAGTTATTAGCAGAATTAGGTGAAGAAGAACCCAAATGAACTCAATGAAAACCAGAAATACAGAATGAGGAGAAGAAGTCCAGAAAGCTGCAAACTGGATGACTATAGAGCATAGAAAAGATAGAAGAGACTCACTACAGCTTAGACTCGCTCTCATCTTCCCCAATGACTGACATAGGGAAGCTGACTCTAGATCACAAGTTAAGGAGTGCACACAGACCCTGTCTACCCAGGAGGCTCAACACCTGCTAGACTTATAAGACTGTGAGGGAACTCAACCTAGAGAGAAGAGAGAACAGCTAATTGTGCATGATAGCAACCTATAGCATAAGATGAGAGGTCCATGCAAAGCATGCCAGAAGTCTAAGTGACGAGAACTCAACTAAAAAAAATAAGCCCTTAATCACCCAGAAAAAGCAAAAGAAAAGAAATACTGGGAGAAAACATATAATAATAGTATGCAAACCAGCTCCCCCTCACAATAGGCTGTAAGGGCACACGACTCCAAGCTCACTCCTCAGGGTAACAAACTTGGAGCTATCCAAAGGCTTGGTAAAATTATCAGCTAACTAAAGGTCACTCTCTACAAACTAAGGCACGATATCACCCTTCTCCACATGGTCTCTAAGGAAGTGATATCTAATATCAATGTGCTTGGTCCAGTAATGCTGCACTGGGTTCTTAGCAATGCAAATAGCAGAAGTGTTGTCACAGAAAAGTGGCACACTCTCTATCTCTAACCCAAAGTTACGCAAAGTCGATCTCATCCATAGAACCTGACTACAGAAACTGGCTACAGCAACATACTCAGCCTCAGCGGTGGACTATGCAACTCTGGACTGCTTCCTAAATGATCAAGAAACAAGAGAAGTGCCAATGAATTGGCTAGTGCCAGAAGTGCTCTTCCTATCTATCCTACAACCAGCAAAGTCTACATCGAAAATGGCTCGAAGAGACAGACAAGAAGAAGAAGAGTACGAAATACAATAATCAATGGTAGCACGAAGGTACCTGAAGATGCGCTTCATCGCCTGGCGGTGAGAGGCACGAGGAGAAGCCTGAAATCGAGCGCACAGACATACAGCAAAATTTATGTCCGGCCTCGAGGCAGTGAGGTACAAGAGGGAGCCGATCATGCTCTGAAACTCCTTTTGATCAGGAGGCTTACCATCCTCATCAGGCTCAAGGACAGCAATGGTGGCCATAGGAGTCATCACTTGCTTCCCGTCAGACATGTCAAAGCATCTCAGGAGGTCCTGGGTGTACTTGCCTTGATGCAAGAAGGTGCCCTCCCGAGTTTGCTTGATTTGGAAGCCAAGGAAGTAGCTGAACTCGCTCATCATACTTATCTCAAACTCTGTGCTCATCACGTCAGAAAACTGAGACACAAGATAATGAGATGAGCCACCAACAATGATATCGTCCACATAAATCTGGATGAGAAGAAGGTAGGACTCATGGTGTCTGATGAACAGAGTCTTGTCTACTATGCCATCTTGAAGTCATGGCTGAGAAGATAAGACTTGAGCCTCTCATACCATGCTCTGGGGGCTTGCTTGAGTCCATACAAAGCTTTGGAAAGCTTGTATACATGACTCGAAAACTTAGGGTTCTCAAATCTTGGGGGTTGCTTGACATACACCTCTTCCTCAATATACCCATTGAGGAATGCACTCTTGACATCTATTTGATAAAGCTTGAAGCCCTTGGATGCAGAGAATGCAAGCAGGATCCTAATAGCCTCTAGTCTAGCTATAGGGGCAAAGGTCTTCTCAAAGTCAAGACCCTCAACCTGAGAAAAGCCCTGTGCAACTAGCCTAGTTTTATTTCTAGTGACAACCCCATCCTTACTCTGCCTTTTCTTGAACACCCACTTGGTTCCAATGATATTATGACCAGATGGGGGCTCGGCAAGCTGCCATACCTTGTTGCTCTCGAAGTTCTCAAGTTTCTCATGCATAGCATTAATCTATGACTCATCGGATAATGCATGAGAAACATCCTTCGGCTCAAAGGAGGCAACAAAGGCAGAGTGGAGGCAGAAACTGGACAAACTCGATTTTGAGCGAGTGACCCATTCAAACAGATCGCCAATGATCTGATCAAGTGAATGAGAATGCTGAATATGACGGGGAGGTTCAGAAGCAGAAGTGGCCTCTACCTCATGCACAGAAGAGGTAGGATCAGAGCCACTAGCTGCATGAGAGTCAGAAGGCAAGGGCTAGTCTCCCTGAGGTGAAGAAATAGAAACAGGAGGCACCTCAGGTGTAGAGGGGACTAGATCAGATAGGAACGCCATCATCTCCATCATTCTCATCCTCTACAAAGATGGTCTCCGAGGTGGAAGAAGAGCCTGAAATGTCAGGTCTAGCACCTGGGCTAGCCTCATCAAAGGTCACCTCGTAGGTCTCTATGATCCTATGCGCATCGCAACTCCAGATCCTATAACTACGAGAAGAAGTCGAATAACCCAGAAAGATACCATCAGAAGAACGAGATTCAAACTTATCCAGGTTACCAGACTTCAAAATGAAACACTTGCAACCAAACACACAAAAATGAGAAACACTGGGCTTTCGCCCATACCTCAACTCGTAAGAAGTACGGTGCAAATGTGCTCTCAAGATTACGCGATTAGAAACATGACAAGCAATAGCTATAGCCTCAGCCCAAAACTTCTTAGGAGTACTGTACTCGTCTAACATCGTCCTGGCCATCTCTACCAGGGTCCTGTTCTTCCTTTCCACTACGCCATTTTGCTGTGAGATGTAGGGAGAGGATAACTGATGCTCTAAACCAGACTCCACACAGAAACTCTCAAATAGGAGTTCTTGAACACCATGCCATTATCACTACGTATAGCTCGTAGGGCACTAGGGAGCTCAAGAGACAACCTATGAATCAAACCCCTGAAATGGGTAAAAGACTCATCCTTCGAGGCCATGAAAAATACCCAAGAGTACCTTGAAAAATCATCAACAATGAGAAGAACATACCACTTCCCACCCACTGACTGCACTCTAGCTGGACCAGCAGTGTCTATATGTAAAAGCTGTCCTGGTGCATCAGTCATCACAATAGTGACTTGGGGATGAGAGGTAGCAATCAACTTGCCATATCGGCAAGGAGAGCAAACTAAGTCTTTGACCATCTTGAGTTTAGGCAAGCCACGAATGAGGTCATGGCTGCTAACTCGGGTCAAATGATCAAATCCAATGTGACCAAGTCTCCTATGCCAGGAGAGATCACGGGACTCTGAAGCAATCAAACAGCGAAGAGAGTCTCCAGAAGAAGCAGAAAAATCAGCACAAAATACTCTCCCATATGTAGAAATCCCGCAAACTAACCCTCCTGAAGAATCGATGATTCTATAGTCACTACTCTTGAAGCTTACCTCGAAAGAGTTATCAATAAGCTAAGAAACAGAGAGCGAATTATACTACAACTTACTTACTAAGGCAACATCCTTAAGAATGAAATTCTGATTAATGCAAATGGTGTCCATAGCAATGACTCTACCTAAAGAAGTATCCTCGAAAGTGATCAACTCATCACCGGGGGCTCGGACTAGGGAAGAGAACCAACGAGAGTCTCCGGTCATATGACGAGAACAACCGGAGTCGATAATCCAAACCTCTCCCTTCCCAATCCGATGAACTTGATCAAGTCATAGAAGAAAGAGATGACTCAGTACTGGGATAAAGTGAAGACCTGGGAACCCAATACTAAATCACACGATGCTTTAAGGTACCAGCCAAAGAAGAAGACTGGATTCTAGTGTCTCTCTTACAATCAACCCTTACGAGATCAGTAACAACTCTAGTAGAAGATCTAGGAACCAAAACCGGGTTGACCCGCCGTGGTGCAAAGGCCGGACCGTCCCGGTGAGGCTGCCTGGATCTTCTACCAGAAAACACCTCACGCCGCTAATATCTACCTCGATAGGAAAAACGAGGAATATCAAGAGGACGGCGGAAAGACTGATCACGGACAGCTCCAGAACTAAAACTCGACTAAACAGTCTGAAAATCGAGTCCTGAACGCTGCCCAAAAACAGGCGACTCTCTAACCTGTCTAGAAGCAGTGTGTGCTTTAGGAGCACCTAGAGTGTGGGGATGACCCTGAATACCCCTAAGAGCAACAACACACTCACGTCGTGTGATCTTGGCATGTCTAAAGTAGAAATCTGTCAAATATCCATCCTTCTGGTAGAAGGTGCAAGTATACTTTGCCTTGCTAGAGGCAGAAGTAGCAGGAGGAGCAACCTTCTGATCAGAGATCCCATGGACAACCCCGCCAGATCTAAACATAGTGGTACTCACCCTGGGAGCTACCACAATCTCACCACACTTGGAGTCACGCACAATGGTGGGAGGATGCGCCCTAGCGTGCTCCAAGTAGTCAAATCCTAGACCCTGATTGAATCGGCTAATCTTGGATTGGTTTAGAATGAGATTGAGCTTCTTCTTTCCTCCAACAAACTTCTCGAGAGTGGTCATGAGATATTCACACTCCCGGAAGAAAGAGGCACATGAAGAACAGGGAAGAGAAGAGGAAGAAGAACCAGGAAGAGAAGAACTACCAGCACGTGCATTTTTCTCCCTCAGCACGACTGCCTCAATCTTGAGGGCCTCACAAGAAACGCAAGGAGCATTTCTAAACCTAATGGTTTGGGCCTCAAACTTCTTCCTAAGATCGACTTGGATTTTATCCAAGTCCCCCTCAATCTCAGCATATTGCAAGCAACTTTCTTGTGACTTAGCTAGTAAGTCCTTAGCAAGATTAGCACACTTGACATTTAAAGATTTATTGTCAAGTTTTAGTTGTCTACAACTCTCACATGAGCTGACTGAGTCCTTAGAAGCATGCATTTCAAGTTTATCGTTTCTAGAAGAAAGCTTCCTAAAGTGATCGCTCATGGCATTAATTTCAGCAAGATGTTTAGGGCAATTAGCACAAGATGGAGTAGAGTGAGTATGAAGAAAACTAGCATCTAAAGACATAGCATCAACAGAACTAGTGCTAGCATTCTTAAACCTAAGACCATCAAGTTCAACAAGCACAGTATCATGTATGGTTCTTAGGTTCTCTAACTCCTCAAGTAAGGCATCACACAAAGAACAGTCATCAGTGACTTGGGAGGGAGAAGATCTAAGAGAAGCTAACTCCTGAGTCAAGGTACCTACTTCCTTCTCTAGCTTCATACACCTAGCTCTAGCTCTAGCATGAAATTTTCCTAATTTGCAGAAAGCTTCATTGAGCCAGTCATAGAAGGGTACCTCGTTCGAGTCGCTATAGAGCTCGGAGTCACTGATGCCGTTGGCATTTGCCATGAAGCACATGCCGGTGAAGTCATCAATGCCTTTCTTCTCTTGCGGTTCATCCTCGCCCTCATTGCTCCATGTCTCCGTGTCGGAGAGGTTGATGTCGTCAAGCGCGGCGAGGACGTGGTGGAAGAGCTTCTTGTTCTTGGAGAAGTTGCGGTACTTCTTCTCACATGCCGACTCGCGAACTGGAGGTTTCTTGTTGCGGTTCTTGTCTTTGTAGTCGTTCTTTGCCGAACCGCCGGTGTCGATCTTGGCCTTCTCCTCTCACCCTCTTTTATGCTTGAGAGAATATATGGGCTAAAAGAGCAATTTGCTCGAATATGGTTGGGGCCACCACATTCCAAATATTATTTTATTGCTTAAATGTGCATGATCATGCGACTTAATTGAATTCCTCTCTCAAAAGTCACCAAAATCTTTTATGCTTGAGAGAATATGCGAGCTAAAAGAGCAAGCTCATTTTCCCATTATTTCGTGCGTGCAAATTTTTGGATGAGGCCGATTGGTCATCGCTAGTTGATCGCCGCCGGCTCGGATTGTGCCACGCCGAAGTCATCGTGGCCAGTCGGGAGACAATTTGACTCTGCTCGATTCGCGTCAGGTCTTCCGTGCGGTATTGGACACTTTGTGTGATACCTTAACTGCGTGATCGCGGATTCGCGAGGTTTTGTTGGGCATCGCCGCAAGCTTCTCACCGCCGATTAGCGCGCAAGTGATCGCTTGGTCGTGGTCTACCTCTTGGGTTCGCCGTCTCAAGAAGCACCTCGTGCGCCGCGCCGAATCACCGGCATCGCCGAACCGAGGGGAGCCGTGAGCGTCACCGCCGCGGAGAAGAAGAAGTCGCCGCTATTGTTTCGTGGCGAAACCCAAGAACCTTCGCGTCATCGTGTTCATCTCATCAAGGCGAATCGGTAGGTACCCTCTGTCGCCGGCGATGACCATAGGGCGCTGCGCCGCCCGTTCAACGTGGCATCTTTGCCGTCGACACGTGGCGCCCGATCATGCTTTCGTCCGAGGTGGCGGCCGCGTCGTTTGTCGCGTGGCGCTACGTATGCATCGCGGTGGCGCTGAAGTCGGCCAAGACACGGGCCCGCGTGTCGATGGCCCAAAACCATGTGAATGGATCCACCGTGGACCCGAGCGGATCGTGGGCGAAGTCCATGGACCGAGGCCACGTGGCGCGCGTTGGTTGGTGCGAATCAGGGCTGATGTCATGCTGACGTCATAAACCGTTTTTCGAATAAAAACAAATCTGTTAAATTCGAATTTCGATTTTCGATTTGATTATTTATTTTAAACTTCAAAGGCTATATCTTTTGCATCGTAACTCGGATTTGAGTGATTCCAGTTTCTAAAAATTTGTAAAATTGAGATCTATTTAATGGTGAATTTTATTTGATTTTTGGAGTTCAATTGCTCTCTGTTTTGGTATTTATTTGCTTTTCTTCTTGGTTCCGCGTAGACGTTGAATTGTGCGACGCTTCGGAGGAAGATCAAGCAACTCAAGAGCAAGCTTCAGATCAAGATCAGGACCTATTTTAAGGCAAGTTGTGCTTTGATCATGTTGAACCCATGTTTATAAAATTGCTATGTTTGTTTTACAATATTGCATATATTTCAAGTATACAACTGTTTCAAATTAGATTGGGTTTAGCTATTATACCAGATTGATCTATACCCTACCTTGTCATTGTATGCCATGATTCATTGTCACCCTAGATTGGTTCAATATAGTTGGTTAATAATTATGATCAACATTGGAGGATTAGTCCGTATTAGTTGCTTAGCCATGCCACGTCATCACATGTGTCAGAATCATTGATAATTAATCTTGATTAATGGAATATGGAACAATGTTATGAACTTGTGTGTCATGTGGAATCACACGATGAGATTGAGTTGTTGTGGCGAGTCATGTCACGCAACGATGTTGAATTGTTGATGGCACGTGGTGCTTGGTAATCAACTGGGTGATAATCACTTAGATTGGGGCAAGTGACAAGGGCGAGTATGCCAAGGTGGGCCCAATGGGCGAGGGTATGTGGATGTCTTGCCTTGATCACACTAAGGACTTAACCTTGCAAGCCTTTGACTGAGTCAATCATGCAACCACATGTTGTAATGGGACACCTAGTCGATTAATTTGTAATGCCTTAACTTTGGTACTATCATTGGTGGTGTGAGTTCCGAGTTATGGTGTAATTCACATGGCGCAAGAGGGGGCCTGGTTGTGGTTTCGGACCCACCGTTGTTGAAACCTTAACGGGTAGTCTTGGATTAAGCCGAGCATTGTAAAGGCTTTGTCATGATTTCTCCGCGGCACACCAAAGGAAGTGTGCTAATGGCGAGCGCAAAGAGAATATCATGCCGTGTGGGTAAAGTGCATAACCTCTGCAGAGTGTGAAACTATTCGGATAGCCGTGCTCATGTATTGAGCAATGCTCGGAATTACAGCTTAAGGGTTAGCTTAATTAAAATGAACAACTTGGTTGGGATGGCGAGAATGCCATATGGAAGATGGAATTTGACTTAAGATTGGAAACTTGGTTTACTTGAGAAAAGTTGAATCTATCATTATTGTTATTCGTTTTACCGTCTTTACAATCTATTTATTGTATTTGTTCAGTAAATCTTTGCTCTGTTGCAAAATAGCCATGATAGCCTATCCTTTGGAATAAGCCTTGCATATAGTTACATAGAATTGCATTACATGCACAACTTGTTGAGTGCTTTAAGTACTCACCCTTGCCAACAATAACCTCACCATTGAAGAGTCTACATCAATGCCGGAGGAAAGATTCCAAGAGGAGACGAATGTTTAGGGCGCAAGCCTTGTCGCTTACTGTGGTATCTTGAGGGGTTGTCTACGCTTTCATTCCGCCGCGATTTAATATATTATTCACCTTTGAGGCATAGTCATGTAAGTGGACCCCGAGGTCATTTAACTAGTAGTATATATCATATGATGTCTTTCCTAATGTTTTCGCTATGTATGATTGTGATATTTACTTATGTTGAGCACTGTGTGCACTAGCATGATCTGGACTAGTGCAGATACACAGAGGGTCCTGATTTGCATATTCGGGTCCCGACAAGTGGTATCGAGCCATCTTGATCGTAGGCCCGACCCTAGATAGTCCGGTCGTCTCTATAGGAACTTCAAAATTATTTTCTAAAGAAAAGAATTAACTTGGAAGAATAATATGGTCTTGTCTTATCTTATTCTTCTATTCATTTCCTCGTCAAAATTTCTCTCTTTCCCCTGCTGAATTTCTTTCTCTCTCCTTTGCTGGATCGAGTTAAAAACCTTATCTAAGTTATCTTAGTAGTTGACGTGCCACATCATAGAAGAAAGCATCAAGTGCTTGCATCAACCACCGAAATCATGAAAAGTGGATCATCGTGCTCAAGGAAGGAGTAGATCCATGAAGCGCTCCAAGAGCTAGAAGATCTATGCTTGAGTAGTTAGTTGGGACTCGGTGTGGGAGTCGCGTCCGCTTAAGATAGAAGTGTTACCCTGTAGGCGGTAGTTTTGTGTGTATAGGTTGAATTGGTTCTTCCTTGATTCTTTGAGTGTGCGATATGTGTTGCGAGCTTTTAGGCTTATACAAGCAACCATACCAAGTTATTAATATTGTTTGCTTAAGTTATTGGGTTAAACCTATCTCCCCGCTTTAGGATTCCTCTTCTTACCTATGCTATTTTCCTCTTCCCTATTCCAAGTGAAGCAATCAAGCGGAGGGTTGATTAAATGGAAACAACATAATCGATGTGGCGAAAATCAATCCAAGGAGAATCTCAATAGTGGATTAGTTCTTCAACCGTCGATGATGTATGGATATCACGAGTTTGAGAGAGTTCTTGATCGCTCGGACTCGGTTGATGCATGCAATGATGAAGCGGATGAGAATATGATGACCCAAATAATGTCAACCAAGTGTCCCAAGTGCTACCAATGATTTACGTTCCTACTTAAGGTTATCGAATTCATAAGGACTCGTCGTGGCGTTTCGAAATGAGTTACCCTCAGTAGATGATTGGCTCAAGACCATTGAGAGGAAGCGCTCATTGCTCGGTGTGAAGACGATGAGAAAGTCTGTATGCTTCTTATCGATTACAAGGAATCGCCACGAATGGTGGAAGAAATATTGTCTTTGCTCATGAAGCCCCGCGAGTATCACTTGGAATGAATTTGTTGTTGCTTTTCGTAATCTCTTTGCTTCACCTAGAGCAGTATGGTCACATAAATACGGAGCGTAATACTATTCTTGCACCTTGTTCAACATCTAAGAGTTGCTCTCGAAGTGCTCACAACCAAACAAATCGGAAGATCGTGCGTGCATTCACTGTGGAGAGATAGGACATACCGACGAGCATGCGATTAATTGCTCCAACAGTGAAGGAAGTCATTCTCAGGAGAATGTCCTATGAGTGACATCACATGTTACCTTTGTGAAGGCCGAGATCATGGTCCACTCAATGTCCTCTGAATCCAATAGTCACCACTGTAATTCACAGATCGGCAAAAGAATCTTCGAGCCGTAGTTGCTCCAGTCGCCAAGAAGAGGCGGACGTCGGTTGCAAAAGTGGTGCCACTCAAGAGCTAAGGACACAATACCTTAATCCTATTGACCCTCATCAAGAAAGAAGTAATTGGCGACCAACAAAGATGTTTCTGTGCGATGAAGAAGGCCATTGGGCTAGTGAATGCCCTATGAAGCAACCAGTTACGACGCAACAAGAAGACAACAATGTACCAGAGCTGCACAACAATAACACGGGTGTGTTATAAGCTGTCATGAGGAAGGCCATTTTGTTAAGAAATGCCCGCGAAAGAATCTAGAGTCTCCTGACGCGGTCCTTCCGTGGTTACCTCACCAAGTTCATAACGCCAAGAGTGAGCGATAAAGTCGCAAGAGAAGTTTGTAACGAGAATCGGTTGAAGAAGAGGCATCCGAATGAAGACACCGCCTTAGTCGACAAATGCTCAAGGAAGAGAGGTGGACCTAAGCTTTGTTACACACTGCAACAAGCCCGGCATTTTGCTAACAATTGCCCTCATAAGAAAGTGATCGCACCGGTGCAAGTCAATCTCAATTTTGTTCCATCAAAAACTTGGTAGCCAATACCAATCGAGGAAGTTTAGATCGATGATTTTAGCCGATGCAAGTGTCATACCCTCGTTTGTAAAAGAAAAGTGACTAGAGGTGAAGTCCATGTAAAGATTTTCGTGCCTAAATAAATAAAGTAAAGATGGTTGAGAGGTGGATATGTGAAGTGTTGGAATAAAAGCATTAATGGTAAAGGATGTTCTGAGTATTCCCCTATGTTGACGGTTCACTCAAGATGTTGCGTGCAACGAGGATCGATTCGATGGTGGTTGTAAAGATTGTCACTCGAGGACTTATCATGGTCGAAAAGTACACTATTGCTTGATCTAACCTAGAATGTAACGGAGTTAAGTTGGAGAAAAGTTTCTAGCTACGATATTGGATATCGGACCTAAGATGCCACTCCGAATGAATTGGTCGTCCGACATAAAGGCATCCCCGAGTTTGGTTAAAGAAGTGTGTCACTAAAAGCCCCAAAGCGGAAAATGGAATTTCAAACGACTACGGTTCGTGTTGGTCGTGAAGGTCAATAGCGTGGAAGTTGTCGACTTTGAAGATGTGCGGTTGTTAGGAATATCCATATGTGTTTCCTAAGAATCCCATCGGATCGAGAGATCAAGTTTGTTAGTGAGTTAGTGCCCGATCAAACACCAAAGTAAAGAGACCTCATCGAATGCCTATTGATGAGCTAGTTGAGATGAAGAAGCAGATCGAAGAGTCATAGAAAAATGCTTCGCTAGAGCCAGTTGTCACCATGGGGAGCGCCTGTTCTGCTTGAAGATGGGAGCTTAAGGAGGTGTATCGACCGTCGAGCATTTAATGAAGTGATGATTAAAAGGGTAAGTATTCACTGCCCAGGATCGTAATTTGTTTGATCAGTCAAAAAGGAGCTGGAGTGTCCTCAAGAATAGATCTTCGATCGAGTTATCATTAGTTCGTAACACGTGCGAGAGAATGTTCTTAGGTCGAGTTTTCTCACGCAGTATGGACGATATGAGGTTCTGATGTATGCGCTAGAATGATCAATGCCATTACAGAATTTATGGACATGACGAATGGAGTTCCATGGGGAATTTGGTCGAGCTGTTATGGTGTATAGGTGGGATGTCCTTGTTTGCTTCAAGTCAAAAGTAAAGTATGCAGAACAGTTGGGATTAGTGTTGGAAAGATGGCTAGACCCATGGCTGTATGCTAAGCTTAGCAAATGTGACTTTTGGAAGGAGAAAGTTGAATTTCTTGCGGAAGATGTACGCTAAAGGAGTTATCGTGGATCCAACAAAAGCGATGTTACGTGGGAGCAATGAGACCGCTTAGGCATGTAGGAGAAGTGTGCATGGGCGCGCGATGCGAAAAGAGTTTTCTCGTGATTGAGGAAGCGCTTGACGATAGCACCGTCTTAGTGTTGTCGATGTGCAAACGCAGCTTGTGATATATACTATGATGCCTCAAGACAAAATCTTGGATGTGTGTTAATGCGAGAAAGGTAAAGTTGTTGCCTATGCGTCAGGACAGTTGAGGCCACATGAAGAGAACTATACTACGCATGAATTGGAAATTGCTACCGTAGTGCATGCTTTGAAGTCATTGCGTCACTATATTATTGGGGATAGGTACAGACCATAAGAGTTCGAAGTGCAGACCTTGATATAAAACGAAGAGGATGGTTGGAGTGATTAAGTATTATAAGGCTGGGATCTGTTACCATCCTGGTAAGGCTAATGTGGTATCCGATATCTTAAGTCGTAAAGGCCATAGTACCAATACACCAATATCAAGTGATCAATAGAAATTGTGCAAAGAGTTTCAAAAGTTGAAATTAGAAGTGGTTTCACAAGGATTTATAGCTGCTTTGAAAGTTAAGCCAATGCTTGAAGAACAGATCGAAGTGGGTCGGAAGGATGAAGGCTTAGTGAGGATTTTACGAGGATAACCAAGGAACCACACAGCTTTAAAGGTCAAAGCTATGTATTGAATAAGAAAGAGATTAAAACAGTTGATTTTGGAAGAAGCTCATGATTCGAGTATTCAATTCATCCAGAAGTGCTAAGATGTACGAGATTTGAAAGAGGGATTTTGGTGGCCTAATATGAAGCGTGAAGTAGCTGAGCATGTTGCTTTATGCGACGTATGTCGAGAGTAAAAGCCATGCATCAAAGACCCATTGGTTTATTGCGTACCGTTGAAAATTCGGAATAGAAGTGGGAGGAATCGGAATGGACTTTATCACGGTTTACCTAAGACTCGTAAAGGTTACGATTCGGTTGGGTTATTGTGGATCGTCTAACCAAGGTCGCTCGCTTTAGCCAATAAAGCCCACTTACTTGGGAGATCGTTTAGCGAGTTATGCAGTCAAGGATTGTATGCTTGCATGGAGTGCCCAAGAAGATTGTGTCGAGACGAGGTACCCAATTCACCTCAAGGTGTTGGAACAAGTTGCATGAAGCAATGGGGACTTGTCTGGATTTCAGTACAGCATATCACCGCAGACAGATGGTCAGACTGAAAGAGTAAATCGGATTTTAGAGGATATGTTAAGAGCTTGTGCTTTAGCTTATGCTACGTCATGGGATAAAAGTTTGCCATATCGAGTTCGATTACAATATCGCCTATCAAGCTAGCTGCAGATGTCACCGTTTGAGGCGTTGTATGGGCGTGCTTGTCGTACCCCATTAAATTGGAACGAGACAGGAGAACGTTTGGTTTTTGGGCCAGATATTCTCGAGGAAGCCGAAAGTCAAGTTGCAATGATCAGAGAGAGGTTGAAGATAGCACAGTCAAGACAGAAGAGCTACGCAGATAATCGTCGTCGAGATTTGAGTTTTGAACCAGAAGATCGGTGTATCTCGTGGTTACCCTCTTAAGGGCGTTAAAAGATTTCATGTTAAAGGGAAGCTTGCGCCAAGATATGTCGGTCCGTTCAAGATTCTGAGCCGTCGAGGAGAGGTAGCTTATCAGTTAGAGTTGCCTCAGTCCTTGGCAGGAGTGCATGATGTATTCCATGTATCGCAGCTTAAGAAGTGTCTCAGAGTGCCAACTGAGCAAACCCGTTGGATGCGATAGAGTCGCAAGAAGATTTGACTTATAAAGAGCAACCGATCGAATTTTGGATGTTATGAAGCGCAAGACCGTAAACAAGTCTATTCGCTTTGCGAGTTCAATGGAGCAATCATTCAAAGTGAAGCCACTTGGGAGCGAGAAGAAGATTTAAAGTCGAAATTCGAACCTACTCTATAGTTAGCCCCAATCTCGGCCGAGATTACATTAAGGGAGGTTTGTAACATCCCAAAATCTGCCAAATATTATTTTATTGCTTAAATGTGCATTTGTGATTTTCTGGAATTTATTTGGATTTTTCTGGATTTAATTGAATTAAATCTTATTTCAAGTTTATTGCTTTTTATTCAAAAGTATTTAAATATGTGCAAAAGTCAAAATAAAGTTTTGCCAAAAATATTTTATTTAAGTCCAGAATGTCTCAAAGTATTTTTGAGATTTTTCTTGGATTTTTCCTAATTATTTTATTGCCTAAAACGAATTAAATGAATTTCTGGAATTAATTTAATTGAAAAACTTTTGAAAACCGTAGCGATGATTGGGCGTGGCCCATCTCGATGTGGTGAGCCCATTATTTCGTGCGTGCATGGCCCGACTTCGGAAGATCGAGTCGTGGCCAGTTGGATGAGGCGTGTCGGTGGGAGTAGTTAGGAACCCTAGCGCGTGTGGACCGTTGATCGCCGCCTTGGCTCGGATTGTGCCACGCCCGAAGTCATCGTGGCGCAGATCGGGACAGGTGGCGCGCGACGGTCGTCGTTCTCGCGTGGTTGGGGTGGACTCTGCTCGAAGTTCGCGTCGTGTCCGCCGGGTCTCGGAGGTCTTCCGTGCGGTATTGGACCCGCGACCTATATAGCGCGCAGATCGGAACCCCACCGAGCCATAGAACCTTAACCCTAAGGTTTAGACCCGAGTCTCGCTGCGTGGTCGCCCGGATTCGCGAGGTTTTGTTGGGCATCGCCGCAAGCTTCTCACCGCCGATTAGCCGCGCAAGTGATCGCCGGGTCGTGGTCTACCTCTTCGGTTCGCCGTCTCAAGAAGCACCTCGTGCGCCGCGAGTCACCGGCATCGCCGAACCGAGGGGAGCGTGAGCGTCACCGCCGCGGAGAAGAAGAAGTCGCCGCTATTGTTTACGTGGCGAAACCCAAGAACCTTCAGCGTCATCGTGTTCATCTCATCAAGGCGAATCGGTAGGTACCCTCTGTAGCCGCGGCGATGACCATAGGGCGCGCGCGCCGTTCAACGTGGCATCTTGCCGTCGACACGTGGCGCCCGGTCATGCTTTCGTCCGAGGTGGCGGCCGCGTGCTTTGTGCGTGGCACTCGTATGCCTCGCGGTGGCGGCTGAGTCACGGCCAAGACACGGCCCGCGTGTCGGTGGCCCAAAACCATGTGAACTGGATCCACCGTGGACCCGAGCAGATCGTGGACGAAGTCCATGGACCGGAGGCCACGTGGCAGCGTTTGGTTGGTCTGAATCAGGGCTGATGTCATGCTGACGTCATAAACCGGTTTTTCAGAATAAAAACAAATCTGTTAAATTCGAATTTCGATTTTCTCGATTTCAAGATTTATTTTAAACTTCAAAAGGCTATATCTTTTGCATCGTAACTCGGATTTGAGTGATTCCAGTTTCTAAAAATTTGTAAAATTGAGATCTATTTAATGGTGAATTTTATTTGATTTTTGGAGTTCAATTGCTCTCTGTTTTGGTATTTATTTGCTTTTCTTCTTGATGCAGCGTGAGCGTTGAATTGTGCGGCGCTTGGAGGAAGATCAAGCAACTCAAGAGCAAGCTTCAGATCAAGATCAGGACCTATTTTAAGGCAAGTTGTGCTTTGATCATGTTGAACCCATGTTTATAAAATTGCTATGTTTGTTTTACAATATTGCATATATTTCAAGTATACAACTGTTTCAAATTAGATTGGGTTTAGCTATTATACCAGATTGATCTATACCCTACCTTGTCATTGTATGCCATGATTCATTGTCACCTAGATTGGTTCAATATAGTTGGTTAATAATTATGATCAACATTGGAGGATTAGTCCGTATTAGTTGCTTAGCCATGCCACGTCATCACATGTGTCGAAATCATTGATAATTAATCTTGATTAATGGAATATGGAACAATGTTATGAACTTGTGTGTCATGTGGAATCACACGATGAGATTGAGTTGTTGTGGCGAGTCATGTCACGCAGCGATGTTGAATTGTTGATGGCACGTGGTGCTTGGTAATCAATCGGGTGATAATCACTTAGATTGGGGCAAGTGACAAGGCGAGTATGCCAAGGTGGGCCCAATGGGCGGAGGGTATGTGGATGTCTTGCCTTGATCACACTAAGGACTTAACCTTGCAAGCCTTTGACTGAGTCAATCATGCAACCACATGTTGTAATGGGACAGACCTAGCCGATTAATTTGTAATGCCTTAACACAGTACTATCATTGGTGGTGTGAGTTCCCGAGTTATGGTGTAATTCACATGGCGCAAGAGGGGGCCTGGTTGTGGTTTCGACCCACCAGTGTTGAAACCTTAACGGTAGTCTTGGATTAAGCGAGAGCATTGTAAAGGCTTTGTCATGATTTCTCTGCGGCACACCAAAGGAAGTGTGCTAATGGCGAGCGCAAAGAGAATATCATGCCGTGTGGGTAAAGTGCATAACCTCTGCAGAGTGTGAAACTATTCGGATAGCCGTGCTCATGTATTGAGCAATGCTCGGAATTACTGATTAAGGGTTAGCTTAATTAAAATGAACAACTTGGTTGGGATGGCGAAATGCCATATGGAAGATGGAATTTGACTTAAGATTGGAAACTTGGTTTACTTGAGAAAAGTTGAATCTATCATTATTGTTATTCGTTTTACCGTCTTTACAATCTATTTATTGTATTTGTTCGTAAATCTTGCTCTGTTGCAAAATAGCCATGATAGCCTATCCTTTGGAATAAGCCTTGCATATAGTTACATAGAATTGCATTATACAACTTGTTGAGTGCTTTAAGTACTCACCCTTGCCAACAATAACCTCACCAGTTGAAGAGTCTACATCAATCTTTGGAGGAAAGATTCCAATGTTTAGGGCGCAAGCCTTGTCGAATGTGGTATTTAGGGTTGTCTACGTTTTCATTCAAAATATATTATTCACCTTTCGAGGCATAGTCATGTAAGTGGACCTCATTTAACTAGTAGTATATATCATATGATGTCTTTCTTGTTTTCGCTATGTATGATTGTGATATTTACTTATGTTGAGCTCATGTGCACTAGCATGATCCTGGACTAGTGCAAGATATACAGAGTCCGGATTTGCATATTGTCCCGACAAATAATCATGCTCAATAGCCATCACACATACAATGGAAAAATAATATAATGTATTTAATTCAAATTAAACTGTTAAGACCTTATGGTCACCTTACAATATTAAGCCTCGAGTTCAGAGTAAATAAATAATAGCGGCGGAATTATAAAATTATTCGTGGCGCCTCGAACCGAGCCTTCCCTTAGTTAGCCGGTCATCGTTCTTCTCCTCATATGCTTGCAGTTCTTCATCTTCCGATATTGTGATTATGGAGGGTGAGTACATTGGTACTCAACAAGCCATGCATGAATGCATCCTAATATGCTACATGCCGGCTTATTCCAATGGAATGGCTTAAAGGTTAATTTATGCGATAAACAAACATTTAACAAGTACATAGGTAGATCCAAAAGCGATAAAAAAACAAGTAGAATTGACAATAACTTTTCTAGAAGTTATGTAAAAGCATTTCCACATCCTAATCCGTACTTCCATCAACTTCTTCTTTTAACCCAACCACATTTTTAACAAAGTCTAACCCTTGATCAGTAATTCCGAGCAATGTCCAATACCGTGGACACGGCTATTCGAATAGTTTGTACACTCGCAGAGGTTATACACTTTACCCACACGAGATAGTTAAACACCACACAAAGTAGTAACCATAACAAAATCTTTCGAAACTTCTATCCTCGCATGCGTACCTCCCAGTATAGTCCCCATCGTCCCTTCCCTTTGCGGAGCGGAAATACAGGGCTAACGATACCGTTGAAGAGATGTAAGACCGATCCGCAAACACTACACCCTTCTTTCCATATCCACAACTACAAAACCCACCGAGGTCTCACATGCTAAGACTTCTAATCATACTCAACTAGGTCCATCCCATACCGGACATGTGGTTGTATGTTAGGCCCAGCTCAAAGGCTTGCAAGGTTAAGTCCTTAGGTTGACCGTGGCAAGACTACCCAAAGTTCGCAAAACCAAATTCAACAACATCATTCCCATGTGCCACATCCGCCCTCCATTAATCACTTGCCACTTGCCACAGTCTAAATTATTTTACCACCTCGTTGGTTACCGTGCACCGTGTGCCATCAATAACATCAACACACGTGTCACATTCTCAAAATGTTTTTCATAGTTCATTATTCAATATTTCATCGTTCCGTGAAAACAGTGTCAATGAAGCGTACCGCTTGGCTAAGCATACCTACTTCGTTCTAACCATTTCCGTTGGTGACTAGTATTGACCAATTTAATAGTTCCCATCTTAGGGTGACAATGAATTTATGGCATACGATACCAGGAACAAGGAATCGATAACAAGTGGTGATTTAACTAAACCCAAATTATTTTAAAGCTTTTATAATTTAATTAGCATGAATAATTTAAATCAACATAATATTTAAAACATTAGGAGCAAGATGGTCAAAGCATAACTTGCCTTCGTAAAGCAGCGGGTCTTGGTCTAAGCCTTGGTCCGGAGCTTGATACTTGAAATCCGGCGTCCTCACACAGCTCGACGTCTCACGCTGTAATGAGATAAGAACCAAATGAATACGCAAAACAACGTACAAACACACATTCAGAAACTCCCGCAAATCAAACTAATTCATAACATTATGAAAACTTCCAGATAATTAATTTAGCATTTTCTAAGGTTTATAAAATTTATTTTGACATTTTTGGACGTATAGATTAGGAGCTACAAAAATCGTAGGTTTGGACTTTCCGTGAATATTTTAACAGTACAAATTTATTTGAAAAATTTCAGTAAAATTAACATAGCTAGGTGTTGATTTTTGCTCATTTACAAAATTTGTCTCATGTAGATTGGAGCTAAAACGAATTTGTAGCGAAAAAGACAAATTTCGCGATTTGTGGACGCATTCATGTACAAATAACAAACCGGCTGGAAGCATGCAAGGTACTATTCATCATATATAAGAGTATACTTCATGCGTTTCTCGGTGGCTATCTTTGCTACGAGAGAGAAGAGAAATACAAGGTTGGTCTGTCGGTTGACAATGGGCGAAAGCACGCGGACCGCGAACGTGGCGACAACAACAACGACGACGGCGGCGACGGTGCCAAGACGTGATCGTAGTTGCTCGCTGGCGGCAATGACAAGCAGGAAATCGAATCAACGCCTAAAAAATACGATACATACTAACATATATATGTAAACACAAGACAAATCCTAACATATACTTACATATATACATGCGTACATTCCTATTATATCCATGTATACAAGACTATGTACTAGAACATGTATAAGCGTTCATGATTCGACCTAAAATATATACATATACAAGCCTAACATATATATCCAAACTCGACTTATCCGCAAGCATACACACATATACATGCACAAATACACACAGCGGAATCATCCGACGGCAAAGTTAAAGCACGCAAAGGAGAAGAGAGAGTACCGATCGGCGCGACAGACAACATGCAGATCGTCGGTGTAGGAAGAGGCGAGATCGAGACAATCAGCCGCAACAATACAGATCGATGAGCGTGAAAGGAGACAACTAAGCGGAGTTCGCCAGCAGCGTCAAGCCGGAGAAAATGGCAGGAGACGTGGAGGGTGAAGAGGAACACAACCAAAACGTTGGGGAGGAAAAACAGCGGTGTAAAGGAAAGATTAAGAGGTGATTAGGAGTAGTAATCAAAGGAAAGGAAAAGGCGTAAGAAACGGTGGGGAGGAGCAAATCATGCGATAGATTGAATGACTCATTACGTGCCTGTCGGTTGAATTTCCGAATTTGAACAGTGCTGGGTCAAACACGATTGAGATAAATTAGCAAAAGGCCTCTAAAAAACTTGGAAAAAAACTCTAAATTACTAGGGAATATTTGAACCCTAGCGAAGTTGGTTTCGTATTTTTTTGATATATAGATTTTCTGCAAAAATTCTTTTAGTGAAACAGACACTTGTGCAGATGTTTATAAAATCAACAACTTAATTTATATATCAAGTTTTTGAAAATATTCGATAGGAACATTCTTGTTTTTCCATGTCGTTATTTTAAACTAAATTTTTAAATTTTATGCGCACGTGACACACACAATCTTTATTTTATAAGATTAACTCAATACGGCTTAAGTTCAAATTAACTTCAAAAATTCCAAATACATTCCCGAAAATTTCTAATAATTTCAGAATGCCATAAATATATTAAAAGTAAATTTTGGGACGTTACACTTAGCTCACAAAGGGTAGAGGGAAAAACCAATAGAAGAATAAGAAGAAAAAGATCCAATGGGATCGGTGACCAAAGCCATCGATTGAAATTTCGTATTTCGAGAGACGACATCGATCTCATTAGTCTTGAGGCAGGAATAAAGCCCGTCAAGAGTCAGAGTCGACAAGTCGGTGGTGTCCTTGATGGTGGTCACCTTCATCTCCCAAACTCTAAGATCGAGTGCAGTCAAGAAATGACGAGTATTATCCGAGTCAGAATATATGCAACCAACTGCTCGGAGATCGCTCAAAATATTAGTAAAGCAACTGAAATACTCATCAAGACTCTCACTAGCGTGTTGTCCAAACTTGTTGTAATCACACTTGAATTGGTCCTGTCTCACCGTCTTGATTTGGGTAGTGCTTCATGATAAGCATCGAGAGTCACCCAAATATGGTGAGAAGAACGGAGGTGAGAAATCCTATCATACTTACGGCGGCTAAGAACCTATATGAGGATGTTTCTTGCCTTAGCATTCGCCTCAACGTCAGCCATATTGCCGGCCCTGAAGTTTTCATCAACAGGAACCTCATACGGAAGTTTCACCTTCTGTCATATCAGGAAGCCTTGGGCAGTGATGTATGACTCCATCCGTGACTTCCAAAACAGAAAATCAACTCCAGAAAAAATAGGAGGCTTGGTGGAATACTTGTCTATCACCATGGCTCTTGAGACCAGTCAAGATCTATGGAAGAGCAAAACCGTCTCTGATACCAATTGAAAGATCGAGATGGCGAACAAAGAGGGATGAATGGTCGCAACTTAAAAATTTTCCCGCAAAAATAATCTAAACAAGCCCGCGAAGAAAACACACATAAAGAGCTGATTAGAACGAGCCAATTGAGCTGTCTGGCCAGTGCTACTGCAAGAGGGCCGGTAGCACCGGGCTCAAGAACATCCTGAAAAATCAGCACAACCTAAAGCAAATTTCAAGGAATCTTTTGATTGGCTAGATAAAAACTCACGAAACTTGGTAGATAAGATCCTCGGGATGTCAGGAACTTATTCCAACCTTCAATCACAAGGTTTGACGTCAAAGTTCCAACCTTTTTTCCCGGGAAGGAAGAACGCACCAAGTTTTGAGAAAATCAAAAGAACTTGATTCAAGACTTGCTTGTGAGATTTTGATGATCAAGATGATCTTGAATAGCCCCCCATACGTCCCAGCAAGCAAAACAACAAGGAGAGAATTGAAGAAACACAATTTACAAGATCATTCACTCAAGAACACAAAATCCGGTTTCTTGCAAGAAAACACATGGATTGCCTAGATGATTGGGATATGATCTGAGAAGAGATTCATTCAACAATCAACATCCACGGCACAAGAATCATAAGCATGTAGAAGGAGGGGATGCAAATCTAAATTGCGTAAATGTAAATTGCAAGAAAGTAAATACGAAATTTAAATTGCGAAATTTAAATGCGTAGAGTAAATGCATAAAGGAAATTGAACATAGATAAACACATTTTCATTTCTGGAATGAGAGGTTTACAAAGCCTCACATTCAAATGGGCAAAACTCAAAGGAGCACAAAATCTAAAAACCTTCAAAGAGGAGAAGGCTACCCCTCCCCCTCTATTTAACTACTCTTGGGCCACCTACCACCCTTGGATGAGCCTCTAAACCCTAGAGCACTCCATCAAGGGCTAGGATTAACCCACTCACACAGCCATGCAAGGGCTAACCCAAAACCCACCAACAAACCGAGTTTTCTTGCATGGTTTTCAAAGCATACTATGTAGACCCGCTATCGTATCAACTAGACCGCGATCCGACGACCCTCATCGATCCGAGTAGCATTCAGCTAGGATCCCATCCATTCCTTGTCTTCTTGGCTTGCACGGACTCAATCCCCGATCATCTTCCGACGATCCCCAACCGTTTGGACGTCCGATGCTCCTTGCCTAGTCTCGGTCATCCTCCACCTCATGATAACCTAGCACCGTCGTCCTGCAACCATCAAAAACAAGGAAACACCTTACATAGCATTGCCCACAAAGATATGCAAGAGATTCATCAAAGTCCACAAATCGAAATTCAACTTTGTTCATCCTGGCCTGCGCTACCGCTCTCAGGCCGGTAGCACCGCCTATAGTGGACCGGTGTTACAGCCCGCAGGCCGGTAGCACCGTTGGTCATCGAACCGAAAAAACACCTCCTCTGGAATTTTCTCACCGCTCTCCAGGGTCGGTGCTATCGCTCGTCCGGTAGCACTGGGCTACCATGGCCGGTAGCACCGCCTGGCAAAATCCCCTAACAACACCCTCTGTGGAAATATCACACCGCTCAAAGGGTCGTGCTACTACTCGCCCGGTAGCACCGGGCTACCTTGGCCGGTAGCACCAGGAAAATAGAGAAGACTCAAATTGCTTCAAATTTTAGTTTTAATTCAAATCAAACTTAAGCCAAAGCATACCAAGCTCAAGTTTAGTCAAAATACTCATCACAAACATGGGTAGACCTCCACATGGTTCTTCATGATCCTATCAAGAACAAAAAAAATCGGTTTCTTGCAAAGAAGAACACAAGATTTGCCTATATGATTGGGATATGATCTGAAGAAGACTCATCTATTAATCATACATCCTCAGCACAAGATCCACAAACATTTAGAAGGAGGGGAGGCAAATCCAAATGTGCAAGAAGTAAATTGCAAGAATGTAAATTGCGGAATTTAAAGACTGAATTTAAAGCATAATGTAAATATAGAAAGTAAATTCATAATTGAGAGGAATGGATTAAACTTTCATTTCCGGAAGGGAGATTTATAAAACCTCACAACAAAGTGGGCAAAGCTCAAAGGAGCACGACAACCTCAAAACCTTCAAGAGGAGGAAGGCTACCCCTACACCTCTATTTATACTACTCTTGAGTCATCCTCCACCCTTAGATGAGTTACTTCTACCCTAAAGATCACCATCAAAGGTTAGGATTGACTCACTCACTCAAACATGGGCTAACCCGAAACCCAACAATGTAATGGGTTTTGCACTCTTTTCAAAGCACACTAATGTAAAATCCTAAAAATTTCATTTCATTTTGATTTGTTTTATTTTATTCAATTTGGAATTTATTTGGAATTTTACGGATTGTATTAAAACTCTTTTCACAACTCTCAGTTTTACAAAATGAATTTCTGCACAAAATTTAAAAGCTTAACAATTATGAAAATAATTTTATTATGTTCCAAATGTTCTAAAGTATTTTTGAGAAATTTTCCATAATTTTTAGAACCTTTTTACTATTTTTCCCAAGCTTGTTAATTTTCAGCATTTAAAAATTAATTAATGTGCTATAAATAGTAATTTTATATTATTTAAAAATATTTATTTACGCTTTTATTGCTGAAACCGGTATCTATTCAAATTCCCATATTTAATAAAATTTATTTGCTAATCTTCGGATTTAATATGTATTTTCAATGGAAAATTAATTGTTTTCGGAATTAATATTTTGCGGTTACTGTTCATCCTATCCGCTTCAGCTTCCTGCCCGCAAGCTACAGTTCGCCCGTGTGCTAGAGTAATCGAAGGACCCGACCGGCATTTAAATTCTACCGTTTCCCTCATTTACTCCGGCGAACTCAGTTACTATTCCGCCCATAACTTCGGCGAGCATTTTCCGACGATCCGCTAGTCTGATTGCCCTATAAATTGAACACCAGCTTTCCCCCTCCATCCTTTACATTCTCAGCTTTGAGTTGTTCCAATCCATCCACCGGATCTCCCTGTGTAAGCCATTCTTTCCTAACTCCGGCAAACTTTCGGCGAGCTCTCCGGTTGCTCCCGACCTCCATTCGGCCTCAAATTGGAGCTTCCTCTCAGTGTCATCTACATTGGGTAAAATCATATTTTGAAAACTCTCATCGGAACTCTGTCAGCAACCTTTTCTTCTTCAAACCCGGCGAAAGGTCAAATTTTGGATTCAAAATGTCCATTCTCCTTCGTTCGAGCTCCGATTTAGGTGATTCCAGTTTCTAATTTTTTCTAAAATCAAGCTCTATCTTCCAGAGCCTTTTATTTTCAGTTTTGATCTTGTTTAAGTCTCTATTTGGTATTTATTTGTATTCGTTGCTTTCTTTTCCGGTAGACGCTAATCCCGAAAGAGCGAACGGAGATTTTGAAGACCAAGACTCCGCACTAGATCAGCAAGACAAGTCGTAACCTTTGATCATATTGATCCTATGTTTGCAAAGTAATTTGTTTTATATAACTGCATGCTATTTGTGTATAAATGCTTATCTTTTGGGAATAGCTATTTACCTAGTTGATATTATGCCACCTTGATTATTGGAATGCCATGTATCCATTGTTAAACCTAGGTTGGGACATTACTAGTTGGACATAATCATACTACCATCATTGGGTTATCGTAGCTATGCTTAGACATGCTTAGTTGTACGATGGGATCCATATCACATTTTGAATAATGTTAATCTTGACTTAATGAGATATTGAATTGTGGCTGATAGCCGCTGTTGTAAAAATTGTTGTACCATGGCGGGGTTTGCCATTGGTCTTGGTTGAACAAAGTTGTTTTCCCTCGGACAAGTGATTGTGCAGTAAAGGGGGTGCTTTCTAGCACATTGGGATGTGGATGTCTTGCCTAAGACAACTTAAGGACTTAATCTTGTGCGCCATTGAACTGGGCCTAACCGTACTACCATAAGTGTGATATGGGACAGACCTGGCAATCCGTATTGCGACATACCATGGACAGTCGTGCCATTAAGTGGAAAGTGGTAGCTAGTGTAAAGGTTGCAACTCGGCGCAAGAGGGGGCTTCTGGACTGGGCGGTTTAACCCTACCAGCGGTGGAACCTTAGCGGGCATGACTACATGGATGGAGCTTTATAGGGGCCTTGTCATGATATCTCTGCGACACATGAAAGGAAGTGTGTTAATATCGATTACACAAAGAGATGATCATGTCTTGTGGGTAAAGTAGTACAACCTCTGCAGAGTGTAAAACTATTCGAATAGCCGTGTCCGCAGTCATGGATAAGCCCGGGAATTTCACACGAGGTATAGAGTGTTTCATAAAGTATGGGAATGTGGAATTGTTGGAATGTGAACGTGGAGTTCACTGTTGTTTTGTTGTCTAAAGTTAATACTGTTGAATTTATTGATTGATACTTGTTTTAGATGGTGAGGGTGATGCCTCGCCATTCTGTTCATGTTATCTATCATTGACTTACCAGTTATTTATTATCTTTTCATAAATATCCTTTCAATCTATTTACTGTACTTCAATTCAAGTTATTGCTTTCTGCAAAAGAACCATATGTCTATCCTTTGTCAAGCCTGCATGAATATATTGCATCATTCCCCTGGGGCTTGTTGAGTACTTTTTGTGCTCACAGCTTTACGCCTTTGTTGATCAGTTGCTGAAGGACCAGGAAATACTGAGTTCTATGTGGAGGAATTTTATAAAGACTACGTGAATTAGGAAGGCGTTTCCCAGACGATTGCCTGTGGCATGTCGAATTGCCCAAGTTATCTTTTCCACTGCAATAATTTATTTATTTTCTTAAGCCTTAAGGCTTAGTGGTGTAAACTTTGACCATAAGGTATGATGCTTTATTTAATAATAATTTTTCTCTTTCTTAGTTAATTCATTATATGGAATGATATTTCATCTATGTTTCCACTATGTGCACTAGTGTGATCCTAGACTAGTGCAGTATACACAGAGGGTTTCAGATTTGCAAATCCGGGTCCCGACAACTAACTAGACCCGCTACTCTATCACCTAAACCGCGATCCAACGGCTCTCCTTGATCCCAGCAGCTCCTAGCTAGCATCTCAACCATTCCTCGTCTTGTCGGTTCGCAGCAATTCCGTCTCCGATCATCTTCCGGCGATCCTCAACCGTCTGAACCTCTAACGCAGCTCGCTTAGTCCCGGTCATCCTCCGCCTCACCATGACCTAGCACGTCGTCTTGCAACCATTAAAAATAAGGAAACACATCACATAACAATGTCCAATAAAGATATGCAATGATCATCCAAAATCACATTTTAATATGCAATTCGCTCATGAAGTCGGCACTACCGCCTGCACCAGGCCGGTAGTGCCGCCTGGCCAGCACTACTGCTCCCAAGAGCCGGTAGTGCCGCTCACTCTCTTAGAGGAAATAACCCTCTCTGGAATATAACTACCACTCCCGTGCCAGAGTGCCATCGCTGCCGACAAGACTGCTCCAAAGATGGTTTGTTTATCGCCTCGGCAGACACAATTCAAATTGCTTCAATTTGTAAATTCAATTCAAATCAAACTCAAATCAGAGCAAACCAACCACAAATTTAGTCAAATACTCATCACCAACATGAGTAGACCTCCACATGGTCTTTCAACTTTCTTCTCTAGCCATGCTACTGTCGCCAAGCTTCTCTAGTGAGCTTCGGCTACCCCTAACCCCCAAAATAGGGCCTGACCACCTCCCCAAAGCTTTACCCTCCATCAATTTAGCAACATCACTCCCCCATTTCCTTCCCCACTACCCGCTATGTCCACTGCCACGGAGATCAGCCACCAGCCCTCGCCAGCCGTCCCCAACCACCACCGACTGCTCCTCGAGCACTTCCTCCACTCCCTCTTGCTATCCTGACCATCATCACCACACAAGTCACCACTATTTTCCATCTGCTGTCTCACCCAACACGCCACTCAGTTTTGAGTCACTGACAAGCGAAACCTGCTTGTCAGTCACTCACATCACTCTCTCTCACACACAGTTGCTGACAGGCCAGCCCTACCAATTAGTTTTGCTTTTAAAACCAAGTTTTAAAAACTGAGTTACTAACATATGGACCCTGGTAAAATTAATAACCTAATTTGTAATTAAAATTGGGATTTAAGCATTAGCCACTAACATGTGGACCCTACATGTCAGTCTCTGCAAAATTGAGTAAAAAATCCAAAATTGAGAAATACACTTTCTGTTCAGTATGGAATTTTTCTTCTTAGTAAGAAAGCGTAATTTCCCAAAATACGCCTTCGACATCACTTTCTTTCTCATTTTAGGAAATTTTCATCCGATTTAAACTCAAATGGCCATAAATTTTGCAAATAATCCCCAAATTGAGTGAAACCAGTTTCTAATTTTTTTGAAAATCATGATCTTTCTGATTATGCAAATATATTCGAATTTTTCTCTATTTGAATACATTTGACTCTTATCATTGCTTTACAATATATTGCGTGTAGATACTAATGCTCCGGAAACCTACCTCGTCGACCTTGAAACAACTCAAGAACTCAATGAGCAAGGCAAGCACATCCCTTAACCAAATTGATCCTGTTATTTAATTCAATTTATATTGTTTAACAATTTTATGTATGCATGCATGTACTCGTAGTAATAAATGCCATATTGTCCGTATGAGTAGATAATCCGACTTGCCGCATGGAACTTCCTTGATTATTACGTAACATTACCTGTCAAATCCATAAGGTAGGGGTTAGACATGAACCAATGTTAACTGTGGGTATATTCTATTATATGCACATGCTTAGCTATGCTTTAGATTTTGGAAGAACAAATGAATAGTTGAAACATTTGTTCGGGAGTGGAATTTTGACATGTTGGATCAAAGGGGTTATCTCTATTATTTTTGTATAAAATCAAAACTGAAGACAAGGTTTTGATGCAGGCGAGCTATTTATATAATATATGAAGTATATGAACTTGCACGTAGTGTAGGGGGAGCTCTCGTTTGGGTCGATTAAGGACCGAACGTAGTGCAGCAAAATCCAAAACATCCGTACAACCACAAGTACTATTATGGGGTAGCCTTAACCTATTAAGTTGTCTAGGACTAGCTTTGCACATTGGAAAGCTGGAGTAGTATGGGCATTCCTAGTAGGTTTGCTCGTAGGGGTGCCCTCACATGGCTGGAGTAGTACGGGCATTATGGGAATAACGCTTTCTAATACAATGGAGCATGCCGTGCTATTGGGGGGATAGTTATGACAGGGTGTAATGTCATTGATATTATGTCTGTAAGAATTTTTATTTACACCACCATAGCAAGGGTAAAACAGCACTAGTCTGGTGCAAAGTTAGGTCTAGATGATGTAATTGTTTTTTTCATGATCTTTCTGCCACTCCAAAGGAAGTGTGAAAATAGCAGCAACAAGAGTTGATCATGTCTTGTGTGTAAAGTTGTACACCTCTGCAGAGTTAATTATTTTTGAAAAGCTATGCTCGCGGTCAAGAGCGTCTCTAGTGCATTAACACTATGTTAGTATTGAATTTTTATACAAAAACTTGTGTGGGAAAAATTGTGGTAGCCATTATTTCAGATGATATGCTAGGGCGGTAGAAAATGGATGGTTGATCAAAATCAAGGAGGATTGCGGGTTACTCATATTTATGTTATATACTTGTTATTTACATACGTGTCAACTGCGCTTTACAAATTTTGTTTGCAATATACTACTGTTATTATTGACTAAATCTCGCTTATTGCAAAATAACATGGTAGGATATCCATTCCTTTGCCATAGCTAAGCATATAGTTATAATTGTGATACACTATAAGTCCTGTTGAGTACAAATGTACTCATCCTTACTTGTTGATATTCAAAGGTGATGAAACCGGGATCATCGACGACTCTTATTTTACCGCAGGTATCGGAGAATATGGCGATAATCTTTTCTAGGCTTAATCCTTGTCGGTTGCTTGTGGATTTTGGGTTGAGGCAAACCATTGGATCTTACTACTTTACTTCAATTTGTTTTCGCTATATTTTATTTGGGCCGATTGCCCCTTTATTGTAAGAACAATATATCCCATATATATATATGATCTACGTTTTTAATTTTTAAGCCATGTGTGTATGGATGTGATGAATATAATATTGTAAATATGTGTACTAGTCACTATCATGGGATTAGTACAATATACACATGAGACCTTAGGTATTTCATGCCTGAAGGGAGGGTCTCGACAAATGGAAAAAAATAATTAAAACTAACTACCTAAGAATAGAGATGATTCTAAGGTTTTTCTCGATTTGAGCAAGTCCTCCCCTCGGTTGGGTTCTCTTGTAAACAAATTGACAAGTAGATCTATGATCGAATACTTAGACTAAGATCACTCTCACCCTGTAGCATGCATTATACTATTTGATATGGATCGGTTGACTAAATCTAGGCATCATACCTCAACCTAGCGACTTGATGATAATTCATTATCAACTAATGAAGGAAATATCAAATAAAGTGATCAAAGTAATAAGTAACATATCATAGATAGAATCAAAGTCAATTACATTGCAACCAGAGGAAGAGCATGAATCTACTCACTCCTGGTTCGAGAATACATCATGGAAGTTGTGGGAGAAGAATAGGAGGAAGAAGTGGACTCCATCGCAGATGTTGAAGGTGGTGAGTAGGGTCCAGTGCTAGCCAGCACTAGCAGAGAGTTTCCTGTTTCTTTGGTAGCGTGGGGTCGCCTCTTCGGTAGTGCCCCTCCTCTCTTTCAACGAAACCCTAGGTTTTGATCTCTTCTCATCGTATGTTATAAATTGGGTCTCAATACCCTTTTATAGGTGATGCAGGAATGTGTCCGTCGCTTAAATGGTAAGGAAGAGAGGGTGGCCAAGTGGAGTGCTGGCTGGCTCGTGTCAGCCTCGGCCTGTTTTGTTACGTGTGCATACTGGTCTCTCTATTCTATGAACTCTCCTTCGAATTTCAGGATAATTCCTTAAGAAAATACATGTTTTTTTATCTCTTATTTGTCTTTCTTTATGAAGCGTCCTGGAATCTTCTCTTTTGTTCCTAATATAAGCATTTTTCTACAAGAAGCAATTTATGCAAAATCTCTCGTGTTTGGTTAGGGTTAGTCACCAAATGGCATGGTTAGCTCAAAAGTCCGAGAAGTATGGCAAAAATGATAATCACATATGCATAAAATTGAGTGTCAAAACCCAAACATTTCGACCCAGAAATCAACACATAATAACATACACTCCTCTAGGGTTCCCACGCCGCCTCTCCACTCGATCCACAAGGAGAAGGAGTTGTGCCGAGCTCTGCTCGCACCCGAAGGGAGCATAGAGCTTGCTGTTGGCCAGCATCCACCTCACCCCCTCCTCCAGCACCTTGAGAGGGATCTACGTTGTCGCCCTGAGCTCCTCCACTACCACCATTGCCTTACACCGCTGAAGTTGCTGCTGCTACTCCCCACTCCCCACGCTCCTCACCTTGAAAGGGATCTGCATTGTCGCCCTGAGCTCCTCCACTACCAATGTTTCCTCACGCCGCCAGAGCTGCTGCCGTTGCTCCCCACCTTCCTCCTTCCCCTCCCTTGTTTGCTAGTCAGCCACCTAGGTGGTGCCTCAGCGGGCTAGGTGCGTGTCTGTCGCCCAACTAGCGTCTAATACCTTGGTGAACCATGATTATAATTTTGACCCACCAAAATAAGCAGCATAGATCTTTCTCTTTTTTGTCTGATTAATGTGGAAATTTCTAGCAAATTGAGTGGCTTCTTTTTCTAACATTTTAATAATATAATGTGATCAATATGCACCGTCATAATCTAGATTAGACGCAGAGTTGTGGATAGGTGGTACAATAACCATTCAATTCATTCTAGCTACTACAATTAATATAATTTAATTAATTGCACCGTTATAATCTAGATTAGATGTACAATTGTGGATGGGTTTTCAATACGTATATTCAATTGTCGCTAAGTACTACAAAACATATATTCATATGTGCAAATATAGTTATGTTCCGTGTACAAAGATCACCAAATAAATAGTGTAGATTTTCTCCTTTTGTTTTAGTTAATGTGGTATGTTTCTAGGATATATTTTTTCGACTAATGAGATAATTGGAAATTAGAGGATAGATATTAAAAAAAAGGCAACATGCATGTCCGGTAGGTAGGTTCGTGCAAATGCACGACAGGGTTGTCTTTCTTTTTTCTTTTGTTTACGTCTTGGAAATTGGTGGGCCATCTAATATAAAATTTTTAAATTAGAAAGTAATATATCTCTTAAGTAATAACATCCGATGGCCTCATTTAAGCATAGTCTGATTAAGGGCCGAATGTTTTTCTTTTTTTCTGAGAATTTTTAGTATATTTTTTCTTAGCAAGTTTAAAACGCTTGTCTTGAGCTTTTAATATATAATAAATTAGATGAATTTCAAACTTTAGATTTAAATCTAATAAATATCTCTCTCCCCCTAACTACTATACCCCTCCCACCAAGACCCTAGAAGCTGCTTCCTAGTGCCGACTACCACCATGGTGCCACTAATGCTTCCTGATGGAAAAGGGATCACATGCATAGGTTAGGATTGTCCGATTAAGTCAATGAATGGTTCGGATTATCTAACAGTGTGTTGGTACAGTGCTTTACTATAGTAAAAAAGGTACCGTATTCTTGGAAGATTTAGACCATTGCTTTTTGATTTAACGGTCCACGTGCAACTGCTTAAGTTACAATCCCAAAAGAACTGGATTGAATCTCAATTACTCCCGATGTGGTCGTTGGCCTGACAGAGAACTAGGTCGTGTGTCCTACCACCCCAAAATCTACTAAGTTATTCTCCTCATCTTCATCGCTGCCATCCTTCATCATTCACTATATTCCCGCAAGCCACTGGTTCAACCACCAAAATATGTGTCTATGATCCGGTGAGCCCCAAAACCTCATTAATCTGGCCGAAATCTGCGTTGAAGCCACCGTCTGCCGTTGCCTTTGTTAATCGTCAGGTGCACGACTCTCGATGAAATTTTAATAAATTTTCTTTAAAAAAAAATCAATGGCATGAATGATGATTACTGGTTTGTTAAATTGAAATGTCAAATTACAATTCAGGAACGAAGTGTCTGTTACGGTTCTTACATCAGTCGGCAAAACTTGTCCTCTAAGTATCTCCGATCTCTTTTTGAGTAAATCAGCTATCCTCGTCTGAAGATTGAAAACACAAGATGAGCAGATTTTTTTAACCTCAGCAGTCAATTCGATGCCATCCGAGTCAGCTTATCATCTAATGATCATACACAGAGAGTGACGTCCTTCGTGCAGATATGGACATGGTAGATGATGCACTTCCAAATCATCGAAACTCATGCTTTGGATAGGCATCGATTACTTTCTTTTCTATATCCGATCACTTTCTTTTCTATATCCGTCAGAAGATCGGCGACGGTAGTGCAGTCTTGCTCATCTGGCAAAAGAGATGATGCAATTCATCATCAACAAGAAGACTTTGTTTCTGCCGGTATCATGACCACATATGTTTTTATGTCAGGTAAGTTTTGTGAAATAAGGGGAGCTAGCCGGAAGCAATTTCAAAAACTTTTATCTACTCGAATCTAGAAAACTCGCTACATATTATCTAAGATTACAAATTAGGGTTTCAGCATTACCACTAAATACGCAGGTGCCACTTCTCAGCAGCAGAAAAATAGCTTGTTGGATTGCGTTAGCATATTGAGGGAGTAGCAGTCTCATCCCACAAGTATCCACAAAAACAGGAATAAGACTCCGTGCGCCAGTGTTGGCGCCAAAAAAGAGCCAATCGACCTCAACACAGGCGAACGTAGAGTTCAAAGATGGTTTCGAGACGTGCCAGCCGATTTGATCCTGCAATCGGCAAGATAGATCGAAATAGATGTTAACTGATTTTATCGGCTTTAAACAATTGGTAAGATAGATCTAAATAGCTATTACAGCCAATTAGATGATAGGCAAAGATATGTTTTTCTTCAAAAAAGGCAATGCGTAGCAAGATCGATACAAAAACAAACCTGAGGATAATTGGCATAAATCGATGATGATCAAAATCGGCGATGCGTAAATTTATTGATCAAAACAAATTATAAAGAAATCTAAAAAGATACTTCTAGTCAACATAAACTAAATAAAAGTATATGCGAGTTGATTGATTGTTGGTTGTTTTTATCTGGCCTAGCAAGCCTTTTTATAGCGCGTAGGCCGATCGTGTAATTCTCTGACTCCTCAAACTCCTTAACTCGTATCGGCCTCTGTTTCCTGAAGAGAAAAATCTATCTTGAATTGATATCAACTAAAACTATCCAGTTTTATCCTTAGCCTTACAAATAGGTCATATCCTTCCAAATTCTGATGCTAACATAAGTTCCTCATTTTTGGGAGATGATATTAATCTTCAAAAAATCTTCTTTATTGGCTTAACCATGAATTTCCCTTCTCACGCTCTTCTCGCTACTATTTTCGATAACTTCTCCATTTCTCATGCCGTAAATCCTTGGGACGTGTGATTTCTCATCATAATTGCCCTTGGAGCTTCAAAGAAATTACTCGCCTTTTGCCACTGGTTTTACCCCTCTATAAATACTGTGCTTCACCCCTGTCATTTTCACGCCTTCCTACTCTCAAATCACACATCATCAGCTTGACCCTTCCTTTCTTCAACTTCAACTTCTCTAAACATTCAACCTCATCGGCTCAAGAGCAATGGATCCTAAGCAGGTATTTATCCCTATGCCCTATTTTGAAGATTAACATTACTTAGGTCTGTTAGGAAACCTATATCCATCGACTATCGTAGAACAAGATATACCAAGACTTCTATTGCACACTTGAGAATACAATATTGATGGATGGAGTAAGAGTTTTAGAGCCTGGCTGACGGTGCTAAAGAGCTAGAGGAATTGGTACAATTGGGCAGCAGTAGCAAAAATACCTCTATGGGAGCAAATGGGTATAGTAGAGTGCCTCCTTCCACTACTACAGAATGGTACATCACTATCGCTTCATCTGTGTCGGTTCTTAAGTTTTTAGGAAAAAACGATTGTGATGGATGACTTAGGAGAGGCATTAATAATAATCACTATCGGTTCTCAGATTAGAAGTGATTGTGATGTAGCACTGAGAACATCACAATCGGTTCTTATGCAAGAAGTGATAGTGATATGCATTATCATCACTATCGGTTTTCACACAAAAAGTGATAGTGATGAGCACGTACACATCACTATCGCTTCTCACATAAGAATCGATAGTGATGTCAACGTGTCCATCGCTATCACTTCTTATGTGGGAACCGATTGTGATAACAATGATCATCACTATCGCTTTTCTTATAAGAACCGACTGTGATGTGCATAATGACATCACTATCGCTTTTTATATGAGAACCGATAGTGATGTGCCTCATTAGGTTATTTATACCACTCGAGCTGAACTCTTCTCTGTTATTGTTCCAGAGGAGATTTCTCCGCCGCCACTCGAAAAAATAGCTCATATTCTGTGGTTGGAAGCAATACATGGGTGAGAAAATTTGAAATCCTCAAGGGTGGGTGTTAAGAGGGTAAATTTGAAGCCCTAACTTGAGGAGATTTCCCCTCATTTTGCATAATTTGTGGTTTTCTTCAAAATGTGAGCATTCCTTCAAACCCCTTTAATTTTGCACTATGTAATTTTGATATGTCGCGAAGAAAGTTTAGATTGCACTGGTATTGTGTATGTCCTATCAGATTTCACACCCTTTATTTGACAAGCACACATGTATTTAATTATCTTAATTTGTAGTGCTTTGATGTTAATATGGAATTATTATTGCTGGCACCTAATGAATGTTAGAGTTTAGGCTGCGAAACCTACGTATCCAGTTCGAGGATGCTTGTTTATAAATATACCGAACGAAATGGCATATTTATAAGCGAGCAGTCTTGAATTGTCCACGTTCTTTGGACAGTTCGAGGATATGTGCTTCGGGCAACTTGAGCTGTGTTGTACAACTGCAGAGTAGATTTCGGTAGCGTCTCCCTTGTATTCTCCAGATACACACCCCTCTTGACCTGTTATCGAGACGTGTATATGGAGAATAGCGGGGAGATGCTACCGAAATTTTCTCTGGAGTTGTACAACACAGCTCAGGAAACTTAATTCTGTTCCAGTCAAAAACTTCAGCGCTAATGCCAATCGAGGAAGTTTAGATCGATGATTTTATCCTATGCAAGTGTCATACCCCGTTTGTAAAAGAAAAGTGACTAGGGATGAATTCCATGTAAAGATTTTCTTGCCTAAATAAATAAAGTAAAGATGGTTGAGAGGTTGATATGTGAAGTGTTGGAATAAAAGTATTAATGATAAAGGATGTTTCTGAGTATTCACCTATGTTGACGGTTCACCTGAAGATGTTGCGTGTGCAATGATGATCAGTTCAGTGGTGTTCATGCAGCTTGTCAGCCCCGAAAGAATTGCCGTTGTCAGAAAGTACAGTATGGCTTGATCTAACCTAGAATGTGATGGAGTTAAGTTGGAGAAACGTTTCTAGCAAGCGATATTGGATATTAGACCCGAGATGCTACTCCTGAAATGAATTGGTCGTCCGGACATAAGGCTGTCCGGGAGTTTGGTCAAAGAATTATGTCAGCTAAAAGCCCTAAAAGCGGGAAAAGGGAACTTCGAACGACTACGGTTCGTATTGGTCAGCGAAAGGTCAAAAGCATGGAAATTGTCAGCTTGGAAGATGCGCTAGTGGTAAGAGAGTATCCAGATATGTTCCTAAAAATCCACTTGGTGTGCCAAAAGATCGAGAGATCAAGTTTGTTAGTGAGTTAGTGCCTGATACAGCACCAAAAGTAAAGAGACCTCATCGGATGCCTATTGATGAGCTAGTTGAGATGAAGAAGCAGATCGAAGAGTCATAGAAGAATGCGTCGCTAAAAGCCAGTTGTCACCATAGGGAGCGCCTGTTCTGGTTGAAGATGGGAGCTTAAGGATGTGTATCGACCGTCGAGCATTTAATGAAGTGATGATTAAAAGAGTAAGTATTCGTCGCCCAGGATCGTAATTTGTTTGATCAGCCAAAAAGGAGCTGGAGTGTTCTCAATGATAGATCTTCGATCGAGTTATCATCAGTAAGAATTCGTGCAGAGAATGTTCTTAAGTCGGAGTTTTCTACGCGATATGGACAATAAAAGTTTACAGTTGTGTCTGCTAGAATGATCAATGCCATGGCATAATGTATGGACCTGATGAATGAAATTTCATGGGATAATTGGACCAGCTGTTGTCGTGCACATAGATGGCATTCCTGTTACTCCAAGATAAGGGAAGAACATGCCGAGTAGTTGAGATGGGTTCTGGAAAAGCTGTAAGGGCGATAGTTGTGCGCTAAGTGTGACTGTTGGAAGAAGGAAATTGAGTTCTTGGTCAGGTAATGGTTTCAAAAAGGGGTTGTTGTTGATCTGAGAAAGTGAAGGTAATGTGTAGTGCGAGCAACCGAAGTCTGATACCGGGATTCGTGATTTTCTGAAAATAATAAGGTGCTACCATTGATTTATCGAAGGATTCTTGACGATTGTGAGATCATCTGCTGAAGCAATTGTTGGAAAATGAGAAGGAGTTTGCATGGACGCCGAGTGCATGCTTTGAAGTTATTGCGACATTATATTGATGGAAATATGTACGGACCATAAGAGTTCAAAGTGCAGACCTTAATATGGAGCGAAGAGGATGGTTGGGGTTAACTAAGTATTATAATGTTGGGATCCGTTATCATCCTGGAAAGGATAATGTGGTACCCGATGTCTTAAGTTGTGAAGGCCATAGTGCTAGTACACCAATATCAAGTTAAGCCAATGTTTGAAGATTAGATCGAAGTGGGTCAGAAGGATGAAGGCTTAGCTGAGGATTTTACCGTGGATGACCAAGGAACCACACGGTTTAAAGGTCGAAGCTATGTATCGAATAAGAAAGAGCTTAAGCAGTTGATTTTGGAAGAAGCTCATGATTCTAAGTATTCAATTCCCCCAAAAAACTGCTAAGATATATCAAGGTCTTAGGGAAAAGTGTTGGTGGCCAAAGATGAAGCGTGAAGTTACTAAAAATATTGCTTGGTGTGACATGTGTTAGAGAATGGAAGCAGTGCATCAGATGTCAGCAAGTTTGTTACAGCTGATGCAGAGTTCCGAGTGGAGGTAAGAGGCAAATAAGTAATAAGATACCTAGCGTTGAGAATGGTCGAGAATCCAGAAGGGATATGGTTCCGTTAGGACCATCATTGACCTTTGGCCGAAGTCGCTCATTTCACACCTTTAAAACTACTTATTCAGGAGATCAGTTGGTAGGACTACTTATAATTGTGTGTTTGCATGGTATGTCTAAGAAGATTGTGTCAGATAAAGGTATCCAATTTACCTCGAGATTCTGGAATAAGCTGCATGAAGCATTGGGAACTCGCTGAATCTCAAGACTGAGATATTACTCATGCATGCATGGTCGGAGTAAAGGGTAAATCAGATTTTGGAGGATAGGTTGAGAGCTTGTGCATTAGCTTATGCTACATGTTGGGATAAATGTTTGCCGTATGCAGAATTTAGTTACAATAATAGTTATCAAGCTAGCTTGCAGATGTCACCGTTTGAGGCGTTGTGTGGACGTGCCTGTCGTACTCCGTTGAACTGGAATGAGACAAGAGATCGTATGGTATTTGGACCTGATATTCTCAAGGAAGCCGAAGAGCGAGTTGCTATGATTAGAGAGAGGTTGAAGGTAGCTCAGTTAAGGAAAAGGAACTACGTTGATGACCGTCGTCAAGATTCGAGGTTCGAGCCAGATAATTTTTGTGTGTATCTCAGAGTTCGCCCTTTGAAAAGTGTCGAAAGGTTTCACGCTAAGGGGAAGCTTGCATCAAGATGTGTTGGTCCGTTCAAAATTTTGAGCTGTCAAGGAGAGATTGCTTATCAGTTGGAGTTGCTGCAGTCAATGGCAGGAAGTGTATGATGTGTTCTATGGGTCACGATCAGAAATGTCTCGAATGCCAATGAGCAGATGCCATTAGAAGCAATTGAACTGCATGAGGATTTGAACTACAAGGAGCAGCCAGTCAGAATTTTGGATGTTATGGAGCGCAAGACTAGAAACAAGTCTATTCGTTTTTGCAGAGTTCAGTGGAGCAATCTTTCTGAAAGTGAAGCCACCTGGGAGCGTGAAGAAGATTTGAAGTCAGAGTTTCCAAACCTATTCTTTAGTTAGCCCTAAATCTCGGGGTCGAGATTCTGTTAAGGGGGGAGATTTGTAACATCCCAAAATTCACCTAAATATGATTTTATTGGTTATTTGTGCATTTTAGGATTTTCTGGAATTTATTTAGATTTTACTGGATTTTATTGGAATTTATTAAATATATTTATATTTGGCCCTTTTGTTGAAAACTATTTAAATTTATGCAAAGTTAAGATAAAGTTTTTCCAAAAATATCTTATTTAGGTTCAAAATACCTCAAAGTATTTTTGATAATTTTCTTGGATTTTTCTTGGTATATTTATTGCCTAAAGTTATTAAGTGAACTTCTAAGAATTATTTTAAAAGGAAAAATCTTGGAAAAAGGCTAACAATGATTAATGAGCCCATATTCATGCGTGCTCACCCATCATCTAGAAGCTCTTCGTGACCATTGGATGAGAATCATGCGATCAATGGCAAGTTGTGAACCCTAACAATAGCCACCGTTGGATGTCATCGTGGGCGGATTGTTCCACGTCGCAGAAGATCGGCCGCTCACCGTGCACGCGTCAACCTCTCCGGTCATCTTCCCCGATGCGTGTCCAGGCCGGACTCGGAGCTTCAAGCCGCAGCGACCATGGAGTTGTGCTCCAAGTCGGGCCGCGCGCACTCTTTCCCTATTTAAGTAGCGCGTTTGGTGCGCCTTCTTCTCACCGTCATTAACCCTCAATCGTTTGCACGGATTGAAGCA
Organism: Otatea glauca; assembly: GCA_036346275.1. Classification (NCBI taxonomy): domain Eukaryota; kingdom Viridiplantae; phylum Streptophyta; class Magnoliopsida; order Poales; family Poaceae; genus Otatea; species Otatea glauca. The sequence continues at coordinate 42,335,115 of CM070721.1, read as the reverse complement.
TCACATCGTCAGAATCAAGAATTCTTGCCGAGCGCCGCCAGAGGTGAAAAGCTACCGATTCGTCTTCTTTGGAGCACCATAGAACCTGAGACCAAGCTCATTGGATTCGTCTCGTCGGCATCTACTTCGTACGCGCGCCATCAAAGCCGGAGGGGAGCTAGTTCGCCGTCACCACCGTGGACCGAAGCCGCCGACGTTTTCCTCGCCGTCTCAGTTGTTCCAGAGCACCAGAGATCAAGGCCAAAGGGCGTCATCGTGTGCGCGAGATCAAGACCTCTCTGGTGGTACTCGCCGTTTTCGCCGGCGACGACCCTAGGGCCGTGAGCCCCGCCAGCTTATGTGGACGCATTGCGGTGGTGACACGGATGCTTGCGTGTCATCCACGTTGACGCATTTGCTGACATGTTCGCTTGCGTGGCAGGTTGCGTGGCGCTGAGTCGACCATGGTGTGGGTCAGATCCACGTAGATCGGGCTGTAAACCGTGATCTGGATGGACTCGGTCCAATGGACCAGAGAACACGTGTCAGCGCAGGAGCAATTTGGGTTAGGGCTGATATTAGCATGGCATCACGCTGACGTCATATATTCGTTTTTTCTTTATAAAAATAATTGGATTAATTCGGTATTTTCCAATTTTCAGGTTTTTATGATTTTAGAATCTTCCGAGAGCACGTTCTCCCTCATACGAGCTCCAATTGAGGTGATTCAAATTCCTAAAAAATTTTAAAATTGAGATCTATTTAGTGGTGAATTTTATTTGATTTTTGAAGTTTATTTTCTCTCTGTTTTAGTATTTAATTACTTTTATTCTTCGGTACGCGTAGACGTTGAATTGTGCGACGCTTCGGAGGAAGATTCATCGACTCAATATCAGTTCCAGAATAAGACCAGAGCCTATTCCAAGGCAAGTTGTGCTTTGATCATGTTGAACCCATGTTTATAAAATTGCTATGTTTGTTTTACCCTATTGCATATATTTCAAATATACAATTGTTTTAAATTAGATTGGGTTTAGCTAATATACCAGATTGATCTATACCCTACCTTGTCATTGTATGCCATGATCCATTGTCACCCTAGATTGGTTAAATATAGTTGGTTAATAATTATAATCAACATTGGAGGTTTAGACCGTATTAGTTGCTTAGCTTTGCCACGTCATCACATGTATCAGAATCATTGATAATTAATCTTGATTAATGGAATATGGAACGATATTATGAACTTGTGTGTCATGTGGGATCACACGATGAGATTGAGTTGTTGTGGCGAGTCATGTCACGCAACGATGTTGAATTGTTGATGGCACGTGGTGCTTGGTAATCAACCGGGTGATGATAATTTGGAATGGGGCAAGTGGCAAGGCGAGGAGGCCAAGGTGGGCCCGATGGGCGATGGTATGTGGATGTCTTGCCTTGATCACACTAAGGACTTAACCTTGCAAGCCTTTGACTCGAGTCAATCATGCAACCACATGTCCGTATGGGCCACCTTAGCCGAGTAATTTGCAATGTCTTGATTTTGGTACTATCGTGGTCGGTGTGAGTTCCCGAGTTATGGAGTAATTCACATGGCGCAAGAGGGGGGCCCTGGTTATGGTTTTTAGACCCACCAGTGTTGAAACCTTAGCGGGTAGTACTGGATTAAGCCAGAGCATTGTAAAGGCTTTGTCATGATCTCTCCACCGACACACCAAAGGAAGTGTGTTAACCCGGAAGGCACCAAGAGACGATCATGTTATATGGGTAAAGTGCATAACCTCTGCAGAGTGTAAAACTATTCGGATAGCCGTGCTCGCGGTATTGAGCAATGCTCGGGAATTACAGTTAAGGGTTAGCTTAATTAATTGGACAACTTGGTTGGGATGGCGGAATGCCATATGGAGGATGGAAGTTGACTTAGAATTGGAAACTTGGTTTATTTGAAAAATACTGAATTTATTTATTATTGCTATTTGTTTTACAGTCTTTACAATCTATTTACTGTATTTGTTCATAGATGCTGCTTATTGCAAAATAGCCATGATAACCTATCCATTGGAATAAGCCTTGCATATAGTACCATAGAACTGCATTCTGTGCACAACTTGTTGAGTGCTTTAAGTACTCACCCTTGCCAACAATAACATCACCAGTTGAAGAGTCTACATCAATGCCGGAGGAAAGATTCCTGAGGAGACGAATGTTTAGGCGCAAGCCTTGTCGCTTACTGTGGTATACTGAGGGGTTGTCTACGTTTTCATTCTGCTGCAGTTTAATATGTTATTCAGCCTTGCGAGGCATAACCATGTAAGTTGACCATAAGGTCATTCAACTAGTAATATATAATATATGATGTCTTTCATAATGTTTCCGCTATGTATGATTGTGATATTTACTGATGTTGAGCCTGTGTGCACTAGCGTGATCCTGGACTAGTGCGGTATACACAGAGGGTCCGGATTTGCATATTCGGGTCCCGACAATCTAGCAGCCAATGAACCCTTAGTGGCCATGGTGTGTTATTTATGGTCAGACACCTTGAATGTGTTTATGTTCAGATCAAGCCCTATCAGCCCAACTCTTCTTGATGTAGCGCAACTATGTTGTTTGAGGTCAGATGGGGACCAACTATCGGCTTTCAATGCTAAGCCTCAACACAAATTGGTTTCCACTAAGGGAGAGGGTTGGAGCCGATATATCAGTGAGAATAGTGGGATTGGCCCAGTGTTTGATCGGGATCACATTGGTTTTCTAAATATGTGGCTTGAACAATTTGTATTTTGTGGTGCATCTTTGGGCCCGAACCCAAGTATACCAAGTCATGGCAGAGCAATTGGTAGAGGGTTGACAGCTAGCTTTAGGAAAAATGTTCTTAGGAATTGACTTTCAAATGATGCATATAATCCGCAGTCGGCTATTCACCGGAGTAGGGTCTTATTCCATCGGCAATGTGAGTGGTCCTCTCTAGTTTATTCGGATCTGGCTATGTTCCATGTTCAGCCAATCTCTTAATATTGACATATCTGTGATGACCCCTTTTCCTCACAAGGGATTTTCAGAAGATCAAAACATGGAATTTAGAGATTGCCAATCATTCGAAGAGAGACTCGTTTTATGCACTTCTGAGAATACCAAGATCACTGCTATCGGAGCAAGAAGATATCTCTCTTTGTTATTTCAATTGAGTAAAGAAGACTTTCATCAGAGTGATTTTTTCAGTCGTAGAGATACTGATGGTTATCCTTGTCCATCCTTTCTTCATTTGACAATCGACAGTGATGACATGCCTGAGGAAACATTGGAATTATTTAAAATTTTCCTCTCTCTGAGTGTGCTCTTTGTCAGCTTACACTCAAAAGGTCGGACATTCCAACTATCCTATGAATTCTACCACCCGATAGTATATACAAGGCAATTGGGCATTGGACAAATACCTTCAAACTTCTGCCTCCATGATCGGCTATGCACAAGAGATCTGGTACGCCGCACCTCATGGACTAAAATTGCCCTACATGCACCCGACGACCTTCAATTTTGAGATTGGCCACGCTTCTTACTACACCAACTTCATGCAGGCATGTTTTTCCAGTGGTGGACAATCATCTCTGCTGCGTTGTACCATGAAGAACGCACTTTATCGGCAATCATCTCCTATTTCTTTCTAGATCTTTTACTCGAGCCAATGACCCATACTAACTCCTCTAGTAACAGCTCAAGCTCTAGTAGCAAGGCTAGTGCTCAGGCTATACTAACTCAAGTTTCATCGATGTAACCACAGATATATCAGCTAAGTTAGTTGTTTTTATTTGTACCTCTAACAGTTCTTCAATCTATCTCATCGGCTTTTCGTTTTATTTTGTGGGCCAAGCAAGCTAGCAAGAAGGTAGCAGGCGGATCATCGGGCATAGGCCAATCAAGCAAGAGGCCTCATCCTAACATTAGAGTTGGGATCGTTGGCTACTCATCGGCCAACTTGGGCATCCAATCTCCTTCCCTCTCTTACCTAGAGAGGCAACAGCCAAGTAAGGATTATAGTCGGCTAAACTCACACCTTTCTGTTCCTTTGCTTGTGAATTAATATTTTGGAGCTAACTTTGCAATAGAGAAGAAACATGACCATCCTGGTAAGAAGGCCACCTCCAAGGGTCGGCGGAAATTTGCCACAAGGATCAACTTCGGGCCAGGTTAAATAAGTTTTTAGCCAACTTCATTTGCCTTGTCTTAATAATTTTTTAACAAGACTTTTTTTCCAGTCTCCATTGCCTTCACCCAACACAGAGGTTGTCGTGCCCCCTCAGCAGACATAGACAACACTACTGACTAAAGAAGTTGCTGCCGCAGCCTCTACCGCTCAGCCGATTGGCAAATTGACCCAATCCCTCACTCAAATGTTGGGGTTCGACTTGTCGGACCTAGAAGATGAGGAGGAGGTGGAGAGGGTTCCCAATGTAATCGAGCAAATTATCTCGGTTTCAAAGGGGGTTTTGGCTAGAGTAAAATCAGGTCTAGGGATGAAGGAGAAAATCAAGCACTTCTTTGACTTGCTTCACTCATCGTCGGCTTCACTAGTGGAGGACGTGCAGCCAATTCGTGATGCGATGGAGGTGATGAAGGCTGAACTCCCTGAAGGGGCTATCGCTGCACTGCTTGACATTTGCTTCCTCGATGATAAAAAAGAGTCGGTGCATGCAGCTAAGGCAAGAATAGAGCGTCAGACAGCACAATGTGCAAATCAGAAGATCCTGGACTAGCTGGTAGCCGACGCCAAGGCCAAGAAAGCCAGGTACAATGAAGACATGAAAAACACAAGGCCAACAAAGAGGCGACGTCCAAGCTAGAATAGACCAAGGAATTCTTGGTGGAAGAATTGGCCAAGATAAACGCTCAACTGGCCAACACCTAAGAACAATTGACCGATTCTTCATCGGCTTTAAAGGTGCAGAAGATTTCGATTGCCTCATTGGTTGCAGCCATCAAGGAACAATCGTCCAAGGTTTCTCTAGTGCTCGGAAGAAAAAAAGCCAATGCAAAAAATCATGATGACATTGAGAGGACCATTGCCAATGTCGTGGCTATCCTGTTTGGTCTTAGCCAAGATTAAAGTTATATTCATGTAATATCATCGGCTTTAGTCATTTTGAATAATGTTTTATGTAAGGATAATTTAATCGACTGTGTAACCGATTTATGTTTAATGTTTATTTTTCCATGTTGAAGGTGATAACTTTCATTGGCTATATTTTGTTTGTCGACGTACACCATAGCCAAAATTAACTGTAATGAGTTAGTTTGGCTTTCCCAAATCAATAATCGGGTTAGCCTAATTTGTTTTAACCGATCAAGATCCAACCCAAATACTTGGGTGATATTTTTTGAAATATTTTCCATTGATTGCTTTAGGAAATATTACCCCTTCTAGCGTTTCTAAAATAAATATTACCCTGCACAAGCCAATGAATTGTGTATGGTCCTTCCCATGTTGGAGACCATTTACCAAATTGGCTATCTCTTGAGCTGATAGGCTATATAGTTTTCTAGACTAGATTGGCTTTGTTGAATGATTTTGGCAATACCTTTTTATTGTAGGACCTCACAACCCTAGCCTTATTCTTCTGAATCCAATCTAATGTACGCAATCGTAGTTCCGCCAAGTCATCTAGATTATTGGTTATTTAATATTTATAATCTTGAGGCGACAATCCATTTTGTCTGGCTATCCCTATTGAGTCGATATTTATCTCGAAAGGCAACATAGCTTCTTGCCCATAAACCAACTGATATGGTCATAGCTTTATCGCTCCATGGCGAGCAATCCGGTAGACCCATAAAAACTCTGACAGTGTTACATGCCAATTCCTTATTTTTTCATCATTTTTCCTCTTAATTAGGTTGATCAATGTTTTGTTTAACGACTCGGCTTGACCGTTAGCTTGCGCATAATAAGGCAATGAATTTAATAATTTGATTCCTACATTTCGAGCAAAACTCTAAAATTCATCGGACACAAATACTGTCGGGACCCGAATATGCAAATCCGGACCCTCTGTGTCTTCCGCACTAATCCAGGATCACGCTAGTGCACACAGGCTCAACATTGATGAATATCACAATCATACTTAACGGAAACATAATAAAGACTTCATCAATATTAAATATAACTGTTGGACGACCTTATGGTCAACCTTACATGAATATGCCTCGCAGGGCTAAAACTGAATGTAAATAAATAGCAGCGGAAATAAACACAAGTGTAGAAACCCTTCAATCTGCCACAGGCAACTGACGAGGTTCGCACCCTAGTTATTCGCCTCTTCCTAATACTCTTCCTCAAAAGCAGGCGTTGCTTCTTCTCCAACTGGTGATGTTTTGTTGCAAGGGAATGAGTACATAAAGCACTCAACAAGTTGTGCACAAAATGCAAGCCTAATATACTATATACATGGCTTATTACAAAGGATAGGCTGATGTGGTTAATTTGCATAAACAGCACATGTAAAGGAATATAAAGGAAAAGCATAAATAGATTGAAAGGCAGTCAAACAAATAATAACAATAATACATTTTCCATTCATTTTCACATAACCTTATTCCACATTTCATGTAACATCCCAAATCTGATGAAAATAAAAATACAAATTTGCTCACCAGTTAGGCCACCTGATATCGGCCAAAGTCCTTGTACCCCGACGCCTATTGAGCCAGTGCGTTGGCTCTATCGTTAGATTCTCGAGGAATATGACCGATAGAAAATGAGGTAAATGAGCTGATAATTTCGAAGCACTATTCTAAATATTTAAGTAATATTTTGTCACGGCATTGGTATTCACCTTTTATTTGTTTTACGATTAACATGGAATCGCCGTATGCCTCAACAGTACTAACTCCAATATTTTTTAACAATTGTAAGCCTTTAAGCAACGCCTCATACTCTGCCTGGTTGTTTGAACATCGACTGTTTAGCCGAAATGCAAATTCAAAATTATAACCTCTGGGTGATATGAGTACGATATCAATGCCATCGCCTTCCCTGCATACCGACCCATCAAAAATAACTGCCAAGGGGCAACAGACACTAAGTCAGCAGCGGTATCATGTCCAGTCATAAAATCGACTAGAACTTGTCCTTTAACTGTCTTAGCCGATTCATAAGACAGGTCGAACTCTATTAAGGTATAAGCCCATTTACCAAGTCGACCTCGCAAAATTGGAGCCGATAACATATATTTTATAACATCGGTATTACAGACCACCTTACAAGTCGATGCTAAAATATAATGTCTTAGCTTTGTACATGAGAAATATAAGGATAAGCATAATTTCTCAACGAAAGGGTACCTGACTTCAGCATCAAGTAGGCGTCGGCTTAAATAAAAGATAACCCTTTCTTTACCATCGACTTCTTGTGCTAAAACAGCTCCGATAGTTTTCTCCTCAGCCGATATATATAACTTGAAAGGAATCCCTTTTCGTGGTGCAGCTAGAACCGGAGGATTAGCTAAATATTCCTTGATGTTATCAAAAGCCTTTTGCTGGTCAATTCCCCACACGAATTCTTGATTATCCTTCAATTTCAATAGTGGGGTAAAAGCACGAATCCGACCGGAAAGATTTGAGATAAATCTTCGGAGATTGTTAATCTTGCCAATCAGCTTCAGAATTGTTTTACACGCCTACGCTGCTTTGGCTATACCTTTTACCCTTGCATGATTAACTTCAATACCTCTTTCATGTACCATAAAGCCCAAAAATTGGCCAGCCAACACGCCAAACGCACATTTGAAAGGATTCATCTTCAAGCCATACGATCTTATGTTCTAGAAAACCTTTTCTAAATCGGCCAAATGCTGTAAGTCATCTGTAGATTTCACTACAACATCATCAATGTATATTTCGACAATATGACCGATTAAGTCATGGAAAATCAGATTCATGGCTCGCTGGTGAGTTGCCCCAGCATTTTTTAAACCGAAAGTCATAACCGTCCACTCGAATAACCCTATCGCACTAGGACACCTCAAGGTGGTTTTTGGTATATCGGCTTCTGCCATAAATATCTGATTATATCCGGCATTTCCGTCTAAAAAACTTATGATTTTATTCCTTGATGCAGCATCGATAAGCATATCGGCTATCGGCATCGGGTATTCATCTTTTGGCGTGGTTTTATTTAAATCCCTAAAGTCGACACACACCCTAAGTTTTCCGTTTTTCTTCATGACTGGAACGATGTTGGAAACCCACTCCGCATATCGGCAAGACCTGATGAATTTTGCCTCCAACAACCGTTCTATTTCCTCCTTTATAATATTATACAGGGCCGGATTAAAACATCTAGAATACTGTTTAAATGGTCGATATCCTGGTTTAATAGGCAACCAATGTTCTACCAACCGTTGGCTTAAACCAGGCATCTCGTGATACTCCCAAGCAAAACAAACTTTATAATCTCTAAGAATTTTGATCAATCGTTCTTTGTATTTTACATCTAGTTTTGCACTAATAAAAGTTTGTCTTTTTCTATCACCACTACCTATATCGACTTCTTCAAGCAGATCACTAGATGTGAAGCCTTGGCCCAACTTTTCAATCTCTTGGAAATCTTCTATGGCCTCATAGCTATCTGTTATTTGTCGATAGCTTTGCACTTTATCTCGTAAAGTCTTCATTGTTTTTCTTGTCCCCATTGGCGTAATACCTCACTTGTCCGATCAAACGTGCCTGGCTTGACACTGATCGGCATAAATCCAATCTTACTTACGCAAATGAAGTCACAATCATCCAGCATTTCCCCTGATATGCATCCAGCCTCTTCGTGTTGCCAATTCGCGTCAGACTGGCCATGGCTATATGCGCTGATGTATCGGCTATGACTACCTCAACTTCACCTCCATTCCACTGAACAAGCGCTTGGTGCATGGTCGACGGGATGCAGCAATTGGCATGAATCCAATCCCGACCAAGCAGCACACTGTAATTTCCCTTGGCATCGATAACAAAAAATGCAGTCGGCAACATTTTACTGCCAACAGTCAACTCTGTGACCATAACACCTTTGGCCTCTGCGGGATCGCCTATGAAGTCATTCAAAACCATGTTAGTCTTGATTAGGTCTTCATCGGACTTACCCAATTTCTTGCAGGTGGTGTACGGCATCAGATTAACTATAGCTCCACCATCCACCAGCATCCTCGATATCGGCTTGCCATTTATATAACCCTTCAAATATAATGGTTTTAGATGCCGATGATCATCTCTCGGTTTTTCAAAGATTGCGTTTTGGACACCTGAACATGACTGAGCAAAAGTTTCTTTCGCCGATTCGGTCTTAATTTTAAACTCGACTGGCAACGTGAATACCATGTTGATATCCATCGGAGGTGTGTCATCCCTAATCATAGGAGAATCCAGGTCATCGGCTAACTCGAAATCTTCTTCAACATGTTCTTTTTTCCTCAATTCTCTTTTGATAACTTTGATTGGCCGAAGTTTATTGAAAGTTTCATCCCTCTGTTTCTCTGCATCGGCTTCTCTGATCTCTTGAGTCCTTAGCCTCTGCAACCGTCTACGTTGTGATCAAATAAGGCCGGGTGGACACCATCTAGGTTTGGGCTCCATTGGCTTACGTATTTTGTCAACCAAATCTTCTCGATCGGAATTAGATCCTTGTGTCTCAACCTGGTTCGGTACCCGATTTGGTTCAGAGATTCTTTCGTGAATAGGTGTAACACCCTAAATTTTGCTCTAATTTAAATTTTGGAGTATTTTTGTTTTTTGAGAATTTTTGGGAATTTATTGAAATTTATTTGGATTTATTCAAATATGGCCTTCCTTGAAAACAATTAAATAATGGAAATGTTTTTGCAAAGTTTTATTGAAAATATTTTATTTGAGTCCCAAATAGCTCAAAGTATTTTGTGGAATTTTTCTAGAATTGTTCTACTATTTTAAAAGCCCCAAATAATTTAATTGAATTTCTAGAATTGTTTTTAATAAGAAATGATTTAAAAATTAGATGAATAGTATCGGGCCGCCCAAAGATCGTGCTTAGCTCGCCCACTCGGCCACAAGAAACCCTAGCGCCGCCAAGCCCGAGCCGTCAGATCCTGATCGAACGCCTGCGAGTGTGCCACGTCGCCCGCGCGCGTGCGCCTTCCGATTATCGCCGCACGAACGACTGGGATAGGGCCACGTCGCTTCGTCCCCGCGAGATCACCGGAGAGGCGTGGGCTTTGATGGCCGTGATTTCCGCCGACAGTTTCGCGCACGTCGAGGCCCTTTAAGCCGTCTTGGTGAGTGCGTTCTGCAGAGGGCTCAACGCCGCGTCTATTGACTCCTTGCACGCACGCCGAGACCACCTCTAGCGCCCGCTGTTGCTCACCGTAGTTCCTTTCCCTCGCCGCCTTTGTTTTTGCTTCCTCCCGTCGTCGTCCGAGCCGCTCCGCCGTGCTCCGAACCCGTCCCGAGTTCACCGAAGCAAGCCGCATCGAGTGGACCACCCATTCTCGCCGGAGAAGCCCCGTAGCGCCGTTGGCTGCGTCATCTTCCCCAGCTCCGGCGACCTTCTCTTTCTGCGCCGTCGTCGACCTCGCCAACCATCGCCGACCGCTCGACCGCATCGCACGCTTCCGATGCGCCCACGCCGCCTTCTCTGTTTTCACCTAGATTAGATCTGAGTCGTTAGATCAGTTATGGACGGTCTGGATTGACTCTTAGGTTTACACGTTAGTTGAATCTTGATTGTTAGATCTAGAGTGAACGGCTTGGATTAGATCTATTTGCTGCGCTATGTTTTTGTCTTAGCCGTCGGATCGTTAGTGGACGCATAGGATTGAGCCACGTTGCGCCATGCACAGTAAACAACTCGGATACCATGCCCCGTTGGATTAAATCTCAACGGTGGAGATTAGATCCAGTTTTGCCTTAAGAATCCGCGCCGTTCAGATTTGAACGTGCGGCGGTGTTTGCGCCGCGCCTTTGCCGAATCGCGTGCTGACGCGTGGTCGTTTTGATCGGGCGAGACCGATCCAGCCGTCGGTTTCGAGCGCACCGTAGCGATCCTGCCACGTGGTCGCGCGTAAACCGAGACGTCGCCGAACGTGCGCATGATCCAGCCGTTAATTTCGGGTGCACCATTGGATGTGCAACGCGTGGAGGCGTGGAATCCGAGGCATCGCCGCGTTGGATGCGTGGCTGACCGCCGGATGCGCGACGCATGTCGCACGCATCTCGGTGTGCCGCGGTGCACGTGAGGAAATCTGGTCGTTGATTCAACGAACGACTCGGATCTTGCCTCGTGGATGCGCTGTTTTGGTGAACCAAGTCCACAGTAGACTAGAGCCGAGCCGTGAACCAAGCCCATAGACAGAGGCGACGTGGCGGCACCAGAGGCTGCCACGTGTCATGCTGAAGTCATCGCTGACGTCAAAAATATTTTTTATATATAAAAATACTTCGGCCGAAATTCATTTCTGTGCTAACGTCATCATGATGCGATGCTGATGTCATAAATGCAAATTTTCAGTATAAAAATAATTTGGAAAAAATCGGATTTCTTAATTTCTGTATTTTCAGATTTTATTCAAACTTCAAATGACTATAACTTTTGCATTTTAACTCGGATTTGGGTGATTCAAATTTATAAAAATTCATAAAAATGTGATATATTTAATGATGAATTTTATTTAAATTTTTGAGGTCATATTGTCCTCTGTATTGGCTATTTATTGCATATTTTGTTTATACGCGTAGACGAAAATTTGCCGAAAAGTTTCGAGGAAGATTTCGTCGCTCAAGACCAAGCTTCGGAACACGACCAGCAACTCTTTGAAGGCAAGTGATGCTTTGATCATTTTGATCCCAGCTTTTTAAAATGTAATTTATGCTTTTAAATTAGGCATGCTTATTTATTTAAAATGAAGCTAATTTAAATTGGGATAACGTAGTTAATCAACCATTCTGTTATGCCACCTTGAAATTATTAATTGTATGCCCTAAATCATTGTCACCCTAAGTTTGTTTGTACTGGTTGGATAATAATATGATGCCAACACGGGAGGCTAGACCGTGGGTAGATGCTTAGCCTTGCAACGAGTCATTAATGATCTTTCAGAAAAATGCTACAATATTGACTAATGGAATATTGAATGTATTTTGAAAGTGGTGTGATGTTGCCACATGATGAGATTAAAGTATGGAGACTCGTAGTTCCATACCGATGTGGAGTTATTCTTGGCATGTGTTGCACAATAATCAATCTGGGTGGGAAATGATTTAGACTGGGCAAGTGGTAAGAGGTCAGTGCTGGTGGGCTGTGTGGCATTGGGTTGATGAGTGTTGTGAGTTTGTGTGCCACAATGGGCTGTGTGCCACTGTTGAGTGTTGGAAGTCTTGCCTTGGTCAGTTAAGGACTTCACCTTGCAAGCCTTTGATCTGAGTCACCCGAACAACCACATGTCTGATATGGGACAGACCTAGTTGATTAGGGTTCTGATATCTTTCCTCTGATACCTCGGGGTGACAGTGCACGGGGGTGTATCTGTGCGGGGGAGTGTACCTATGCTACGGCTTGGTGCCCATCCAACGGTGATTGACCTGTCCTATACTTCGGCTCTGTGTGAGGGAAGTGATAGTGAGGGTAATACCGGAGAGGTTCTTTGGTTAAGGTAGAGGTTCCTGAAAAGCTTTGTTACGGACAATCACCGTGTGGTGAGTGGTCAGATCTTGTGGGTAAAGTGTACAACCTCTGCAGAGTGTCAAAACTTTTCGAATAGCCGTGCTCACGGTATTGAGCATTGCTCGGGGATTACAGTCAAGGGGTAGATCTTCATAAACAAAATGTGGAAAGGGTGGCTGTGTGCCAGTATTGAAAATGAACTGTTAAGGTCAGTGCCGAGAATCTTCAAGAAAAACCATTTGAAGAAAATAGTATTACTTATAACTGCTCCAATCGCTTTAAACTAAATAAGATATCGTTTAAAAATGTTGTTTGATGCAAGAGAACCATTTAAGCCAATCCTTTGGAATAAGCTTTGCATATAGTACTAGTGCCGCATTCTGTGCATTACTTGTTGAGTGCCTTGTGTACTCATCCCACCTTACTTATCAACCCCAACATCAGTGGAGGAGTCTACACCAGCCTGGGAGAAGGAGTACATTGAGGACCCGAGCAACTAGGGGGCAAGCCCACCGGATGCCTGTGGAGAGATGGAGGCTTCCACGATATTTATTTATGTTCATTGTTATTTCTTTTACTCAATAATCTTGTAAGCCTGCGTGGTTGTTTTTATGTAAGGAGACCATAAGGTCGCATAACCTCGGTTTATATACATGTTTGCACTATTTATTCTTATATCGCTGCGAATGTCTGTGATGTGCAACCCTGTAAAGACTGTGTGTGCTAGCGTGATCCTTGACTAGCACAGAATACACAAAGGGTCCGGATTTGCAGATTCGGGTCCCGACAGAGGTGGTATCGAGCAGGTTGATCAGAGGACTTGACCCTAGTTTGGTTGTACCTAGGAGGGTAAAACTATTTTCTAAAAACCTAATCAACTTGAGAAAGAATATCAATGAAATCTTGACTTATCTCTTCTCCCTTGTTTCATACCTATGCTGAATTTTTATGATTATTTTCTGTTTAATTTAAACAAGGGTTTTTTTGGCAGATGAGGATGATCCACACCTACGGAGAGTGCACCGGAGGATACGCCGCGGAGTTATGGCGTATGATGCAGTTGCTCAGAGGTTTTGGCAGACCACTTTATCGAGGGACTACGGTGGTACGGGCAGGACTTGACATCGCCTGGGATGTCAAGGTCACAGTGTATGCTCGGGAGAGGACGAGGGTGAGCCGTCCTATCTACATTATGGTCAGGAGGTCTTCTTTTGAGGCTGGGATTCAGGAGACAACACATCAGGTGATGCGGCAGATTGCCCGCGCTTACTCCACAGAGCTGGAGGGCACCGTCTTTCGTCACCATCCGCGTCGAGACAATCGTTTTGACAGGATGGAGCTCGTGGAGGAGGACGCCACGATCACCCACCGGCGAGGTATGTCATCGCCAGAGGACGCCTTGGACGAGACAGTCCCAGAGCTTGCAGAGGACCCGCGACGAGGTCACAGAGGCGAGGATCCAACTGCGGGAGGGCTTAGCTCACTCCATGCAGAAGATCCAGGAGTTGGAGATGGCTTTGTATGGACCCGAGCCTGATCCAGTCCTGGAGTTACACGATCCAGATCCGGAGGAGCAGGCAGAGGCACCGGTGCAGAGCAGCAGCCACAGGACCAGCAGAGTCGATGGGGTCATTTGCACCAGCTGCAGTAGGTCATCAGGACCAGTTCACCACAATGTCAGAGCACCCATAGGTGTATGCTCCGGGGAAGCCGCAGCCGGGTTGACTCGACGAGTGATCGAGTCTAGTAGAGTATAGTGTCGAGACTCGAATGTTGAGTCGCGTCTTTTGCTTCAGAGTCACCATTAGGTGTGAGTCGTCATAGAGTCCTATGTTTGCTTACTTGCTTTTGGTTGTGAGTGTCTCGTATGTGTTGCATTGCCCTTAGGCACTTGTGAGCAACCATACTGCTTTATATTATATCAATAAAGTGGCTAAATAATTTAAGTTACACCTGTTTCCCCCACAAAAGTTCTTTTACTTGTCTATGCTTTCTTCTTTTCTTAACCTTGGAAGTTTGCAACAGATGGTGAGGACTCATGGAAATGTTGGAGCCAGCGGAAGCAGAGCTAATCAGGCTGACAACCAGAATGAGGAACCAATCCCTCAACCGCCGCAAGTCGATATGCAGAACCTGGGAGCCTTCCTGACTGCCCAGACTCAACTCATGAACACGATGGTTTAGACCATGCAGCAGATATCCAATCAAGCTGCTGCGAATGTTCAACCTGGGGGTAACCATGGACCACACCCCTACTCAAGGTTGTCTGAGTTTGTGCGAACTCGTCCACCTACCTTCTCAGGCAACGCCAATCCACTGGAGGCGGACGATCGGCTAAGGACAATCGAAAGGAAGCTGCACATTTCCTAGTGTATGGGACATGAGAGGGTACTCTATGCCTCTCATCAACTCGTAGGAACTGCCGCAGAATGGTGGGAAAACTTCTGCGCAGCTCATGAGGACCCACAGAGTATCACGTGGGAGGAATTCACCTCAGCCTTCCGCCAGTACCATGTACCCGAGGGTATCATGGATCTTAAAAAGGAGAAATTTCGAGCTCTCAAGCGGGCGGCGGTCGGTGGCGACACCGAATAAGTTCACACAACTGGCACGCTACGCACCGGAGGACGTGGCTACGGATAAGGTCAGACAATCCCGCTTCATGAAGGGATTGAATGCAGGGTTGCAGGTGGGACTGATCACCCACACATTCCCTGACTTCCAAGAGCTAGTTAACAAAGCTCTTATCTTAGAGGACAAGTGCCGAGAGTTGGATGACAATAGAAAGCGCAGAATGGCACAACAAGGAGGTCGTCAAGGCCAGTAGAGGCAGAGGACGGCACCCCAACAATTCATCCGGTACCAGCCCAGACGCAATGACAAGGCACCACTGCCGGCAAATCGCCCGATGGGTCGAAATGCTCGACTCAACCGTAATCGTAGCGCGATCGAGGAACCTCTCGTGCAGCGGGAAGACGTTGCTATCATCGCAATGAATCGGGCATTTTGCCAATAATCGCCTAAGAAGGAGGTGTCACCCGGTCCGCTTTAACACGGGAACACACCGGCAAGGACTCCCGCACCAATCGTGAATCAGCGGGGCATCAACAAAGACAACTCCATCCCAAGGAACTGCACGAGGCCGAGTCAACCACATTACAACGGATGAAGTCCGTAACGCCACGGACGTTGTAATTGGGTAAGTTCCTAGTAAACTTCGATCACCATCGCTTTATTCGATTCCGGAGCTTCGCATTCTTTTATTTCCCGAGATTTTGCTGTTCAAAGTGATTTGGATATAGTGAATCTTAAATGTGTGCTTATAGTTCAATCCCCTCGATCAAAACTCCGATCTAAAGTAGGATGTTCTAGGTAAGACTAATAATTAATGGAGTTGAGTTCCTAGCTAACTTAATCGCCCTTAATACCCAAACCTCGGATGTTATCCTCGAGAATGGATTGGTTAACTAAACACAAGGCGATCTTTGGATCATGGAAAAAGAGTCATATCGGTCGAGCCCCTGATGGAAAGAAGATTGAATTTGAAGCAAAATCGATGCGAGATGGACAATTAATGGTCAACAACATGAAGATTGACACTTGGAGGAAGTTTCCATAGTCAATGAATATCCGGATGTTTTCCTGCAGGATTTACCCTAATGCCGCCGATAGAGATATCGAGTTCGTGATAGAGCTTGTTCCAGGACAGCTCCAATAGCTAAGAGACCTTACAGGATGTCCACAGAGGAATTGGTGGAAATGAAGAAGCGATTGAAGAGTCATGGAAAAGGATTTATAAACCTAGTTCATCGCCATGGGGAGCACTGCCTTGTTCGTCAAGAAGAAGGACGGAGTTTTAGGATGTGTATAGACTATCGTGTACTAATGATGTGACGATAAAGAATAAGTATCCGCTACCGGGATCGACGATCTTTTGATCGGGCCAGTGGGAGCAGAGTCTTCTCAAAATTGATCTCCGATCGATACCATCAATTGAAGATTTGATCGGAGGATATTCAAGACCGCATTTTCGTCAAGATATGGACACTATGAGTTTACAAAGGATGTCTTTTGGCTTGACAAATGCACCAAAGATATTTCATGAACTTATTGAATAAGGTTTTTATGGAATATTTGGATAAGTTCGTTGTCGTGTTCATAGATGATATTCTTGTCTATTCCAAGACAAGAGAAGAGCACACCGAACATTTGAGGCTAGTCCTTGAGAAATTGAGGGAACAACAGTTGTTTGCAAAATTTAGTAAATGTGACTTCTGGAAGAATAAGGTTGAATTTCTTGGACACATAATGACAACAGAAGGAGTTGCGGTAGATCCAAAGAAAGTGGAAACGGTTTTGCATTGGGAGCAACCGAAGACGGTAACCCAAATCCGTAGTTTCCTTGGAATGGAGGGATATTACCGTCGATTCATCAAAGGATTCTCTACGATTGCGAGACCTCTTACGCAATTGTTGAAAAAGGAAAAGAAATTCTTATGGACACCGGAGTGTGAGAAGAGTTTTCAGGAGTTGAAGAAAAGATTAACATCGGCACCTATCTTAGTTTTACCTGACGTTCATCAAGGCTTCGACATCTATTGTGATGCATCGCGTCAAGGGTTGGGATGCGTGTTGATGCAGAACAGGAAGGTAATTGCCTATGCATCGAGGCAATTGAGACCACATGAAGAGAACTATCCGACTCATGATTTGGAATTAGCTGCCGTAGTGCATGCCCTAAAAATATGACGTCATCATCTCATCGGAAATAGATGTGAAGTGTATACTGATCATAAAAGTCTTAAGTATATCTTTACGCAAGCTGACCTAAATATGAGGCAAAGAAGATGGTTAGAGTTAATCAAGGATTATAACGTGGGAATTCACTACCATCCTGGTAAAGCAAACATGGTGGCAGACGCCTTGAGCAGAAAGAACCACAGTGTAAACATGCTGTTGGAAGCAAGTCAAGCAGAATTGTGTAAGGATTTCCAGAAATTAGAACTGGAAATGGTACCAGAAGGATTTGTAGCAACCTTGGAAGTAAAACCTACCCTGGAAGATCAGATCAGGGAAGGGCAGAAAAATGACAACAAAATCAAGAGAATTAAGGACAAGATGGATGCAGGCAAGGCAAAGGATTTCAAACTGGATGAGAAGAATACTATGTGGTTTAGAGGACGCATTTGTGTGCCAAACAAAAAGGAGTTGAAGCAGCTAATTTTGGAGGAGGCCCATGACTCCAAGTACTCAATTCATCCAGGAAGTGCGAAAATGTATCAAGATTTAAAGGAAAGATTTTGGTGGCCAAGCATGAAACGAGAAGTCGCCGAATATGTTGCATTATGTGACATATGCCAAAGAGTCAAAGCTATGCATCAGAGACCCGCAGGACTATTACAACCCCTAAAGATACCTGAATGGAAATGGGAAGAAATTGGTATGGATTTCATAACCGGGTTGCCCAGAACCCAAGGTGGATATGATTCCATATGGGTCATAGTAGATCGTTTAACCAAAGTGGCACATTTCATACCGGTAAAGACCACTTATTCCGGAGACCGGTTGATAGAACTTTATATGGCAAGAATTGTCTGTTTGCATGGAGTACCGAAGAAGATAGTGTCGGACAGAGGTACCCAATTTACCTCCAGATTTTGGGGTAAGCTACATGAGAAAATGGGGACTCGTTTGAACTTCAGTACAGCCTACCATCCGCAGACAGATGGTCAAACTGAGAGGGTTAACCAAATATTAGAAGATATGCTGAGAGCTTGTGCCTTAGCATATTCTACTTCATGGGACAAGTGTTTACCTTATGCTGAGTTCAGTTACAACAACAGTTATCAGGCGAGTTTACAGATGTCTCTATTTGAAGCTCTGTATGGTCGATCTTGTCGAACACCATTGAATTGGAATGAGATAGGCGAACGACATGTTTTTGGACCAGACATTCTTCAAAAGGCAGAAGAACAGATCGCCCTGATCAGGGAAAGATTGAAGATTGCTCAATCAAGGCAGAAGAGTTATACCGACAACCGTCGCAGGAAATTGAGCTTTGAACCCTAAGTTTTTGTGTATCTTAGAGTCACACCTCTCAAAGGAGTCAGAAGGTTCCACGCAAAAGGGAAGCTCGCACCCAGATATGTTGGGCCGTTCAAGATCTTGAGCCGCATAGGTGAAGTTGCATATCAGTTGGAGTTACCGCAGTCTTTGGCAGGAGTGCATGATGTATTTCATGTATCACAGCTGAAGAAGTGTCTTCGAGTACTGGAAGAGCAAACACCGTTAGAGGCAATCGAGCTGCAAGAAGATCTAACTTACAAAGAACATCCGATGAAGATTCTGGACATAATGGACAGTGAGACAAGGAACAAGTCAACGCGTTTCTGCAGAGTTCAGTGGAGCAACCATTCGGAAAGTGAAGCCACGTGGGAACGTGAAGAAGATCTGAAGAAGGAGTTTCCTAACCTATTTCTGTAGACAGCACTGAATCTCGGGGACGAGAGTCTGTTAAGGGGGGAAGGTTTGTAATACCCTAAATTTTTCTCTAATTTAAATTTTGGAGTATTTTTGTTTTTTGAGAATTTTTGGGAATTTATTGAAATTTATTTGGATTTATTCAAATATGGCCTTCCTTGAAAACAATTAAATAATGGAAAAGTTTTTTGCAAAGTTTTATTGAAAATATTTTATTTGAGTCCCAAATAGCTCAAAGTATTTTCTGGAATTTTTCTAAATTTTTTACTATTTTAAAAGCCCCAAATGATTTAATTGAATTTCTAGAATTGTTTTTAAACAGAAATGATTTAAAAATTAGATGAATAGTACTGGGCTGGCCCAGCACTGTGCTTAGCCCAGCCCAGCTCGCCGCGCAAACCCTAGCGCGGCCTAGCCCGAGCCGTCCGATCCTGATCGAACGCCTGCGAGTGTGCCACGTCGCCCGCGCGCGTGCGCCTTCGGATCATCGCCGCACGAACGGATGGGATAGGGCCACGTCGCTTCGTCCCCACGAGATCACCGGAGAGGCATGGGCTTTGATGGCCGTGATTTCCGCCGGTAGTTTCGCGCACGTCGAGGCCCTTTAAGCCATCTTGGTGAGTGCATTCTGCAGAGGGCTCAACGCCGCATGTTTTGACTCCTTGCACGCACGCCGAGACCACCTTTAGCGCCCGCTGTTGCTCGCCGTAGTTGTTTTCCCTCGCCGCCGTTGTTTTTGCTTCCTCCCGTCATCGTTTGAGCCGCTCCGCTGTGCTCCGACCCCGTCCCGAGTTCACTGAAGCAAGCCGTATCGAGTGGGCCACCCCTTCTCGCCGGAGAAGCCCCGTAGCGCCGTTGGCTGCGTCATCTTCACCAGCTCCGGCGACCTTCTCTTTCTGCGCCGTCGTCGACCTCGCCAACCCTCGTCGACCGTTCGATCTGCATCGCACGTTTCCGGTACGTCCACGTCGCCTTCTCTGTTTTCACCTAGATTAGATCTGAGTCGTTAGATCAGTTATGGATGGTCTGGATTAACTCTTAGGTTTACACGTTAGTTGAATCTTGATCGTTAGATCTAGAGTGAACGGCTTGGATTAGATTTATTTTCTGCGCTATGTTTTTGTCTTAGCCGTCGGGTCGTTAGTGAACGCGTAGGATTGAGCCACGTTGCGCCATGCACAGTTGACAACTCGGATACCATGCCCCGTTGGATTAAATCTCAACGGTGGAGATTAGATCCAGTTTTGCCTTAAGAATCCACGCCGTTCAGATTTGAACGTGCGGCGGTGTTTGCGCCGCGCCTTTGCCGAATCGCGTGCTGACGCGTGGTCGTTTTGACCGGGGCAGAGACCAGATCCAGCCGTCGGTTTCAAGCGCACCGTTGCGATCCTGCCACGTGGCCGCGCGTAAACCGAGACGTCGCCGAACGTGCGCGTGATCCAGCCGTTAATTTCGGGTGCACCGTTGGATGTGCGACGCGTGGAGGCGTGGAGTCCGAGGCGTCGTCGCGTTGGATGCGTGGCTGACCGCCGGATGCGCGACGCGTGTCGCACGCATCTCGGTGTGCTGCGGTGCGCGTGAGGAAATTTGGCCGTTGATTCAACGAACGGCTCGGATCTTGCCTCGTGGATGCGCTGTTTTGGTGAACCAAGTCCACGGTAGACCAGAGCCGAGCCGTGAACCAAGCCCATAGACCGAGGCGACGTGGCGGCATCAGAGGCTGCCACGTGTCATGCTGATGTCATCGCTGACGTCAAAAATATTTTTTATATATAAAAATACTTCGGCTGAAATTCATTTCTGTGCTGACGTCAGCATGATGCGATGCTGACATCATAAATGCGAATTTTCAGTATAAAAATAATTTGGAAAAAATCGGATTTCTTAATTTCTGTATTTTCAGATTTTATTCAAACTTCAAATGACTATAACTTTTGCATTTTAAGTCGGATTTGGGTGATTCAAATTTCTAAAAATTCATAAAAATGTGATATATTTAATGATGAATTTTATTTAAATTTTTGAGGTCATATAGTCCTCTGTATTAGCTATTTATTGCATATTTTGTTTATACGCGTAGACGCAAATTTGCCGGAAAGTTTCGAGGAAGATTTCGTCGCTCAAGACCAAGCTACGGAACACGACCAGCAACACTTTGAAGGCAAGTGATGCTTTGATCATTATGATCCCAGCTTTTTAAAATGTAATTTATGCTTTGAAATTAAGCATGCTTATTTATTTAAAATGAAACTAATTTAATTTGGGATAACGTAGTTAATCAACCATTCTGTTATGCCACCTTGAAATTATTAATTGTATGCCCTAAATCATTGTCACCCTAAGTTTGTTTGTACTGGTTGGATAATAATATGATGCCAACACGGGAGGCTAGACCGTGAGTAGATGCTTAGCCTTGCAACGAGTCATGAATGATCTTTCAGAAAAATGCTACAATATTGACTAATGGAATATTGAATGTATTTTGAAAGTGGTGTGATGTTGCCACATGATGAGATTGAAGTGTGGAGACCTGTGTGGTTCCATACCGATGTGGAGTTATTGCTGGCATGTGTTGCACAATAATCAACTGGTGGGAAATGATTTAGGCCCAGGGCAAGTGGCAAGAGGTCAGGTGCTCAGTGGGCTGTGTGGCATTGGGTTGATGAGTGTTGTGAGTTTGTGTGCCACAATGGGTCGTGTGTGCCATTTGTTGAGTGTTGGAAGTCTTGCCTTGGTCAGTTAAGGACTTCACCTTGCAAGCCTTTGATCTGAGTCACCCGTACAACCACATGTCTGATATGGGACAGACCTAGTTGATTAGGGTTCTGATATCTTTCCTCTGATACCTCGGGGTGACAGTGCACGGGGGTGTATTTGTGCGGGGGAGCGTACCTATGCTACGGCTTGGTGCAAATCCAACGGTGATTGACCTGTCCTATACTTCGGCTCTGTGTGAGGGAAGTGATAGTGAGGGTAATACTGGAGAGGTTCTTTGGTTAAGGTAGAGGTTCCTGAAAAGCTTTGTTACGGACAATCACCTATGTGGTGAGTGGCTGTATCTTGTGGGTAAAGTGTACAACCTCTACAGAGTGTCAAAACTATTCGAATAGCCGTGCTCACGGTATTGAGCATTGCTCGGGGATTACAGTCAAGGGGAGATCTTCATAAACAAAATGTGGAAAGGGTGGCTGTGTGCCAGTATTGAAAATGAACTGTTAAGGTTGTGTGCCGAGAATCTTCGAAGAAAAACCATTTGAAGAAAATAGTATTACTTATAACTGTTCCACTGCTTTAAACTAAATAAGATACTAGTTTAAAAATGTTGTTTGATGCAAGAGAACCATTTAAGCCAATCCTTTGGAATAAGCTTTGCATATAGTACTAGTGCCGCATTCTGTGCATTACTTGTTGAGTGCCTTGTGTACTCATCCCACCTTACTTATCAACCCCAACATCAATGGAGGAGTCTACACCAGCCTGGGAGGAGGAGTACATTGAGGACCCGAGCAACTAGGGGGCAAGCCCAGTCGGATGCCTGTGGAGAGATGGAGGCTTCCACGATATTTATTTATGTTCCGCTGTTATTTCTTTTACTCTGAATACTGTAAGCTCTGCGTGGCTGTTTTTATGTAAGGAGACCATAAGGTCGTACAACTTGGTTTATATACATGTTTGCACTATTTATTCTTATATCGCTGCGAATGTTTGTGATGTGCAACCCTGTAAAGACTGAGTGTGCTAGCGTGATCCTGGACTAGCACAGAATACACAGAGGGTCCGGATTTGCAGATTCGGGTCCCGACAATAGGCCTTCGGTAACTTTTATTATGGTGATCTCGTATCGGCCCAGACAACCTATCTCTGGCCGATCGACTAGGCCAATTGTCTTGGGGATAATGCTCCATTGGGCATGTATATGGAGATGGCAATGCTACTCCCCTTTCCCAACAAAATTGCCAAAAAGGACATCTCCTATGTGCTCTCTCTACGTTCTCAGTGTAATACAGATTGTCCAACTGACGAGTAGAATATCGTGGGCGATTATTCATTCTTTCATACTTCTCCATTAACTGAGAAAACATCGGTCCTGGCTTTTTCGCTGGCTGTTTCGATGCTGATTTTTCTGCTTTATACCATTTACCCACCTGAGGATTTTCCTTAGGTTTAATGGTCTTTGAATTCTTTCCTTCATGATCGGCTTCTATTTGTAACGAACCGATCGTAATCTTCAATGTCTGACTGCCGTCTGAGGTCGACTGAATGTCAAATTGCCGATCCCTTTCTGGCTCATCACGCGTCGGTCTTTTTCCTTTGCTCGAACATTGAACCATATTAATAGGGAATGGATCAACATCCACTTTTATGGTCGGATCGTCAACGAATTTTAACCGACCATCCTCGATAGCCGACTGGATCTGTTGACGGAAAATATTGCAATCATTAGTGTTGTGAGAAAAAGATTGATGCCACTTGCAATACCTGCGTTTCTTGATCTCGTTAGCCAATGGTATGACGTGTCCTTCGGGTAATCATATTATTTTCTCTTGTAGCAACAAATCGAAAATATGATCACACTTGGAGACATCAAAAGCATACTTAACTTCCGACTTATTCCTAGTCGGCTTAAGCCAAGAACAGATTAAGGATTTTTAGACCCTTTTATCCATTCAGCTATGTTTATCTCTGTTTCATCGTTTTCTGAAGAATCGCTCGGACAATAGTCGACCATATTAACTTTGGTTTTATCCTTTTCTTTATTATTATCATTTTTAAACCTATCTTCAAACGCCCTATTATCCGGGAATCAGCTTTCCTGAGCCGACACACGATGAACCAGATGACTCAGATCGGTGAACTCTTGTCCTCCAAACTTCTCTCTAAGTGGTGGAATTAACTCTTGGAAAGCCAAATCAACGAGTTGGTTATCGGGTAATGTGACACTAAAACATCAGTTTCTTACTTCTCTAAATCTTTTAATATAATCAGTCACCGATTCTCCAAATTTCTGGCGAACAGAGCTTAGATCGGAGATCCTAAGTTCTAAACTACCTGAGAAAAAGTATTCATGAAATCGGCTTTCTAAATCATTCCATAAATGAACTGAATTTGGAGACAGACAAGTGAACCAAGTAAAAACTGCTCGTGACAATGACAATGGGAACAGTCTGATTTTCAATCCATCGGACTGAGCTGCTTCGCCGCATTGTGCGATAAAGCATCTGATGTGCTCAAGGGTAGTAATCGAGTTGTCACTAGAGAATTTTGCAAAATTTAGGGCTTTGAAATTAGGGGGATAAGGCATGTGATCTATTTAATCGGGATACAGCTTTCTATAGCCGATAACCTTCCCTTTTGGCTGTATGCTGAACTGATCTCTTACGACAGCAGAAATTTGATCAGCCCAATTTGCATTAGCGGCCACTGGGATAGTAGGCCCTTGATAATGCTGGTCATAATTGGCATTCTGTCCCCCGATTTTGACCATACTTGCCAAATTCTAGAGCAAACAGTACCATTACAGTGAAAGCAGCCAACACAACCACAATGACCGATGTATTTCTTCGATGTAGCTCAATAATAACAACCAAAAGACTTCTCACCATGTCCATGAATGATTGATTGATCAGAGAAGCAGTAGTGACGAACACTCTCACCACGGGTACACCCAGCGGCCCGGAATAACGAATGGGCTGCCCCAAGGCCAGCTCTAGCCAAAGGCCCCTGCTGGGCCACGAAACGATCTCCGACCAATCCGAAGCGATCTCCACCGAGGACCAAATGGCAGGCTGCCGCGAGCCGTTGTCACCTGCCCCCACGGACACGACAGCGCGGAGTGACCGTGCGAGGGCAGGTGGCTCCACTACTACAGAATGGTACATCACTATCGCTTCATCTGTGTCGGTTCTTAAGTTTTTAGGAAAAAATGATTGTGATAGATGACTTAGGAGAGGCATTAATCATAATCACTATCGGTTCTTAGGTTAGAAGTGATAGTGATGTAGCACTGGGAACATCACAATCGGTTCTTATGCGAGAAGTGATAGTGATGTGCATTATCATCACTATCGGTTTTCATATAAAAAGCGATAGTGATGAGCCCGTACACATCACTATCGGTTCTTATTGAAGAAGCGATAGTGATGATAATGCACATCACTATCGCTTCTCGCAAAAGAACCGATAGTGATGACAACGTGTCATCACTATCGGGCACATCACTATCGCTTCTTCAATAAGAACCGATAGTGATGTGTACGGGCTCATCACTATCGCTTCTTATGTGGGAACCGATTGTGATGACTATGATAATCACTATCGCTTGGCTTATAAGAACCGACTGTGATGTGCATGATCACATCACTATCGCTTTTTATATGAGAACCGATAGTGATGTGCCCGTTAGGTTATTTATACCACTCGAGTGAACTCTTCTCTGCTATTGTTCCGAGGAGGTTTCTCCGCCGCCACCGGAAAAAATAGCTCATATTCGTGGTTGGAAGCAATACTTGGGTGAGAAAATTTGAAATCCTCAAGGGTGGGTGTTAAGAGGGTTAATTTGAAGCCCTAACTTGAGGATATTTCCCTCATTTTGCATAATTTGTGGTTTTCTTCAAAATGTGAGCATTCCTTCAAACCCCTTTAATTTTGCACTATGTAATTTTGATATGTCGCAAGAAAGTCTAGATTGCACTTTGGTATTGTGTATGTCCTATCGATTTCACACCTTTATTTGACAAGCATGTACACACATGTATTTAATTATCTTAATTTGTAGTGCTTTGATGTTAATATGGAATTATTATTGTTGTCACCGATGAATGCTAGAGTTTAGGGTGTGGAACCTCGCCTCCGCTCGAGGATGCTTGTTTATAAATATGCCGAACGAAATGGCATATTTATAAGCGAGTAGTCTCGAATTGTCCACGTTTTTGGATAGCTTCGAGGATATGTGCTTGGGCAAGTTCTTAAGTCGTGTTGTACAAGCTGCGAGTAGAGATTTGGTATCGTCTCCTGGTATTCTCGGATACACACCCTCTTGACCTGTTGTCGAGGCGTGTATATGGAGAATAGCGAGAGATGTCTTGAAATTTTCTCTGGGTTGTAAACGGCTTAGGAACTTGTCGAACCACATATCCTCGAATGGGATTAGGACCAAACCTATTTAGATATTAGGAGTCATCGTTGGTACCCTTGTTTTGTTTCGTTGTAGTCAAAAGATCCAGAGGCTACTTGCACTATATAATTAGATTGTTTGATATCATTGTTGATGTTAAAAATGTATGTCTCCTATCTAGGGAATTGGAAGCTCTAAACCAGGGGAAGAATCTAGGTATCGATTGGGAGAACACATTTTATATATCTTGCAGAACTTGCAGTCCTCTATTTTGCAAAGGTAATATTAAATGAAATGATGTCTCTATTTCAAATAGCTAGCTAGCTTCTTTGTCGCTCGATTCTTCCTTAATTTATTGTGTGAAGTTTAATTGCGATGGACCGTAAGGAATGGATGTATGACAAAAGTCGTGTGAGTGCCGAATTTCGGAGGGTGTTAAGGAGTTCAAAAAATTGCCGAACAGGGACAGGTGAGGAGGGGTGTAAACTTCATATACTGTCCTTGCATTGATTGCACCAATATGAGAAGATTTAACAACCCAGCTCAAATTGCATTGATTACACGTGTTGGATCCATCACGGGGAGACAGGTAGTACCCTGCCGGTATGCAATGAAGACACGGTGGAACCGGATGATGAGTTGCAGCCTGATATGTTTGAGGAGGAGAATTTGGACCAAATGCTGCGGGATGTGGAGGGTAATTATACGGAAAGAGAGTTTGAAAAGTTTAAAAGCTTGATGGAAGACGATGCCAAACCGCTGTTCACATGTTGCAAAGCAGAATACACCAAGTTGGGTTCGGTCCTTGCATTGTTCGAACTGAAGGCAAAACACCGTTGGACAGATACAAGTTTCAATGCACTTCTAGTTCTTCTATCGGATCTGCTTCCCGAGGAAAACGAGTTGCCAACAAGCATTTATGAAGCGAAGAAGCTACTATGTCCCATGGGAATGGAAATAGAAAGGATACATGCATGTCCGAATGATTGCATCTTGTACTGTAACGCACATCAGGAGCTACACGTTTGTCCAGTTTGCGGTGTGCTCCGGTACAAACAAAAGGAGAAGCGTAACGACAAGAAGCGTAAGAGCCGGGGCAACGACGGTGAAGAGGTCACTAAAGGTGCACCGGCCAAGGTATTGTGGTACTTGCCCATCATTCCCCGTCTAGAGAGGTTGTTTGCAAATCCCAGAGAGGCAAAATTGTTGTGTTGGCATTATGAGTCTCGAAAGGAAGATGGAAAGCTGAGACACCCTGCTGATTCGGCTCAATGGAGAAACATCGATTGGAAACATGAGGAGTTTGGTGCCGAAATGAGGAACATAAGATTTGGGTTGAGTACCGATGGAATGAATCCGTTTGGTAACATGAGCGATCGTCACAAAGACGTGGCGCTTCATTGTGCATCTACAACCTCCTCCTTGGTTGTGCATGAAGCGGAAGTATATCATGATGTCGCTGCTAATCTCGTGACCCAAACAATAGGAAATGATATTGATGTGTACCTCGCTCCACTGATCGAGGATTTGGTAAAATTGTGGAATGACGGGGTCATTGTGTGGGATGCGTATAGAAGAGAGCATTTCACCCTACGGGCTATGGTATTTTGCATCGTAAATAATTTCCCGGCTCTTGGTAATTTGGCGGGCTACAGTACGAAAGGAGCAAAAGCGTGTCCTATTTGTGAAGAGGAGATCGAGAGCCTATGGCTGCCAAATTCCAAGAAAACTGTGTATATGGGTCACCGTAGGTTTCTACCTCGAAGTCATCGATACTGTAAGATGGATGACAAATTTGATGGGAAGAGGGAAGTCCGTTGGGCACCGCAGCCTATGAGTGGAAGGCAAGTATATTCACGTGTAGAGGATATCGATGTTCAGTACGGAAAGAGCCGTAAATCTGTTCGTTCTAGGACCATTTGGAAGAAGAGGTCAATATTTTGGGACTTACCGTACTGGAAGGAGTTAGATGTCCGGCATTGTATTGATGTCATGCACGTTGAGAAGAATGTCTGCGACAATTTGGTTGGCATCCTGTTGAACATACCTGGAAAGACAAAGGATGGTGTGAATGCTCGTCGCGACATGGCCTACATGGGAATCAGGCCTAGGCTTGCGGTGATAGAGGAGGATAGAAAAGGTCCGTACATCCCCGCTGTATGCTACACCCTATCCAAGAAGGAGAAAGAGGACCTTTGCAAATGTCTGCAAGGTATTAAAGTTCCATCTGGCTACTCCGCGAACATTAAGAAGCTTGTGTCCTTGGATGATTTGAAGTTGCTGGGCATGAAGTCCCACGACTGCCATGTCTGGATGACCCAAATGCTCCCAATTGCAATCCGAAATATTCTACCAGAGGATGTCAGGTTTGCAATCACGAAGCTCTGTTACTTCTTCAATGCGATCCCCTACAAAGTTATTGACCCCGACGTGCTAGACAACTTGCAAAGTGAGGTGGTGCAGACTCTATGTCAGCTTGAGATGCATTTCCACCGTCGTTCTTGATGTAATGGTCCACCTTGTGGTTCACCTAGTCGAGAGATTAAGATATGTGGACCCGCTTTCCTCGCTACATGTATCCGCTCGAGAGGTACATGGGTATATTAAAGTCCTATGTGAGGAATCGGTCAAGCTCGAGGGTAGTAATGTTGAAGGTTATGGGGTGAAGAGGTTATTGAGTTACGTGTGGATTACCTAGGTAAAAGACAAGCAATCGGTGTTCTGTATCTCGTCACGAGGGCGACTTGCTCGGTAAAGGAACCCTTGGGTCCAAACTAATGAGTTCGAGGTTTGATATGTATTGCAAAGCGCATTTGACAGCTTTGCGAGCAGGTCGTAAGTTCGCCATACATCGAGCAAAGATAAGTTGATATTACGGAAGAGAATCCACAAATGGATGAGCTTTCCATCGCACAAGAACACAATGATCGATTCCTCACATGGTTCAAAGAAAAGCGGAGGTCTCCTTTAGTGAGAATGTAAAATGGTTGGTGACGGACCAAGATTTAATGTACGACATGGCAAGGGTACGATATTAATGGTTACACCTTTACACCGAGAGTCAAGATGCCAAAAGTACTTGCCCAAAATAAAGGTGTGTGCATAAATGCTTTCTCGACTATCATCACTCGAAAAGAGTCTCCCCACCACAATGAACTCCTACTATGGGTTGATCAAGAAATTTGAGAGCTCGATTACGGAATATACCAAGTTCCATTGTTCCGATGTAAGTGGGTAGGACTTCCACATGGAGTAAAGGTCGACAAGAGAGGTTTTACTATTGTGGATCTCAGTAGACTCGCCTACAAAGATGACCCGTTCGTCCTTGCGAAACAAACAACTCAAGTCTTCTACGTGCTTGATCCGGCCAATCCGAGGTTGCACGTCGTTCTTCATGGCAAGAGACAGATCGTAGGAGTTGAAGATGTTGTAGATGAAGAAGAGTATAACCAATTCGATGAGATACCTTCATTTGCAGATGGGGCCTGTCTTAGCGGGGATGACGACACACATGGAGCCAATTACATGCGAGTAGATCATCATGAAGGATAGTATTGTAAATAAATGGACTATTATAATATTTGTTGTTAATTTCATTGTTCTATTATGTATGTAAAATAGTTTGCAATGTTATCAAAGTAAAAATCCAGGGTGACTTGTTGTTGGAGGCTTTGATGGAAATGCAATTTCTCTTTGTGCCTGCACTTTGTGCCACATGTTGTGAAAGAAAATTCCATTTGACAATTGTAAATAGTCGAAAGTTCATTTCTGGAACTTTTTGTACAATTCTGGATTATTTTGAAATTTTTTTGACTTTTCAACGCTTTACGCACAAATCATGTCTACGAAATGAATTTTGGCATATTTATTGAATGAGGTCGTTTTTCCAAAAATTCTTGTATGAAAAGTTTTGCGGTATCCTAAAACATGTTTCTGCAAAATTTCTAATAAATTCAACAATGTATGAAAAAGTTATGGTATTTTCTCTCTTTGGTGAAATGCTGAAAATTCAGAACCTACATATGGTGTAGTCTCGATGTGATGTACAATTTACATATTTCTGAGACACAGAAATGAGGCTAAACTATATGAAATAATTTTTGGAAATTTTCAAAAAACCTGGTCTTCATTTGAGAAAGTTTTGACTTTTCAACTATTTAAGGAAAACTCATGTCTAGAAAGCGAATTTTGGCATCTTTTTTCAATGCTAACTCTTTTTGGCAAAATTCTTTTTGTAACAGATTTGTATTATCTCAAAGTATATTTCTGCAAAATTTTAAATAATTCCAACTATATTTGCAAAAGTTTTTCACTCTTTGATCTAATTCTGAAAATTTAACGTCATGGTTTGTCTAGAAAGGCAATAGTGAAATGGTATCAGTGTCGGTTTTATTTAGAAAAGTGATACGGATAATGCTACACATCGGTGTCGGTTTTATTTAAAAAAGCGATACAGATAGTGACACACATCTGTGTCAGTTTTCTTTAAAAAAGCGATACGGATTAGAAACATCAATGTCGGTTATCTGTAAAAAAGCGATATGGATGTATGACCTTATCAGTGTCGGTTTTATATGTAAAAGCGATACTGATGACTATTAACATCTGTGTCGGTTTTATTTGAAAAACGATATGGATATTGAGACACATCTTTGTCGGTTTTATATAAAAAAGTGATACAGATGTGTAGCAGTATCAGTGTCGGTTTTAGATATAAAAGTGATACTGATGATGTTACTACGGTGTCGGTTTTGTTGAAAAAGCGATACTGATGATGCTTCTGGCCCTTTTATTCCCGCGAACTGCCATTTCTCACGCGCATGCAAACCCTAGCGCTTGACCTTCCGTGCCCGCCTCTCGCCCGCCTCCCGCCTCCTGCCTGTAGCCCCGCCTGGGACCCGACGCCCAGCCGCCCACCCCGCCCGGCCGCCCCCCCGCCGCCACCCACCCGTCCTCCGCCCGCCTCCTTGCCCGCAGCCCGCCCGGCCCCCGCCCCACCGCCCGCAGCCCGCCTGGGACCCGACGCCTAACGCCCACCCGCCCCGCCCGACGCCCCGCCGCCACGCCGCCCCGTCTCTCTGGGAAAAACATAGTAGTTGTTTTTGAACGTTTGATAGCCTTACATGTGAGAAGGGCTCATGAGAGATTTTATTGTTCCATGCCTAAATCTCTTTTTTATGTAATTGTGGAGCTTCTAGAGTCTTGACTATCGTTTCTAGGTTACTTGATTGGTGAAAATTTATTTCTGCTTGAAATTTGGTCGTGCTGATGATATGTCCTGTTAGCCTGTAATCATTTCCAGTCATGTGTTCATTGCATGGATTGTATTTTTTGCTATATATATTAAAGAGATCATCATTAAGCATGTTTTTGCATTTGTGTTGAGCTGTGGAGGAGTCAAAACTAAAAAAGATGGATTTTGTCTTTATTAGTTGCATCCCGCCGTAGTCAACTGTTATCGCCTCTCAAAGAAGTTTCAAAAGATTATCTAAGGAATTATGGTCACTTGTTCTTGAAGTTGTCCGGATACACACCATTCTTGTCCAGTTAGGTGAAAATTAGGACTTGTACATAAAGTCGAGAATGCCTCAATTTTAGATGTTTCACCGCACTCCTACTACTTCTATAGTGGTTAATTTTTAGTAACTCGATCCGATAGCCTTGATGCTTATGTTATGTGTCACTATTTATATTGTAAATTTCATCTCTTCCTCATCCAGCTTTTCATAGTTTATCTTTCTTTGAAGATCTTTTAGGTCCTTTTGTTGGATGAAAATGATTTGGATTTTTTTTAAAAAAAAACTTGGTTTGGGCTTCTTTTAAATTGAATAACACCATGTAATCAGCTATGTTGTGCTATTTGAAAGGCAGTTCACTAAGCAATATCACTCCGTAAATTACAAATTTAATGAAGGGTTACCCATTACAAAAAGGACCAAGCCCTTATTTTGCTTCCCTTGACTAAATTTTTTTTGTTGAAAGTTCTCATTGCTCACCGATAATTGACCTAATTATTTTAGCTCACATATACTTCCCTTTTGCCTTTTTTAATTTTCGCAGCTATTGAGGGGTGGATCATTCTCGTCACTGGTGTTCATGAAGAAGCACAGGACGATGATCTCCATAATGCATTTCGTGAGTTTGGGCAAATCAAGAATTTGCATTTGAATTTAGATCGTCGCACTGGATTTGTCAAGGCAAGTGTCCCCCTTTATATTCATAATATTTTTCTGCCTTTAATAGCTGTGTTTTGAATTTTTCCTAGATTGCTCTATTCCTTAGATTGCTAACAAATGGAAATCTAAGCAAAATTTGAACATGCAAAAGATTATATACATTCAGCATAAGCTCTCTGTGAAAAAATGATTTCCTTTTATGCAAACAAGTGTTTTGGAGAAATACCATTACCTTGTTTCCTTCTTAATATATGGAATGTTACGCTTTTGCCTTTTATTAATGTAATTTATCTTCTTCAGTTGGGAAGTCAATGTGTGTCATTTCAGTGACACAAAAATGAAACCATATATATGACTGTACCTTGCAATTTCTGATTGTCAAGTGAGATGTGACTAGGATGAACTTTGTCTAGTGCCTTATTGCTGTGCTTTAGAATGCTTTTCTGTAGATAAAAAAAATTAGTGCATGTTGAATTATTTAGCTACATAAAGCAATCACCAATTGCAGAAATACATGGACAATTGTTCCAGAATTCTTCAATTATCATGCTCACTTTACATCTACTTGTTTGTGATTCTATTGCAAACATTTCTAAGTTGAAATTTCACCTACTGATGATGCTCACTTTACAATGCATGCTTTCGTCACCTACTGCAAATACAGTAATTAATTTTTACCTACATGTTGTTATTGCTACTGTAATATGATCTACGTTAGAGTTAAAAATGCGTAACCTACGTCTCCCATTCAAGAGTGCTTGTTTATGAATATGCCATTTCGTCACATTCATAAGCAAGCAGTCTCGAATTGTCCATGTTTTTTGGACAGTTCGAGGATATGTGGTTCGGGCAAGTTCCAGCTGTTTTACAACTGCAGAGTAGATTTCGGTAGCATATCCCTACGGTGTTCTCCGGGTATACACCCCTCTTGACCTGTTGTCGAGACGTGTACCTGGAGAATAGCAGGGAGATGCTGCCGAAATTTTCTCTGTAGTTGTACAACGGCTTAGGAACTTGCTCGAACTACATATCCTCGAATGGGATTAAGACCAAACCTATTTAGAGAGTAGGGGTTATCGTTGGTACGTATTTTGGTGGTCAACAGATAAATTTTTTTTGAAGATCATTCGTTCATTTGTTACTCTACTGAAATATGCTAGAACAGTTACATCTTATTACTTATCTATTCAGCTTTTGCTTTACATGATTTATTGTCAAGTTCACAAAATAGGTACGAATTGCTTTTTCTCATGTCAAATATATGACCTTATCAGATAAGAAAACTCAAAATGTCACAATTAGAGAGCATCGGCTCCTCGCCAGACAGAGTAGAAGGTGCTCCCGAGGGGCCGAGCCAAGTTCCAAATGTTGAGAAGCCGAGTAAGGTGAGGAAGGCCCGAGGACCGAACAAAGGGGCCACAGGGAGAACACCGCAGGTTCTCCACTTCAATGCCACGGGGGTCCGCACAGGCCCTCCCAAGTAAAAGGGGCGATACCGTTCATTCCTCGGTCAATTGGTGAGGGAGAGAGTGCCCATAACGATTAAGGATTGGAGGAAGGAAGTCGGTACGCGAGCGTAAGAATCGATCGTGGGATGAGGTTAAGGGCAAGTGGATTATAGAGGAGGAAGATGAACGCAACGCGAGACGGTACGCCTTGAAGAGGATGGGTGTGGCCTTGAGGCACTTTAGGGTCCTCTTGCACAGTGAGTACGTACTGAAAGGTCGTACACCATTCGAGAGGTATCCGTTCGTTACTACAGATGTTTGGGTGGAGTTCATGACGACGAAGGGTACGCCCGAGGCAGAGCAGCTAAGAGAGAGGAATACCGCTATCCAGAGGCACAACACGCACCCGCACCACCTCGGTACAGGCGGCTATGTGGGGAAGGAGGCAGAGTGGGCGCGACTAGCCGAGGAGTGCGCGAACTCCGGGACGACGATGCCTTACTCCCACATATGTGAAGAACGGGCACGCAACTGGGTATTAGCGAGGACAAAGAAAACCCCTGACGGGCAGCTTGTAGTCGCAAACCCGTCTACTGCGCACGTCGTCTCTGCCATCGTAAGACATCTGACTTAGTACATTGCGCTTGGCCTAGCTTGTTGTATTTCGATCTAATTGTACTCGCTATTGCGGGAGGAGGTAAGCCAATGGAAAGAGCAGGGACCTTCCAGCCAAGGGTCGAAGGATATCCTGTCGTCTGCGATCGGGAAGCCCGATCATAAGGGCCGGGTGCTCGGCGCAGGGTCGGGGCATACGAAGAAGTCCTACTTCCAAGATGACGCTTCGAGTGCTAGATCAAGATCATGGGAGGCACGCGCGGAGCGCCTCAAGGAGACGCTCAGGGAGCAGCTGAGGGAGGAGATCAAGGATGAGATGAGGGGGGAGATGATGGCACGTGAAGATGAGATAAGGGCTGAGATGATGGCACATGAGGAGCGCCTGAGGGCTGAGATGGTGGCGATGATCTCCCAGAGTCAGAGCCAGAATCCGTCACCTCTTGTAGAGAAGCCTGTGCCCCGGCCTAGCAGCTGTGGTTCCAAAAATTATAAGACCGATCCCCATCTGAAGGTAATAATTAATTTTTCCTAACTTAAAGCTACAAGTGTAACTCCCACAATGTTTCTCCTCAAATTGCGTACATCTTGCAGGCCCCTGCTAAGTGCCAGCTCACCACCCTGACGGAGGACGAATTTCCTGTCGAGGCTGCACGCGGGGTTGCATTTCCATGCAAGGAGACCGACACTGCATGGTCGACCTTTGGGAAGGGCTACATGAGGGTGCGGTGGACTACGCCCACGAACACTTCTTATCACATGTGCTCGAGTTCCCCCCCAACGAAGATATCAGCACTCTCGGGCAAGCATGCATGTCATTCATCAAGTGGCCCATGACGGGTGTCGTACTGGTCAAGGTAAAAATCCCCCGCGTCTTCTCTACCATTCCAGTAGTACTGCAATAAGTTAAATATGCGCATGCTTTGTAGGTTCCTACCGTACCTGTGCTTACTCGTGCTCCTGATTCTGTTCCCACCACCGTGATGAGTCCTACACGGAGTGCAGAGCTCACATGTAAAAGGACAATCACGACACCAACAGAACCACAAGAGGCCTCTGAGACTCCTTCCACCAAGAAGGCAAAGCTGATAAAGGCCACAAAGCCCCTTGAGGTACTTGAAAAGCCAACTACCCTCACGTCGAAGACTCCTTCGCCCGTAAAGAAAAGTCAAGACAGCCACGACATCCCTTATGATTTTAAGGCCTACGTACATGGAAAGCCCCTGATTGCATCCAACGAACTAAATGGTCTAGGCAGGTGGACTCGCATGATCCATGGATGGTATATTGATAAGGTGAATGAGGAAGAGCGTCGAGTTGACTTCAATCTGATGTATAAAAGGGTACATTTCCACCGTGACGAGAATGGGATATTCCTGTCGCTTTGAGGATCTGCTTGTGTACCAATTAAAAGCCGTCGATATTTCTACTTTACGATCTTGGGCGCTGTGAGTATCGCACCATACAACATGAGTAGACGACTTTTATAGGATTTTGTATTATGTTTTCTAATATCAACACGAGTTGCGGGGCAATGAGACAATGAGCCGTGATTTAATCTAAACCAAGTTGGGTTAAATGGACCCGAGCTAGTGTCTGCGACCACGGCTAGGATACATCCGGTGTTTGTTGTCGCTCGCCAAGAGGGTATTAAATCTCGAGTCGACGAAGGACTTCGTTGTAATACCGCACCACGAGGAGTAAGTAGCACAAACCCTTCAATTACTTGTACGCACTTAAACCGTATGCGAACTTATTTCCTTGCACTACATTCCATTTAATAAGCAACCATTGGGTTCTACTCGTCCTCGCTCCGAGTGAAAACACACTACATTTTTAACTCAATCAAGAAGAGACCGATGGCCTACGCGATCAAGTGTCCTTTGCGTATAAGTACATTACCGTAACCTAACACTTTTTGAATTTAACTATATTTTTTACTCAATGGCATCTCTCCAATATATGCAGGGTTTCTGGACTATGTCGATGAAGGAGGGTCACACAATAACAAAAAGGGCAAGACGTTGGAGTATAAGAAATTCACGGTACAAGTGCCTAGCATATATACGTTTAATTTTTTTGACATCTAATCTTCGTGTGTTGATTTCTTTTTCTCTCTTCACAGTGTCATCAATGTGGCAGCGATGACTATGCGGCTTCTATGTCATGCAACACATGTTGGTTGTGGTCGTCGGCTCACACCTTTTTCCTAAGGTATATGTACATGCATACTTAGCCTTTCACATACAAATTTTGAAACTTAAATTCATGCACTCATTTATGTTTTGCAGATGATCAATATCCCCGAGAAGAGCTTAGACAGCAAAGCACTCAACAATTTACGAGATCACTTATGCCAATGGTACTGGTTAGAAGTTATATCGGAGGACGGTAGGTTTAGAGATCCTGAAGCGTCCTACTAGTCCATATGGAAACAATATTAATTGTATATGTCAATGTGATATATATGCACGTGTACTGATTGTTAAGCATGTTTGTGTTTGTATGTTGTGAACGAATGGGCTATATGTATTGCAATTTACGTATTCGTGTTCTGTGAATGTGATATGTGCATTCTGTGTTATGTATTGTCAATGTGATATATATATGCCCAATGTTAATATGTGTTATTTTGGATAATATGCAAAATTGAAACACCCCCATGAGGGTCATCAGAATCGGTTTTTTGAATAAAGCGATTGTGATGATTCTATTATCAGAATCGGTTCTTATGAGGAACTGATTCTGATGACCTCTCATCAGAATCGGTTCTTTTAAGAAAGCGATTGTGATGACCACATTAGTAGAATCGGTTCTTTTACGAAAGCGTTAGTGATAACCATACCATTACAATCGGTTCTTGGAATAAAGCGATTGTGATGATACATTATCAGAATCGGTTCTTTAAATAAAGCGATTCTGATGACCCCCTCATTAGAATCGGTTCTTTTGCGGAACCGATTCGATAACGTGGTTATCGTAATCGGTTCATAAAGAACCGATTCTAATGAGGGGTCATCGTAATCGCTTCCTTTAAAGAACCGATTCGATGACCTTTATCGTAATCGGTTATTAGAAAAAAACTGATTGTGATAATGTGTTCATCAGAATCGGTTTGATCTAAGAACCGATTCTAATGAGGCTTTATCACAATTGAGGCAAAACCGACTGTGATAACTCCACCTCATCACTATCCAAAGACTTCGTATCGCCACTTGAACCGACTGTAATGACAAAAAAGAACCGATTCTGATGTACAATTCTGTAGTAGTGCTCTTTCCCAAGGCAGCAAGGAGGTCACCAAAGTCAAGGCTCCAGTCTCATCGTCCAGTCATGCACAGTGTGGGGACACGCTCCCTCCCGAGGCAGCACCGGAGCCACGCATTATGGCGTCAGCATATGACAAGCGTACAGAAGGGTAGGAGTGCCATTCCCTGACTACAAAGAAAACTACACCACTCGATGAGTCCACCGACCCGGCATGGGGTAAGCGGACGACCGGTCACATCGCCAAGACCAGGAGCCAGGACTCCTAGCATAGGACACCTCATCCTTTCTTCTCCCAACTTCCCCTGTAACCTGCCCCCTCCGACTGTATAAAGGGAGGCGAGGTCCTCTAGGAGGGGGGCGAGCGATCGAACCATCCTCTTCTCGTTTTCTTAGCTCTTGCTTGTAAAACACCCCGCAGTCATCTGCGCCCGAAGCAATACAACACCACCGCACGAACTGGAGTAGGGACATTCGGCCCAAACCAGTATACGTCTTGGGCTCCCTGAGTCTAACCATTCAAGGAGAGGGAACGCGTGGCCCCTTGACTAAAAATTCACTCGCCGGTGCTCGAAACACCGACAAGTAGGAAGCCAAAATAGACTACTCCGGAAGTTGCAACTTATGCAGCACCTAACACATGCAAAGGGTCAACTAAATGAAGAACAAAGTTTTCTTTCACAATGATTAGTACCAAGTGAAATTATCCCTGCATACCATTCATTTCAATGCCCCATATTTGCACCAGTTCCATAATGGCCTACATACCCACTAATGAATTTAATCAATTGAACTCAACAAACCATTTTGTTTTCTACATACGTATTAGTAGATAAGCAAATTCAACAAGCTCCAACCTTTACCGAAATTAAAGCAAGCCAAAGCAACATTCATTCTCCAACATTCCACATATATATAGTGAAATTCTACCATTCAAGCAGCAGAAAAGCGCCAATTTTTTTGCAGCAACCATCAAGCCCTGCATAATAACTACGACATTACAATTGTTCATAAAATTCTCCTCTATGAAGGAATCCTCTTCCAATGACATATATCAAATAAAAAATGAGATCAGAGTGATACAAAACAACATCATGCCTTTACTCATCACCACTAATAATGGAAAAGACAAACACTTCTAAGCCAGGGCAACCAACATTTTGACCCTTTTTGTTGTTCAGTGCTCAAATGTGTTTGCTAAAATAACAATGGGGGCGATTAAGAGGAAATGTGCTTTGTGACAGTGGCTGAGCGACTATTACAGACTGTACCAAGTGACCAGCATTGCTCAGCTACATCAATTCCTCATAATATATAAACATAAAATGGTTCATTGCTGTTCAAGTATGTAAGCATCCAGCATACCTCCAATTGAATTGCATATGAAGAAAGCCTCACTCTTGACCATTTTAGCACAAAAAGTATTTAGTTGTTCTCTCATGTCTCAAAAGTATAAAAACTCTCTCCAAGCTCATGTGGATTAGGCTTATCAGAATAGCCATAACCAATTAGATCAATTGGACATACTCTAATTTCCACGACAAGAATAGGAATATTTTTTCGCTGATGGTCACTGAGGGGAAAAAAAGAGGAACTGGTGAATGATTGCTAAGGAAAGCGAAGGCAGCTAACTTACAGGGGAGGTGAACATAAATGATCGTAACAAACGAAGTATCATAGTTTAAGAAAAAACAGTTCCATCAAATTATTGCCAAAATGTGAAGGATAGAAATGGCGATCAGAGGGGGGTGAATGATCCCAAATAAAAATTTTCCCCACTCAAATTACTCCAAACAATCTCGCAATAAAAATCTGAAACATCCAAAGATTTTCCTTCAAACTAGTGTTTCTCAGATTCGCACACCCTGCAAAACCCGAACAATTAGACAACTATGTATACCCCTAGCTTGCATGGATGAGAACCATGAATCATGTGAGGGATTTTTTAATCACAATCCTGGTTGTCAAGTGTCCAAACAAAGAGAAATCAATTCAAAGACTACTTTTCTAAAAGAGATAAAGCTAAAACACCAAAGTCTCTTTCCAGAAAAGTAAAAGCAGATTTTCCATGAATTATCCTCAATTGGAGCAGGTGGTTGGTGAGTTTCTGTCGCTCTAAAATTTTTGGTAATTTTTCTTCCTGTGAGAAGTTGAGTCGTGAAACAGTCCACCAAAAATAAACTCAAAAAGCTTTGTAGAATAAACATGAAAAATCAAGCATTACAAATAGTCAGGAACTTCGACCAGAATGTTTTAGACTCGGTTTTCACTTCATAGCTCTCAAACAGTGCAACCAGTGGACTCACAAATGTTTTCAGAGATAGATATATGAGTCACACACCTTCTCCAATAAGAATCACTTAAAAAGGATGTTTCTAGATTTTTATAAAATTCAAAGACTGACTGCTGCGCGAAGAATAAGTTCTGGACAGATTTGCAGTTCAATAAAAACTTGATCTCTAGTCTATCCTAGGGTGCAAGAAAGATGTAAAACCATATGAACACCCTCAAGACATCCTAGAAGAACAGCATTTAGAAGGAGGGGAGGCAAATCCAAATGGCAAGAAAGTAAATTGCGAGAATGTAAATGCTGAATTTAAATTGCGTAAAGTAAAGACATAATGTAAATGCGCAATTTAAATTCACAATAAGGTATTTTCTGGAAGGAGAGGTTACAAAGCCTCACATTCATGTGGGCAAAGCTCAAAGGAGCATCAAAAACCTCAAAACCTTCAAGGGGGAAGGCTACCCCTCCACCCCTATTTATACAACTCTTGGGCCACCTACCACCCTTGGATGAGCCTCTAAACCCTAGAGTATCCATCAAGGGCTAGGATTAACCCACTCAACCAGCCATGCAAGGGTTCACCCAAAACCCACAACACATAATGGGTTTTCTGGCACGGTTCTCAAAGCACACTAACTAGACCTGCTAACCTATCAACTAGACCAAGATCCATTGGTCCTCATTGATCCACGCAGCGTCTAGCTAGCATCTCATCCGTTTCTTATCTTCATGGCTTGGCACGACTCTATCTCCGATCATCTTCCGATGATCCTCGACCGTCTGGACCTCCGACGCTCCTCGTCTAGTCCCGGTCATCTTTCACCTCACCATGATCTAACATCGTCGTCCTACAACCATCAAAAACAAGGAAATACCTCACATAGCAATGTTCAATCATCACAAATGCTCACAATTAATTATGTCTCAATCATTAGTCAGTTCTACCGCCAGCCACAGGCCGGTAGTACCGCAAGAAGCTAACACAACTCAATTTGCTTCCTTTTGTATTCCAATTCAAATCAAAATCAAACCTGAGCACACCTTGCTCAAATAAAGTCAAATACTCAGCTCAAATATGGATGGACCTCCACATGGTCCTTCAAAATGGATGCAGCATGAGATTTCATCAAAATAAGCATATGTGTCACCGAACACGGAAGCTGTAAACAAAATTAACAAACTGAGATGAATATGACTGCTAACTAAAAAGTTCTCAAATAGTAGGTACAACAATTCTTTTCCTAAATCTGTTTGTATTTATGAGATGGCCAAAAGATCAGCCAAACCTCCTTTTCATTAGTCACTCTGCCTGTCTTAAGCAAGTTGTGTATAAAGAACAATGTGGTATGCAAACTTTTTAGTGGTCAGTATGAAAAGAGCATCATCAAGAACATCTAACGAACTGTTATGCTTAAATCCAACTCCCCTTTGACATGATCACTTAAGAACTTTGGTTGCTTGCAAATAGTAAACAGAAATGTCTGTGTACGATGAGCACCTGTTTGCATCAAAATCGTGAATCAGAACCAATGCAGGGCTAGATGTTCTAGCGTACTGATAGCTAATGTTGTGATCCCTCGATTTCCATGTGCTGCATAAGAAGAAAAGGAAATCTAAGATATCAGTAAGAAACAAAAAGAAGGAATCGGAAGCTATAAAAATCGCAGGTAAAATAGCTTAGTGATTGGAGTAGCGGCGAGACTGAAGGAGACATCTGCCTACCTGGTGCGTACATGGGGCTGTGGCTCCAATGGGGCAACCAGGGCCAGCACGGTGAGGAGTCTCTCCTTGACTTGGTCGGCCTTGGAAGCCTCCACGAACAGACGAAGCGCGATGATAACTCACTTCCCAAAGAGATACTCAAACGCCTTGAGAGTTGCGACGATGCGGGGTAGGGGACGGCCGCAGTACGGCTCATGCTATGGCACGCAAAGAGGGAGGCCGCCACCGACCGAGCCAG
Source organism: Otatea glauca (assembly GCA_036346275.1). Lineage (NCBI taxonomy): Eukaryota > Viridiplantae > Streptophyta > Magnoliopsida > Poales > Poaceae > Otatea > Otatea glauca. The sequence goes on along the minus strand of CM070721.1, from coordinate 42,293,116 downwards.
GGTCCTGCCGGCGAGAAGGGGGATGGCGCCACTAGGGTTTGGAGGGGATCGGGGTAGGAGCTCGAGCGCGATCGACAGAGGTAGGGATCGAGCAATTGCGCCCTAAATGCGAGGAGGAGGGCGAATGCGCCGAGTACGCGAGGATGCGAGGAGGCCGCGTGAGGGTTCGGGGGAGATTGACGCGGGCAGAGGCTATCTGGACTCACAAAGTCACGCCACGTTAGGATGTGGTATATTAGTATCGGTTCAAACAAAGAACCGATAGCAATAAAAAAATTGTATTTGTTCCCACTCGAAACCGATTGTGACGTGTCACACACAACACAGTCGGTTTCAAGATCGGAACCGATTGTGATGTGGCGTGTATCACTGTCGGTTCTTACATCAGAATCGATTGTGATACATTCATCCATATTAAATCATTTATCACAATCGGTTTTTCTTGAAAAAGTTGGAAACTGATCCAGATGAAGCGATAGTGTTCTACCATTCTGTAGTAGTGAGCTTCGCATTTGCCATGCACCCTTAATGATGAGTACCTTGTTAAGAGATTTATTATCTTGAGATTTATCATCTATGTCTTTCACTTTTTGTTTCATCTCATAAATCTTTTCTGTTAACTCAGACTTTTCCTTCAATTATTCTATCTCCACCTCAAGTTACGTTTAGCATCCAATAGCTTTTTCATATCATCTATCTTGTTTGTAGGCTCCATTCCATATATGTGTGCAATTTGCAATTACTGGCAATTCATAATTATTTATATCGACTTTATATTGAATCGTGTTTAATTAACAGATTAATGAATAATTGTATGATAGAGTGTTCTCAGGTGTCGGATTACTGAAGGTTAGCCTTCAGCTTCCTCGCCACAAGGTGTGTGGCTGCTAAAGACTAGTCTCTTACCTCCACTACACCAGGGTCATATAATCAAAATTGAACTAGACAATTAACTAAGCAAATAAGGCCTTCAACTCTTACCTTCCAAAATTATGCACAGTTCGGCCAAGCATGTATAAAGTATTTAAAGTCAATTTTACTATTCAAATAATCAAAATTAGATTATGAACAGTTTGACCAACCAAGTATATGAACAATTGACTAAACAGAGGCTGTGAACAGAGCAAGCTAAGCAATCATAATCATTATATTCAGCAATAATCAAATGAGCATCAAACTAGATACTGTATATAAGCAATACTTTCTAGTATTAACAGGAAGCAACACTATAATTCAAGGCCACATTCGCTACTTTAATTGTTTTAGTTCATAATAGACACATAACATCATTGAGTATATAACCGGCAGCGACGTGACAAACGAGTATCAAACTACATACTGAATATGATGATCAAGCTCATAGCCACTAAAATAAAAGCAATACTTTCTAGCATTAATATGAGTAACACTATAGTTCAAGGCCACATTTGCTACTTTAACTGTTTTAGTTCATCAAAAGACCCATAGCATCATTGAGCATACGACTGGCAGCAATACAACCGGCAGCGACGTGACAAATGAGTATCAAACTAGATACTGAATATGATGATCAAGCTCAAAGACAGTGAAATAAAAACAATATTTCTAGCGTTAATAGGAAGCAACACTATAGTTTAAGGCCACATTCGATACTTTAATTATTTTAGTTCATCAATAGAACCATAGCATCATTGAGCATACGACTGGCAGCAATACAACCGGCAGCGATGTGACAAACGAGTATCAAACTAGGTACTGAATATGATGATCAAGCTCAAAGACAATGAAATAAAAGCAATACTTTCTAGCATTAACAGGAAGCAACTCTGTAGTTCAAGGCCACATTTGCTACTTTCATTGGTTTAGTTCATCAATAGACCCATAGCATCATTGAACATACGACCGGCAGCAATACAACTGTTAGCGGTGTGACAAATGAGTATAGACTAGATACAGAATATGGTGATCAAGCTCAAAGACAATGAAATAAAAGCAATACTTTCTAGCATTAACAGGATGCAAATCTATAGTTTAAGACCACATTCGCTACTTTAGTTGTTTTAGTTCATCAATAGACCCATAGCGTCATTGAGCATACAACTAGCAGCAATACAAACAGCAGCGATGTGACTGACCTTGGGGTGGTGTGGTGGCCGGATGTAACGACAAAGACGTTGATGGCGGATCTGGTGGTCCACCAGCATGCCGACATCTTCCTTGTCACCAAAATGGGATGCACCACGAGAGCCGAGGAGGTTGAGGGGCGACATAGGCACCGTGGAAGTGGAGGGATGATGCGGGCATTGAACTAGTAGATGGGCGACGGGGGCAAGGGGAGGCGGAGGGGTGCGAGGGCAGACAAGAGTAAACTCCTTTTTTATAGAATAGAGGGGAAGTCGAGAGGTCAAGTACGAGGTGGCTGCCTTGGCTTTTGGTATTTGCGCTTCAGCTTTTGGTATTTGAATGGATCGAGAGGAGAAGTCGAGTGGTCAAGCGCGGGAGGAGAAACCAAGAGGTATTATCACGATCGGTTCTAACCTTAGAAACCGATCATGATGGCCAAGTCATCACTATCGGTTCTGATATCAGAACCGATAGTACAATATCACTATCGGTTCTAACCTCAGAACCGATAGTGATACCAATAACATCGCTATCGGTTCTAACCTCAGAACCAATAGTGATGATGATGGTCATTACTATCGATTTTGAGGTCAAATCAATAATGATATTTTACACCATATTTCTCACTCACGCTGAATCATATATGACTATCGGTTTTTTCTAAAAAGTTGGGAACTAACCCAGATCCATTATTAGTATATTGTAATGCATTGCTGGCACTTGCTTGATCTGTGATATCCTGCACTTACTGCGTCATGGTATGCATCAGCTAAATCTAAGCTGCTGAGAAGGCTCCAAAATTCTGCATATCAACTTGAGGCAACGGTTGGGGAACTAATCCATCATTGGGGTTCTCACTGGGTCGGGTACCACTTCCACTAGCTCCACAAGTCTGAACTGTCCGATGATCTCACCATAGGTTTAGGTAAGAGGGAATAAGCATAGATAAGAATACAAGAAACCTAATGCAGGGAAATTGGTTTAACCCAATAAATTCATACAATCCTTATTAATAACTTGGTATAGTTGTTTACAAAAGCCTAAGGGCTATGCAATACATACTGCACACTCAGCAATCATGAAAGAACCGACTCAACATAAGCACACAAAGCTAACGCCTACATGGCGACACTATCTAACTTAAGCAGACGCGACTCAAAAACAAGAGTCTCAACTAACTATCACACCATCACTCGTCAAGCCATCTAGGTTGAGACTCCCTTAGGACATAAGACGGTGAATGAGCTGATATAGGCGCAAAGCGATCCCGAGGAGCAGGAGCAGGAACCTCAAACTGCATATGCACATCTCGCACTTTTGGCTTCAGATCCTTGGGCTCCATCTTGATCTCCTCGGGATCTTCCTCTTCCTCATTTACATAGGTTAACAGGAAATTTTGCTTGCAATAGGCATAAACACTGATCTAAAACTAATGAGCACCTTAATTTACATTAAATCTTAATGCCATATTTACATATTATCTGATACGGCTCCAAGTACTAATGTAGCTTCGGTCTGTGTTCCCAATTCACAATGTGGAATTATAACTCAATTGGCTGTTGTTTTGCGTGAGGAAAAGAAAACAGAAAACGTCCTTATGGCGTCCCATATTGTGTGTACGATCCTGTGAATTTCTTCTTCAAGAGTTCATTGTGGGGTGTGGATTGAACCTGTGGTGGTTCTGTTCGCGTTTTGATCGAATTGATCCGGTTCTTCATTCTTGGGCTGTGGTGCTCTTGGGCAGAGGAGATTCTAGTGTCTCCAGGAGGTGCGGCTGCTACAACCACTTCTGTTATTTGCTTCCGCTGGAGAAAAGGAGGAAGCTGCTTGTTACCTGAGAGGAGATGCTCGGGTTTAAAAAAAATCAAGAAGGGCTGTTGTTGTTCAATGTTCGTACCATGAAAGATCAAACCAATCACGTACAAATTAGGGTTCCTCTAATTTGTGTCGTATCAGGTGGTATTAGAGCCTTTGTTCATCATGGTACGTGTTAATTTTGCAAGTTTTGTACGATTGGTTTTTTTTGTGCAAGATGGTTAAGTCAGAGCCTAGCGAACAAGTGGGTAACAATGGTGGTGCTGATCAGGTCAGCGAGGCACCCCAATATGCTATTGAGTTGCTTCCAGATGTTCGTGTGGGACTGGAGTCCACACGAGATCGTCACATGAAGTTTGAGAAGAAGGTGAATGCCCTGGGGTGCGGATTGATGCGTTAATCGACGCTATCAACAACTGGCCGCCACCACAAGTACCATGTGCTAGCTAGGTTCCTCAATTAGCCGAACAACATGGACACTTCGAAGATGACGAAGAGGCGGTGGGCTTTGATGGTGTAGTTGGGTTCTTTCTACATCAGAGTCGAGTTGACCCTTACTACTATGGCGCTGCCCATGCAGGAGTGTGTGAAGGAGAAGGGGTTGGTTTGGCTCAGCGTGTCACCATTGATGAAGACCTCAGTTGGGTTAAAATCTCTATCCCGTCGTTCAACGGTAAATATGAACTAGAGGTGTAATTGGAGTGGGAGATGCGTGTCGAGTAGATTTTTGATAGCCATCACTACATAGAGGAGAAGAAGATTCATTCGGTGACAATTGAGTTAATTGGGTATGCATTAGCCTGGTGGAACCAATTATGCCACACGGAAGCTCGTCCGAATACATGGTTGCAGATGAAGAACATAATGCGATGACATTTTGTTACTGCCCACTACACTAGAACCTTGTATAGTAGGCTACAGCAACTTCACCAATGTAATTCTGGTGTTGATAAATATTATAAAAAGATGGAGATGTTGATGATCCTTATAGGTACGCAGGAATATGAGGAGGCTACTATAGCATGTTTCTTTAATGGGCTGAATGAGGATGTGATAGATCGAGTGGGGATGGTTCATTACTACCACATCCAAAAATTGATACATCAAGTTGAATGTATGGAGTGGTCGCATCAATCAAACTAGTACATGGAGGCATTCACAACAGCAAGGAGAAGATGTTGGCACCCACCACTCTATCCTATCACTATCAACTAATTTGTTCTGACCTAGGATAATAAGCTCATGAGCTTGGTCTTACTTCACCCTAAACGAAAGAAGACATCCATATCCAAGTTTAGCTCAGACGTAGCTGCCTTCTTTTTGGGCGTGAAGTAGTGTCAAACCAAAATACCCAATAAGCATAAGCATTAGCTCTCCCTGAAAAGGAGGTGATCCAGCCGCACCTCCTCTGTCGGGACCCGAATATGTAAATTCGGACCCTCTGTGTATATCGCACTAGTCCAGGATAACGCTAGTGCACACAAGCTCAACATAGATGCTATCACAGTCATACACAGTGGAATATATCATAACTTCAATAATTAATAATAACTGTTGTATTACATGATTATTGCCTCACAAGGCTTAATTAAGAAATAGCAATTAAGCAGCAGTGGAAATGAAGTAAACGTAGTAGCTCCCCAGTTCACCACAGACAACTAACGAGGCTCGGACCCTAAGCATCAGCGTCGTGGTACTCCTCCTCCAAGAATGTCGTAGATTCCTCCTCTTCTGAAGTTTGTTGTTGCGGGATGAGTACATAAAGCACTCAACAAGTCGTGCACAGTATTGCAAGTCTAATATTCTACATGCTTGGCTTATTCCAAGGAAGGCTAACATGGCTATTTTGCAGTAAAGCATCATTTATAAAAGAATACGGTAAGTAAATTGAAAGACAGTAAAACAAATAATAGAAAATAATAGATTCAACTTTTCATGTAAACAGGGTTTTCCATCCTAAGTCAAATTCCAAGTTATCATGGCAATCCACCATCCCAACAAGTTTTTATTTAACAAAAGTCTAACCCTTGACTATAATTCTCGAGCATTGCCCAATACCGTGAGCACGGCTATTCGAATAGGTTTTACACTCTGTAAAGGTTATGCACTTTACCCACACGATATAATCAAACACCACACAGGTCAGTGACCATAACAAAGCCTTTACAATGCTCTGTTTAGACCTGGTACTACCCGCTAAGGTTTCAACACTAGTGGGACTGGTTACCACATGAAGGGCCCCCCTCTTGCGCCATGTGAGCTATCCCATAACCTGGGACTCACTGAACACCACCGTAGTACAAAAATCTAAACATCACAAATTAGTCAGCTAGGCTGTCCCATTCCAGACGTGTGGTTGCAAGTAAGATTCATGTCAAAGGCTTGCAAGGTTAAGTCCTTAAAGTGACCGAGGCAAGACTTCCACATACCCCTGCCCAACAGGCCCACCTTGGCATACTGTCCCTTGCCACCTGCCCCGATCTAAAATGATTACCACCCCAGTTGATTACCATGCACCACGTGCCATCAGCAATTCAATCTAGTTGTGTGACCTCCTCGCCACAATAACTCAATATCTCTGTGTGACAACACATGACACACCAATTTATAAACATTGTTCCATAATCCATTAGTCAAGATTAAATATCAATATTCCAGATACATGTGATGACGTGGCATGGCTAAGCAAACTAACACAGTATAACTAGTCCCATGTTGATTATTAATATTAACCAACTATAGTTCCACATCCTAGGGTGACAATTAGATCATGGCATGCAATTGACAAGGTATAATTTAATCCAAATAGGCATATTATCCAGTTCCCAGATTAATTGAAATCATTTATACACATAAAGTATCATGCATAAATTTTGTGAAATTAGGTGCAATATGATCAAAGCACAACTTGCCTTGGAACAGGTGCTGGCCATGTTCTGAACTTAGGTCTTGAAGCGACGAATCCACCTCCGGAGCACGAGCAATTTAACGTCTGCGCGAATCGAGATAAAATAGCAATAATCACCCAAAACAGAGAGCAAACAGACTCCAAAAATTCAAATAAACAACACCATTAAATAGATCTTGATTTTACAAATTTTTAGAAATTTGAATCACTTAAAGCCGAGTTCAAATGCAAAAGATATAGCTATTCAAAGTTTTAATTAATTCTGAAATTAGAAATTCTAATTTTCCCAAATTATTTTTATAAAGCAAACTCGGATTTTTGCGCAAGCGACACGTGGACCCATCAATGCCGACATGCGGCTCGGTCTACGGACCCGGTCCACGGACCTCCTCTGGTCCACCGTGAACCGGCGCACGGCGCTTCGGTTTCCACACCGACACGCGTTGCACATCCGCGCACTTATCTGACGGCTACTAATCTACACACACGCGGCTCAATCTCGATCGCTCATCCGAATCCAACGAGCAGCGCTTCACCCGAGCGGTTACCTGTTCACGCGATGAAGTGGCTCAATCTGGGGCGTTGCTTGGCGATCCGACAGTCGACGACGCTTCCCGGACGCAAATGGCAGCACGGCGGCGAACTTCACCGGAGTTGAGGAAGACGACCCCCGGAACGGCGAGCGAGACGACTCCGGCGAGGAAGAAGTGGCGGCCTCAACGCAGCTTGGAACGGCGACTCTGGATCTGGAACCCGCGCGGCGAACAGCAGCTGAACGGTGGCAAAAACTGAAGAAAACCGCGGCGGCACTATGAAGAACTACGACGAGCTCCTGGGGCTAGACGGCGGCGACTTGAGCGACTGGATGCGCAAGGAGGTGAGGAACATCGGGGTGCGAGCTGCGGCTTTTATATCCTCAGCGTGCGTGGAAACATGGCAGCCCAAGCAATCCGCGGCGGAGACGGCGTGTGGCAGCGATTTCGGAAACCCGATCGGAGACGACGACGGACAACCGTTCGATCTGCAACGAGCGGCCACGGTCAACTCCCGGGCGATATGATCCGATCCACACCTTCCAAAATCAACGGGTGAGATCTAACCCTTCCAATTATAACGCAAAGCGATCCCGGACGCATGATCCCGATGCAACAGTTGGAGACGCTAGGGTTTCGTGGAGATGAAGACCGCACGATCTGGATCCAACGGTCGACATGCGAGGCGGCGGCGAAGCGGGCTGAACGGGCCACAAACGCTGGGCTCACGCGCGCACAGTGCTGGGCATCGGCCCAGTACTGTTTCAAATGATTTTTCTCGAGTTTTTGATTTAAAATAATTACAGAAATTAGTTTAATTAGTTTTAAGCCATGAAAATATCAGGAAAAAATCCAAGGAAATTCTCATAAATACTTTGAGACATTTTGAACTCAAATAAAATGTTTTTGGTAAAATTTTATATTAGTTTTATCTATTTATACTTAGTTTTCATAAAAGGTTCAATATACTTAATTAAAATAAATTCAAATAAATTCTAGAAAGAATCCAATAAATTCAGAAAAACATAAAATGCACAAATAATCAGAGAATAAAATTATAAGCAAATTTTGGGATGTTACAAACCTCATCCCTTAATAGAATCTCGACCCCGAGATTCAAGGCTGACTAGGGAATAGGTTTGGGAATTCCGACTTCAGATCCTCCTCTTGTTCTCAGGTTGCTTCATTCTCTGAATATTACTCCACTGAACTCTGCAAAAGCGAACAGACTTGTTTCTGGTCCTGCGATCCATGACATCCAAAATTTTTATCGGGTGCTCCTTATAGGTTAGATCTTTCTGCAGTTCAATTGTTTCCAATGGCATCTGCTCCTCTGGCACTCGAAGACACTTCTTAAGCTGTGACACATGGAACACATCATGCACACCTGCCAATGACGGCGGCAATTCCAACTGATACTCTACCTCTCCTCGACGACTCAAAATCTTGACTGGTCCAACATATCTTGGAGCAAGCTTTCCTTTGGTGTGAAATCTTTTAACACCCCTCAGAGGAGTAACCCTAAGATACACAAAATCCTCTGGCTCAAAATTCAAATCACGACGTCGATTGTCAACATAGCTCTTTTGCCTTGACTGCGCGATTTTCAATCTCTTTCTTATCATAGCCACTTGTCCCTCAGCTTCCTTGAGTATATATGGTCCGAATACCAATCACTCTCCTGTATCGTTCCAATTTAACGGAGTACGACAAGCACGACCATACAGAGCCTCAAATGGTGACATCTGCAAGCTAGCCTGATAGCTGTTATTATAACTGAACTCCGCATACGACAGACATTTGTCCCATGAAGCAGTATAAGCTAATGTACAAGCTCTTAACATATCCTCAAGAATCTGATTCACCCTTTCTGTCTGACCATCTGTCTGCGGGTGGTATGCTGTACTAAAATTTAATCGGGTCCCCATGGCTCCATGCAGCTTATTCCAGAACCTCGAGGTAAACTGGGTACCTCTATCGGACACTATCTTTTTAGGTACACCATGCAAGCACACAATTCTGGCCATGTACAACTCTGCTAATCGATCTCCTGAGTAAGTCGTTTTAACCGGTATAAAGTGAGCAACTTTGGTCAATCGGTCCACAATGACCCATATAGAATCATACCCACTTTGAGTTCTTGGCAAACCAGTGATAAAATCCATACCAATTTCTTCCCATTTCCACTATAGAATTTTTAATGGCTGCAGCAAACCTGCTGGACTCTGGTGTATAGCCTTAACTCTTTGGCATACATCACACAAGGCAACATACTCAGCAACTTCACGCTTCATCTTAGGCCACCAAAATCTATCTTTTAGGCCTTGATACATCTTAGCGCTCCCTAGATGAATTGAATACATGGAATCGTGCGCCTCTTCTAAGGTCAACTGTTTAAGCTCTGGTTTGTTTGGCACACAAATTCGCCCTTTGAACCACATGGTATGTCGGGACCCGAATTTGCAAATCCGGACCCTCTGTGTGTACCGCACTAGTCCAGGATCACGCTAGTGCACACAGGCTCAACATAGATGCTATCATAGTCATACACAGCGAAATATAGCATAAACTTCAATGATTAATAATAACTGTTGTCTTACATGAATAATGCCTCACAGGGCTTAAATAAAAAGTATCAATGAAAAGCAGCGGAAATAGAATAAACGCAGTGGCGTTCTAGTTCGCCACAGGCAACTGACGAGGCTCGGACCCTAAGCTTTTGCATCCAAATAATCCCCCTCCATGAATGGCGTAGATTCCTCTTCTTCTGAAGTTGTTGTTGTTGGGGTGAGTACATAAAGCACTCAACAAGTTGTGCACAATAATGCAAGTCTAATATTCTATATGCTTGGCTTAATCCAAAGGAATGGCTAATAAGGGTATTTTGCAATAAAGCAGCATTTAACAAGAATACAATAAATAGATTGGAAAGCAGTAAAACAAATACAGTAATTAATAAATTCAATATTTCTGAAATACACCAAGTTCCTAACCCTAAATCAATTTCCACCTTCCATGGCACCTTGCCATCCCAACAAGTTTTTGTTTAACAAAAGTCTAACCCTTAACTGTAATTCCCGAGCATTGCCCAATACCGTGAGCACGGCTATTCGAAAAGATTGTACCCTCTGCAGAGGTTATGCACTTTACCCACACGATACAACCAAACACCACCAAGGCGAGTGATCATAACAAAGCCTTTACAATGCTACACCTAGACCCAGTACTGCTCGCTAAGGTTTTAACACTGAAGGGTTAAACCACCACAACAGGGCCCCCCACTTGCGCCATGTGAGTTAAACCGTAACCCGGGACTCACTATTCACCACGACATGCATCAAATCTATGTTTCACAAATTATTCACTAGGTCTGTCCCATTCCGATATGTGGTTGCAAGAAGGACTCAGTCAAAGGCTTGCAAGGTTAAGTCCTCAAAGTGATTAAGGCAAGACTTCCACATACCCTGCCAACCTCGCCCACCTTGGCACACCGCCTTGCCACTTGCCCCAATCTAAAATCATTACCACCCAGTTGATTACCAAGCACCATATGCCATCAACATTTTAATCTAGATGTGTGATCTCCTCGCCACGACAACTTGATATCACTGTGCGACACATGACACACCAATTCATAAACATTGTTCCATATTCCATTAGTCAAGATTAAGTATCAACATTCGGACACATGTGATGACGTGGCATGGCTAAGCAATCTATGACGGTCTAACTAGCCCATGTTGATTATCAATATTAACCAACTATAGTTCCACATCCTAGGGTGACAAATAGATCATGGCATAAAATTGACAAGGTATGATTTAATTCAAGTAGGCATATTATCTAATTCCCAGATTAATTGAAATCATTTATACATATAAAATATCATGCATAAAGTTTAAGAGATAAAATAGCAATTTGGTGAAAATTAGGTGCAACATGATCAAAGCACAACTTGCCTTGGAGTAGTGCTAGTTTTGATCTGAGCTTGGGTCTTGGAGCGACGAATCTTCCTCCGGATCACCGAGCAGTTCAACGTCTACGCGAAACGATGCCAAAATAGCAAATAAACACCAAACCAGAGAGCAAACAAACTCCAAAAATAAAATAAAATTCACCAATAAATAGATCCTGATTTTACAAATTTTTAGAAATTTGAATCACTCAAATCCGAGTTAAAATACAAAAGATATAGCCTTTTGAAGTTTGAATAAATACTGAAAATACAGAAAATAGAATTTCTGATTTTTCTGAATTATTTTTCTATTGGAAAAGATCTTTATTGCGTAATGCTGACGTTATCCCTGACTCGGACCAATCAGGCGCTGACACGTCGCCTGGTCCATGGACTCGGTCCACGGGACCGCCTCTGGTCCACCGTGGACGTGGCCCACGGCGCCACACGCCCGACACGCGGCGCGCATCTACTGGCTGCAACGCCACCCGTGCCGATGCTCGACACGCGACGCACATCCGGGCGACGATCCAACGGCTAACGCTCTAACGCACACACGGCGCGATCTCAACCGAACAAACCTGATCCAACAGTCGACGCTTACCGAGCCGCCATCGCTCTTACCGAGACGCGTGGCGCGATCGCGCGGTCCGACGAAGATCCAACGGTGATGAAGCTTCCGGCGAAGATGGCGCGACGGCGATGCAGCACCGGAGCGGAGGACGACGACCAACCGAACGGCGTTCCGGCGTGACTCCGGCGGGATGAAGTGGCTACCTCGATGCGGCTTGACGCGACGAGCCCGGATCTGGAACCGATTCGGCGAACGGCGGCTTGACGGAGACGCAAACTAAAGAAAACGACCGGTGGCGTTACGAAGAACTACGGCGAGCTCTACTGCACGGGCGACGGCGACTCGACGGCGAAGACTAGAGCGACTGGACGAGCAAGGCGATGAGGAACCTCGGGGTGCAGCCCACGCCTTTTATAGCCTCGGCATGCGCGCTAAAACGGCAACCCTAGACAATCCCCGGCGGAGACGGTGCGCGGCGGCGAAACGGAAACCGGATCGGGGACGACGACTGACGACCGTCCGATCCAAGATGAGCGGCCACGATTAGATCCGAAGCGATACGATCCGATCCGCTCCTTCCAAATCCAACGGGCGAGATCTAAACTTACCAAAACAACGCAAAGCGATCCCGACCACTTGATCTCGATCCAACGGCTCGCAGCACTAGGGTTACGCGATGAAGCGGATTGCCCGATCTTCATCCAACGGTCACACGCACGGCGGCGGCGAAGTGGGCTGACGTGCCGCACCGCGATGGGTCACAAGACGCACAAGGTCGGGCTTGGCCCAAGATCGTTCCAAGATTTTTCAAAAGCTTTTTGATTTAAAATAATTCCTAAAATTAGATTAATCTATTTTAAGTAATTAAAATATCAAGAAAAATCCCAGAAAATTCTCATAAATACTTTGAGATATTCTGAGCTCAAATAAAATATTTTTGGTAAAACTTTATATTAACTTTATCTATATATATTTAGTTTTCACCAAAGGTTCAATATACTTAATTAAAATAAATTCAAATAATATCTGGAAAAATCCAATAAATTCAGAAAATCACAAAAATGCACGTGAGCGAAATTATGGGCCAAATTTTGGGATGTTACAAACCTCCCCCCATTAATAGAATCTCGACCTCGAGATTCAAGGCTGACTAGGGAATAGGTTTGGAAATTCTATCTTCAGGTCCTCTTCATGCTCCCAGGTTGCCTCATTCTCAGAATGGTGGCTCCACTGAACTCTGCAAAAACGAACTGACTTGTTCCTGGTTCTGCGGTCCATGACATCCAAAATTTTCATTGGCTGTTCTTTGTAGGTCAAATCCTTCTGCAACTCAATCTCTTCCATAGGCGTCTGCTCTGCTGGCACCCGAAGACACTTCTTGAGTTGAGACACATGGAACACATCATGCACGCCTGCTAGTGACCGCGGCAATTCCAACTGATAAGCAACCTCCCCTCGACGGCTCAAAATTTTGAACGGTCCAACATATCTTGGGGCAAGCTTTCCTTTAGTGTGGAACCTTTTAACTCCTTTTAGAGGGGTAACCCTAAGATACACGAAATCATCGGGTTCGAAACTCAAATCACGGCGTCGATTATCTGCATAACTTTTTTGTCTTGACTGCGCGATTTTCAACCTGTTTCTTATCATGGCAACTTGCTCTTCAACTTCCTTAAGAATATTAGGGCCAAATATCATATGCTCCCCTGTCTCATTCCAATTCATTGAGTGCACGACAGTACACGACCATATAAAGCTTGAATGGCGACATCGCAAACTAGCTCAGTAATCGTTGTTATAATCGAACTCGCATATGGCAAACATTTATCCCAAGATGTAGTATAGGCTACTGCACAAGCCCTTAACATATCCTCCAGAATTTGATTTACCCTTTCTGTTTGACCATCAGTCTACGGGTGATATGCCGTGCTGAAGTTCAAACGCGTTCCCATGGCTTCATGCAATTTATCCCAAAATCTCGAGGTGAACTGGGTACCTCTTTCTGACACTATTTTCTTTGGTACCCCATGCAAACACACAATTCTGGCTATGTATAGTTACGCTAACCTCTCTCTGAGTAAGTTGTCTTGATTTGGAATGAAGTGAGCAACTTTGGTCAGTCGATCCACGATAACCCATATAGAATCATACCCACTTTGGGTTCTTGGCAACCCGGTGATGAAATCCATACCGATTTCTTCCTATTTCCATTCTGGAACTTTTAACGGTTGTACTAATCCTGCAGGTCTCTGGTGTATTGCCTTAACTCGCTGACATATATCACATAAGGCAACATGCTCAGCGACTTCACGCTTCATATTCGGCCACCAAAACCTCTCCCTTAAGTCCTGGTACATCTTGGCGCTTCCTGGATGGATTGAATACTTGGAATCGTGGGCCTCTTCCAAAATCAACTGCTTAAGCTCTGGTTTGTTTGGCACACAAATACGACCCTTGAACCACATGGTACCCCGGCCATCCATAGTAAAATCTGCCGCTAATCCTTCATCCTTTTTAGCTTTGATTCGGTTGATTTTCTCATCATCCTTTTGCCCTTCCCAAATCTGATCTTCAAGCGTCGGCCTTACTTCCAAAGCAGCTATAAATCCTTCTGGAACCATTTCCAATTTTAACTTTTGAAACTCCTTACACAACTCCGATTGATCTTCCTGTACCATCATGTTTGCAACATGGTTTTTACGACTCAAGGCATCAGCCACTACATTAGCCTTTCCTGGATGGTAGTGGATTCCCATATTATAATCCTTGATCAGTTCCAACCATCTCCTTTGCCTCATGTTAAGATCTGACTGGGTGAAGATATATTTCAAACTCTTGTGGTCCTTATATATCTCACATCTATTTCCCATGAGATAATGACGCCACAATTTCAAGGCATGCACCACGGCAACCAATTCCAAGTCATGCGTAGGATAATTCCCTTCATGTGGTCTTAGCTGCCTTGACGCATATGCGACCACTTTACCCTCTTGCATCAATACGCATCCAAGACCCTGTCTTGACGCATCACAGTATATATCAAAGCTGTTCTGAACATTAGGCAAAACCAACACCGGGGCTGTTGTCAAACGCTTCTTTAATTCCTCAAAACTCTTATCACAATCTGGCGTCCATGAAAATTTCTTTTCCTTTTTCAACAACTGAGTAAGAGGTCTCGTAATCGTCGAAAATCCTTCTATGAATCGGCGATAATATCCTGCCATTCCCAGAAAACTACGGACTTGAGTGACAGACTTTGGTTGCTCCCAATGCAACACTGCCTCCACTTTGCTTGGGTCGACAGCAACTCCTTCTGCAGTCATGACATGACCGAGAAATTCCACGTTTTCCTTCCAAAAGTCGCATTTACTGAATTTAGCATACAGCTGTTGCTCACGCAGCTTTTCCAACACTAGACTCAGATGATTTGCGTGCTCTGCTTCGGTCTTTGAATATACCAAAATATCATCTATGAACACAACAACAAACTTGTCCAAGTATTCCACGAAAATCTTATTCATCAAGTTCATGAAATATGCTGGCGCATTGGTCAATCCAAAAGACATGACTGCGAACTCATAATGTCTGTATCTTGAAGAAAATGCGGTCTTTGGAACATCTTCCGCCCGAATCTTTAGTTGATGATATCCTGAACGAAGGTCTATCTTGGAGAAAACTCCAGCTCCTCTCAATTGGTCGAACAGATCATCAATCCTTGGCAACGGATACTTATTCTTAATCGTCACTTCATTAAGTGCACGGTAATCAATACACATTCTAAGGCTTCCATCCTTTTTCCTGACAAACAAAACTGGCGCTCCCCATGGCGACGAACTTGGTCTTATAAAACCCTTCTCTAATAACTCGTCGATCTGCTTCTTCATTTCCACCAACTCATCGGTAGGCATCCGATAAGGTCTTTTTGCTATTGGTGCTGTACCAGGTACTAACTCAATGACAAACTCGATGTCACGGTCTGGCGGCATTCTCGATAGATCCTCTGGAAATACATCTGGATATTCCCTGACCACTGGCACGTCCTCTATGCTGATGGCTTTCACGCTATTAACAATTAATTGACCCTTACGAACTGATGTCGCTCGGAATTCCACCTTTTCTCCTCTAGGGCTCTCAATGGATACAATCCTTTGACCGCAATCCAATACTATCTTATGTTTGGTTAACCAATCCATACCGAGGATAACATCTAAAACTTGGGCATCTAGAATAATCAAGTTCGCTAGGAACTCTACCCCATTAATTTTTAGCTTTACCCCTAAACATCCAAGGTTAGATCTTAACTCAGATCCTGGGGCTTGGACTAGCATCACACACTTAAGATTTTTCATGCTCAAACCATTTTCAGATGCAAAAGCTCGAGAGACAAATGAATGCGAAGCTCCTGAATCAAATAATATTGTTGCAGGTACTGAGTTTACCAAAAACTTGCCCAGTACGACGTCTGATGCTTCCTGGGCTCCATCGGCGGTGATGTGGTTGACTCTGCCTCGAATAGTAGCTTGAGGCGTTGCTCCTGCCTATCCAGCTCCTCGATTTGCTCCCGTCATCGGCGCCTTAGCAGGTGTTGTCCCAAGGTTGAAGCGCACTGGCGTGATACCTCCTTTCTGGGGACATCTGTTGGCATAATGCCCTACTCATTGCAATCAGAGCACCTTACGCGCTAATCTGCACTCCCCTTGAGCATTGTTACCTTGGGCCGGCGTCTGATAACTCTGTCCTGGTGGTCGCGGTGCAGGTGTTGCTGGTTTGTTAACAGCTTGCGGTTGGAACTTAGCAAACTGTTGCGGGGTCATCCTCATTCGCAGGTGGTTAGGCGCCCACAGGTTAGTCATCAAGCGCTTGCGATTTTCCCCAAGCTCCTGCGCTTATCCTCCGAATCAAAGCCTTGTTTACCAATTCTTGAAAATCGGAAAAGTGTGGTAATCGACCCACTTGCGATCCCGAAGTTTAATCCTTCATGAATCGGATCGCCTAGCCTTGTCCGTTGCTACATCTTCAGGAGCATAGCGAGCTAACTGCGTGAATTTGTTCAAGTAATCAGCCACCGGTTGGCCTCCTTGCTTAAGCGCCCTGAATTCTTCCTTTTTCAGGTCCATCATTCCTTCCGTGCGTGGTATGCGGCGAAAGGCCGTTGCGAATTATTCCCACGTGATTTCCATGGGTGCCTCATGAGTAGCACAGTAGTTCTCCCACCATTCTTCAGCTGTTCCCTCAAGCTGATGGGATGCATAAAGAACCTTCTCATGCCCTTCACATTGCGTGACGTACATCTTCCTCTCAATGGTTCTCAGCCAATCATCTGCTTCCAAGGGGTTGACGTTGCCCGAGAATGTTGGCGGTCGGGTCCTCATAAAGTCTGACAATTTGGAATAAGGACGAGGTCCGCCGTTATTAATCTGAGCAGCGGGGTTGTTGACTGCAGCCATATTGGTCATCTACTGCATCATTGTCTACATCAACTGAGTCTGCGCAGCGAGAAAAGCCCCCAAGTTCTGCATATCCACTGGCGGTGCTTGTTGCGGTGGTGCTCCTTCGTTGGGATTGTTGCCTGGGCGTAGACCACTTCCTGAAGCTCCGTTGTTGCTGCGGGTGTTAACCATCTACTTGATTGCTTCTTGGGTTAGGAAAGGTAGATGTAGCATAGATAAGATGCAAGAATTTCTAAGGCGGGGAAACAGGTTAAACCCAACTTAAATAATCTTTATTAATACTTGGTATGGTTGCTTACAATGCCTAAGGGCTTTGCAACACATACTGCACACTCAGCAAACAATTAAGAACCAAACTAAACATGCAACCTTAACGTCTACTAAAAGGTAAAGGCTAACTTAAAGACGCGACTCAACACTCGAGTCTCAACACAACTCTAAGACCGACTCTCACTCATCCAGCCACCCTGGCTGAGACTGATCCGGTGCATACACCGGTGGGTGGGCTGGCATGGGTGCGAACCTATCCTGGTGACCCCCTGCTGGCTCCTCAGGCTCCCACTCACGCTCTTCCGGGTCTTCTTCTTCCTCTTCTTCTTCTTCTTCGGCGACCTCATCCGGCTCCTGGACGACCTGGTCTGCTATCTCCTCGGCTACCTGCAAGGCCTCCTCCAACTCACCGATGACTCTGGCTGCGGCGTCACGGGTCTTTTGAAGCTCTCGCTCCGCCACTCTCAGCGCCTCACACGCTGTCTCCAGCTCCTGCGCAGTGTCCCTCAGGTGATCCTCCTGGGCGGTGGCGAACTCAGCAAGGTGTACTGCAGTAGCACACTCCCCCTCCACGATCCGTTGACGCTGGCACGCTCGCACTGTCGGGTGAAGTCGAAACACGGTGTCGCGAAGCTCGTAGGCGTAGTCGTGGCAGATCCGTCGTAGAGCAAGTCTAGCAGCCTCCTGAACTCCAGCCTCGTAAGTGAACCTCCGGGCGGTGATGTGGATCGGTCTGGTGGTCTCGTCGCACTCTCGAGCGAAGATGATCGACTGCGTAAGAACCCCGATGCACACCGTTGACGTTCCAGTTGCTTCCTCGGTAGAGCGGACGATCAAAGCCTCCAATCACTTGAAGAACTCTCCACAACTCCATGGCGTAGACACCCTGCCTCAACTCGAAAGACTGGAAGATCGGCATCTATTCAAAACAAAATTTTGAATAAGATCTCCACTCGAAACGGCAACGAAAATAAGGTAATTTAGCAAGGATGGAAGTAGAAGGATGAGATAAGCCAAGAGTTTCTTATTAGTCAATTTCACCTTTTTCTTTTAGAAAATAATTTTGGACACTCCTAGAAGATACCAACTACCTAGGGCCAAGACCTATGGTCAACCTGGCTCTGATACCACCTCTGTCGGGACCCGAATTTGCAAATCCGGACCCTCTGTGTGTACCGCACTAGTCCAGGATCACGCTAGTGCACACAGGCTCAACATAGATGCTATCATAGTCATACACAGCGAAATATAGCATAAACTTCAATGATTAATAATAACTGTTGTCTTACATGAATAATGCCTCACAGGGCTTAAATAAAAAGTATCAATGAAAAACAGCGGAAATAGAATAAACGCAGTGGCGTTGTAGTTCGCCACAGGCAACTGACGAGGCTCGGACCCTCAGCATTCGCATCCAAATAATCCCCCTCCATGAATGGCGTAGATTCCTCTTCTTCTGAAGTTGTTGTTGTTGGGGTGAGTACATAAAGCACTCAACAAGTTGTGCACAATAATGCAAGTCTAATATTCTATATGCTTGGCTTAATCCAAAGGAATGGCTAATAAGGGTATTTTGCAATAAAGCAGCATTTAACAAGAATACAATAAATAGATTGGAAAGCAGTAAAACAAATACAGTAATTAATAAATTCAGTATTTTTGAAATACACCAAGTTCCTAATCCTAAATCAATTTCCACCTTCCATGGCACCTTGCCATCCCAACAAGTTTTTGTTTAACAAAAGTCTAACCCTTAACTGTAATTCCCGAGCATTGCCCAATACCGTGAGCACGGCTATTCGAATAGATTGTACCCTCTGCAGAGGTTATGCACTTTACCCACACGATACAACCAAACACCACCGAGGCGAGTGATCATAACAAAGCCTTTACAATGCTACACCTAGACCCAGTACTGCTCGCTAAGGTTTTAACACTGAAGGGTTAAACCACCACAACAGGGCTCCCCTCTTGCGCCATGTGAGTTAAACCGTAACCCGGGACTCACTATTCACCACGACAAGCATCAAATCTAGGTTTCACAAATTATTCAAATTAGGCTGTCTCATTCCGCATATGTGGTTGCAAGAAGGACTCAGTCAAAGGCTTGCAAGGTTAAGTCCATAAAGTGATTAAGGCAAGACTTCCACATACCCTGCCAACCCCGCCCACCTTGGCACACTACCCTTGCCACTTGCCCCAATCTAAAATCATTACCACCCCAGTTGATTACCAAGCACCACATGCCATCAACATTTCAATCTAGATGTGTGATCTCCTCGCCACGACAACTTGATATCACTGTGCGACAGCACATGACACACCAATTCATAAACATTGTTCCATATTCCATTAGTCAAGATTAAGTATCAACATTCGGACACACGTGATGACGTGGCATGGCTAAGCAATCTATGACGGTCTAACTAGCCCATGTTGATTATCAATATTAACCAACTATAGTTCCACATCCTAGGGTGACAAATAGATCATGGCATAAAATTGACAAGGTATGATTTAATTCAAGTAGGCATATGTAACACCCTAATTTTTGCTCTAATTTGAATTTTGAAGTATTTTTGATTTTTTTTGTGAATTTTTGGGAATTTATTTAAGTTAATTTGGATTTATTCAAATAGGACTTTTCTTGAAAACAATTAAATAATGGAAAAGTTTTTGCAAAGTTTTATTGCAAATATTTTAATGGAGTTCCAAACATCTCAAAGTAATTTCTGGAATTTTTCTAGAATTTTTCTGCTATTTTAAAAGCTCCAAATGATTTAATTGAATTTCTAGAATTATTTTAAATGTGAAATGATTTTAAAATCAGTTGAATAATGAATGGCCGAGCCCATTCTTTCGTGCGTCGCAGCCCGCCCGCCAAAACCCTAGCGCCGCCCGCCCAAGCCGTCCGATCCGGATCGCTGCGCTTTGTCACGTGTGCCCACGCCGCCCGTCGGCGTGAGCCTTCTGATCATCGCCGCCGACGAACGCACGAGATTGCGCCACGCCGGTCGTCTTCGCGAGATCACGGAGCTAATGCCGCCGACCGTTTCCGCTCATTTCGCGCTTTGTAAGCGCGCGCTTAAGGGCCCCTTTAGTGCACCGAGTAGCGCGTCCGTGAGCTCCTTCGCCACGCCCTTGACTCCTCTCACGCACGCCGAGACCCTCTCTAGCGCTGGCGAGCTTCGCCGTGGTTGCGCCTTTGTGCCGCCGTTGTTTTTGCTTCCTCGCCGCCGTCCGTCGCTTTCCGCCGTGCTCGACCCTGCCCGTTCGAGTTCACCGAAGCAAGACGCGTCGAGTGGACCACTTCTTCTCGCCGAGAAGCCCCGCAGCGCCGTCGCCGAGGTCATCTTCCCGACTCGGCAACCTTCGCTTCGCCGCGCCAACAACCTCGTCGAACCACGCCGACCGTCCGATTTGCATCGTTCGGTTACGGTGAGTCGCGTAGCCTCCATCTCTATAGATGTTTAGATTGAATCGTGGCCGTTGGATCTTGATGTATGCGGCTTGGATTAGATCTAGTTTACGCGATATGTTTTTGTCTTAGCCGTTGGATCGTTAGTGGATGCGTAGGATTGAGCCACGTCGCGCTTTGAGCAATATACCGCTCGGGTGCCGTAGGCCGTTAGATTAGATCTAAACGGTAGAGACCGGATCTGGTTTTGCCTTAAGATCCGCGCCGTCGATTTGAACGCGCGGGCGGAGATGGCACCGCACCTCGCCAAATCACGTGTTGACGCGTGGGCATTTTGATCGGGCGGAGACCGGATCCACCGCCGATTTGGGCGCATTGTCGCGATTGCGCGCGATGTCGTCGCTTGAACCGAGACGTCGCAGTGGCGGCGCTGTTCTGGCCGTTGGATCTGAGCGCGCCGTTGGATGTGCGACGTTGTAACATCCCAAAAATTTGGCTTATAATTTCGCTCATATGCTTTTTGGTGATTTTACGAATTTATTGGATTTTTTCCGAAATTAATTGAATTGGATTTAATTAAATATATTGAACCTTTTGTGAAAACTAAATATATATAGATAAAGTTAATATAAAGTTTTACCAAAAATATTTTATTTGTGCTCGTAATGTCTCAAAGTATTTATGAGAATTTTAAGGATTTTTCACGATATTTTAATTGCTTAAAGTAGATTAATCTAATTTCGGAATTATTTTAAATCAAAAAGCTTTTGAAAATCGAGTGAATAAGATCGGGCGAAGCCCAAGATCTTGTGCGTGTCTTGACCCATCGACGTGCGGCCCGATCGATCTGCGCTGCCGCCGCGCGCGTGGCCGTTGGATGAAGATCGGACGGTGTCTCCTTCGCGAAACCCTAGCGCCTTGGCCGTTGGATTGAGATCGGCGGTCGGGATCGTTTCGCGTTGTTTTGGTAAGTTTAGATCTCGCCGTTGATTTTGGAAAGAGCGGATCGGATCGTATCACCGGATCTAATCACGGCGCTCGTTACCGTCGGACGGTATCGTATAAATCTCCGATTCGGTTTTCGAATCCGTCGCCGCTGCCGCCGCCGCCGCGTG
Organism: Otatea glauca; assembly: GCA_036346275.1. NCBI lineage: Eukaryota > Viridiplantae > Streptophyta > Magnoliopsida > Poales > Poaceae > Otatea > Otatea glauca. The sequence goes on along the minus strand of CM070721.1, from coordinate 42,270,975 downwards.
ATTTAGGGTTGCCGTTTTAGCGCGCATGCCGAGGCTATAAAGCCGCAGCCCGCACACCGAGGTTCCTCATCCCGAGCGCATCCGCGATGCTAGCCTTCGCCGTTGAGTCACCGCCGTTTAGCCCGAGAGCTCGCCGTAGTTTTCTAGCGCCGCCGCTTGTTTTCGCCCGTTCGCCGTCGTCAAGCCGCTTCGGCGTGTGGGTTCGATTCGCTGGTTCGCCACGTCGAGCCGCACCGGGCAGACTACCTCTTCGTCGCCGGCAGGAGCGAACGCCGTCTGGTCGTCGTCGTCCTCGTCTCCGGGAACTCGGCGCCCGCCGCGACATCGCCGTGCCGAAGCCGCCTGCCCGTCGGATCTCGGCGGACCATCGGATCGAGCCACGTCGCCGTCTGCGATAAAACGGCTCGGGTAAGCGTGACCGTTGGATCGGGGTTGTTCGGGTGAGATCGCGCCGCGTGTCGCGATGAGCGTTAGCCGTCGGATCGTCGCGCAGATCGCGCCGCGTGTCGAGCATCGGCACGCGGCGGCGTCGCAGCCAATCGATCTTGCGCGTGTGTCGGCGCGCGTGGTGCGGCGCCGTGGGCGCGTCCACGGTGGACGAGGCGATTCCGTGGACCGAGTCCATGGACCAGCGGCGATGTCGGCGCTGATTGGTCCGAGTCGAGGCTGGCGTCGGCGTTGCGCAATAAAATCTTTTCCAATAGAAAAATAATTGGAAAAATCGAAATTCTATTTTCTGTATTTTGATGTTATTCAAACTTCAAAAGGCTATATCTTTTGCATTTTAACTCGGATTTGAGTGTTTCAAATTTCTAAAATTTGTAAAATCAAGATCTATTTATTGGTGAATTTTATTTTATTTTTGGAGTTTGGTTGCTCTCTGGTTTGGTGTTTATTTGCTATTTTGGCATCGTTTAGCGTAGACGTTGAACTGCTCGGTGATCGGAAGAAGATTCGTCGCTCAAGACCCAAGCTCAGATCAAGACCAGCACCTACTCCAAGGCAAGTTGTGCTTTGATCATGTTGCACCTAATTTTCACCAAATTACTATTTTGTCTTTTAAACTTTATGCATGATATTTTATGTGTATAAATGATTTCAATTAATCTGGGAATTAGATAATATGCCTATTTGAATTAAACCATACCTTGTCAATTATATGCCATGATCTATTTGTCACCCTAGGATGTGGAATTATAGTTGATAATCAACATGGGCTAGTTAGATCGTCATAGATTGCTTAGCCATGCCACGTCATCACATGTGTCCGAATGTCGATACTTAATCTTGACTAATGGAATATGGAACAATGTTTATGAATTGGTGTGTCATGTGTTGTCACACAATGATATCAAGTTGTCGTGGCGAGGAGGTCACACATCGGGATTGAAATGTTGATGGCATGTGGTGCTTGGTAATCAAGCTGGGGTGGTAATGATTTTAGATTGAGGCAAGTGGCAAGGGCGGTGTGCCAAGGTGGGCGAGTTTGGCGGGGGTATGTGGAAGTCTTGCCTTAATCACCTTAAGGACTTAACCTTGCAAGCCTTTGACTGAGTCTCTCTTGCAACCACATGTGCGGAATGGGACAGACCTAGTGAATAATTTGTGAAACCTAGATTTGATCTTGTCGTGGTGAATAGTGAGTCCCGGTTACGGTTTAACTCACATGGCGCAAGAGGGGGCTCTGTTGTGGTGGTTTAACCCTTGATGTTGAAACCTTAGCGAGCGATCTTGGGGTCTAGGTGTAGCATTGTAAAGGCTTTGTTATGATCACTCGCCTTGGTGGTGTTTGGTTGTATCGTGTGGGTAAAGTGCATAACCTCTGCAGAGTGTACAATCTATTCGAATAGCCGTGCTCACGGTATTGGGCAATGCTCGGAATTACAGATTAAGGGTTAGACTTTTGTTAAACAAAAACTTGTTGGGATGGCAAGGTGCCATGGAAAGTGGAAAATTAATTTAGGATTGGAAACTTGGTGTATTTGAAATCTTGAATTTATTAATTCTGTATTTGTTTCTTGCTTTCCAATCTATTTATTGTATTCTTGTTAAATCTTGCTTTATTGCAAAAATACCCTTACTAGCCATTCCTTTGGATTAAGCCAAACATATAGAATATTAGACTTGCATTATTTTGCACAACTTGTTGAGTGCTTTATGTACTCACCCCATCAACAACAACTTGGAAGAGGAAGAATCTCGCCACCATGGATGAGGATTATTTGGATCACGAATGCTTAGGGTCAGAGCCTCGTCGGTTGCACGTGGCGAATCGAGCGCCATCTGCGTTTATTCTATTTCATTGCTTCTCATTGATACTCTTTTTAAGCCCAGTGAGGCATTATTCATGTAAGACAACAGATTATTATTAATTAATGAAGTTTATGCTATATTTATTTGTGTGACTATGATAGCATCTATGTTGAGCTGTGTGCACTAGCGTGATCTGGACTAGTGCGGTATACACAGAGGTCGGATTTGCAAATTCGGGTCCCGACAGAGGTGGTATCGAGCCATCTTGACTATAGGTCTTGGCCTAGGTAGTTGGTATCTCTTAGGAGTGTCCAAAATTATTTTCTAAAGAAAACAGTAAAATTGACTAATATGAAACTCTTGGCTTATCTCATCCTCCTACTCTCATCCTTGCTAAATTACCTTCTTTTAGTTGCCGTTTGAGTGGAGATCTTATTCAAAATTTTGTTTTGAATAGATGCCGATCTTCGATCCTTGAGTCAAGACAGGTGGCTATGCCATGGAGCCGTGGAGAGTTCTTCAAGTGATTGGAGGCTTTGATCGTCCGCTCTACCGAGGAAGCAAGCTGGGCGTCAGCGGTGTGCATCGGGGTTCTTACGCAGGTGATCATCTTCGCTCGAGAGTGCGGCGAGACCACGCACCGATCCACATCACCGCCCGAGGTTCACTTACGAGGTGGAGTTAAGGAGGTCGCTAGACTTGCTCTCAGACGGATGCGCCACGACTCGCCTACGAGCCGCAACACCGTATTTCGACTTCACCCGACGGTGCGGCGTGCAGCGTCGACGGATCGTGGAAGGAGAGTGTGCTCTTGCGATACACCTTCTTGAGTTCGCCACCGCCGGAGGATCACTTGAGGACACTGCGCAAGAAGCGGAGACAGCGTGTGAGGCGTTGAGAGTGGCAGAGCGGGAGCTTCAAAGACCAGCGGCGCGGCCTGCAGAGTCATCGGCGGTGGAGGAGGCCTTGCGGTAGCCGAGGAAATAGCGGACCAAGTCGCCGAGGCCGGATGAGTCGCGAAGAAGAAGAAGAAGAAGACCGGAAGAGCGTGAGTGGGAGCACGAGGAGCCGCAGAGGGTCACGGTGATAGGTTCGCACCCATGCCACCCACCCACCAGGTGTATGCCGGATCGATCTCGGCCGGGGTGGTGGATGAGTGAAGTCGATCTTAGAGTTGTGTTGAGACTCGAGTGTTGAGTCGCGCTTTTAAGTTAGCCTTTACCCTTTTAGTAGGCGTTAAAGTTGCATGTTTAGTTGGTTCTTAATTGTTTGTCTTTGAGTGTGCGGTATGTGTTGCAAAGCCCTTAGGCATTGTAAGCAACCATACCAAGTAATAATAATAAAGATTATTTAAGTTGGGTTTAACTGTGCTTCCCGCTTTAGAAATTCTTGCATCTTATCTATGCTACATCTATCTTTCCTAACCCAAGAAGCAATCAAGCGGATGGTGAACACTCGCAGCAACAATGGGGCTTGAGAAGTGGTCTACGCTCGAGCAACAATCCCAATGAAGGAGTACCACGCAGCAAGCACCGCCAAAGGATATCACGAGAACTTGGGAGCTTTTCTCATTGCGCAAACTCGGTTGATCGCACTATGATCGTGAGATGACCAATATGGCTGCGATCAACAACCCACTGAGCGAGAACAACAATGGCGGGCCTCGTCCTTACTCCAAGTTGTCGGACTTCATGAGGACCCGACCGCCAACATTCTCGAACAACGTCAACCCCTTGGAAGCGGATGATTGGTGAGAACCATTGAGAGGAAGTTGTACATCACACAATGTGAAGGGCATGAGAGGGTTCTTTACGCATCCCATCGGCTAGAGGCAAGTTGCGAGAATGGTGGGAGAACTCTTGTGCTACTCATGAGGCACCCATGGAAATCACGTGGGAAGAGTTCGCAGCGGCCTTTCGCGATACCACGTGCGAGAGGAATGATGGACTGAAAAGGAAGAATTGGGCGCTTAAGCAAGGAGGCCAACGGTGGTGATTACTTGAACAAATTCACACGCTTAGCACGCTATGCTCCTAAAGATGTAGCGACGGACAAGGCTAGACAGTCCGCTTCATGAAAGGACTAAACTTCGGGCTGCAAGTGGGGTGATTACCCACACTTTTCCGATTTCCAAGAATTGGTAAACAAGGCTTTGATTACGGAGGATAAGCGCAAGGAGCTTGGGAAAATCGCAAGCGCTTGATGACTAACCCGGTGGGCGCCTAACCACCTACGAATGAGGATGACCCATAGCGGTTTGCTAGGTTCCAACCACAAGTCGTTAACAAGCCGACAACACACGCACGCGACCATCGGGACAAGGTTATCGACGCCCAAGAGAACAATGCTCAAGGGAGTCAGCGATCGGCCGCGAAGGTGCTACTGATTGCAATGGTGGGGCATTATGCTAATAGATGTCCCGAAAGGAGGAATCACGCCGATGCGTTTCAACCTTGGAGCGACACTGCTAAGGCACCGATGACGGGAGCGAATCGAGGAGCCGGGCGGCGGAGTGGCGCCTCAAGCTACTATTCGAGCGAGTCAACCACATCACCGCCGATGGAGCCGAGGAAGCATCGGACGTCGTCTTGGGTAAGTTTTTGTAAACTCGATTACACAATGAAGATATTTGATTCGGAGCTTCACATTCATTTGTCTCTCGAGCTTTTGCATCTAAAAATGGTTTAAGCATGAAAAATCTCAAGTGTGTGATGCTAGTTCAAGCCCGTGGATCGAGTTAAGATCTAATATTGGATGTTTGGGGTAAAGTGATAATTAATCGGGTAGAGTTCTAGCGAACTTAATTATTCTAGATGCCCAAGTTTTAGATGTTATCCTTGGTATGGATTGGTTAACCAAGCATAAGGCGGTATTGGATTGTGGTGAAGGGTTGTATCCATTGAGAGCCCTACGAGGAGAAAAGGTGGAATTCGAGCGACATCGGTTCGCAAGGGTCAATTAATGGTTAATAGCATGAAAGCCGTCGGATTGAGGGCGTGCGGTGGTCAAAGAATATCGGATGTATTTCGGAGGATCCGCCAGAATGCCGCGAGCATCCGTGACATCGAGTTTGTCATTGAGTTAGTACAGTACAGCACCAATAGCAAAAAGACCTTCACGGATGCCTACCATGAGTTAGTAGAGATGAAGAAGCGGATCGACGAGTTATTAGAAAGGTTTTATAAGACCAAGTTAAATGCGCCATGGGGGCGCCGATTTGTTTGTCGGGAAAAAGGATGGAAGCCTTAGAATGTGTATTGATTACCGTGCACTTAATGAAGTGACGATTAAGAATAAGTATCCGTTGCCAAGGATTGATGATCATTCGACCAGGTTGAGAGGAGCTGAGTTTTCTCAAGATAGACCTTCGTTAGGATATCATCAACTAAAGATTCGGACGGAAGATGTTCCAAAACCGCATTTTCTTCAAGATACGGACATTATGAGTTCACGGTCATGTCTTTTGGATTGACCAATGCGCCACCTATTTCATGAACTTGATGAATAAGATTTTCATGGAATACTTGGACAAGTTTGTTGTTGTGTTCATAGATGATATTTTGGTATATTCGAAGACCGGCGAGCACGCAAATCATCCGAGGCTAGTGTTGGAAAAGTCTGCGTGAGCAACAAATTTGTATGCTAAATTCATAATCGACTTTTGGAAGGAAAAGGTGGAATTTCTCGGTCATGTCATGGCTGCGAAGGAGTTCTTTGTCGACCCAAGCAAAGTGGAGGCGATGTTGCATTGGGAGCAACCAAAGTCTGTCACTCAAGTCCGGTTTTACGGGAATGGCAGGATATTATCGCGGTTCATAGAAGGATTTTCGACGATTGCTAGACCTCTTACTCAGTTATTGAAAAGGAAAAGAAATTTTCATGGGCCTTGATTGTGATAAGAGTTTTGAGGAATTAAAGAAGCGCGAACAACATGCCCGATGTTGGTTTTGCCTAATGTTCGAATACTTGATATATCTTGTGATGCGTCAAGGCGAGGTCTTGGATGCGTATTGATGCAAGAGGGTAAAGTGGTCGCATATCGTCAAAGCGATTAAGACCGCATGAAGGAAATTATCCTCGCATGACTTGGAATTGGCCGTGGTGCATGCCTTGAAATTGTGGCGTCATTATCTCATTGGAAATAGATGTGAGATATATACGGACCATAAGAGTTTGAAATATATTTTCACTCAATCGATCTCAATATGAGGCAAAGGAGATGGTTGGAATTAATCAAGGATTATAACATGGGAATTCATTACCATCCGGAAAAGCAAATGTAGTAGCCGATGCCTTAAGTCGCAAGAGCTACGTGGCGAATATGATGGTGCGGGAAGGACAATCGAGCTATGCAGAGAATTGCAAAATTTAAAATTGGAAGTAGTTTTAGAAGGATTCCTAGCTGCTTTGGAAGTGAAGCCAATGCTCGAAGATCAAATTCGGGAAGGACAAAAGATGATGAGAAAGTCAACGAATCAAGGCTAAAAGGATGAAGGATTAGCAAAGGACTTTCTGGTGGGCGACCAAGGTACCATGTGGTTCAAGGGTCGCATTTGTGTAGCAAACAGACTAGAACTTAAGCGATTGATTTTGGAAGAGGCTCATGATTCCAAGTATTCAATTCATCCAGAAGCGCTAAGATGTACGGGACTTAAAGGAGAGGTTTTGGTGGCGAATATGAAGCGCGAAGTCGCGAGCACGTTGCCTTGTGCGATGTATGCCGGAGAGTTAAGGCAATACATCGAGACCAGCGAGTTTGCTACAACCGCTAAAAGTCCCGAATGGAAGTGGGAAGAAATCGGTATGGATTTCGTCACTTTGGATTACCAAGAACTCAAAATGGGTATGATTCTATATGGGTTATCGTGGATCGATTGACCAAAGTTGCTCACTTCATTCGATCAAGACCACTTACTCGGAGGCCGGTTAGCGAACTATACATAGCAGTCGTGTGTTTGCATGGTGTACCAAAGAAAATAGTGTCGGATAGAGTACCCAGTTCACCTCGAGATTTTGGGATAAATTGCATGAAGCTATGGGAACGCGTTTGAACTTGACCAAACATATCATCCATGAGGTGATGGTCAAGCGAAAGGGTAAATCAAATTACGGAGGATATGCTAAGGGCTTGTGCATTAGCCTATACTACATCATGGGATAAGTGTTTGCCATATGCGAGTTGATTATAACAACGATTACGAGCTAGTTTGCGGATGTCGCCATTGAAGCTTTATATGGTCGTGCTCTGTCGTACCACTTGAATTGGAATGAGGCAGGGAACGTATGATATTTGGCCTAATATTCTCAAGGAAGTGAAGAGCAAGTTGCCATGATAAGAGACAGTTGAAAATCGCGCAATCAAGACAAAAAGTTATCACGAATAATCGGCGCCGTGATTTGAGCTTGAACTCGATGATTTCGTATATCTTAGGGTTACCCCTCGAAAGGAGTTAAAGGTTCCACGTTAAAGGAAGCTTGCCCCAAGATATGTTGGACCGTTCAAAATTTTGAGCCGTCGAGGAGGTTGCTTATCGCTTAAATTGCCGGTCACTAGCGGCGTGCATGATGTGTTCCATGTGTCACAGCTCAAGAAGTGTCTTGGTGCAGTGAGCGACGCCTTTGGGAGAGATTGAATTGCGAAAGATCGACCTACAAGGAGCAACCAATCGAGAATCTGGATGTTATGGACCGCAAGACCGGGACCAAGTCGATTCGCTTTGCGAGTTGATGGAGCAACCATTACGAGAATGAAGCAACACAGGGAGCGTGAAGAGGATCTGAAGTCGAATTTCCAAACCTATTTCCTAGTCGACCTTGAATCTAGGGTCGAGATTACATTAAGGAGGTTTGTAACATCCCAAAAATTTGGCTTATAATTTCGCTCATATGCTTTTTGGTGATTTTACGAATTTATTGGATTTTTTCGAAATTAATTGAATTGAATTTAATTAAATATATTGAACCTTTTGTGAAAACTAAATATATATAGATAAAGTTAATATAAAGTTTTACCAAAAATATTTTATTTGTGCTCGTAATGTCTCAAAGTATTTATGAGAATTTTAAGGATTTTCTGATATTTTAATTGCTTAAAGTAGATTAATCTAATTTCGGAATTATTTTAAATCAAAAGCTTTTGAAAATCGAGTGAGCGATCTTGGGCGAAGCCCGATCTTGTCGTGTCTTGACCATCGGCGTGCGGCCCGATCGGCTGCTTGCCGCTGCCGCGCGCGTGGCGTTGGATGAAGATCGGACGGTTGTCTCCTTCGCGAAACCCTAGCGCCTTGGCCGTTGGATTGAGATCGGCGGTCGGGATCGTTCGCGTTGTTTTGGTAAGTTTAGATCTCGCCGTTGATTTTGGAAAGAGCGGATCGGATCGTATCGCCGGATCTAATCACGGCGCTCGTTACCGTCGGACGGTATCGACCTCGTCTCGATTCGGTTTCGAATCCGTCGCCGCTTCCGCCGCCGCCGCGTGATTTAGGGTTGCCGTTTTAGCGCGCATGCCGAGGCTATAAAAGCGCAGCCCGCACACCGAGTTCCTCATCCCGAGCGCATCGCGATGCTAGCCTTCGCCGTTGAGTCACCGCCGTTTAGCCCCGAGAGCTCGCCGTAGTTTTCTAGCGCCGCTTTCGTTTTCGCCGTTCGCCGTCGTCAAGCCGCCGTTCGGCGTGTGGGTTCGATTCTGGTTCGCCACGTCGAGCCGCCGGGCGACTACCTCTTCGTCGCGGCGCAGAGCGAGCGCCGTCTGGGTCGTCGTCGTCCTCGTCTCCGGGAACTCGGCGCCGCCGCGACATCGCCGTGCCGAACGCCGCACGGCCGTCGGATCTCGGCGACCATCCAGATCGAGCCACGTCGCCGTCTGCGATAAAACGGCTCGGGTAAGCGTGGCCGTTGGATCGGGGTTGTTCGGGTGAGATCGCGCCGCGTGTCGCGATGGCGTTAGCCGTCGGATCGTCGCGCGATGCGCCGCGTGTCGAGCATCGGCGCGCGCGGCGTCGCAACCAATCGATCTTGCGCGCGCGTGTCGCGCGCGTGGTGCGAGGGCGCCGTGGGCGCGTCCACGGTGGACGAGCGGTTCCGTGGACCGAGTCCATGGACGAGCGACGTGTCGGCGCTGATTGGTCCGAGTCGGGCTGGCGTCGGCGTTGCGCAATAAAATCTTTTCAATAGAAAAATAATTGAAAAAATCGAAATTCTATTTTCTGTATTTTGATGTTATTCAAACTTCAAAGGCTATATCTTTTGCATTTTAACTCAGTTTGAGTGTTTCAAATTTCTAAAAATTTGTAAAATCAAGATCTATTTATTGGTGAATTTTATTTTATTTTTGGAGTTTGGTTGCTCTCTGGTTTGGTGTTTATTTGCTATTTTGGCATCGTTTAGTGTAGGCGTTGAGCCGCTTTCGGTGATCCGGAAGAAGATTCGTCGCTCCAAGACCCAAGCTCAGATCAAGACCAGCACCTACTCCAAGGCAAGTTGTGCTTTGATCATGTTGCACCTAATTTTCACCAAATTACTATTTTGTCTTTTAAACTTTATGCATGATATTTTATGTGTATAAATGATTTCAATTAATCTGGGAATTAGATAATATGCCTATTTGAATTAAACCATACCTTGTCAATTATATGCCATGATCTATTTGTCACCCTAGGATGTGGAATTATAGTTGATAATCAACATGGGCTAGTTAGATCGTCATAGATTGCTTAGCCATGCCACGTCATCACATGTGTCCGAATGTCGATACTTAATCTTGACTAATGGAATATGGAACAATGTTTATGAATTGGTGTGTCATGTGTTGTCACACAATGATATCAAGTTGTCGTGGCGAGGAGGTCACACATCGGGATTGAAATGTTGATGGCATGTGGTGCTTGGTAATCAACCTGGGGTGGTAATGATTTTAGATTGAGGCAAGTGGCAAGGGCGGTGTGCCAAGGTGGGCGGAGTTTGGCGGGGTATGTGGAAGTCTTGCCTTAATCACCTTAAGGACTTAACCTTGCAAGCCTTTGACTGAGTCTCTCTTGCAACCACATATGCGGAATGGGACAGACCTAATTTGAATAATTTGTGAAACCTAGATTTGATCTTGTCGTGGTGAATAGTGAGTCCGGGTTACGGTTTAACTCACATGGCGCAAGAGGGGGCCTGTTGTGGTGGTTTAACCCTTGATGTTGAAACCTTAGCGGCGATCTTGGGTCTAGGTGTAGCATTGTAAAGGCTTTGTTATGATCACTCGCCTTGGTGGTGTTTGGTTGTATCGTGTGGGTAAAGTGCATAACCTCTGCGAGTGTACAATCTATTCGAATAGCCGTGCTCACGGTATTGGGCAATGCTCGGGAATTACAGTTAAGGGTTAGACTTTTGTTAAACAAAAACTTGTTGGGATGGCAAGGTGCCATGGAAAGTGGAAAATTAATTTAGGATTGGAAACTTGGTGTATTTGAAATCTTGAATTTATTAATTCTTGTATTTGTTTCTTGCTTTCCAATCTATTTATTGTATTCTTGTTAAATCTTGCTTTATTGCAAAAATACCCTTACTAGCCATTCCTTTGGATTAAGCCAAACATATAGAATATTAGACTTGCATTATTTTGCACAACTTGTTGAGTGCTTTATGTACTCACCCCATCAACAACAACTTGAAGAGGAAGAATCTCGCGCTCATGGATGAGGATTATTTGGATCACGAATGCTTAGGTCAGAGCCTCGTCGGTTGCTGTGGCGAATGGAGCGCCACTGCGTTTATTCTATTTCATTGCTTCTCATTGATACTCTTTTTAAGCCCCGTGAGGCATTATTCATGTAAGACAACGATTATTATTAATTAATGAAGTTTATGCTATATTTATTGTGTGTGACTATGATAGCATCTATGTTGAGCTTTGTGTGCACTAGCGTGATCTGGACTAGTGCGGTATACGAGAGGTCGGATTTGCAAATTCGGGTCCCGAAACAGACGCGTGGAGGCGTGGAGTCTGGCGTCGCCCGAGCCGCGCGGGGTGAGATCCGGCCGTTGGATGAGCGAAGCGGTGCGATCTTGCCGCGTGTCGCGTCGGGATTGGCTGCGCGATCGTCGGCGACGCCACGGCTTGCGTCACCGGTGCATGAGCACAGATCTTTGCCGATCCACGGTGGACGAGCCAAGCCGTGGACCCGGTATGAGCAGAAGCAACGTGGCGGCACTAGAGGTACGCCGCGTGTCGTGGCCGACGTCGGCAATGGCGTCATAAATATTTTATATATAAAAATATTTCGACCAAATTCATTTCTGTCTTGACGTCATCATGACGCGATCTTGACGTCATTTAGGCGAATTTCCATTATAAAAATAATTCAGAAAAATCATGTTTTCTTAATTTCTGTATTTTCAGATTTTATTCAAACTTCAAATGACTATAACTTTTGCATTTTAACTCGGATTTGGGTGATTCAAATTTCTAAAAATTCATAAAATTATGAGCTATTTAATGGTGAATGTTATTTGAATTTTTGAGGTCATCTAGTCTTCTGTATTAGCTATTTATTGTATCTTTTTGTTTGTACGCGTAGACGCAAATTTGTCGGAAAGTTTCGAGGAAGAATTCGTCGCTCAAGACCAAGCTTCGGAACACGACCAGCAACTCTTTGAAGGCAAGTGATGCTTTGATCATTTTGATCCCAGATTTTAAAATGTAATTTATGCTTTGAAACTATGCATGCTAATTATTTAAAAATGAATTTAAATTAATTTGGGATAATATAGTTAATCAACCCATTTGTTATACCACCTTGAATTATTACTTGTATGCCTAAATCATTGTCACCCTAAGTTTGATTATATTAGTTGGATGTTAATATTGTGCCAACACGGGAGGCTAGACCGTGAGTAGATGCTTAGCCTTGCAGCGAGTCATGAATGATCTTTCAGAGAAATGCTACAAAATTGACTAATGGAATATTGAATGTATCTTGAAAGTGGTGTGATGATGCCACATGATGATATGGAAGTATGGTGACTGTGTGGTTCCATATTGATGTTGAGTTATTCTTTGGCATGTGTTGCACAATAATCAATGGGGTGGGAAATGTTTTAGGCGGGGCAAGTGGCAAGAAATTTATGTGCACAGTGGGCACATGTGGCGATGGGTTGATGAGTGATGTGAGTCTGTGTGCCACATTGGGTGTGTGCCCTTGTTGAGTGTTGGAAGCCTTGCCTTGGTGATTAAGGACTTCACCTTGCAAGCCTTTGATCCGAGTCACCCGTACAACCACATGTCTCGATATGGGACACCCCTAGTTGACTAGGGTTACGATATCTTTCCTCGATACCTCGGGGTGACGGTACACGGGGTGTATCTGTATGGGGAGCGACACGTGCTACGGCTTGGTGCCCATCCAGCGGTGATTGGCGGTCCTATACTTGGCTGTGTGAGGAAGTGATAGTGAAGGCAATCTGGGAGAGGTTCTTTAGTTAAGGTAGAGGTTCTGAAAAGCTTTGTTGCGGACAATCACACGTGTGGTGGCGTTGTAGTATCTTGTGGGTAAAGTGTACAACCTCTGCAGAGTGTCAAAACTATTCGAATAGCCGTGCTCACGAATTGAGCATTGCTCGGGATTACTGATCAAGGGGTAGATTTTCATAAACAAAACATGGAAGGGGTGTTTGTGTGCCAAGTGTTAAAATGAGCTATTAAAAATTGTGTGCCGAGAAACCTCATGGAAAAACCATTTGAAATTATTATTACGTATAAACTGTTCTCTTGCTTTAATCTAACTAAGATATTGGTTAAAAATGCTTAATGCAAAAGAACCATTTAAGCCAATCCTTTGGAACAAGATCTGCATATAGTAATAGTCTTTGCATTCTCATGCATTACTTGTTGAGTGCCTTGTGTACTCACCCCACCTTGCTTTCAACCCCAACATCGGTGGAGGAGACTACACCAGTTTGGGAGGAGGAGTACATCGAGGACACGATGAACTAGGGGCAAGCCCGTCGGCTGCACTGTGGCAAGATGAAGGCTTCCACGACCTTTTTTTATGTTCATTGCTATTTCTTTACTTTGATTAATGTAAGCCTGTGTGGTGACCTATCTGTAAGGAGACCATAAGGTCGCACAACTCGGTTTATATACATGTTTGCACTATTTATTCTTATATCTTCGTGAATGTACGTGATGTGCAACCTTCGTATGATCAGTGTGTGCTAAGCGTGATCTGGGTCGCACGAGAATACACGGAGGGTCCGGATTTGCGAGTTGGTCCCGCAAAGATATTATCTAATTCCAGTTAATTGAAATCATTTATACATATAAAATATCATGCATAAAGTTTAAGAGATAAAATAGCAATTTGGTGAAAATTAGGTGCAACATGATCAAAGCACAACTTGCCTTGGAGTAGGTGGTGGTCTTGATCTGAGCTTGGAGTCTTGGGCGACGAATCTTCCTCGGATCACCGAAAGCGCTTCAACGTCTACGCGAAACGATGCCAAAATAGCAAATAAACACCAAACCAGAGAGCAAACAAACTCCAAAAATAAAGTAAAATTCACCAATAAATAGATCCTGATTTTACAAATTTTTATAAATTTGAATCACTCAAATCCGAGTTAAAATACAAAAGATATAGCCTTTTGAAGTTTGAATAAATACTGAAAATACAGAAAATAGAATTTCTAATTTTTCTGAATTATTTTTCTATTGGAAAAGATCTTTATTGCGTAATGCTGACGTCAGCCCTGACTCGGACCAATCAGGCACTGACACGTCGCCTGGTCCATGGACACGGTCCACAGGACGCCTCAGTCCACCGTGGGCGATGCCCACGCGCCACCAGCGCGCTTTCGCACGGCGGCGCGACGATCGGCTATAACGCCACCACGTCTGCGATGCTCGACACGCGGCGCACATCCGGCGACGATCCAGCGGCTAACGCTCAACGCGCTGCGGCGCGATCTCAACCGAACAAACTGATCCAACGGCCGACGCTTACACGAGCTGCGTTCTTGCTCTTACCGAGACATGGCGCGATCGCGTGGTCCCGACGAAGATCAACGGTGATGAAGCTTCCCGACAAAGATGGCGACGGGCGGGCGCAGCATGCGGCACCGGAGCGGAGGACGACGACCACCCGAACGGCGTTCCGGCGTGACTTCGGCGGGATGAAGTGGCTACCCCGATGCGGCTTGACGCGACGAGCCCAGATCTACTGCATCATAGTCTGCATTAACTATGTCTGTGCAGTGAGAAAGGCTCTCAAATTTTACAGATCCACTGGCGGTGCTTGCTGCGGTGGTGCACCTTCATTGGGATTGTTGCCTGAGCGCAGACCACTTCCTGAAGCTCCGTTGTTGCTGCGGGTGTTCACCATCTGCTTGATTGCTTCTCGGGTTAGGAAAGATAGATGTAGCATAGATAAGATGTAAGAATTTCTAAGGCGGGGGAAACAGGTTAAACCCAACTTAAATAACCTTTATTAATACTTGGTATGGTTGCTTACAATGCCTAAGGGCTTTGCAACACATACTGCACACTCAGAAAATAATTAAGAACCAAATTAAACACGCAACCTTAACGTCTATGAAAGGGTAAAGACTAGCCTTAAGAAGCGACTCCACACTTGAGTCTCAACTCAAATCTAAAACACTCACTCATCCAGCCACCCTGGCTGAGACTGACCCGGCGCATACAACGGTGGGTGGGCTGGCATGGGTGCGAACCCATCCTGGTGACCCTCTACTGGCTCTTCAGGCTCCCACTCACGCTCCTCTGGGTCTTCTTCCTCTTCCTCGGCGTTCTCATCCGGCTCCTGAAGGACCTGATCTGCCACCTCCTCGATCGCCTGCAAGGCCTCCTCCTCCAACTCCCGATGACTCTGGCGGCTGTGGCACGGGTTTTCTGAAGCTTCCGTTTTGCCACTCTCAGTGCCTCGCACGCTGTCTCCAGCTCGTGAGCGGTGTCCTTCATGTGCTCCTCCTAGGCGATGGCGTACTCGGCCAAGGTGCATGCGATGTAGCACCTCCCCTCCACGATTAAATCGGCGATGGCATGCTCGCACGGTCGGGTGAAGACGGAACACGGTGTCGCGGAGCTCATCAGCGTAGTCGTGGCAGATCCGTCGAAAAGCAAGTCTGGTAGCCTCTTAAATTCCAGCCTCATACGTGAACCTCCTGACAGTGATGTGGATCAGCCTGGTGGTTTCGTCGCGCTCTCGAATGAAGATGGTCAGCTTGCAAATGAACCCCCGATGCACACCGTTGATATTCCAGTTGCTTCCTCGGTAAATTAAACGGTCAAAACCTCCAATCACATGAAGAACTCTCCAAAGCTCCATGGCATAGCCACCTTGCCTCTCCTCAAAGTACTGGAAGATTGGCATCTGTCCAAAACAACTTTGCGTGAGCCTCCACTTGAACCGGCAGCAAGAAAACAGAAATTTCAGCAAAGATGAGAGTAGAAGAATAGTGTCGGTGTTTCGAGCACCGGCAAGTAAATTTGTAAGTCGGAAGGGGCCGCGCGTTCCCTCTCCCTGAATGGTTAGACTCAAAAGCCCAAGATGTATACTGGTTCGGGCCGAATGTCCCTACTCCAGTTCGTGAAGTGGTGTTGTATTGCCTTGGATGCAGTCGACTGTACCACGCTTACAAGTGGGGGCTGAGGGTTTGAACACGAGAGTGTTCATTGTCTGTTCATAAAGACTTAGCGAGAAGAGAAGATCCCCCTCTCCCAGAGGGCCCTACCCCCCTTTATACAGTCGGGAGGGGCAGGTTACATTGAGAATTGGGAGAAGGAAGGAAGGAGAAACCTATACTAGGAGCCCTAGTCCCTCGTCTTGGTGATTGGTCGCCGTCCAGCCGCGCCACACTTTGGATTTGGTAGGCTTGCTGGCGCGCAGCAGCCATCGTTTCCTTGGAAGCTGCGCGACCGCCCTCTGGGAACTGTCAGTCTTGATGTTGCGGCGTGGCCTCCGGGAGGGCGCGATCCCCATACTTCGTGTGATCAGGCGATGGGATGGATTTTTGACTTGGGCAACCTCGTGCCGCCTCGGAAGGGGCCACCCGCGTGCACGATCACTTCAGCGATCTGTTCGTAGGGCACGTGGGCCAATGATCGGCGGAGGCCCGACACGTGGCCCTTGGCGTAGGTTGCCTCAGCTTGGTCGGGGCTCGGGGGAGCCCGACCTGTGACGGGGGTCAACGTCCCATTTGGTCGGGATCGCTCACCCTACTCTGGTCGGGGACGAGCGTACTTTTGTGGCCCCGCAGGTCCCTTGGTCGGAGCTGGGCCCGGGGGCGGCTTGTTAGTTCGGAGCTGGGCTTGACGCATCCGGCTTGTCATCCTGAGCCGTTGGGGTACCCCTGGTATGAGTATTCGTCAGTAGCCCCCGAACCCCCGAGCGAGTTCGTCAAATACGGTCGGGGGTTGAGCCTGGTTGGTGAGAATCTCGGTTGTATGCGGCGACCGGGCCTGGTCGGACGACCCGACCGGCTTGGTCGGTTGGTCTCAGCCTGGTGCGCTCTAGTGCATCTGGCGGTTGCCTAAGAGTCGGTCGAGGGCATTCAAACCGCCGGAAGCTTTTAATTGCTTCGTTGCACGCGCCGCGCATGGCTTGGCACGTCGTGACCATACGTCTCCTTGGCCGCTTCGGGGTCTGGTGAAGGGCGCTTCGTCTTCCTGCTCTTGCATTTATTCGGAGTCGCTTGATCTCCCTCTTTCCGGGTATATAAGGGCACCACCGCTTGCCTGAACGGTTGTCCCCATCCCAGCGTCTCCTTTTGCAAATCCTCAATGACTTCGAGACGTCCATTGGTCTTCAGCTTTGGTGATGATGATGAGGTGGAGGAAGAAGATCCCTTGGCCGAGCTCTGGCCGAAAGTAGTCAGCGATGGTGATGGCGACCTCGCCGGAGGAGGAGGAGGCCGTGGCCCACGATTCCGCCATTGCCGATGCACCTTTCGAGGTTGTTCCATGGCTCTCTATGGTGAGGGGCCTCTTAGAGGCAAACTGGTACAGGCCGGTAGCCATCGGTCGTCGGCCGACGCAACCCGAAAGTCATGATATAATACTTGGTGCTGAAATAGCTCCTCGTATTTCACGTAGCGTCGCGTAGTGTTTGAGCCTGTCGGCCATTTCATGTGGCATTGTAAAGCTTGAGCCTGTCGGCCAATAATAAAATTTTCCTTTCCTTTGTGACTGTTTGTGTCTTTGTGATGAGCTTGTTTTAGACGCTTCTCCCAACTAACCTAGCCCTCGAGGGTTGGCAGCCGGTGGAAGCTCGCTGTTCTTGTGCGCGGGCAGTCGGACGCCTTGCTCGTACTCACAGATGCTTGTCGGGAGGCTACGGGTGCTCATTTAACGTCGTAGCTAGACGTGGCTTTGGTCGGAGCGGACAACCAGATGCCTCTCGGGAGGTTTCGGTGTTCGAGTGCTCGTTTAATGTCATAGCTAGACGCGGCCTTGGTTGGCACGGACGACCAGATGCCTCTCAGGAGGTTCCGGGGTCCGAGTGCTCGTTTAGCGTCATAGCTCGATAGGGCCTTGATCGGCTGGGACGACCAGATGCCTCTCAGGAGGTTCCGGGGTCTGAGTGCTCATTTAGTGTCATAGCTTGACGGGGCCTTGGTGGTGGGGCGACGGATGCCTCTCGGGAGGTTACGGTATGTGCTCGCTTTACGATAGCCGATTGCTCGTTTTACGTCATAGCCGGGCGGTGCTTTCGTTTCGTCATAATATGGATCACGGCCTTGAGTGACCACGGCCTTGGGCCGTAGATGAAGCGCCACGACATCGTCGTGCAGCAACTCTTGAGGTCGGAGGAGCGCCTGAAGCTGCGATTGGCTTCCTTGTAACTCTTGAGTCGGATCAGATCGATGGTTTTGCGGGCAAATTGCGGGTGAGATCGGCGAGAGCTTGTAGCATTGACGAGAGAAGCCGATGTAATCCCGAGAGTTTCTCCCTACGCCGCTTGTAGCTCTTCAGTCCCGTGAGGTGCCTCGGTAGTCTTGACTATCTGATGAAGAGGCTCTTCAGTCGGCCAGCTCTGATGGTTTTGCGCAAGCACTGGCGAGGCTTGGAAAGAGGCGAGATAGATAGGGAGGTATTGGATGATGAAGAGATCATCCGGCTCCTCCCGCCCAGACGCTAGCCGGTAGTCTTCGAGCTTACACGGGTTCGTGGCCCCTGTATTTGGCTATGTTGGTGGGTGCCCTGAATCTGACCGCGGGAAATCCGCATGGCGGATCCCCTGACAAAAGGCCCGTGGTCCTGGACCATCAGGGCTTGGGCTGCGATGGTTGCGGCGTCCGCTGTCCACGACACTCTAGTGGGCGGCTTCGTCCACCGCTTTTCTTCGCGTCTCGAGGGTGGCGCGGACGTCATAGTTGTTGCCGAGGCACCGTGCGCCGAACGCCGCGAGTCTGGGGCTGTTTGTTGTGCGCCGCCGCTTTGCGGACACACCGGCCCGAGCGGCGCGGTCGCGGGTCTCGCGGCGAAGGTGGCGCCCGGCGGTGAGTCGGAGGCACGCATGTCTTTGCCGCACGACAAGACGTTCCACCAGCCCCGAGGTTCCGGTATGTGACCTTGGCCTCCGGTCGGCCGGCTTTCGGGAAGGCCGCGGGCGGCATTGCGGTGCGCGCCACGTTCGACTTGCGTGGGGAAGAATCGAGGCCATCGATTCCTCCGCCAGGTTGGTGGTGCACTGCGTCGCGCGCTACCGCCGCCACCGCCAAGTATAAGCGGGGCTCGGCCGATCCCGCTCAGTCGGCTGGAGCTTGTCGAGCTCGGCCCTTCGGTCTTCCACTCTTACGCTACGCCGTTGAAACTTCGGCGCGCGCGAGCATGGGCGCGTTCAGTAGCGCTCGCGTGATGTTCCTCTTCTGCATGCAGTGCGCTGGATGAGAGCCCCCGTAGCCACGGGGGTTATGGTCAGGTCGACCGTGCCCGCCATGTTGCACTCGCGAGAGTGCCGTCTGCAGGTAGTGTGCTCCATGTCGGAGCTGGAGTCGTGGCTAGAAGAATCTTCCAGCAAGTCATTGACAGAAGCTGGCATATAGCCAGCCATCGCCACGAGTTGTGAACCTGCGGGAGGTGATGTAGTCATCCGCCCGGGCTCACGGGTACTGCCGCCAGAGGCGGTGAGGCGCTTCTTGAACTCCGTCCTTGGGGCCTGTAGGGGGGCTCCAAGCCGAGGCTGGCGAAGTCGCTGGAGACAGAGTCTAGGCTCCTAACAGACGCCTGGTCTCCAGAGGTGACGGGAATGAGCGCGAGCTCTCCCGCCGGAGTGGCGATGAAGTCGAGGAGCCGGCGGATCGGCTCCTCGACGCAAACATGCCGCTGCGGTGAAGAATGCCATCAAGGAGACAAGCGGGAATCGGAGATGTCGATGAAGACGCCGCGAAGGCCCCTACAGGCGCGCTAACCGCCGGTGTTTGAGCACCGCAAGTAAATTTGTAAGTCGGAAGGGCCGCGTTCCTCTCCCCGAATGGTTAGACTCAAAAGCCCAAGATGTATCTTGGTTGGGCGAATGTCCCTACTCGATTCGTGAGATGTTGTTGTATTGCCTTGGATGCAATGATCGTACCACGTTTACAAGTGGGGCCTGAGGGCTTGAACACGAGTGTTCGTTGTCTGTTCGTAAAGACTTAGCGAGAAGAGGAGATCCCCCTCTCCCAGAGGGCCCTGCCCCCCTTTATACAGTCGGAAGGGGCAGGTTACATTGAGAATTGGGAGAAGGAAGGAAGGAGAAACCTATACTAGGAGCCCTAGTCCTCGTCTTGGTGATTGGTCGCCGTCGGCCTTCGCCACACCGGGTTTGGTAGGCTTGCTTTGCGAAGCGATTCGCCGTTTCCTTGGGAAGCGGCGCACCGCCTCTCGGGAACTGTCAGTCTTGATGTTGCGAAGCGTGGCCCTGGCGTTGCCTCGGGAGGGAGCGCATCCCCATACTTCATGTGACTGGGCAATGGGACTGGATTTTTGACTTGGGCAACCCTCGTGCTGCCTCGAAAAGGGGCCACCTGCCCCGTACGGTCACTTAGAACGATCCTGTCCGTGGGGCACGTGGCCAACAGTCGGCGGAGGCCAGACACGTGGCCCTTGGTGAAGGTTGCCTCAGCTTGGTCGGGGCTCGAGGGAGCCCGACCTATGATAGGGGTCGGCGTCCCATTTGGTCGGGATCGCTCGCCCTACTCTGGTCGGGGACGAGCGTCCTTTTGTGGCCCCACAGGTCCCTTGGTCGGAGCTGGGCCCGAGGGCGGCTTGTTAGGTCAGAGCTGGGCTTGACGCAGCCTGCTTGTCATCTTGGACCATTGGGGTACCCCTGGTATGAGTATTCGTCAAATAGGATGAGTCAAAAATTTATTATTAGCCAAGTTTATCTTTTTCCTTTAGAAAATAATTTTGGACACTCTTAAAGGATAACCAAACTACCTAGGGCCAAAACCTATGGTCAGCATGGCTCTGATACCACCTATGTTGGGACCCGAATATGCTAATCCGGACCCTCTGTGTATATCGCACTAGTCCAGGATTACGCTAGTGCACACAGGCTCAACATAGATGCTATCACAGTCATACACAGCGGAATATAGCATAACTTCAATAATTAATAATAACTGTTGTCTTACATGATTATTGCCTCACAAGGCTTAACTAAAAAATAGCAATTAAGCAGCAGCGGAAATGAAGTAAACGTAGTATCTCCCCAGTTCACCACAGGCAACTGACGAGGCTCGGACCCTAAGCATCAGCGTCGTGGTACTCCTCCAAGAATGTCGTAAATTTCTCCACTTCTGAAGTTTGTTGTTGCGGGATGAGTACACAAAACACTCAACAAGTCGTGCACAATATTGCAAGGCTAATATTCTACATGCTTGGCTTATTCCAAGGAAGGCTAACATGGCTATTTTGCAGTAAAGCAGCATTTATAAAAGAATACGGTAAGTCGATTGAAAGACAGTAAAACAAATAACAGTAAATAAAATATTCAACTTTTCAAGTAAACAGGGTTTTCCATCCTAAGTCAAATTCCAAGTTGTCATGGCAATCCACCATCCCAACAAGTTTTTATTTAACAAAAGTCTAACCCTTGACTGTAATTCCCGAGCATTGCCCAATACCATGAGCACGGCTATTCTAATAGGTTTCACACTCTGCAGAGGTTATGCACTTTACCCACACAATATAATCAAACACCACACAGGTGAGTGACCATAACAAAGCCTTTACAATGCTCTGTTTAGACCTAGTACTACCCGCTAAGGTTTCAGCACTGGTGGGACTGGTTACCACATCCAGGGCCCCCCTCTTGCGCCATGTGAGCTACCCCATAACCCGAGACTCACTGAACACCACCGTAGTACAAAATCTAAACATCACAAATTAGTCAGCTAGGCTGTCCCATTCAAGACGTGTGGTTGCAAGTAAGATTCAGGTCAAAGGCTTGCAAGGTTAAGTCCTTAAAGTGACCGAGGTAAGACTTCCACATACCCCTGCCCAACAGGCCCACCTTGGCATACTTCCCCTTGCCACCTACCCCGATCTAAAATTATTACCACCCCAGTTGATTACCATTCACCACGTGCCATCAGCAATTCAATCTAGTTGTGTGACCTCCTCGCCACGACAACTCAATATCTCTGTGTGACAACACATGACACACCAATTTATAAACATTGTTCCATAATCCATTAGTCAAGATTAAATATCAATATTCCAGATACATGTTATGACGTGGCATGACTAAGCAAACTAACATGGTATAACTAGTCCCATGTTGATTATTAATATTAACCAACTATAGTTCCACATCCTAGGGTGATAATTAGATCATGGCATGCAATTGACAAGGTATGATTTAATCCAAATAGCCATATTATCTAGTTCACAGATTAATTGAAATCATTTATACACATAAAGTATCATGCATAAATTTTAAAGACAAAATAGCAATTTTGTGAAATTAGGTGCAATATGATCAAAGCACAACTTGCCTTGGAACAGGTGCTGGTCTTGTTCTAAACTTGGGTCTTGAAGCGACGAATCCTCCTCCGTAGCATCGAACAATTCAACGTCTACGCGAATCGAGATAAAATAGCAATAAACACACAAAATAGAGAGCAAACAGACTCCAAAAATTCAAATAAATAACACCATTAAATAGATCTTGATTTTACAAATTTTTAGAAATTTGAATCACTCAAAGCCGAGTTCAAATGCAGAAGATATTGCTATTCAAAGTTTTAATTAATTCTGAAATTAGAAATTCTGATTTTTCCGAATTATTTTTATAAAGAAAACTCAGATTTTCGCGCAAGCGACACGTGGACCAATCACATGCCGACACGTGGCTCGGTCTACGGACCCGGTCCACGAACCTCCTCTGGTCCACCGTGAACCCGGCGCACGGCGCTTCGGTTTCCACACCGACACACGTCGCACATCCGCACACTTATCCAACGGCTACTAATCTACACACACGCGGCTCAATCTCGATCGCTCATCGGAATCCAACGGGCATCGCTTCACCCGTGCAGTTACCTGTTCAAGCGGCGAAGTGGCTCAATCTGGGGCGTTGCTTGGCGATCTGACGGTCGACGACGCTTCCCGGATGCAAATGGCAGCACGGCAGCGAACTTCACCGGAGCTGAGGAAGACGACCCCCCTAACGGCGAATGAGACGACTCCAGCGAGGAAGAAGTGGTGGCCTCGACGCAGCTTGGAACGGCGACTCTGGATCTGGAACCCGTGCGGCGAACGACGACTGAACGGCGGCGGAAAATGAAGAAAACCGCGGCGGTGGTACGAAGAACTACGGCGAGCTCCTGGGGCTAGACGGCGGCGATTCTGAGGCGAAGACTTGAGCGACTGGATGCGCAAGGAGGTGAGGAACATCGGGGTACGAGTTGCGGCTTTTATAGCCTCGACGTGCGTGCAAACATGGCAGCTCAAGCAATCCGCGGCGGAGACGGCACGCGGCGGCGATTTCGAAAACCCGATCGGAGACGACGACGGACAACCGTCTGATCTGCAACGAGAGGCCACGATCAACTCCCGGGCGATATGATCCAATCCACACCTTCCAAAATCAACGGGTGAGATCTAACCCTTCCAATTATAATGCGAAGCGATCCCGGACGCACGATCCCGATCCAACGGCTGGAGACGCTAGGGTTTCGCCAAGATGAAGACCACACGATCTGGATCCAACGGTCCACATGCGAGGCGGCAGCGAAGCGGGTCGAACGGGCCCCAAACGCTGGGCTCACGCACGCACAGTGATGGGCTTCGGCCCAGTACTGTTTCAAACGATTTTTCTCGAGTTTTTGATTTAAAATAATTACAAAAATTATTTTAATTAGTTTTAAGCTATTAAAATATCAGGAAAAAATCCAAGAAAATTCTCATAAATATTTTGAGACATTTTGAAATCAAATAAAATGTTTTTGGCAAAATTTTATATTAGTTTTATCTATTTATAGTTAGTTTTCACAAAAGGTTCAATATACTTAATTCAAATAAATTCTAGAAAGAATCCAATAAATTCAGAAAAACATAAAATGCACAAATAATTAGAGAATAACATTATAAGCAAATTTTGGGATGTTACAAACTAAGGTGGCAACATCATACAGGTCAAACAGGATTGTTTCAAAGGAGACATCAAAGACTAATTCTAGTGCATTCTCCACTATGTTCAAGTGAAAAGGGAGAGGGCATATGATGAAGAATTGCCAAAATTAGTGGAAAGTGCTCATTACTCATGATGGATACGCTACAACAAGTTCTATAAGTAGCGAATCTGAAAGTGAGAAGTCCAATGATGAGCACAAGGATGATGGTCCTATTATTTGTGACTCTTACTTAGGTGGTGTTAATCTTTTGGCCCGAAAGGTGCAAAGTGCTAAAAATGTATGTAAGGGGCAACGGTGGAGTGTTTTCACATTAGAGTGCAAGATCAAGGAGAAAACGTGCAAGCTGATCATTGATGATGGGAACTTCACCAATATGATTAGCCAGGAATTAGTGTACGCTTTGAGGTTGACTGCATGGAGGCATCCGCAGCCACACCATATGCAGTGGTTATACAACTCCGGAATATTGAAGATAACTCACAAGGTGAACATGTCATTTTCTATTAGTGCATATATTGATAAGGTGGTTTGTGACATTGTGCCAATGGATGCATGTCACTTGTTGCTTGGGAGGCCATGGCAATATGACCGCACTGCTACACATGATGGGAGAACCAACATATACACCTTTGTACATAAGGGAAAGAAGCGGGTGCTAAAACCGATGATTGAATGTTCCATCCAAGTTGATGAGAAGATATTAGCAACAAAGAAGAAGAAAGCTCCTAATGATACTCCGAAACCGAGGACGGTTTCGCTTGAAAGAGGGGAGGATGATACAGCTCCAAGTACTAATGTAACTTCGATTTGTGTTTCCAATTCACAATCTGGAATTATAACTGAACTGAGTGCTGTTTTGCATGAGGAAAAGAAAACAGAAAACATCCTTATGGCGACCCATATTGTGTGTAGGATCGTGTGAATTTCTTCTTCAAGAGTTCATTGTGGGGCGTGGATTGAACCTGTGGTGATTCTGTTCGCATGCTGATCGAATTGATCCTGTTCTTCGTTCTTGGGCTGTACGGTGCTCTTGGGCAGAGGAGATTCTAGTGTCTCCAGGAGGTGCGGTTGCTACTACCACTTCTGTTATCTGCTTCGACCTAGAGAAAACAAGGAGGCGGGTTCTAGTTGCCTGAGAGGAGAAGCTCGGGTTTAAAAAAAATCAAGAAGGGCAGTTGTTGTTCAATATTCGTACTGTGAAAGATCGGCCAATCCATGTACAAATTAGCGTTCCTTTAATTTGTGCTGTATTATTATCAGTGAAGGGTTACAATACTAAGAGTCTATCAGTGAAGGGTTTCTCACCTTGAAATATTTAGACAGATACAGTCATACAGCAAACTGAATGCAGAGATAAATATCAGTGTATGCGCAGAATCTGTACCCATCCTCTCTCAAGTGCAAGTTAGGCTGATAGAATAGACCCGCCCACTTAACGAAAGAAAATTAGCCTATCATGTACTGAAATTATACAGCTGGGTTCTTAAAAAATGTAGTAGAGAGCACCAAACATGGCTGACAAAGCCGAAACCGTGAAAACCCGTAAAAACCGAAACCGTAAAAACCGCTAAAAACTGTAAAAAACCGAAGGGATAAGAAATCAAAACTTTTGAAAAAACAATAAAAAAAATGAAAACCGTTCGGTTTTCAGCGAAAAACCGCTACAAAACGGCCGCGATTTTTCTACGGTTTTCAAGAGGTTTTTAACGTATAAAATTTTTATTTTTTTTATTTTTTTAATTAGATTAGTTTTGGATTTCGAGCCGCAGCGATACGCTCAAAAACCACGGTTTCATGGATTTTTTGTGTTTTATGAACCCTGGCACCAAATCGCAAGACAGCACCAGCTTCCGGAACAGGTGCAGTAGCTTTGCTGCAGAAGCCAATTAGGAATAAGGGCCACATAAGGAACCTAATATAAAGCATCTCATAAGCTAAACGCGCCGTGTAATTAAAACCAATAAGCAAAATTCCACTTCCTTTGAGCAATTAGTACCTCTATGATGGAGGCAACCTTCAGGTTGCTCTTGAGGCTGTTCAAGTGTGACTCCGAGTGGACCTGGTGGAATAATATGGGCATCTAGGCCGTGGCACAGTAGATATGGCACGATACTTACACGCACGAGCTAGGCTAGCACGATACGATTGTTAGGGCTATGTCAGGTCTAGTGGCTAGGCATGATGGACAGCATAGCACAGCATGCCTCGAAGGGTTATGCTTGGGTCGGCATGGCATGCTACAGGGCCGACAGGCATGATCTAGGCACGGCACAGTTTTGGCACTAGTTTTTGTACAATTTTCGACAAGTATTATGAAAAGTTTGGTATAAGAAGTGAAGTAGGAAGAATTGCCTCAACAATGAAACAAACAAGAGGTACTTCGAGTGCTTCAAACGTGTGGAAGAAGCTAAAAGGCAAGACGTCTAGTTCGTCTTTCAAAGAGCTAAGCAAATCGCAACTAAATTCACGAGTAGATATCCACTATCTCGACACGCCTTTTGCAGAGAATAAATAAAATTTAATTCTTTTTTCCCTAATATTTGTGTCGACTACCTTAGTCCCTGTGCATTTCCGACTCCTTTACTCTCCTCGCAATAGTGCAAATAGACCAGATCTGAATCGGTACGATATGAGACGTGTCAATAGGCCATACCTAGACTCGCCGAAGGTAAGTTAGGTCAGCACGGTATGACATGATAGGCTAACTGGGCTGTGGTGGCACGGCACGGTCTGGACCCACGGCACGATGACTAGGTCTGCTGGTGGAGCAAGTCATGTAATTAACTAAATGGAATCAGGCAAAAAAAAAACGTCCTGTTGAGCCATTTCATCAGTAACCTTGCGGACCTGAGATCGCGAGTTAGAAGAAGAGGAGGTGAAGAAGGTTGGTGTGGATGCCGTAGCTAAGCGCGGGTGAGTACAGGGCTAAGAGATGTGCAGCCTCGCGCAGCCGAGCCCCAGCGCGCGGACGGCGAGGAACTTGTGGGAGAGGGTGCCGTCCACGACGTTGAGGAGCAGCACGGGGTTACAAGGCGGGTGTGGAGTCGGGCCTGGCCATGACGGACCGGTGGCCGCGCTTGACGTGGTAGACACCGCTCCATGCCCCGACTATGTCAGACTTGGCCGCCGCCGCCGCCCTTTGTTTTTTGCCGCTGATGGTCGCTCTCTCCTCCCTCCTCCCATCGCCGTGTGCGTCGCGGTCGCAGCCCACTCGTGGAGGCCCCCGCTACCGCGCCCATCGTGCCGCTGGTCACCACGCACGTCATGGTCGCCGCTGGCCCTCCTCTGCCGTCGTGCGCCAAACGAATACCGCTGGCGAGGCAGCGACGCGCGACATAGGGGTAGGCGGCGTGGGAGGCGGGGTGTACGGCGGCACCGAGCGGTGGGATGGATGGCGGCGCGGAGGCGGAGGAGGAAGGTGAGATCGGGAACGAAACTGAGGGAAGGACCTGATTGCAAAGGGTGGTGGGGAGGTTAGATTCGAGGTTCTTGAAGGGCCATGAAGATATTTGCATTGGTGAGAATCCGATGGTTCGTATGGACTAGAGGCATGATCGGACGGCTGGCGTTGTTTGGATGACGTGGCGCGGTAATTTTTCAGGAATCCCAGCAGGAGTCATGTAGTAGATAGATAGATAGATAGATAAATTAGTACTGCAGCGTTAGTTTAGATTGAACTGATGACAAGAAGCGTCGTGATTAGGGATGACAGTTTTATCCATAGGTTTGGGTACCCGACCCGATAAGAGCGGACACGGATAGCACTTCAGACCCATATCCTTTTGGGTTTGGATACTCGATAAGCCCGTAGGATGAGCGTGTGTGTCAATTTGTACCTATAGGTACCCAATGGGTATCCTATGACATGTAGGCCCAGTTTTTACGATATATATTAGAAAAAGAAAACCTTAACTCACTGACTCCTCAGCTGAGTCGGCTCCTCTCGATTTGGCGATTCCCCTCACCACCATCGCCTCCCTCTCCTTGCCCCCATCGCCTGATAGAGGGAGAGGTGACCCTACTCACTTGAAAAGCACTGCCCCAAGGAACGCGTGTCGGGGCCGCCTCGTCGCCCGCCCACCTTCGCGTACCCCCGAGGTCTAGGGTTCCAGTGGGCCGATCCATGGCGAGCCCGCGCCTAGCTAAAGGCAGCGCATCGCCGGGCACGAGGCGATCTAGAGGAAGCTCCGCGAGGCCAGCTTTAACGAGGAGTCCCTCAGACACCGTGACAAGGCGGCGCTCAGCGCCTGCATTGCCCTACTCGAGTCCGAGGTACCTCACTCCCTCTCCCGGCTCCTGTGGTGTGGTGGATGCGCCGAGTTTTGGTTTCTTGGTTCGATGGTTTGCCGTTCTTGGTATGTCAAAGTAGTTCGTAGTGGGTTTCTTTCGGGGAGGATAGAATGGACAATAGGGAAAAGAATTGGCTAGTCGTCGTTGGAGAATCATGCCCCCCCCCAGCCTCACCGATGTCGCCGTCTCCTCCGCCATGGCCGCCTCCCTCAACCTCCGGCGTCCACGGGCAGCAGCCGTGGCACCCCCGCCTCTCTGCCTTTGCCCTTCAGTGCTCGCGCACAGATCTATACCCGTGGGTACCCATCAGGTTTTGGCGTGGGCACAGATCTGTGCTCGTGAAGCTTAGTGGCTTTGGGTGGACGGTACTTTGTTCGGGTTTGGGTTCGAATTTAATGCAGTGGTATCCGAAGGTACCCACCCGATTGCCATCCCTAGTCGTAATCAATACGTTTTGGGATCAAGGTAAAATTAATTCCATTGCACTTGTGTACCATATGACCTCCCCGCTAATTCATGCCTTTGTTCAATCGAACTCTTTCTTGTTTCTGCATATGGAAAATATAACAAACAAGATTTTACGTTAAGATGTAACAAAATCATAACAAACCAGGAGACTAGAGTTACGAATCTAACTCCCTTGGTGATAAGAGTCAAGGCCTAAAAATAACCAGTCCAAATCAATCTGTCTTCTCTTTAGATCATCCTTGGTGCATGCTCTTTTCCTTCTAAGGCACATCATGCGCCTTTTTTTCTTCTCGTAGAATTTTCAGTAATGTTGTTTTCCTCAGCATCTTTGATTTGGGTACTTGCTTGCCCCGGGACAGAAAGCATAAGTTCCAAACTGCATCTTTGTTGGTGGTGGCAAGCACGATTTTTTTTTCCATAGTGATCGAGCTGTCAATTCAGTCAACTCATGAAACTAGACGAGGAGATGACTGAATGAGTGTCATCGTTTCGTCCCTTCATGCGTAGAGCAAGACGGCACCCATCCATATTGATAACCATCACCGGTTTCATGAATAAGCTCCCAAGAGAACTCTCACGGGATTTACTGGCTAGGGCACAAAGGGTGCATCTAGCTTGCCCGGGTTTGAGTCCTCATCCTGCTTAATCAACAGCTGGGGGGACGTCTTCCCCCGCAGTCTTGTGTATGAATATGCTCCTAATGCTATGAGTAGAGGTGGCCATCAGGCTAAGTTTTTTTGAGACGTCACATGGCACGGTAGGCATGGCACGATCTAAGGTACAGCATAGCATGCATGTGTAAAGGTCAGGCTTAGTCGGCACGATTGTTAGAGCTATGCCTGGCTTGGCGGTCAGGCATGATGGGTGCCACAGCACGGCACGTATTAAAGGGTCGTGTTTGGACAAGCACGGCACGCTACATGGCCAATAGCATGATGCAGACACGATACGGCTTTGGCATGAGGATTAATTTTTACTGTTTTCAACAAATATTATGAAAAGTTTGACGGCAGAAGTGAAGCAAAAAGAACTACCTCAACAATGCAACAAACATAGGGCGGTTCAAGCCCTTTAAGCTTGTGGAAAAAGCTAAAAGCCAAGGCGTATAGTTTGTCTTTCGAAGCACAGAGTAGGTTACAATAGAATTCACGAGTAGAGATCAATCACTATCTCTACATGCCTTTTTACGGAGAATAAATAAAATTTAGTTCTTTCCCCCAATATTTGTGTCCACTCTCTTAGCTCTATACGTATCCGGCTCTTTTTCTCTCCTCGCAATAGTGCAAATGGACTGGCCTTGGACCAGCATGGCACGAAGGTGACACAACGTGCTAATGGGCCATGCCTGAGCTTGCCGAAGGCGAGTCGGGCCGGCACAGCACGGCACAGCGGGCTGGTTGGGCCATGATTGCACGGCATGATCTAGGCCCATGGCCCATTGTGCCTGCGTCGGCCCGGCATAGCACGATGCCCACGTCTAGCTTTGAGTTATTAGATTATACCACCTAAAATGAGTAGAGATACTATTCACCATGTTGGTCTCCTCTGAGAATCTGGAGTTCCCTTAGAAAAGTGTTTGGCTAGCAGGTTGGGTTCAAAAACCATAAGAGATAGGAGTTGATGCAAATATAACTTTCTACCTCTAGTTGTAATACTTCAATTGTATGTGTATTATTTCTTTGTATTTGTCCACAAATTTATTGAGTTTTTATTTAGCAAAAGAAAACCAAGACAAAAAAGATCCAGATAGTTTGTAATGTTTTTTCTAACTTTTGATCTGATTTTCCCAGTGTTGCTGCATCCAAGGCTAGGACAACCGAGAACAACAAGAGCAAAGAGGTAGTATCTATTTGATATTATAGTTGTTCTCTTCTGGTACCATATACTTTTGTTGTGGTCTGTTGTTGCTATGTGAACTTTTTTGTTAAGCCTGTTATACTGTACGAACTTCTAGTAGTATTTGGTATTCCATGGACAACCTGTATTAGTTTGCATGTAATATGGTATTGTATGAACCACTTGTTGGTACTTTGTATATGAGCTGT
Organism: Otatea glauca; assembly: GCA_036346275.1. Lineage (NCBI taxonomy): Eukaryota > Viridiplantae > Streptophyta > Magnoliopsida > Poales > Poaceae > Otatea > Otatea glauca. Next base: position 42,240,298 of record CM070721.1, on the reverse strand, counting down.
TGTGTGATCTGTCATTGTTGTGGGAAGGTAGACCATGTGATCTGCTACTTTTCACTTTCGAAAATCATTGCACAAAGATGATTAGCAACATAGATTCCACTCCATTAAATTGTAGACTAGTACCGCTACATTGCACTTGCTCATGCTGTAGGCATTAAGCATTACATTCATTACAGCCTATACTACTTTGAATTTATGAGGACAGACATAAGGCTGGAACAAAGCAAAATGCAGCATATTAGTTTCACATTGTCCACATTGCTCTTCATTTCTTGCACATTTCTCCTACTACTTGCACATTGTCCTTCATTGCTTGCACATTGCCCTCGGCAGCACCCATTGCTTCCAAGTGAGTGCTCAACTTCTCCAGGTTCTTGGCTAACTTCTCCATCTCCATGTCTTGATGCTTGAGAATCTCTTTCTTCACATATGCCTTGAGCACATCTTCCTACAAATAAAATCGTGCTTACCGCAAACACCCCAACATCAAACTTCGGTTGTTCAATCCGCTAAAACATAAGTCTGAACTTCGGCATTTGAAACTCAATTAAAACTTGTACTTCATTACTCCATCCAACAATGGATTGGCCTCCAAACGAGTCATAGATAACAAAGTTTATGCTCTGCTAAAGTGACCGGCCAAGATCGAATTGAGGTATTAGGAGAAATAGAGAAGTCTGTACCAGCAAATTGTAGTTCAACCCACAAATTTGAACTATAGGCAGATCACACTGGAATCTCTAGATAGAGTCGGACACTCGTTACCCTCCTGGGAGCAAAGAAGAGGAACGGCTATGGCCATGGCCGTCTCCCTTTTCCTCCTAACATCGGTAATCTCCAAACCCAATCCCCTCACCGTGCCACTCTACCATAGCCTTCCTCGAACCCACCATATCCGATGCTCCCCCAAAGGCGCCGCAGTGTCGAAATGCCCTAAACCTGCCCCTCACCGCGAATGCACCCCGATCAGTACTCCATGTGGAGGAACCTGCAGTGGGAGCCGCCGGAGACATCGGGAGGTAGCGGCGTCGATGTAGTCGGTGGGCAGAGACATCGGGAGGCGCCGGCGTCAATGCAGTCGGTGAGAGGAGACGACGGGGGCCGGCAGAGTCGAGGCAATCGGTGGCCGGAGACGTCGGGGGTCCGCGGCCCAGAGGGAGTCCGTGGTCGTGGTGATTCCAATCACGCGCTAGTGGGGGCGCCAAGGGGATGGTTGCGGCTGGGGGCTCAGGGTAGGATTGATTGGGCTCGGGGTAGGGAAAGGTCGGGGGTGTTAGATGGTATTTTGTGGGTAATTATGTTCAACTTTAAAGGGTATTTTTGGTTTAGGTGTGCTGGTTTTTATAATCTGTTAAGGAACCTCGCTATTGAATAGTCCGGGGTTCACGAACAGATTTAAAATTGGAGAACAGAAAGAGAGAGACACGTGTTTAGGGAGAGCGACAGCAGAATACTTTATTACTTTCTGATTGCATGTACATAGAGGGACCCCCTCCTCCTTATATAGCAGTCGCTTAGGGTTTCGGCTAAGGGACCAACATGGGCCTTCAATAGGCCATGAGGTTTCCCAACACTCCCCCTTAGGCCCTTTGCCGCGAGATGCATATGCCTCATTAAAACTCTAGAAAAACCGAGTGGGAAAAATACTTGGAGAAAGAGTACATAGCATACGCTTACTATGTTGCACGAATTGCCTCATTAAAACCTTATGCAGGAAATTTTCATGAAAAACTTGCTAAGGAAAAAGAGTACAATTCACCCAAACTTCAATCGCTAATCTTCGAGATTCATATTGGGTATTCATAATTAATGTTCGAGATTCATGTGGGAGTATGTGAAATATCTCCCCCTGAAATCTGCACTTCTCTAAGTCTCATCATCCCAATCCCTTTTACGCACCTTTCAAAAGTAGATGCTGGGAGTGATTTAGTGAACAAATGTAACATCCCAAAATTTTCCTAAATATTATTTTATTGCTTAAATGTGCATTTATGATTTTCTGGAATTTATTTGGATTTTTCTGGATTTATTTGAATTGATGTTAAATTAAGAATATTAACCTTTTATTCAAATCTATTTAAATCTGTGCAAAGTCAAAATAAAGTTTTACCGAAAATATTTTATTTGAGTCCAGAATGTCTCAAAGTATTTTTGAGATTTTTCTCGATTTTCACGATAATTTAATTGCCTAAAATAAATCAAAGCATTTTACGTAACTATTTTAATTCAAAAATCGTTAAAAACCCTTGTGAAACGATCTTGGGCTTGGCCCATGTCGTCGCGCGTGCGACCAGTGTACGGCCCGTTGGCGAGGACTCGAGAAAAGTCGCGTCGGCCGTTGGATCGCGATCGTAGGGCTTACGTCGGGCCACATCGCCAAGTGCGTCTAAGCCGTAGGATCGGGATCGTGTGGTCAGCGTGGGTCGTGTCTCATCGTAACCCTAGCTAATCGTAGCCGTTGATCTAATGACGGCCCGGATTAGATCTCGTCGGGAAATCCGGTCGTCCGTTGCGCCACGTGGACGGCCGCCGTCGCGTCGTCTCGGCGGGACTCTGGCGCCGCCGCCGTATCCGAGAAGGACTCCGCCGCCGCGTCGGTTAGGATCCCAGGCGCCGTACGCGGCCGTCGAGGCTATTTAAGGGGGTCCGCAGCCTTCCCGAGAATCCTCATCGTGCGCCGTAGCTTTTGGTCGGAGAGGTTTCGCAAGAATCGTCGTAGAGCGCCTCCGGGAGCTCGTCGGAGTTGAAGTATTGCAGTCGCCGAGGTTTTTGCTAAAGAACGTCGCCGGTTTGTCGGTTTTCGACATTTTGGGTCCCAGATCCGAGCTCGCCGAGGTGTTCCGCATCGGCTACTCCTCTTCTTCGCGTCAGAACCGCGCCGGAACGCCGTCGCCCGGGTTTCTTCCTCGTCTCCGGTGGGTCTTCTCGCCGCCGCTTCGCCATTAGCTTCGGGTGAGTTCGTGGCCGTCGGATCCGAGTGGATGGAGGAGATTTAGCCGCGTCGCGTGCGTTTGGCGCCGTTTGATCATATCAGGCCGTGGATGCGCGCCGCGTGTTGCGCATCGGCGGGGCGGCACTGCGACCAATCAGATCGAGACGCGTGTCTGCTCGTGTTGCGAGGCGCCGTGGACCGCGTCTGCGGTGGACCAGAGGAGGTCCCGTGGACCGGGTCTATGCACCGAGACGCGTGGCAACATCTGATTGGTTCGGGTTAGGGATGACGCCAGCATGACATCACGCTTGCGCAATAAATTGGTTTTCAGTTTAAAAATAATTCTGTTAATTCCGAATTTCTATTTTTTTCTGTAATTTCAGTATTTATTCAAACTTCCAAAGGTTATAACTTTTGCATCTTAACTCGGATTTGAGTGATTCAGATTTCTAAAAATTTTTAAAATTGAGATCTATTTAATGGTGAATTGTAATTGATTTTTGGAGTTAATTTGCTCTCTGTTTTGGTATTTATTTGCTTTTCTCCTTCGGTACGCGTAGACGTTGAATTGTGCGACGCTTCGGAGGAAGATTCAACAACCCAAGAACAAGCTCGAGATCAAGATCAGGACCTATTCCAAGGCAAGTTTTGCTTTGATCATGTTGAACCCATGTTTATAAAATTGCTATATTTGTTTTACCCTATTGCATATTATTTCAAGTATAAAATTGTTTCAAATTAAATTGGGACTTAGCTAATATACCAGATTGATTTATATCATACCTTGTCATTTGTATGCCATGATCTATTGTCACCTAGATTGGTTCATTATAGTTGGTTAGTAATGATAATCAACATGGGATGGTTAGTCCGTATTAGTTGCTTAGCCATGCTACGTCATCACATGTGTTGGAATCATTGATAATTAATCTTGATTAATGGAATATGGAACAATGTTATGAACTTGTGTGTCATGTGGGATCACACGATGAGATTGAGTTGTTGTGGCGAGTCATGTCACGCATAGCGATGTTGAATTGTTGATGGCACGTGGTGCTTGGTAATCAACTTGGGTGATAATCACTTAGATTGGGGCAAGTGATAAGGCGAGTATGCCAAGGTGGGCCGATGGGCGAGAGGGTATGTGGAAGTCTTGCCTTGATCACTCTAAGGACTTAACCTTGCAAGCCTTTGACTGAGTCAATCATGCAACCACATGTCCGGTATGGGCCACCTAGTGAGTAATTTGCAATGTCCTAACTTTGGTACTATCGTGGTCGGTGTGAGTTCGAGTTATGGTGTAATTCACATGGCGCAAGAGGGGGCCTGGATGTGGTAACCAGTCCACCAGTGTTGAAACCTTAGCGGGTAGTACCGGGTTAAGCCAGCGCATTGTAAAGGCTTTGTTATGATCACTCGCCTTGGTGGTGTTTGGTTGTATCACGTGGGTAAAGTGCATAACCTCTGCAGAGTGTGAAACTATTCGGATAGCCGTGCTCGTGGTATTGAGCAATGCTCGGGAATTACAGATAAGGGTTAGCTTAATTAAATGGACAACTTGGCTGGGATGGCGAAATGCCATGTGGAAGATGGAATTTGACTTAGAATTGGAAACTTGGTTTACTTCAGAAATGCTGAATCTATCTATTATTGTTATTTGTTTTACAGTTTTTATTATCTATTATTGTATTTGTTCATAAATGCTGCTTATTGCAAAATAGCCATAATAGCCTATTCGTTGGAATAAGCCTTACATATAGTTACATAGAATTGCATTCTGTGCACAACTTGTTGAGTGCTTTAAGTACTCACCCTTGCCAACAACAATAATCAACAGTTGAAGAATCTACACTTGTGTTGGAGGAGGAGTTCCAGGAGGACGCGAGTCATTAGGGTCCGAGCCTTGTCGGTTGCCTGTGGTGAATTGATGAGCTATCTACGTTTTCTACTTCCCGCTGCTTAATTCTTAGCTTATATTTCCAGTCTTGCCCTGCGTGGCTTAATAATGTAAGTCGGTCATAAGATCATACCCTTAGCTATATCAATAAATGAACTACTATTTCTATTATTGTTGAGTATGATATGATATGTACCGATGTTGAGCTGTGTGCACTAGCGTTGATCTTGGGACTAGTGCGGTAAACACAGTGGGTTCGAATCAGTGGATTCGGGTCATTACAACAAATCTGCAAGATTTTCACATGTCTTAGTATGCAATATCTTGATCTCGTTCATCTTATGCAATTCGTGAGCATAGAAGAACTTGGGGTTGATATGCTTCGTGAGATTGCTCTTCACATAACCCATCTGTGCTGAGCAACACAACCTGCATTATCTTCATAGATGATCGTGGGAGTTTGCTCAATGTTCAAACCACATGACTTCTGGATGTGGTGAACCATTCTTCGGAGCCATACACATTCACGAGATGCTTCATACAAAGCGATGATTTCAAAGTGGTTTGTCAATGTCGAGACGAGAGTCTGCTTAGACGACTTCCAAGAAATTGTTGTTCCTCCACATAGGAAAACATAGCCAGTTTGGGACTTGCCAGTATGCGGGTCTGATAAGTACCCAGCATCGACGTAGCCAACCAAATTCAATTCATTGTTTCTTCTGAAAAACAGATCGAGGTCTTTGCTTCCTTGGAGGTAACGGAAGATGTCCTTGATCCCTTTCCAATGCCTTTTGGTGGGTTACGCCTTTGCATCGAGCTAGCAAATTCACAGCGAACGCAATGTCCGGTCTGGTGCTATTCGCAAGGTACATGAGCGCTCCAACTGCACTTAGATATGAGAATTCTGCTCCCAGGACTTCCTCTCCCTCTTCTCTGGGTATGTATGGGTCTAGGTCTGCTTGGAGTGACCTTCCGACCATTGGAGTCTTCGCAGGATATGCCTTTCAAAGCCAAACCTTTCCAACAATTTCTGCGTGTAAGTTGATTGATGTACCAAGATTCCTCCTTGGACATGCTCAAGCTGCAAGCCTAAACAAAACTTGGTTTTACCCAAGTCCTTCATTTCAAACTCAGACTTTAAGTATGAGCATGCTTCTTCAATTTCTTCATCCGTCCCAATGATGTTCAAGTCATCTACATAGACGGAGATTATACATAATCCGTTCGGGGATCGCTGTATAAACACACATGGACAATCTTCGCTGTTTGTGTAGCCTTTCTTGCAGAGAAAGTCACTTAAGCGATTGTACCATATTCTTCCTGACTGCTTTAGCCCATACAGTGATTTCTCCAATTTCACACTGTACAGGTTTCTATTTGCTCCGTCTTGGTTCGGGATAGGAATTCCTTTCGGTACTTTCATGTATATCTCCGAATCCAAGTTTCCATACAAATATGCTGTGACAACATCCATTAGCTTCAGTCTCAACTTCAAGTTGACTGCCATTGAGATCAAATATCTAAAGGTAATTCCTCCCATGACCGGAGAATAGGTTTCTTCATAATCAACTCTGTATGCGTTGAGTGAAACCTTGAGCTACAAGCCTTGCCTTGTACCTTACAACCGTTGTTTTCATTCCTCTTACGAACAAAGACCCATTTGTGACCTACAGGGTTTATATGGGGAGGTGTGTGGCATACGGGCCCAAACACCTCTCTCTTATTCAGAGAGACTAACTCTGCAGTGATTGCCTTTTTCCATTCTTCCCAATCTAGCCTTTTCTTGCACTCTGCGAGATGCGAGCTCGGGATCATGATCAATGATCGAGGCAATCTTCTTTGCGAAGTATGCATCAACGTTGGCTGTTGCTCTATTCAGGGATTCTCCTGTTATTACAAAGTTTATGGCCATTTCTTCATGAGGTGCTTCATGCACTTCTACTTGCTCTTCGCTGCTATTTCCTATCGCAGGAGCAAGTTCCTTTAGCTTTTCATCGCCTATGTGTGCGCACACTTTTTTTCTGGCGGCTTCCTGCAGTGGAAGATTCAAGTCTGGAATTGCCTTTCCTGTTGGCTTCTTTCCAGTGCCAGGTCTCAACTGGATCCCCTTCTTTCCTTGGGGTATTTTCATGATTGGTTGTGGTAAGTCCTCTCGCCCAGTTTTCTCCAGACGTCTCCGGGTACTTTGGGTTTGAGGAGCCAGATTTCCTGTTCTTTTTCTTTGAGGCCTCTGAATAGGATGAGGGATACCTTCTATTTTCTTTGGTATTTCCACCCTCTCTGGTGCATTCCTTGCGGGTACATGCGACTTAACCACGCCCTTCAGATCACAAAAATGATTAGGCAGTTCATTTGCTAAATTCTGCAAATCAATTATCTTCTGGACTTCTTGATTTGTTTCATTAGTGCGAGGTCATGTGCGGGGATTCCAGTGGAATGCCATATAATTTCCCGGTATTTTTCATCCAAAGGTTGATTTCCTCCCCCTAATGACGGGAAACAGTCCTCGTCAAAGATACAGTCAGCGAATCGGGCTGTATGAAGTCTCCAGTAATGGGTTCCAAATACCTGATTATGGATGCACTCTCATAACCAACGTATATCCCAGACTTGCGGAGAGGGCCCATTGCAGTCCGCTGAGGGGGTGGTATAGGTACATATACCATACACCCAAATTTCCTGAGATGGGAGATCTTCGGGATGATCCCGTACACAAGCTGCATAGGAGAATGAATGTTGTAGGCCGAAGGTCTGAAATTGATGGAGCTGCTGCGTGCAGGACTGCGTGTCCCCAACAAGTGTTGGGCAAGTTACAACTCTGCAAAAGCGGTCTGGCAATGAACTTAATCCTCTTTATTAGTGCTTCAGCAAGTCCATTCTGCGTATGGACGTGCGGTACGGAGTGCTCAACTGCTATCCCTGTTGCCGTGCAATAATCATCAAATGCCTTTGAAGTAAATTCTCCGGCATTGTCCATTCTGATGGACTTCACGCGATGATCAGGGAAAGCATTCTTAATTCTTATGATCTGTGAGATCAGCTTGGCAAAAGCATGGTTTCTTGTTGATAATAAGCATACATGCGACCATTTCGAGGAAGCATCGATGAGCACCATAAAGTATCGAAACGGCCCTGACAAGGGCTGAATCGGTCTGCAAATATCCCCTTGGATGCGTTCCAGGAATGCAGGAATTTCACTTTGCACTTTCATGACAGAGGGTCTAGTTATTAATTTCCCGGTGGCACATGCAGGGCACACGAAATCTTCATGATTCGGGAAATTTTTAACATTAATGCCATGACCTTGTGAGTTGTTCACTATGTTTCTCATCATTCTAAGACCAGCCTAATCTACCATGCCATAAAGAAAATAACTCAGAGCTTCTAAAAACAGTCTTCAAGGAAGTATACACTTCGGGTGCATGAATATTCGTGTAGTACAACCCAGATTCATATGAGGGACATTTTTCTAATACCATTTTTCCACAAACCACGTGCTTCACAATGCACAAGTATTCTTTGTCATTTTCTTCATTGGTTTCTATGTGAAAACCATTGGCGTGGATGTCTTTGAAGCTTAAGAGAGTGCGCGTTGATTCAGGGTACAAAAGGGCTTCTTCAATTATCAAAGTTGTACCCATAGGCAATATAATAGTGGCTCTTCCTGAGCCTATTACATATGAATCGCTTCCTGCGATCATAGTAATCTTTCCAGCGTTCTTCGTGATCGACTGGAAGTATTTAGACTCTCTTAAGATGGTATTTGTTGTGCCACTATCAACAATGCATATCTCTTCCATTTGGGCGCTACACGATTTCTAGATAAAAGAAATATAATTCTAATCAGATAGAGGCAAAATAATCCAAATATTGCTTGCAAATTTGAAGAATACTGAAATAAAGAATAAATTGCATATTTATTCACGAGGGAAGTATGCTCTTCTAGAGCTTACAATTCGTTATTCAAAAGAAAATGCTAACAACCATAATCTAAAAAAATGCATTAAACAGAATCTGAAAAATATGCATTAATTTCTGCTTCTATGTCATCGACAGAAGTTTTCTCTTCATGTGCCATAATATTGGCTGCAGCATCGATGTCCAGGCTATTCTGTGAGGATGAGACAATTGGGGTATCTTCATCCATGGCATCATCATCACCGATCTTGGCGAAGTGCGCCTCTGCGGGGGCGTTTTCTTTTGCCTTCCTCTTAGACTGATATGCGTTGATCACTTCCTTGGATTCCCGACATATCTTCGACCAGTGTCCCCAAGTGCCACACCTGAAGCACGTTTGGTTCTGCTGTCCATACGGCTTGGCGTGCACCTTTTCTTTGTCATCCTTCTTCACTGGGGCTTTGGACTTTCCTTTGGCCTGAGACCTCTCTTTTCCACCCTGCTTGCCCTTCTTTCTATTAATGGGCTTTCTCACCTTATAGCTATTGGCATTGACTTCTGTGCCAGTGCCTCGTCCAGGTGGCTGCGAGACATAGTTCTTGCGTAGAACATCGTCTTGCGATTCCGCAACTTGCATTACATCAATCAGTTCGCTATACTCCTTGTATGCGTCCTGACGATAGTCAAGTGCACTCTGGATAGCATTTGGGTGGAAGGTAGAGAGAGTTTTCTCAATCTTCTCTTCATCAGTGATCTTCTTGCCACATAGAGAGATTGGTACAAATTACGTGCAAGGCGGATTATACTCGCCATTTGCTTTATAGTGCGCAAATCTCGACGCACCCAATCTTGCTTTGTGCTTGGGGCAAGATGGTGTACTTGAGCTTTTCGAACCGCTTCTGAAGTGCAGTCGAAAGCTCATGTGCACTCTCCTCAGCCATGTATTCGTTCTTCAAAGTGGCTGAGAGGTGGTGCCTGAGAAAGTGCAAGGCTTGATCGTTCTGCTCGACGGTAGGTTTCGCGTCCTGCGAGGACCCTAGACCAATCGCGGCGCGGAGCTTCTTACCCCCAAGAACGATCTTCACGTCCGATGCCCAAGTGAGGTAGTTCTGACCGTGCGGGGCCAGTTCTTCAAACTCACGATTCACGATGCCGGACATTTGCATGTTTTCAAAATTCGACATTAGATTACTACGTGTAATCTAATAGAAAAAGGTTGCAAAAAGCATAAAGTGCACAAAATAAATATGCATTGCAGTATATAAAATAAAGTAATGAATTCAATTCATAAAGCATATTCATAAATGCAGAGAATAAAGCAACAAAAATTAAAAACAGAGCCAAATTAATCTTCTGGATTTTCTGGCAATTTTCAAAATTTTTTGTTTTTTTATTCTTTTTCTTCTTCTTTTTTCTTTTCTTTACGGCGAACGCCTGCGGGCGCTCCTTTTCCTTGGCCGAAAGGCTCTTTGGTGCGCCTTGCTTCGCATGCCATAAAGCCCGGTCAGCGGAAAAACCTAGCCGCCAGAGCTTCTTGCGTCGCCCCGCCCGTCCGTTCCGCCTGCGTCTCGCGCCGCTTCCCATTTCATTCCTCGCGCCGCCCGTTTCCCCTGACTTCTGCGATTCGGGCGGCAGAGCCGAGGTGGCAGAGAGGGTGGAAAACGAGGCGACGCGGTGGCGACGCTGCGGCGGGAGCGCGGCGACCGAGCACAGGTGGCCGGTGACTTCAGCGCGGGTCCTGTGGCGGCGGTGGAGGCCGAGACGACGCCGCATGCTTCGGGCGGCCGAGCACGGGACCGAGGCGCGTTGAAGAAGGAGCGTCGGTGGAGGCGGTGGGCGCAGCAAGGGCGGCGAGCCGTGTTGTGGCGCCGTGCGCTGCGCGGCGCAGTGCTCCGTCTTGGCGGCGGCCGAGCCAAAGGCGCTCGCGGCCGACGAGGCGATGGCGGGCTCGGTGGCTGCGAGCGGGCCGTCGCGGCGCCGTCGCTGGTGCTTGAAGGGCCGAGGCACACGGTGGCGGCGGCGGCCGCTGGCGGCGGCGCACGAGGGCCGAGGTGAGGCGCGGCGAGGCCGACGACGGCATCGCGAGGTCAAGGCGGTCGCGCCGACGCAGCGACGAGGCCGATGACGCGCGCTGCGAGGCCGAGCTTCTTGCTCGGCGGGCCTGACCGGTGGCGGCGCAGCAGCGTGCTACGAGCGCGCAAGCCGAGGCGCACGGGTCTGGGGAATTCCCCTTTTTTTTTGAGATGACGCATGAACTGTTGCTGTCTGTAGCTTCGTGCCATGTGACGAACAGTACCAAATGCGTAGGTTAAATGCATGCATAGAAAACAACAGCGATTAGATTCGATCGCCGAAATCCCACCTTTCTCACCTTTCAAATCTGATCTCCGGTAGAGCTTCGTGCTGATAACGTGTTAAGGAACCTCGCTATCGAATAGTCCGGGGTTCCCGAATAGATTTAAAATTGGAGAACAGAAAGAGAGAGACACGTGTTTAGGGAGAGCGACAGCAGAATACTTTATTACTTTCTGATTGCATGTACATAGGGGGGGACCCCCCTCCTCCTTATATAGCAGTCGGCTAGGGTTTCGGCTAAGGGACCAACATGGGCCTTCAATGGGCCATGAGGTTTCCCAACATAATCCACGGTAAGATTACTTCTCGTTGCTAGTTCCTTTTCGAAATCCATTCATTTTTTAAGAAGCTGAGTGTTTGGCATAACTTCATTCGATCTGAACGAGAAGCTAGGAGTAGGAGCTGTACCCAATAGGACCTAAATTGCCATATAGCCTCCATCTATCTATCTATCTATCTATCTATCTATCTATCTATCTATCTATCTATCTATCTATCTATCTATCTATCTATCTATCTATACTAACTAGGCACTCTAAGGAAGCTCTCACATTAACAAGAAAGATCTGGCCATCTATCTCCTAGGCCTAAGTTATAACAGCTTAGATTAAAAGAAAAAGTCTATGCCAAGTATAATTTAAATTAATTGAAATTCATAATAAATAAATAAAAATTATTAATTTGACTTCCATATGATTTCTAAAGTAAATCCATAAATAACTAAAATTTAGAATAATAATTAAACAAAATACTAATTGGGCACTCTGAGGAGCTCTTGTACTAATTGGGTACTCTGAGGAAGTTCCCACGTTAATCACAAAGATCAGGCTACCTATCTATCGGGTCCGAATTATAACGACTTAGATTGAAAGAAAGAGTATGTGGCAGGTACAATTTAAATTAATTGAAATTTAGAATAAACAATAAGGAAAAATAGCAATTTGATCCAAATAATTTCCAAAATAAATCCATAAATAAATAAAATTTATAATGATAATTAAATAAAAATTATCAAATTAAAACAACAAGTCCATGTCAATTATAAGCCAAATTAACTAAAATTTGGAATAAAAAATACCACAGTTATAACGGCTTAGATTAAATGAAAGAGTCCATATTACGTACAATCTAAATTAATTGAAATTTGGAATAAAAAATTTAAGAAAAGTAGCAAATTGACTTCCATACGATTTCCAAAGTAAATTCATAACTAAATAAAATTTAGAATAACAATTAAATAAAAATTAGCTAATTCAAATAAAGTGTCTACGTCAAGTACATGCCAAATGAACTAAAATTCAGAATAAAAAATACCCAAGTTATAACAACATAATTTAAAAAGAAAGTGTGAAGGACCGAGATGACGATCAGAGGGGGCGGCGAATGATCCCAAATAAAATTTTTCCTCACACAAAACAATCCACCCAAGCCCTCAAAGAGAATGATCAAAAGAAGCAAATGAAATGAGCAAGCTGTTCTGGATGGCCGGTACTTCGGCTGGAAGGCCGGTAGCACCGGAGGTCGGTAGTACCGCACCAGGGGCGGTAACATCGAGTTCAAGAATAGCTGAAGAACCAGCACGAACTTCAAAAGCAAATTTTGAGAAATCTTTTGATCGACTCGAAAAAAACTCACGAAACTTAGTAGATATGGTCCTAAGGATGTCAGGAACTTATTCCAACCTTAAATCGCAAGGATTAACGTCAAAGTTCCGACCTTTTTCACTTTGAAGGAAGAACACACCAAGTTTGAGCAAAACTTAAGAACTTGATCTTGGACTTGCTCGTGTGGTTTTGATGATCAAGATGATCTTGGATAACCTCCCACATGTCACAGCAAGTAAGAACACAAGTCTAAAACTTCATAAACACGATCTTGAAGAATGATTCACTGAAGAACACAAGATCGGTTTCTTGCAAGAAAAGATGCATTGATTGCCTAGATGATTGGGATATGATCTGAAGAGGATTCATCCATCAATCAACATCCTCGGCACAAGAAGCAAAAGTATTTTAGAAGGAGAGGAGGCAAATCCAAAAGCATGTAGAAGGAAGGGAGGCAAATCCAAATGACATGAATGTAAATTGCAAGAATGTAAATACGAAATTTAAATGCGTAAAGTAAATTCAAGTATAAGAGAAAATGATTTGCATTTCTGGAAGGGAGGTTTACAAAGCCTCACATCAAAGTGGGCAAAGCTCAAAGGAGCACAAAACCTCTAAAACCTTCAAGAGGAGGAAGGCCACCCTTCCCCCTCTATTTATACTACTCTTGGGCCACCTACCACCCTTGGATGAGTCCCTCAACCCTAGAGCACTCCATCAAGGGCTAGGATTGACCCACTCATACAGCCATGCAAGGGCTAAACCAAAATCTACCAAATATACAGGGTTTTCTTGCATGGTTTTCAAAGCACACTCACGAGACCCGCTATCCTATCAACTAGACCGTGATCCGACGGCCCTCATTGATCCAAGCAGCTTCTAGCTAGCATCTCATCCGTTCCTTGCCTTCTCGGCTTGCACTGACTCCGTCTCCGATCATCTACCGGCGATCCTCAACCGTTTAGACCTCCGACGCTCCTCGCTTAGTCTTAGTAATCCTCCGCCTCACCATGATCAAAACCCGTCGTCCTGCAACCATCAAAAACAAGGAAAACCCATCACATAGCAATGTCCAAAAATATATGCAATTAAACTCCCAAAATCACAATTTTTGGATCATTCATGCTCATCAGGGCCGGCGCTACCGCCCCCTAGCCGGTAGCACCGCCCTTCACCCCAAAACTAGAAGAGATCCTCTCTGGAAATTCCACACCGGTCATTTGGGCCGGTGCTACCGCTCAGCCAGTAGCACAGCCCTTCATCCTAAACCAGAAAAGACCCTCTGGAATTTTCACACATGCCATGGCCTGTAGCACCAACTTGCCTGATCCCCTAAAAACACCCTCTCGGGTTTTTCCACACCGCTCTGGGGTCCGGTGCTACCGCTCGGCCGGTAGCATCGGGAAAAACAGACAGAACTCAAATTGCTTCAAATTGAAAATCCAATTCAAACCAAACTCAAATCCGAGCATACCAAGCTAAAATTTGGTTAAATACTCATCACAAACATGGGTAGACCTCCACATGGTCTTTCAAAGTGTCCATGTCAAGTACAACCTAAATTAACTTAAGTACAAAATAAAAAATTAAGAAAAATTAGCAATTTGACTTCCATATAATTTGCAAAGTAAATCCATAAATAACTAAAATTTAGAATAATAATTAAATAAAAATAATCAAATTAACATAAAGGGTCAATGTTTCATACGAATTTCAAAGTAAACCTTATAAATAAAATTAAGAATAATAATAAATAAAAATAAAAATAAAAATTCGCATGTGAATTCCAGCTTAAAATTGAAGAAATCCAACCCAAGAACGATAAACAAATATGCAAATTCGGGATAGAAATTAAAGAGGTCATGATAGATTTGATTTGTTTGACCTCCAAAGTAACATCCATAAAAAAATTGAATAATAGTTACTTACTCCGTTCAAGTTTGTGGGGCATATTTTCTCTTGGCACATAGACTAGGGTGATATCTAAATTACTAGAATACCCCTAATTATTTTTATAAACACTATATAATGCATGCATATAGAGGATATAAAGTAAGGCTAGATATTTGTTAGGTATATTTTCTCTTGGCACATCGACCAAGGTAATATTGATCACACTAATTTTTATTAGAATATAAAATATGGCCTATATTTATGAACAAGATCATTCAAAAAAATATGCACTATATTTTCTGACGGAGTGAGTCTTTGTCAAGTACAAACTAAATTAACTAAAACTTAGAACAAAAAAAAATAGCAATTTGATTTCCATATGAATTCAAAAGTAAACCCTGAAAATAAAAGTTGGAATAACAATAAATGAAATAGAAAATAGATTTTTATATGAAGTCCAACCTACACCAACCTACGGATGAAGGAAAAATCCACCCAAAATACGATCCAAAAATACGCAAATTATGGATAAATTAAATGATGATTAGATATTAGATTTGTATGCGAATTAAAATGCTAAATTCCAAAAATATTAAAATTTATAATATGATCTATTACATGTACAAATTATATACTGTGAAAAAATTTCACATTAATCGAGCCGAAGACCACTCAAATTTCTTTTCCTTCTTGAGCAATTTAGTCATGGGCTTGGCTACTTTGGAGAAGTTCTCGATAAATCGGCGATAATATCCGGCGAGACCGAGGAAACTTCAGACCTTGGAAACAGTTTGGGGCTGTTCCCAGTTGAGCACATCTTGCACCTTGCTCGGATCAACGGCAACACCTCCCTTGGAGAGAACATGGCCCAAGAAGCCAACTTCTTTTAGCCAAAATTCGCACTTGCTAAACTTCGCATAGAGTTGATGCTCGCGAAGTTTGTCAAGCACTTTGCGCAAATGAAGTTCGTGTTCTTTTTCATTCCTGGAGTAGATGAGGATATCATCAATGAATACCACTACGAACTTGTCCAAATACTCCATGAACACCTTATTCATGAGAGTCATGAATGTGGTAGGTGCATTAGTGAGTCCAAAGGAAACCGCGGTATATTCATATAAACCATAGCGAGTGGTGAAGGCAGTCTTTGAAATGTCCTCTGGGCGAATTTTGAGTTCAAAATACCTAAGTCTTAAGTCAATTTTTGAGAAGACTTGTGCACCATTCATTTGGTCAAACAAGTCATCAATCCGAGGTAGTGGATACATGTTTTTGATGGTAACTTCATTCAATGAGCGATAGTCAACGCACATTCGAAGACTATCATCCTTCTTTTTGACAAATAACACCGGACTTCCCCATGGTGATGAGCTTGGGCGAATGAAACCCTTGATTAACTGCTCTTTGATTTGCTTCTTCAATTCAATTAACTCATTTGGGGGCATTCGGTAAGGACATTTGGAAATAGGTGATGTCCCGGGCAAAAGATCAATGACAAATTATATATCCCGATCCGGTGGCATACCCGGCAACTCCTCGGGAAAGACATCGGGATATTCACATACCACAGCCACTTGACACACTTCTGAGACTGAGAGAGTGTGGAGAGAAGGCTGCTGCAAGGTTGAGGTTCAATCGGAGGTGTAGGTGATACGAACACCGTCGGAATTGATCAAGGATATAGCTCGGTTAGCACAATCAATGTGCCCTTTATTTTTGGATAGCCAATCCATGTTGAGTATAACGTCAAGTCCTGGTGAATTGATGTTGATTAGATCACCTTCAAAGTCCACTCCATTGATCACAATTCGAACTCCCAAACTTATAAGTTTTGTACTCATTACAGATCCAAGTGAATAGATTAACATGTTGTTATCTAAGTAGATGACTGGTATGTTTTGTTGCTCAACAAATTTTGTAGATATGAATGAATGAGATGCTCCCGAATCAAATAAAACCAATATGGGGGTTGAATGCACAAGAAACGTACCCAACACCACATTGGGTGCGTTGCTTGCCTCTTCTTAAGTGACATGGTTGAGACGGCCACGTCCATAGCCTTGGGCTGGCCTGGGACCTGTCCGGGCACCATGAGAATTTCCACGTCCACTTGCTGGACCTTGAGGACGTGGGGGAACATTCTGAGGTTGAGGACGAGTCACTCTACTTCTTGTGCGGACAATTGCTCGCATAATGTCCCTTTTCATTGCAAGCAAAACAAGTGACTGATGCAACTTTATTTTGGCCTCCAGAAGGCTGTCGTCCGCAGTTATATTGCTAAACTGCAGGTGGTGAAGAACGAGAAACATGCCCTTGAGGTCTTTGGAATGGCGGTGCAGAAGAACGAACAGTGGATGGCCGCCAAGCATGCGGTTTTGAGGAACCGCTGCTTGTTGATTTTTGAGTGATCCACTTGCGTTTGCCGCTGCCTTAGCACTATCCCCCACTCTGATAGCCTTATCCACTAAGGTTTGCATGTTGGGGATGTCAATGGCAGCAAGAGAGTGTCGTACTTCCTCATTAAGTCGCTCTCGAAAGAGAGTGATCTTCCTTGCCTCATTCGGTATTTCATCAGTGACATATCGAGCAAGATAATTGAAACGATGAAGGAAGTCCATAACCGTCTTGTTGCCTTGCTTGAGATTGTAAAATTCCCTTTTCTTGATCTCAATTATGCTTGAGGGAATGTGGGCAGAGCGGAAAGCATCCTTGAAAGATTCCCAAGAAGTGACTTGACCCGGCGGGCGAATAGCTTTGAAGCTTTCCCACCAGGCTGCAGCGGCACCTTGAAGATAGTATGCAACATACTGCACTTTCTCTTCGTCATTGCAATGCACGATATCGAGCTTGCCCTCAATATCACGAAGCCAATCGTCGGCGTCTAAGGGATCAGCCGATGAGGAGAAACTCGATGGACGAGTTCGCTGGAACTCCGCCAAGCGTGACTGAGGTTGCATGGCTCCCATTGCACCATAAGCAGTGGCGGCATTGAGGTTCTTAGTGTTTTGCACCATCCTATCAAGAAGACGGATTTGCATCACCAAAACCTGTGCCATTGATGGCGGAGGAGGCAATTCTTCACTTTGCACTTCTTGATCACGACGAGCGCTTCCTTGCTCCCGTACTGGTGTACCGGAGAGTTGTGCTTCGTGAGAGCGTGACCTTTGGTGCAGAGGATTAGGGTGCGCTAGATTGGGCACCTCATCCTCCGGGATGCGGCTTCCACGAGCGGCACCACTAGCCAAGAGTGCGTTGATTGAACGAGTTATCGGCATCCTGTTTCATACACAATGATTGAGCAACAAGTGTGAAACCGTTAAGGTATTAACTCGAGATAGATATATAATGAAGGTAGAACAATTTGGCATGCGATTTCAGATTTGAGAACTGATTTTCACACACAAATAAAATTGCGGACAGCAAAGACGGATTTAGATGATTCCAAAAGATTTCGATAACATTAGCATAATTAAACATAACACAGGGTTTGATTACATCATAGGGGTCATCCTAGAGTTCTTGACTCATCCTATTGGCATCTTTTACAACTTTGGCGCCTCAAAAGTACATCCAAAATTTACTCACAACAATACCCAAAAGCGAGCCTCACATAACTAAGTCATTTAGATCATACTCTAAACATCACCACCTCCGTTGGCGGTGTCGGAAGTGTCAGGTGCAGCGGGCGGTGATGTGGGTGCAACCGGCATCAACAACTCGTACTCACGTCCGCCAAAGTGGAGAGTCTGGCCCCGCACAGCTCTCATAGGGCCGTCGGTACGAACGGTTGCGATGTGACGTCCAGTGCCTCTCATCGACATCCGAACCTGACGGACGACGCGGCAGTAGGTACCGTAGGGATGTGGAAGATCCTCCGCGTGGTCGAAGGCATCGGGCTCCCTGATCACATCCTCCTGAGTGAAGAAGCCGAAGTCGACCAACGGAGCCAAGTGACCCTCAAGCACGCTAATGCGATAGCGCGCAATATTGACCTCGTCATGAAGACGGAGGAGGTACCAGTCGAGTGCACTGAGCAATCCCACATGCCATGCGAGGGTGGAATCTAGAGTGGCATCTGGCATGGTGTATGTGTTATCCAAACTATCCCTCTCACGAGAGGGACAGTAGGGACACAGCTACGCCATCTCAGGAAGGTCGTGGCGAAGCCGGACAATGGTGGCATAAGCCCCATCGTTCAGCGCCGTAAGTGGGGTCGGCGCCATCCCGTGGTAGCGTCGTGCCGGCTCCCCACTGTGGCGATCGTGAGCAGTCACCTCAACATCATAGACCCACGAGGTGGGGCTAGTCGCAGCACGGGAGATAAGATACTCTGGCAGTTCAGTGAAACCCGCGCGGCGTATCATGTTCCAGAGTGTTTGCTGGACCGAGCCTTCCACCATTGCCTGCGTATAATGGCAAGGCTCCCATTGACGCGCCATCTAAGACAAGAAAGTTGATGATTAGCAAAAACTTATATGAAAGCCAAGGTAGGGGCTAAGGAAAAAAAACAAGAAACTGAAATAATGTAGTTAGTTCTGTCCAGCAGATTCGTAGAATTTTTATATGTTGTTACAGAGCTAATAAAATTGCAAACAATTTTGGGTAGCTTCCTGGAACAGCTATATACCCATGGAAAAATGTTCGAATTTTTTTCACCTACAGATTTACCTGAAAAATTGTAGAAGCAGGGTTCTATCCAGATTAACTATTCTGCGCATACTACCCCCCTTTTTGAGTTGTAAACCCCATTCCTTAGGTCGAAATTTTACGAAATCCTATGGGATTGGTCTCAGCCCAGAGTTAACCCATTCTAGAAGTTTACTAAAGTTTTCTATGTCTCTAAGTCGATCAAACAACAGCCTAAGTATCCTTAACCTTTTTGTCTATTTGTGGCCTATCTAGCTTTTGACACAAGGAGAGGTTTTGTAAATTTCTTGTCTCCGAAGAGATGGTTCAGAATAGGGCAAGGTTAGAGAGCCTCTTACTGGTGCTACCAATTTTTAGAGTTTCAAAATTCATCTCATGTTATTTTGAAACTTGGTTTTAATAAATTTTGAATGGCATAAGGAGAAGACCAAGGTTTTGTGGTGTTGTTTTCCGGAAAACCAACTTTTGAAGTTCAAGATGAGCACAAATTCCTTTTGAAAGGTAGGATGAGAAAGAAAACCTATGAAGAAGACAAGGATAGCATTCTACATTTTCTCAAATAGCCTTTATACCCAAAATTAATCTTTTTGAGAGAAACTTTGTCCTTAACTATCGACCATGCTAACTAAGGCTTTTCCCTACAGTCGTATGGGCTTTGATACCAACTCTTGTGGGCACCCGGAAACACGAATCGATCCTCGCTCGTGCGTTGGACTCAGAGGTGACACCCATACTCCACTTAAGTGTATGATCACTGTCACCCAAAAGTCCCGTGCACGGAGTATTAACCAGATGGCCCTCACGCAAGCAAATATGAGCCACCTAGTTGCGCTGTACACACTTACGCAACCAAGGGAGTTTCGATTCCATTCCGAACAACCATACTGGGATTGAAAGCAACTCATCCAAGCATAGTACTCGCCGTCCGTCTCAGAACCTTGGTACCGCCCACGCTCACCAAGGGGAGCGCGAGCAATAGTCAAATAACAACGACCGCTCGAGTTTATGCATTCGAAAGTTGAAAACAATTCCAGGTACCCGGATATGTGTCTAGTGCTAGTTCCCAAGATCAATGCCTAGCACCCACATATCCCGCATTCGAGGTGAATCACAACACATACACATGAAACTAAGCAATTGTCATAGCATAAACATAAATTAGATCTAGTACAACTACTTACTATTACAAGTAGTGGCCGACCGGCCAAATATTACAAGTCCATAAGTCAAGTGCAGCGGAAATAACACATATAACAAAAGCGGGACAGCGGTATGCCGATCCCTACCCAAAGGCAACCGACTTGGGAAAAACCCAAGTTCATCCGTCAACATGGTCGTCGGTCCCCGGAGTATAATACGTGTCGTCGGGGTAATCCTCCATGTCTTCGTCTAAATTGTGTTAACCAAGCAACCGTGAGTACATGTATGTACTCGCAAGACTTTAGTGTATGGAAATAAGATAAATGCAGGCTAGAACAAGGATTACAAGTTTCTACACTAGTCTCAATTCAGCATAAAGCAGATTTTGTTTAGCAAGTGAATGTTGCATAAAATGGTGACGGAATTGTAAAGAGCATTTAATAGGAAGTTAAATAACAGTAAGTAGCATTCATATACAACATATCACAGCCCTCCTTGGCTGCGAATAGCGAATAAAAACAGCCATCCTTGGCTCCCAAAGTTTTCCATACCAACCCAACACCGTTCCCAAACGTTTTGGCAAAAATAAAGACTGTACTTGACATTATTTTCCCAAGTTGCTCATGACCACGAGCACGGATAATTAATTACATTTTAATCTCTGCAGAGAGTGTACACTTTACCCACATGACAAATTCTAGCAATCATGTCAACCATGCCACGCAGTACTCCCCGTACCCATTTTGCTAGACTGTGACTAAACTGTTCAAATAGCTAAAGCTTAGCCTTGCACCAGCGACAATGATGTTAAACCCTTGCCATAGTTTCGGAGATCCTGAACCGATGGTGCCACATCGCGAACTCTCCCCATGGCAAGGCATGCACCGTTGTATTGGAATGCTTGGCCCCAACACCTCGGTGAAGGGAGCACCTAGAACGACTTCAGTCCATCGGATCGCCCATACTACTTCGGCCTACCAAAATGCAAGGCTAAACTCTAAATAATCTAGTGAGTTTAGGCTATCCCATACTAGCACATGCGGTTGCACCAAAACACTTAGGTGATAGCATCAAGTTCAGTCCTTAATTGACCCAGGCGAGAATCTCCCCCTAACTATTCGTGAGGTCCTTTTCACGCCTCAAGTCAAGTAATAACTCGCCCGCGTCTAAATCATAAGTTTGAGTTGGATTTTTATCAAATTAAGTGGAAACCATACCGTGGTTCCATCCAATTAAACAAAGTTTTCTCAAAGTAGTTGAAACATCTCCCATCATTTTGAAAGTTGTTCTAATGAGCATGTCTAAGCAATACATATGGTAAGTTTGCAAGTTTTACCCAAGTGACATTAAGTATTGTCTAATCTAATACTAGGTTACAATGGCAAGTGTTCAAATGACAAGGTAAAGGTAATGCATACAAGTGGATTTAGCTACCATTAGCCACAACATAGCAAGTTTAAAACATACACGCATGCATATAGATTGATAAAACAACATAAATTTGCAAATATGGGATCAAAGTGGTCAAAAGAGGGTGCTTACGTAGTTGCTCTTCTTCTGGATTATAATCCGGGTCGTAGTCGACGTCGTTAATAACCGAATCCGAATTATCGTCGTCTATACGTCGAATAATAAGAACAAGACAAAAGCAAATAACACCAATTCAAATGGTGCAAAAAGAAATCAGATGTAAATACCAAATAAAAACTTACCAATAAGAATATGGTGATTGTGAGTTCTTGATTTATCACTTTCATAATGATTTCATTAGCACTTTGTTTATGTGAGGCCTTTTCTTGAATGTGTTACTTTCATACTCTATTATAAGAAGTAAAGTTATAATCATAGCTATGGATATTTACGAATTCAAGAGGCTAAAATTATGTATCTTTGCATGTATAACTTCCAATTATAGATGCTAAAATTATTTGGATGAATAAAAGTAACATTTGTTAAAAGGGTTTCGCTTGATTAGTATTTAGCTTCAATTGTTCATGCATGGGAATGATTCCTATATGATGGATCATAAATTTTAGGTTATTTGCTGATACTAATTGGTCATACGAAGATTTCTTGCATTGCCAATGATTTGGTTTAAGTCTTCCGATTTCATTCATCCATACAAGTGACTTTAACAACGTTATCATTTAGGGTTTTTGCTCTAGCAAGCTTTATATGATAAGTAAGTTGAAATTAAAATGTTTTTCCATATTTTGGTTGTCCATATACTGGTTTACGATTCTGGGTCAATTCCCCCAAAATTTAGGTTTAGCCGAGTTGTTTTTCAAGCTGCTGAAAGTGCTTAAGTGTTAGTCTTAGTGCAGTTTGTAGACTTTGAAGGGTTTTGCTTTAGTAGGATTCAGATGCAAAGCAAGTTATAATTAAGATATTTTTGCAGAATATGGTAGTATATATACTAAACTCTGATTCTGACCTATTTTCCTTTAAATTTGCATTTGGATGAGATACTTTACGGATTGCCAAAAAGGCTTAAGCATTATAGTCTTGGTGCAGTTTGTGGTCATTTAAGGTGTTTGCGGCGTCAAATTTTACATGCTACACAGGTTATAAGTGAAATATTTTATCATATTATGGTAGCATAAATACTATAGGATACTACTGAGCTATTCTTTCATTATTTTCCTTTTATACAAGATATTTTATGGGGTTGCCGAAAAGCTTATACGATTATGCCGATCGCGCGATTACGGTCCAGTTTTCATTCTTCGATTGCTGCTGCACCTTATGGGATAATCTAACCATTTTTCAGGAATTAGTAGGGGATATCCCTAAAAGTGTTTTAAAGTTAGACCCGTGATATTTCACATTTATTTGAGATGTTTTTCATGTATATGGTCATTAAGGCTTAATATGGCTTGACTTAAAAATTTTCAAAATGATGTGATTTATGCACAGCAAGCAATTACATGACATTTTAAGGTCATAACATTTGATTTTGTCAAATTTGAGGTCCGTTTACGAAAGTTATAGCCGTTTGATCATTTTGCCGATTGAATGTTTGAACAACTAGAAAATGGAGCAAACTAAAGTTAAATCTAAATATTTTTGACCATTTATGACCTATGCAATCCCAGGAACGCATCTAAACTGGTTTCATAAGTTTTTGAGCTCATTTGGTCAATGTTTGAGCCATTTGAAACTTGCATGCTAGTAAGAGTTTAAACTAACAATCTTTCATTCAAAATACATTCAAATTTAAATATTTTTGCATAAATTGAGTTCATAGGGCTTCAGTAGCTCATGTTATTTATTTCATGATTTATGGATTAAGAGAATATATGGTTGCCTCATAACACCTATTTAGGGCCTAACATTAAAACTCTATTTAAAAATTTAATCTGCAAGTAACATATAAGGTTTTGTTGCAGATTCTAGTTCAATGTTTCAAAAATTTAATTTAGAAACTGATTTCACCTCATTTGGACACTCCTAGCAAAAGATATGGAAGTTTGAATGCAAAAAGGCAAAAATAAAAATGGCTGGGATGGATTCGAACTGGGGTCTCACGGTTGCAACCAGAACAATTGAACCACTGAGCTACGCTGTCACTTGTGACTAGGCTAAGTACTAATTTATTTGAGCTATATCTCTTTTCTTACCCTAGAGCTCGAAGCTCACAGGACAGCAATGGCGCTGGGCTTGGTTCTGGAGGAACTGCTTGCTGTGGTAGACTTCCAGAGAGGCGAGGCGAGGCTAGGGATGGTCCTTGGCATCGGTGGAGGTCACCGGAGCCGGCGGTGGTGGCCGGAGCTCGGCACGGCAGTGAGCTTGGCTGGGAGAAGCAGGTTGCAGGGGCTAGCTTCTCTTGCGCAGAAGCTTGCGAGCACAATGGAGGAACCGAGTTAGAGGGTTAAGCAAGATTCTTGGCGAGGCAAGGATGATCACGAGCTCACCTGGAGACCGTGGCCACGGAGCTTGGGCTCGCTGCTCGGTCGAGAGAGATGGGAGCGAGACCGAGCAAGAGAACAAGGGAAGGAGTTCCATCGCTTTATGGCGCTTGCTGGAAGTTGTTGAACCGGGGCATGGCCGAAGGCATGGGAGAAGGTGGAGGAGGCGAGGTCCTGCTGGTGCTGGCCGCGTGGCTGTCGAGCTCTGTCGCGGCAACGGTTGGGCAGCAGCGCAGCGCAGCAGAGAGGAGGAAGAGAGGGACGGTGAGGAGGAGAGGTGGAGGTGGCTGGCTGGTGGGTCCAGGGTGGCTTGGGGCCCATTGCTAGTGACAGACAAGTTGGTTTCAACGATTGCATCAGTGGATTTGCCAGTTGAAAACAATTTAAAGCTCATTTCGGGTATCACATTTGGGCAGGCTTGCGGAGAGCTCTAGATTGATTCAAAAATTTCGAAACTTTTTGTGTTGGTAGAGCAAAGAGTCTAGTTTCCATTTTCTTTGGTTTCATCTCATTCCTTGCTGTGGTTTGAGAACAGTAATTCATCAAATTTGACTGACTTTCATACTGTTTTTGAATTTTTGAGCTAATTAATTCGTGTGCAAAGATTCTAAAAAAATTATATTTATTGATCATTTGGGGTCTAGTATTTTACAAAATTATTTTCCATAGCATGTTGTTTATAATTTTCATGAGTTTTCTTTGATGTGTTTGTTTAGGTATTTGAAAGTGAATTTAGTTCCTGAAGTCAATTCTTGAAATGAAGGAACAAAATCCAAAGATAAACTCAAATAAAAAAATTCAAATATGCAACATGATTCATGAAATGCCTCTTTATTCCTCTTCTTGATTTTGGGATTTTACAAACCTACCCCCCTTACATTAATCTCGTCATCGAGATTAGTTAGCCTCGTCAAAAAAAGGATGGGAATTCGGTTCTAAGACGATCCTCACACTCCCAAGTGGCCTCTTCCTCGGTGTGGTTACTCCACTGAATTTTAGCATTTTAACAAGACGGTTACGAGTATGACGCTCAGTTTCGTCAAGTATGCGAATTAGACGTTCACGATATGAAAGATTAGGTTGCAGGTCAATGTCATCCAACGGAGTGAATTCGGTGGGAGCTCGGAGACACTTTTTAAGTTGAGAGACATGAAACACATCATGAACATCGGAGAGTTGAGGCGGAAGTTCAAGTTGATAAGCTACTTCGCCCCTTTTTGCAATGATCCGATATGGGCCAATGAACCGAGGCGCTAGCTTTCCATGGACTCGAAATCAGCGAGTACCACGTAGCAGTGAGACCTTAAGATAACACGATCATCAACCTCGAAGCTTAATTCGCGGCGTCGAATGTCTGCATAGCTCTTTTGTCGCGATTGCGCTTCTTTCAAAAGGCTTTTTATTAATCGAACATGATCTTCAGCCTCTTGGATGATCGTTGGTCCAAAGAATTGTCTTTCACCTACCTCAGACCGGAATAGAGGGGTTCGGCATTTTCTGCCATAGAGTGCCACAAATGGAGACATTTGGAGACTAGCTTGGAAGCTGTTGTTGTAGGAGAATTCGACGAACGCCAAACATTTCTCCCAATTAGTGCTATATGATAGCACACATGCTCTCAACATATCTTCCAAAATTTGATTTGTCCTTTCAGTTTGACCTCCCGTTTGAGGGTGAAAGATTGTGCTAAAGAACAACCTGGTGCAGAGAAGTTCGTGCAGACTTTCCCAAAATCGTGATGTGAATTGAGTGCCACGATCAGAAATGATAACTTTAGGAACATCATGGAGTCGAACAATATGATTCAAATATAGTTCGGCAAGCTTAGCTCCATTATATGAGACACGCACGGGAATGAAATGGGCCACCTTCGTCAAATGGTCGACAATCACCCATATGGAGTCGTGCCCGTATGACGTCTTGGGTAAGCCGGTAATGAAGTCCATGCCAACTTCATCCCATTTCCATTCGGGAACACGCATGGGTTGGAGCATTCCTGAGGGATGTTGGTGTTCAGCCTTAACACGTTGGCACACATCGCAAATGGCCACATGTGCGGCAATGTCCTGCTTCATACCAGGCCACCAAAATCTTTCTTGGAGGTCTTGGTACATTTTGGTGCTCCCAGGGTGGATAGACAATGGGGTCTCATGTACTTCCTTTAGGATTAATTCCCTGATTTTGGAATCATTCGGAACACATATTCGCTAACCACGCATGATCAATCCATCGGCATTCTTGGAGAATTCCGATAGCGCATCACCCTTCATATTGTGCTTAATTTCAGCCACCCCTTTGTCCCTGAGTTGAGCGGCTTTAATTTGTGATTCAAGGGTGGGTTGGAGGGTCAAGGCATCCACATACCCTTTCTTAACCATCTCCAAATTGAGTTTATGGAATTCTTCGATCAACTCTGGCTGGTCGACGAGAATGAAGTTGTTGGCAGCATGTAGCTTCCAACTGAGTGCATCGGCTACTACATTTGCTTTGCCTGGATGATAATGGATACCCAGATCATAATCCTTGATTAACTCAAGCCATCTTCGCTGCCTAAGGTTCAGATCTGGTTGGGTGAAGAAGTATTTTAAACTTTTGTGATCGGTGTATATCTCACACCGATTATCGATGAGGTAATGTCGCCATATCTTGAGGGAATGAACGACGGCTGCCAATTCCAAGTCATGAGTAGGATGATTGGCTTCATGAGGCTTCAATTGACGAGAAGCATAAGCTACAACTTTACCCTCTTGCATCAACACACATCCAAGGCCTAGACGGGATGCATCACAATACACGTCGAAGTTCTTGTGTATGTCGAGCAGAGTAAGAATTGGAGCTGATGTGAGCCTTTGTTTTAGCTCTTGGAAACTTTCTTCACAAGCCGAAGACCACTCAAATTTCCTTTCCTTCTTGAGCAATTTAGTCATGGGCTTGGCTATTTTGGAGAAGTTCTCGATAAACCGGCGATAATATCCGGCGAGACCGAGGAGACTTCGGACCTCGAAAACAGTTTGGGGCTGTTCCCAGTTGAGCACATCTTGCACCTTGCTCAGATCAACGGCAACACCTCCCTTGGAGAGAACATGGCCCAAGAAGCCAACTTCTTTTAGCCAAAATTCGCACTTGTCAAACTTCGCATAGAGTTGATGCTCGCGAAGTTTGTCAAGCACTTTGTGCAAATGAAGTTCATGTTCTTTTTCATTCTTGGAGTAGATGAGGATATCATCAATGAATACCACTACGAACTTGTCCAAATACTCCATGAACACCTTATTCATGAGAGTCATGAATGTGGTAGGTGCATTAGTGAGTCCAAAGAAAACCACGGTATATTCATCTAAACCATAGCGAGTGGTGAAGGCAGTCCTTGAAATGTCCTCTGGGCGAATTTTGAGTTGAAAATAACCAAGTCTTAAGTCAATTTTTGAGAAGACTTGTGCACCATTCATTTGGTCAAACAAGTCATCAATCCGAGGGAGTGGATACATGTTTTTGATGGTAACTTCATTCAACGAGCGATAGTCAACGCACATTCGAAGACTATCATCCTTCTTTTTGACAAATAGCACCGGACTTCCCCATGGTAATGAGCTTGGGCGAATGAAACCCTTGATTAACTGCTCTTTGATTTGCTTCTTCAAATCAATTAACTCATTTGGGGGCATTCGGTAACGACATTTGGAAATAGGTGATGTCCCGGGCAAAAGATCAATGACAAATTCTATATCCCGATCCGGTGGCATACCCGGCAACTCCTCGGGAAAGACATCGGGATAATCACATACCACGGGCACTTGACACACTTCTGAGACTGAGAGAGTGTGGAGAGAAGGCTGCTGCAAGGTTGAGGTTCGATCGAAGGTGTAGGTGATACGAACACCGTTGGAATTGACCAAGGATATAGCTCGGTTAGCACAATCAATGTGCCCTTTATTTTTGGATAGCCAATCCATCCCGAGTATAACGTCAATTCTCGGTGAATTGATGTTGATTAGATCACCTTCAAAGTCCACCCCATTGATCACAATTCAAACTCCCAAACTTATAAGTTTTGTTCTTATTACAGATCCAGGTGAATAGATTAACATGTTGTTATCTAAGTAGTTGACTGGTATCTTTTGTTGCTCAACACATTTTGTAGATATGAATGAATGAGATGCTCCCGAATCAAATAAAACCAATGTGGGGGCTGAATGCACAAGAAACGTACCCAACACCACATCGGGTGCGTTGCTTGCCTCTTCTTCAGTGACATGGTTGAGACGGCCACGTCCATAGCCCTGGGCTGGCCTGGGACCTGTCCGGGCACCTTGAGAATTTCCACGTCTACTTGCTGGAACTTGAGGAAGTGGGGGAACATTCTGAGGTTGAGGACGAGTCACGGTCTACTTCTTGTGCGGACAATTGCTCGCATAATGTCCCTTTTCATTGCAAGCAAAACAAGTGACTGATGCAACTTTATTTTGGCCTCCAGAAGACTGTCCTCCGCAGTTATATTGCTGAACCGCAGGTTTGAGGTCTTTGGAATGGCAGTGCAGAAGAACAAACAGTGGATGGCTGCCAAGCATGCGGTTTTGAGGAACCGCTGCTTGCTGATTTTTGAGCGATCCACTTGCGTTTGTGCCTCTCAGCCATTGCCTTAGCACTGTCCTCCACTCTGATAGCCTTATTCACTAAGGTTTGCATGTTGGGGATGTCAATGGCAGCAAGATAGTGTCGTACTTCCTCATTAAGTCGCTCCCGAAAAGAGTGATCTTCCTTGCCTCATTCGGTATTTCATCAGTGACATATCGAGCAAGATAATTGAAGCGATGAAGGAAGTCCATAACCGTCATGATGCCTTGCTTTAGATTGTAAAACTCCCAGAAAAATTATAAACCGAACACTGAAATCTGAGCACAGTGCGTTGTCAGAATTTTTATAAATTCTGTGCATCATATTTTAGCCTGAAAATTTTCCAGGATAAATAAAGTTATCTGATATGCTCACATAAAAATAACTAAAAATTTTCAGAAAAGAAAGCTAACTGATTCATTGAACCAATTCGGGTTGTTAGAGTAAGGGGGGATGAACTCTCTCCCTCTCTCTCTCAGACATACATGCGGGCCCATTTTCTTGTTGGGACCTATTTGCCAGGAGGAGCAAGCCGGCCAATCTCTCTGAGACTACCCCATGGGACCCAAATCGCTATGTGTCCCACCAGTTAGCCGAAGCCCTTGACTCCTCCTTCTTCATCTCGCTGGTGCCCCGAAGCCCAACTCCTCTGCCGCTCTTCTCTGCTGAGACGGAGAGACCTCCAATCAGAGGTTGCCGTGGCACCGGCTCAACATGACGACACTGCCACGCTACTAATCGGTGCTGCCTTGCCCGCAATTCCCGCTGCGTCACCCATACCGATCTCTGTTCGTCGCCGCAAAACTTCCTAAGCATTCACACTGAAGCCGAGCTCAGCTACAACATTTCTTTGCCTATAAGTACCGACTAGCCAGAGTTATGCGCTACACTTCATCATGCGAAATTTCGTTGTGCAACGCTGCGACATGCGAATCTGGGAAATTCTATCGCGCAACGCTGTATCGCGTGAAATTTGGTCCGACGGATATTTATGAAATTTTTTTTGCGTAATTTCGATTTTCTTGGTTTTTTTTAGAAAAATGGGCTACTAGGAGCCGTCGGCGAATCAGTGGATTTTTTGGGAGAAAACTAAACCGTCGACGAATCTGCGGCTTTTTTGGGAGAAAACCACAGAGGAACGTAATTTCTTTTTTTATATAATTTTGGTTTTATTTTTTTTAAAAAAAATTAGGTCGTTAGGACCCATCGGTGAATATGTGAACTGCTATAAATCGTCGACGAATCTGTGTTTTTTGGAGAAAACTGCGGAGAGACCTAAATGTAATTTCTAATCTGCTAAAAACCAATTTCTTGAGACCTAAACTTAATTTTATTTTTTTCGGGTCCATTTTGCTAAAAATCACCGGGAGGATCTAAACTTAAACTGCGGAGGAACCTAAACGTAATTTAAGTTTTTTCGGGTCTATTTTATTAAAAACAAACTAAAGGATCTAAACGTAATTTCGACTTCTCCGGAGGACCTTCTCATGAGGAAGGTGACGTGGCTAAAACGGCTGAGATTCTCTCCGGTATAATGATAAGTACGTATATACATATACGTATATATATATATACACACGTATATACATATACGTGTATATATATATACGTGTATATATATATATACACGTATATATACGTATATATATATATACGTGTATATATATATATATATATATATATATATATATATATATATATATATATATATACGTGTATATATATATATATATATATATATATATATATATATATATATATATACACGTGTATATATATATATATATATATATATATTTACACACACTGGTCGTCGCATTGAGAACTCACAACTCTTAGTCATCTCCCTCCTTGCTTACGGAGCCAAAGCCATAGAGCTACCCTTCTGCCGCCATTGCCACCAAAAATCGAGCTCAAGGCAAAAATCCCAATCGAGTAAACCAATGAATAAATAAGCAATAAATTCGGCTTGAAGCATCTTAGTGACCCCCTAAACTCATCCATTCACTCAATTTCAGTTGAAATCATTCAAAACCTCACCGCCACAAGCACCCTGTCTCCTCCATGGCCGGCGTACGGTGGCGTGGCGACCCGATCGATCTCCGGCCCAACAAACCGTAAAAATGGAACCATTGCTACCCCCTAATGCTTAATCTGCTACCCATTCGAGCCGAGGCATACTCATCGTCTTCCCCGGCCAAGCTCTGCCATTACCGCCGCTCTGCTCCGGTGGGAGCCCTGTTCCGGCCACCACCAAAACCAACCGGGGCCTCCCCTGAGTGCGTGCCGCCTTTCTGGTGCTCTACGCGCCACTGTACGGCCTATTCCGGCCGCCGTTCGCCGTCACCGCCGTGCTCTGCTCTGTTCGTTCTAGTGACCCCCAAGGTAAAGTCAAAAACACATTAGCCTTTTGATCTTATGACAGGTAGGACCAACATAATGTTCTAATACGTAGAGTTTATCCTTGGCAAATGAGTGATCCAGACAAATTACCAGCTTAATCAGGACTAACTAATTGGGTGCACAATTAACTAACTACTTCAGAACTTGAAGGTTAAGAACTGAAGGTTCTCTGATCTCAGGAAGTTCAGATTCCCTGAACTTGCTCTGAAGCTTTTTAGGCTCTGAAACAGAGGACGAAAACTGAGACTAGATTGGTAGGATTGTCAAGTCTGACGTATATGCAAAAACATGATTTGTGCTGCAACTCTTTACATTCAGAACTCTACATCCTTCCTAAACCTGAAATAAAAACTAACACATCAAGTTTAGATAACAACTAGCATTCTCAACTGTCTTCTTTAGCTCATGACAGGAACGATCCATTAGAGTGGGACTTAGTTGCATGTCTGGCCAAAGCTTCCAGAGCAGCTCCCATGGCGCTGCCCCTGTGCTGAGCTCTATTCGGGCTCCCCTGGTTCGATTGCTCCAACTGACCGGTGGCCCATCCATCCAAGGTAAAGGCAGAAGCACTCTTAACTAACCAGCCTTCTTTCTATAACAAGGGGGGCCAAATAGAATGGGGCTTAGTTGTTTGACTGGACCCGTGTGATGTATGGCTGTAGGTATCATTAGTTCAATGGAATAGTTAGCTCAGGTTTGTCTGGTCTAAGCCTTAAGGAATTAGGTAAGTACATAAACCAGTTCAGTTTAATTAGTACATCTAGATTAAAAATCTATTTGGCAGACTCAATTAGTTTAAATTACTTTTTGAATTAAAATGTCAAGTAGATTAGTAAGTTCTGATTTAAGTTTCAATTCATAATCTGATGATCAGCTCAGCAAGATCTGACTAGTGAAGATAACCTCTAATTCAAATGCCAAAACCATAAGTTAAGAACAAACTATTGATTCAAACAGTCATTATCTTAAGTGAGGATAAATCAGGTTAGTAGAAAACAGGTAACACTGAAGTCTTTTCCCTGGATTATACCTCCTAAAGGTAATGGCAATCTTAAGAAAGTCATTGGTTTTGCCTGGACCTGGGAGTTTGGCAACTAGTTGTTTTCAGGTTAGGTTTTCAGGGATAACAAAAAGATGAGTTAGATGGTCCAGAACCTAAAGGCAGGAGGTAAGTTATAACCTGTTAGTTTGACTAGAGTCTAATCTGAAATTTAACTAACTCAATTGCTTTAATTAACCTTCAAACACAAATAACAGGACCTTAAGCAAACTTTAATCCTTATCGCAAGCAAGACAGAAAGTTCAGGAAAGGGGGCGACATTGGAACAATCCTTCTGAGCTGCACCAAAATAATGGACCTTATATGTATATATAACACATAAAGATTCTCATATAAATTATTGTTATAAATTATTGTTTTGAGAATAAGAAAAAGACATACAAGGCCACTTGTATGGTCTAAATTCCTATCCTGTAGGACCAGATTTGCTGCTGTAATGAAAATAACTATAATGAGTTATAGTTTGTACTTAGACTCTTAACCGAGATATGCTTCCATAAAGTATGCTTAAAGAACCAAAAATGTAAACAAGCAAGTATGAATTAAATGTCATAAGTAGATGCTAGCAGATGAAAAACTAGTTCCTAAATATTCCATATG
Source organism: Otatea glauca (assembly GCA_036346275.1). Taxonomy (NCBI): domain Eukaryota; kingdom Viridiplantae; phylum Streptophyta; class Magnoliopsida; order Poales; family Poaceae; genus Otatea; species Otatea glauca. The sequence continues at coordinate 42,207,348 of CM070721.1, read as the reverse complement.
GTCAGACCATCTGGTATGGTGGAAATCACTATATATGTCATGACTTGCACCTAGCCTCTTAATTAAAAATATGCTTTCATGTACTAGATATAAATACTTAAAGATTCAAGTATAAGCAAACAAAATAACATAATTAAATGTTAAGATCATGTAAGGCTAATCTCAACATATTCTTAAGTCGAGACCATGATAGTCAGCAAAACGATTAAATTAAGTCCATAAAAGACTTCATTCTTGGTGTGCATATAAAGTATCACTGCTAAAAGCAAACTAATGCAAAACTAGTTCTAAAACACTTCTAGGGTCGTAACCTACTAATGCCAGAAAAATAGTTGTATAATCATGTAAAGTGCAATCGCAAATCTAAAACGAATATTGATCACTTATAATGTAAACTTTAAGACCATATAAGCTTTTTCAGCAACGAATAGAACATCTCGTCTAAACACCAATATTAATGAAACTAACTTAGAAATGCTCTCTGGGACAAAGTTTATCCTATTATGAAGAAATAATTTCATTACAACTTGCTTTTCATCTAAATCTTGATAGCAGAATAACCCTAAGTATTATGATTTCTGAGATTTGTAATATGAATAAACGAACTTATTAATAAATGAGAAATCAACAATTAGGATATTCGTATCACCAGAACCTTCTTTAAAACTATGAATATATAACCAATAGCCTAACCTAACATATCTAATATATTCGAAACCCCATCTCAAGCAAATCATTTTATGGTCAAGTTCTATTCATGCATAACTGCATAACATACAACATAATGACTAATGTCTTAATTCTATTAATCCAAATAATTTTAGTCTCTTGAATTCGTAAAAAGTGAATAGATAATCTACAAAAGGAATGAAGCTTCATTCAATATAAAATACTAATAACATATATATAATCAACTAAAATGCGAGAACCCGAAATCATGAACCTCACTTGTTTCTTTGGAAAGTTTTTATTTGGTATACTGTCTGTCTTCTTTTTGATTTTATTTAAGTTTATTATTTGCTATGTTACCGTCAAACAACGTGTAGAACTCGATGTCACTAATAACATCATCATCAACGCCAGCTACGACTACGACTTCGTCGTAAACGACATTTAAGCAAGGCAAGCACGCCCTTTGATCATATTGATCCCAATATTTAATTTACCCTTTGTTTTATCAAATCAATTTTTGTATGCGCGTATTTTCTTTAAATTTGCTATATTGTGGTACTGGTAGATATACTTGTCATCTCATGGAACTTCCTTAATAAATATGGACATGTGAACCTTGATAACACTATAATAAGGTTAGACAATTTAATAATGTCCAATGGGTATATTCGATTATATTTACGCCCGCTTAGCCATACTTTAGATTGGGATAATGAATGGTTGGATATGTTGTTCGTTATAAATAATGCTTTTGAACATGATGGGAAAATGTTGGACATATTGGGAATTGTGGTATTGGTACTTTGATAAAAATGAAAATAAAACTATGTTTTGATGTGGGCAATTATTGGCAATAGCCGGACGTGCAGATGGATTTGCACGTAGTGTAGGGGAAGATTATTGCCCGTATCAAATTAAGGACCGAGCTACTGTGTTGTTTTCAAGCCAAGAAATAGTACAACCACGAGTGCTGGTATGGGACAGCCTTTACCTATTGAGTTGCTTAGAATTGGCTTTGCACATTGGTAGGCTGGAGTAGTACAAGCATTCCAGTTAAGTTTGCTTGGAAAGGGCTTCCACACCGAAGTGTGGGTAAATGCATGTCGATATAACGGTGTATGCCTTGCTATGGAGAGAAACGTTTTGGCAGGGATGGACTACCTAGATTGTTGTATAAATGACAGGGATGGACTATCATGTCTTGTTTGTTGTTTCTGTCGCCATAGCAGGGGTTAACATTACCGGGCTGGTGCAAAGTCAAGTCTATGTAATATAACGGTTATATTATGATCTCTCTACGGCACACCAAAGGAAGTGTGCTAATAGCTTGCACAAAGAGCCGATCATTTCTTGTGGGTAAAGTTGTACACTTCTACAGAGTGAATCTAATCGATTAGCCGCACCTGCGATCAAGAGCACTTGGTAACGTCATCACATAGTTAGATGTTTATAATTTTCAAAAATGGAATGTTTTGAAAAGCTTACCCTGCAGATGATACAATACTATACCATGTGTTGGCAAGTATTGGTATTAGCTGATGTGCCATGTGTTGGCAAGACCTGGATTAATGCCACGGGTTGCAATGGACGATTTGAAGCTCACGTCATGGAGGACTATGAGTTGTTACTTATGCTTTACATACTTGTTAATTCTATATCAGTCAATCTTGCTTTTACAAATTCCGTTTATAAATTACTACTTGATTTCCAAGCTCAATTTGCTTTATGCAAATTAACTGTAGAAACCTCCTTTGACATAGCCTGCAATACTGCATTTGTAAATACCACTTAAGTCTTGCGGAGTACAAAAGTACTCAACCTTGCTTAATAGTTTGTTTTAGGTGGAAAAGAAAACGAGAATCTAAAGATTTCTTTTCGTTGTAAGATGCGGGAACTTCAATGATGCGTTCTTCTTAGGGATTATGCCTTATCAGTTGCCTGTGGGATTGGATGGGTACACTACAAGACTTTGCTTCTTCTGTTGCTATATTTATATACTCTGAGTTGTAAAATACAATGTATAAATAGCTTCCGTTTTAATAATATTGTGTATGTTTTTTATTCCAATTGTTGTACATATACGTACTAGCTACTGATCATGGGATTAGTACTGAATGCATATAGATTCTCATTTTTGCATTTATGCGAAAATTAGGGTCGCTACAACAGGTTCCTTTTACAGATAACTACAATGAAAATTTACAAACTTACCATGTCGCAATTTAATCTGCCATTGTAGATACTAACCTGACTGACACATACACTACTGCAATAGCAAGACACCACGCCCCACGGTGCTAAATATTGGTGCATATCGTGGCACAAGAACTAACGGCAGGGCCTGTTTGGAGTTAGGGATGGCAATCGAGTGGGTACCTCCGAGTACCACTGTTTTAAACCCAAACTCGAACAAAGTGTCATCCACTCAAACCCACTAAGTTTTACGGGTACAGATTTGTACCCACACCTAAACCCGATGGATACCCGATACCCAATGGGTACCCATGGGCATAGATCTGTGCACGAGCACCGAAGCACGAAGGCGAACAAGCGGGGGCACCACGACCGCCGCACGCTCATGCCACAGACGCTGAAGGGCGAGGGAGGCGGCCATGGCGAAGGAGGCGGCGACGCCGACGAGGCGGGGAAGGGGGAGGGGTGGGGGGTGATTCTCCAATGACGACCGATCAATTCTTTTCGCCTATTGTTCCTTCTCTCCTCCCCGAAAGAAACCCACCAAGAACGACAAACCATCGAACCAAGAAACCAAAACCCGGCGCATCGATCGCACCATAGGAGCCAGGGGAGGGAGAGAGAGAGGTACCTCGGACTCGAGTAGGGCGATGAGCTCCGCCTTGTCACAGCGCCTGACAGACTCCTCGTTGAAGCCAGCCTCGCGGAGCTTCCTCCAGATTGCCTCGTCCCCAACGACGCCGCTGCCTCCGGTCGACCGCGGGCTCACCATGGCCCGGCCCGCTAGAACCCTAGACCTCGGGGGTACGTGCGGGCGTGCGGCGAGACGGCCCCATCACGCGTTCCTTGGGGGCAGCTTTTCCGGGTGAGCAGGGGTCACCTCTCCCTCTATCTCCTTCTCGCATCTCCTTTCTCTCTCTTCTTTTGGGCACTGCACGCGTTGGGGCAGAGGGAAGCGATGGGAGGAGTCAACGCTGAGGGAGGTGAGGCAATGGGAGGGGAGGAGCGAGCGCCGACCGCCGAGGGAGGCAGAGGCGAGGGGAGGGAGGCCGAGGCGATCAGGCGATGGAAGCAATGGGAGGGAGGCGATGGGGAGAGAGGAATCGTCGAATCGGGAGGAGCCGACTCAACCGAGGAGTCAGTGAGTTAGGGTTTTGTTTTTCTAATATATCTCATAAAAAGTGGGCCCACATATTATAGGATACTCATTGGGTACCCATGGGTACAAATCGATATTCACACCCATCCTATGGGCTTATCGGGTACCCAAACCCGAAAACACATGGGTCTAAAGTGCTACCCATGCTTGCTCTTATCGGGTCGGGTACTTACGGGTATCCAAACCTATGGGTAAGACTGCCATCCCTTTTGGAGTCGAACAATTTCCTTCGAGATTCTTGTATTCCAAAAAATCAAGTACTAGATATTTGACTATCCGATTGGTCATATTAACTGTGTCAAACAATATGAGATGTTCGAACAATGTCTCAAAATTTACGTATGGTAACATTTCGTCCAAATTAATTACTTCAACATTAATTTAGAATGAACCGACAATAAGCGTCCAATAGATAGAGAAAAAAAAGACAAATATCCGTTTTTTTAGCATTAATTACTTTGTGGGTCTGTCTATGCATTATTAAAAAAAATTGACTGATTTTATACCACAAAATCATTTGTTTTTCGGACTATTGTATCAGATCTAGATCTAGATCTAGATCCAATGTCGCACGAATCGTGATGCAAATCGAAAGGTTAGAAATTCAATTGAATTTTTTTTTAAAAAAAATCATTCGGCATTTCTACCAATTCCGTAACTTTTCTCCCAAATTTTCCACCGTAAACACATACAACACACTAAATTCCCAAAACAAGGACAAGAAAAAAGCTGGACAAAACAGCAAAACTGCAAAAGCAATAGCTGTACTTCCTCTTGCATGTACCATGATTCATTCTTGACAAATGCATACATTTTTGTTCGACTTTTGAGTTTGATCACTACCGCCTAGGACATTTCCCCGCGCTTAATTATCGAGTAAGCACTGCAATATATGGCGCCAAACTCGCAGACATGTGTCCTCCGATCCCAAGAGCAAAAGTGATTAGGCTACAAAGCGTTCGGGACCCATCAGTAAGGGACGCCATGGGTGCCGCCGTCGCGCCGCGCGCCCGCGGTGGCGTAGAGCAGGTCGGCGAAATCGCAGAGGTCGTGCAGCTCATTCAGGCGTGGAGGAGGCGCGCTCGGGATGGCGTGGTGCTCCTCTCGCTTCGCCGCCGCCATAATCAGGTTGTTGCTGCCGGCATGTCCAGCTAGCCCCGCCCACCCGCCGGCTGCCGCTGGGCACGGCGCCCGCGCGCGCGGCCTGTGCAGAGGGACGGGCGCCGCCGGTGACGGCGTCGGCGTGGACATGCCGGTGAGCCGCTGCACGACGGACTTGAAGCTGGCGGCGTCGGAGCTGACGAACTGCGTCTCGATGAACTTGACCTTAACGCCGTCGTCGTTCCGCTGCCCCCTCGCGCCGTGGAGCTCCATGGCCGCCATACGCGCACGTGTCTTCCTCTTCGTCTCTCTTCTCGGATGCAAAGCCTAGGCCTAGCTTAGTTATCTGAGCTACTTTTCTTCGTGTCGATGTGCTGCTGTGCTGGCTGCAGAAGCCGTGAATTTTGCGAGCCTTATATAGGTTCGGTCGCCATGGGCCATGACTAGCTACGGATTTGGACGAAAAAAAATAATGCTTCCTCCAACGGCTGGGCACGTGCGTACGCAACCTGGACCAGTTCTCACGTACTGACATGTGGGACCTGTTTTGCATGGGCCGTAGTGTCAGAGAGCGAGGAGGGGCAGGAGGCGATGGGTCTGGTCAAAGATACGAGTCAGTACGGGACAGCGGTCAGCGATGAGGGGCGGACCGGGCGGTCAAGCGCTCGTGCGGAATAGTAGCCGGCTTCTTCTTCGCTGCTTAGATCCTACTACTATAAACTATAGCTAGGCTGTTTCTTCAGATCACCACTTGTGTCCTGTCCAGCTCGGTGCTTTCAACAGCATTAATTTTTTTGTTTCTGAAAAATTACATGAATTATAATTGCAAGCTCACAGCTAGATTCAAATGTTGACTTGACCGTGGAAATTTGCCAACGTCCACATCGGCTCTTGGTATATGTAACCTTTTTTAAAAAAACCTTGAGCATTTATTAAATCCTCTAGAAATAATTCACTCCATTGCACAAAGTCTGTCCTTATTAATTAACCGGCAACAAAATAGTGCAAATGCTAAGTCCGTTTTTTCACTCATCGTTTTGGATATCGACACGGTTTTCAATAATCATATTTGACAATTATTTTTTCCAGTTGTATGCTAGAAAATTATTAAAAATATAATGGCATGAAAGTATTTTTATAACAAATCTAGTAGTATTTTTTCCACACAACAAATCCAAATGTTTTTAGAGATCAAAGTTTTAAAAAATCGACCGCACGTATTTTAAAACGTGGTCCACAAAAGGAAAGATGGAGTATTTCTTTGTGCTAAAGACAAGGAGTAGTGGTGGCTAGGTTCGAAAGGCGCGCAAAACGGAAAGAGGAGGATGAGGCAAATCTAGTCGCGATTTAGGGGGTAGAGGAGTACCGTTGATAGTTTGTCGAACAGTTGTTTCACCCTCACCCATTGCGCACCTACGTGCGCCAAACCAGGGTTAAGAATTTCGGTGGCATTTTTTTTCGGCACCTAACGAAATCACCGAATTTCGGAAATTTCGGAACAAAATGGCTGTCCAAACATTTGAATTTTTCGACAAAATTTGACCAAATTCAAATGTTTAGATAAATTTTGACTAAAATTTGAATTTTTTGATAAAATTCAAATGAACCAACCGAAATTCAACCAAGATAAAAAAAATTCGGAACCCACCGAAATAACCGAATTTCGCCGAAATTCGGTGAAATTTCGGCGAAATACGAAACCCTGCGCCAAACGCATGCTGCCAAACCGCCCTCCCCTACAGCAGCAGCAGCAGCAGCTTGAGACAGGAGTGCGTGAGCCGCCATTATTACCCCCGAGCTCCACCGTAACTGTTGAGCTCGACCTCCCAAGAGCCTTTTCAAAATCCATTCGCTTCAAAATGTGTTCCACACCCTTCCACTTGCGTCAATTTTCTTATCTTGGTTACAGTGAGCCGACCGAGCTTTCTTCCCCACTGCCTTCATCGACCTTCCCAGCCGCCGTGCATCGCCGTCGGTCTATGTCTACCTGATTGCCTTGCGCCTGGCCATGCTCTGACCCTAACTTATAGTTTGACGCATTTGGTTGGTGTTCTTGGCTGTTGCATTGCCACTGCCACAGTTACCCAACCACCCATCGCCGCCTTCCCTTGCTGCCAATGTGTCTCTGGTTCAGTATGTCCTTAAACAGCCACCATTACGTAGTCTGCTTCCTTTTTCTCCTCTGACAGGTTAGTCTACCAATGAGGAAAAAGAAGTGAAACAAGAAGAAAGAGAAGGGGCAATCTTGGGATATTTGATATATTATATTAAAGGCAAATATATATATACTGCAGTATATAAACTTGGGAGTTTTCTGGCCTCCTCGACGCCTCTACGTCGCCGTCCGGGCCTCGTGGCCGAGCCTCCGCCCGCCGCGTCGCTCGCGTGAGCAGGGAAACGGCCGCCCGTGCGTACGGCTGGCTCGGCGTTGAGCCACGTCACCAACGTGGCTTAGCCGCTTGCGTAGCTCAAGTATTTTGCCGCTGTCAATTTTCGCGTGATAGCGTGCACCGCAGCGGTGAGGTCGCTCGCGTGCGGCCCGGCCGCCCGCGTTCGAGCCTTCCCCGCGCGCGCCCGGACTTGGTTTTTTGCTGGCCAACATGTGGCGCCCTCACTTGCGCTTTTTGCCCCCTCCTTTCCTCCTACTCCTCGCCACGAGATCCCCTCCATGGTGGCCTCGGCGCCTCGCCTTAGAGAGCTCGATTTTGCGTTCGGGTCGCCGCACGACGCGCGCCCTGCTTGCCTTCCCCGGCGCTCCACGCCGCGTGCCTCGCGCGAGGAAACCTCCCGGCCATCCGCATCGCGACCCCCCTCGACTGCCTCCGTGCGCGGCGTGACTAGGTGTTTGCACCAAAATTTGGCAAGTCTAGTCAAAATCGGCAATAAAGTCAAACATGCAGAAACTAACGGACGGATTGGAAAGATTTGAAGATATTTGGTAACAGCAAGATCTTAAGGAAAAACTGTCCGAGATAAGGCCGATACGGATCAGGTTTTTGAAAACGTGTTGTACAGGGATACGATCGGCCGACGGGTATAAAAGAAGGACCGAAGCAAGCTGCAAAGAACAACACAATCCACACACCAATCTAGATTACTTTTTCCTGTCGACTAGGAGTAGTCTTTGTAAATTAGTCTTCTTGTAATTCGATTTTGATCAATAAAGTTGCGCATCGCCGATTGTTTATCTTCTTCAAATTACACCCCAGGTTCGATTTATTCTAATTTTGTTGCGCATCGCCTTCTTCAAAATCGATCTACCTTTATCCTCTGATTAGCCTTAATCGGCTAATTAGACTTACCCTGTTACTTCAATCTTAATCGGCTTCAAGTTGGTTGAGTTTAAGCCGATTGATCTTCACGATCGGCTTTGAGTGAATTTTATATTTTACCTTATCGATTCTGAGTCAAATCGACCGCACGCTCTGAACGGTGTTAAATGCGGTGTCTTCTTGTCGAAACCCTATATCAAGTTTTTGACGCCAACACACTTTTGGCACGCCCAGTGGGACAAATGTCTTCATCAGGAAAGTCGATTCCGCCATCCGATCTCAACACAGAAACTATAATCGTCCCAACAATGGACGATTTGACCCTAGAACAACGTCAAGAGATCGAAGATCGGAAAACTGCGCTAGAAGAGATGATGCTAAGCTGTTATCAGAAAACTAGACGTGGTGTCACTCAAAAATCCGCCTATGAAGCGGTCAGCATACAGGAGATGCGGGTATCACAGAACCGGTAAGCCGATATCTGCCTGCTCAAGCCAAATTATCGGCTATAATTAATCATTCTGTGCACCACGCCTTAATAAACCAATCATCGGCTCTTGTTATAATGCTTAAGTCGATGATAGCAAATAGTGTTAAAACTATAGTCCAGGAGTTAGAATCGTCCGGTAGTCTGCTTGACCCATTGCAAGCTCTGCCGAATTACCCTATTTTTTCAGTAGCACAAAATAAGCAGAGCACATTGGCCGATCCTAAACCATCGGCTATAACCTTACCCCCTACCATGATGCCTACTCAGCCCACCATCATATTGCCTAGAGATCCTCGGCCAAGTGGGGTGAACCATCACCATGCCTACACCGACGCCGCTAAATTAGACTCATCAACAAATCTGCCACCGTCGGCTCCGTTCTATGCTTTTCTGCAATCGGTTTCACAGCCGATTGGGCCTGAGAGATACCACATGAATCTACCCTGCCTAGAAATCCAGGTACACATAGGGTAGTAACGTATACAGAACCTTTTTTCCCAGTACCGGAACCCCAAGTTAGACATAATAGGCACGATCAGTACACTCGTATGCCGTCGGTTCAACATAATTGGCAACCCGAGTTTGCACTCGGGGGGCAGAATGCCAACTATGACCAACATTATCAAGGGCCTGCTGTGCCAGTGGTCGATAATGCAAACTGGGCCGACCAAATCTCCGTCGTCCTAAGGGATTAGTTCGGCATACAGCCAAAAGGAAAGGTTATCGGCTACAGAAATCCGTATCCTGATTACATAGATCGCATGCCTTACCCCCACAATTACAGAGTCCCAGATTTTGCGAAGTTCTCTGGTGACGACTCAATTACTACCCTAGAGCATATTGAACGCTTTATCGCACAATGCGGCGAAGCGGCTCAGTCCGATAGGCTAAAAATAAGACTATTCCCGTTATTATTGTCCGGGGCAGCCTTTACTTGGTTTACTTGTTTGCCTCCAAATTCGGTCCACTTATGGAACGATTTGGAAAGCCGATTCCATGAATACTTTTTCTCAGGCAGTTTAGAACTCAGGATTTCCGACCTAAGTTCTGTTCGCCAGAAATTTGGAGAATCGGTGACTGATTATATTAAAAGATTCAGAGAAATCAGAAATCGGTGTTTTAGTGTCACATTGCCCGATAACCAACTTGCTGATTTGGCTTTTCAAGGGTTGATTCCACCACTTAGAGAGAAGTTTGGAGGGCAAGAGTTCACCGATCTAAGTCATTTGCTTCATCGTGTGTCGGCTCAAGAAAGCCGATTCCCAGATAATAAAGCGTTTAAAGATAGATTTAAAAATAACGGTAATAAAGAGAAGGATAAAGTTAAAGTTAACATGGTCGACTATTGTCCGAGCGATTCTTCGGAAGACGACGAAGCAGAGATAAACATAGCCGAATGGATAAAAGGGTTCAAAAAATCCATAGTCTGTTCTTGGCTCAAGCCGATTAGGATTAAGTCGGAAGTCAAATACGCCTTTGACGTCTCCAAATGTGATCATATTTTTGATTTGTTGTTGCAAGAGAAGATAATACGGTTGCCCGAAGGACACGTCATACCATCGGCTGATGAGATAAAAAAACGCAGGTATTGCAAGTGGCACCATTCTTTTTCTCATAATACTAATGATTGCAATATTTTCCGTCAACAGATCTAGTCGGTTATCGAGGATGGTCGGTTAAAATTCGCTGACGAGCCAACCATACAAGTTGACGCTGATCCATTCCCAATCAACATGGTTCAATGTTCGGCTAAAGGGAAAAAGCCGATACTTGATGAGCCAAAAAAGGATCGGCAAGTCGACATTCAGTCGACTTCAAATGGTGGCCAAACTTTAAAGATTACAATCGGCTCATTACAAATAGAAGCCGATCATGAAGGGAAGAATTCGAGAACCATTAAACCCAAAGGAAATCCTCAAGTGGGTAAATGGTACAAAGCTGAAAAATCACCATCAAGGCAGCCAATAAAGAGACCGGGACCGACGTTTTCTCAGTTGATGGAGAAATATGAAAGAATGAATAATCGACCATGATATCCTACTCGTAGGTCGGACAATTTATATCGCACCGAAAACGTGGAGAGAGCACATAGACGGTGCCCTTTTTGGCAGTTTTGTTGGGAAAAGGGAGTAGCATTGCCATCTCCTTATACATGCCCGATGGAGCATTATCCCCGAGATGATTGGCCAAGACAATCGGCTAGAGATAGGCTGCCTGGGCCGATTCGAGATCATGGCAAAGGTTAGAGAAGGCCTGTCCACGAAAGAATATCCGAACCAAACCAGGCACCAGACCAGGTCGAAACACAAAGGCCTAGTTCAGGCCGGGAAAATTTGGCTGGCCAGATACAAAAGCCAGTAGAGCCTAAACCTAGGTGGTGTCCATCTGGCCTTAGCCGATCGCAGTGCAGATGGCTTCAGAGACTAAGGACTCAAGAGATCCGGGAAGCCGACGCAGAAAAACAGAGGGATGATACTTTCAATGAGCTTCATCCGATCAAGGTTGTTAAGAAAGAATGGAGAAAAAAGGAACAGTTCGAGGAAGATTTTGAGTCGGCAGATGATCTAGATTCTCCTATGATTAGGGATGATACACCCCCAATGGATATCAATATGGTGTTCACATTGCCAGCCGAATTCAAAATCAAAACTGAGTCGGCTAAAGAAACTTTTGCTCAATCATGTTCAGGCATCCAAAACGCAATCTTTGAGAAACCAAGAGACGATCATCGGCATCTGAAACCATTGTATCTGAAAGGGTATATAAATAGAAAGCTGATATCAAGGATGCTGGTAGACGGTGAAGCTACAGTAAACCTAATGTTTTACACGACTTGCAAAAAATTGGGTAAGTCCAATGAAGACCTGATTAAAACTAAAAATGATTTTAAATGACTTCACAGGCGATCCCACAGAGGCCAAAGGCGTCATGGTTACAGAACTAACTGTCGGCAGTAAAACTTTGCCGACCGCATTCTTTGTCATTGATGGCAAAGGAAATCACAGTGTTCTGCTTGGAAGAGATTGGATTCACGCCAACTGCTGCATCCCGTCGACGATGCATCAAGCACTTGTCCAATGGAATGGAGAGGAGGTTGAAATTGTTACAGCCGACACATCGGCTCACATCGCCATGGCCAGTTCTGATGCGAATTGGCAACACGAAGAAGCTGTGTGTATATCGGGAAAAACATTGGATGACTGCAACTTCATCTGCGTTAGTAAGTCAGGACTTATGCCGATCAGTGTCAAGCCGGGCATGTTTGATCGGATAAATGAAGTATTGCGCCGATGGGGACAGGAAAAGCAATGAAGGCATTACAAGATAAAATGCAAAGCTATCGGCAAATAACAGATAGCTATGAGGCTATAGAAGATTTCTAAGAGGTTGAAAAGTTGGGTCAAGGCTTCACATCTACAGATCTACTTGAAGAAGTCGATATAGCTACCGGTGATAGGAAAAGACCAACTTTTATTAGCGCAAAATTAGATGTAAAATATAAAGAAAGGTTAATCAAAATTCTTAGAGAGTATAAAGATTGTTTTGCTTGGGAGTATCACGAGATGCCTGGTTTAAGCAGACAATTGGTAGAACATCGGTTACCTATTAAACCAGGATATCGGCCGTTTAAACAGTACCCTAGGCGTTTTAATCCGGCCCTGTATAAAATTATAAAAGAAGAAATAGAACGATTGTTGGAGGCAAAATTTATAAGGCCTTGCCGATATGCGGAATGGGTTTCCAACATTGTTCCAGTCATGAAGAAAAACGAAAAACTTCGAGTATGTGTTGACTTTAGAGATTTGAACAAGGCGACACCAAAAGATGAATACCCGATGCCAATAGCCGATATGCTTATCGATGCTGCGTCAGGGTATAAGATCATAAGTTTTCTAGACGGGAATGCCGGATACAATCAGATATTCATGGCAGAAGCCGATATACCAAAAACAACTTTTAGATGTCCTGGTGCCATAGGTTTATTCGAGTGGACGGTTATGACTTTCGGTTTAAAGAACGTTGGGGCAACATATCAGTGAGCCATAAATCTGATTTTTCATGACTTAATCGGTCACATCGTTGAAATATATATCGATGATGTCGTAGTAAAGTTTGCAGATGACTTGCAACATTTGGCCGACTTAGAAAAAGTTTTCCAGAACATAAGATCGCATGGCTTGAAGATGAATCCATTCAAATGTGCATTTGGAGTGTCGGCTGGGCAATTTTTGGGCTTTATGGTACATGAAAGAGGTATTGAAGTTAATCAAGCAAGAGTTAAATCCATTGTCGACAGAATGTCGCCAACATGCAAAAATGAATTGCAAAAGTTGATCGGCAAGATTAACTATCTCCGAAGGTTTATCTCGAATCTCTCCGGTCGGATCCGTGCTTTTACTCCACTATTGAAATTGAAGGATAATCAAGAATTCGTGTGGGGAATTGATCAGCAAAAAGCTTTCGACGACGTCAAAGATTATCTAGCCAATCCTCCGGTTTTGGCCGCGCTGCAAAAAGGGATTCCTTTCAAGTTATATATATCGGCTGAGGAGGAAACTATCGGATCTGTTTTAGCACAAGAAATCGATGGAAAAGAGAGGGTTATCTTTTATTTAAGCCGACGACTTCTTGATGCTGAAGTCAGGTACCCTTTCGTCGAGAAATTATGCTTGTCTTTATATTTCTCATGTATAAAGCTAAGACATTATATTTTAGCATCGGCTTGTAAAGTGATCTGTAAAACTGACGTTATAAAATATATGTTATCAGCTTCGATTTTACGAGGTCGACTTGGCATGTGGGCTTATGCCCTAATAGAGTTCGACGTAATTTACAAATCAGCTAAAGCAGTTAAGGGACAAGTTCTGGCTGATTTTATAACAAGATATGATACTGCTGCCGACTTGGTATCTGTAGCCCCTTGGCAATTATTTTTTGACGGGTCTGTACGCAGAGAAGGTGACGGAATCGGTATTGTGCTCATATCACCCAAAGGGTATAATTTTGAATTTGCATTTTGATTAAACAGTCGATGCTCGAACAATCAGGCAGAATATGAAGCATTGCTCAAAGGTTTGCAATTGTTGGAAAACATCGGAGTAAATGCTGTTGAGGCATACGGGGATTCAATGTTGATTGTGCAGCAAATAAAAAGAGAATACCAATGCCGAGACGAAATACTGCTCAAATATTTGGAACGATGTTTCGAGATTATCGGCTCATTTGCATCATTTTCTATCGGTCATGTCCCTCAAGAATTGAACGATAGAGCTAATGCCTTAGCTCAACAGGCATCAGGGTACAAAGACTTTGACCGCTATCAGGTAACTGAATCTGTAGATAAAGCCGTCATGTGCATAGATACTGTGGATTGGAGAACGCAAATAAAGAATTACCTGATAGACCCATCTAAGCCGACAGAACGCAAGATTAGGCAGCAGGCTTTAAAGTACATTGTAATGGACGATACATTGTATTATCGGACGATGGAAGGCTTGTTGTTGAGATGTCTTGGAGCCGAAGAAGCACGGGTAGCAGTGGGCGAGGTACATGAAGGTATTTGCGGATCTCACCAATCGGCTTATAAGATGAAATGGATGCTTAGACGGACAGGTTATTTTTGGCGGACAATGCTAGAAGATTGTTTCAAATATTATAAAGGATTTCAGACTTGTCAGAAATTTGGCAATATACAACTAACACCATCATCGGCTTTGCACACAATTATCAAGCCATGGCCGTTTAGAGGTTGGGGAATAGATGTAATCGGCCAAATATTTCCTGCTTCGAGTAAAGGCCACAGGTTTATTTTGGTCGCGACCGATTATTTCTCTAAATGGGTTGAAGCTATACCGCTTAAGAAAGTGACCAGTGTTGAGGCAATCGGTTTCGTTAATGAACAAATTGTCCATCGGTTTGGAATACCGCAAACAATCATGACCGATCAAGGTACGGTATTCATGTCTAATGAGTTTCAGAGCTATGCGACAAGTCTGGGAACAAGTTAATGAACTCGTCCCCATATTACGCTCAAGCTAACGGACAAGCCGAGCCGTCCAACAAAACGTTAATAAAGTTGATTAAAAGGAAAATCAAGGAGAGACCAAGGAATTGGCACTCAACCCTATTGGAGTCACTTTGGGCCTATCGGCTAGCTTATCACGGAGCAACGAAGCTCTCACCTTACCAGTTGGTATACGGTCAGGAAGCTGTTCTACCCGTTGAGATTAACATCGAGTCTATACGGACGGCCAGGCAAAATGGTTTGTCGGCTTAGGAGTATAACGATTTGATGATCGATAACTTGGATGAGTTAGCAGAGTTGCGTTTGTCTACGCTTGATCGGCTTAAGAAGAATAAGGTCAGAGTTGCGAAAGCATATAATAAGAAGGTCGTGCCTAAATCTTTTGATCAAGTCGATTTAGTGTGGAAGACGATACTACCTGTTGGTTCGAAAGATAGCCGATTTGGAAAATGGTCACCTACGTGGGAAGGGCCATACAAGGTCAATCGGCTAGTCGGTGGAAATTCGTATGTACTGGAAACGTTAGAGGGGTATGTTTTGCCTAAAGCTATTAACGGAAAATATTTAAAGAAATACTATCCTATCGTTTGGATCGGAGCTTAGCCGACTGAGAATTGAGATTGAAAGCCAAGTTAACACGATGCTGTTAATCGGCTAGAGAGATTGCAGACTTATAAAAGATGAAATACCGGGAAAGTAACATAAAATCGGTTAAACAGCCGATTATAAAAAATACAAAGCATTCAGATAGTGTTTTCAAAAGATGGCCGATGAAGTTTTACATATTCAGAAGCTAGTATTAAATGCCTGAGCCTGGAAGGGTTGCGCCTAAAGTCGAGAGAGCACCAGTAGCTTTTGCGATCACACACTGAACTTCTTCAATGATGCGATCATCTTCCTTAGCATTTCCCGGCACCGGTACAACCTTGGCCGACTGCTTCTTTACGCTCACCACAGCCATGGCAATACCAAGCTTCTGGTCTTTGATCTACGACGCTGTTTTCTCCATGGTTTGCTAGCCTTCTTGGAGTTGTTTTTCAGTCTTGGCAAACTCTTCCAAAAGAAATTTCTTTGTATTTTCAAGCTTGGAGAGGGACTCTTTGGTCGACTTTAGCTGTTGCGCTCGGCATCAAATTTACGTTTTTTCGCCTTTGCGTCAGCGACCAACTCATCCAAGAGCTTTTGATCGGCTTCCTGGGCTTCACGTTGATTGATTCTAGCCTGCGTTGCCTCCACTTCAGACCTCCTCTTGTCCAGATGGCAGACATTGAGAAGAGCTTCCATGGCTTCTGGAGGCAGATCGGCCTCAACCGCCACCATAACATCACGGATCGACTGGTTATTCCCCAAGATCTCCGATTGTGGCCTCATAACCAGGTCAAAAAGCTTGTTGAGTTTTTCTTTCATGCCTGGAGCAGAGGTAACGACAACCGATGCTTCCTTAGACACCTCGATAATCTTTCTAATCTCTGCGTCGTAATCATTAGTGGCCAGGATCTCTGGGTCATCAAGGTCGGCTAAGGAAAAGCCCAACAAATTTGTCGGGTCAGATAGCTCTGGCAGGTCGGCGATTGGAGTCGTTGGAGTCGGCTGTGGTGGAGAGAGTGGCGTAGATGAAATATTGGGAAGATTGGCCAGGATCTTCACAACTTGAG
Source organism: Otatea glauca (assembly GCA_036346275.1). NCBI lineage: Eukaryota > Viridiplantae > Streptophyta > Magnoliopsida > Poales > Poaceae > Otatea > Otatea glauca. The sequence goes on along the minus strand of CM070721.1, from coordinate 42,190,781 downwards.
CTGATTGCGTCGGCTAAAAGAAGCAAATAAAGGGTAAGTCGACGTATTGGGAGATATAAGATTTAACAAAAGATACGATTATTTACCTCTACAGTAGCCGACACATGTGGCGAACTCTCGCCGCTCTGCTCTTGGGGCTTGAATCCCCTTTTTGTAGGAGCCTTGGTGTACTTTGTTTTCTTCTTTTCTGAAAGTATAATTGGCTAAAGGTCAGTTGAGCAAAAAAAGTAAAAACAATCGATTGTGTTTATGCTTGCTTACTTGGTTGTTTCTTCTCGATGTTCGATAAGGACGGACTTTGAATTCCTAGGGTACCGAAGTGTACCCTGTGAGGCCTATCGACTGGAGTGGCCTTTTAAACAGCCATTGCGATTGGTCGAAGCGGGCTTTTTGGCGACCTTTGTCTGATATGACAATAAAAGTGATTAGAAAATATATCTGGCAAAAGAACTGATGTACAAAGAAAATTATTCAAGCCGATACCTTATCAATATCTACAAGACTTGTGTTAGTGTAACCCGATGAACTAGCTTCACTGCTAGAATCACTGTTAGACACTAAAGATGGCTCTGGCAGATCGGGAAAGAATTTGTGAGACCCCATTTTTGCAAACAGGAAACTCCATGTGATTACCGTACTAGTCCCATGATCAGTGGCTAGCACTCACATGTTTACAACATTCATATCACAACCACAAGATAAATATCTGACAGGCATATGATACAAGCAGTAATAATTATACAGGGTTAAATTTTTACAACAGCGGAAAAATAGGGGAAATTAAAACTCCAAAAGCCACGTGGTTTGCCCGCTAACCCTCGAACAACCGACTTGGCAAACCTAGGAAATTCATCGCCAAAAGTCCCGCACCTGCGTGAAAGTAAAAGTCGTCTGCAGCGCTTAGCGAGTTTAGTCCTCTGAGGCAGCGGATGCAAGATTGAGTACTTTGGTACTCAAAGAAGACTTATAGTGTTTGATGGATGCAATAAAGTAATTATGCGGGCTAAACGAGGCAGGTTAACGGTTATTTTGCAGTTGCATAAATATTTAAAGATATGACATAATAATTTGAAACATTGCAATTTCAAATGGGCATTTGAATTATAAAGTAAAAGTAAGTAACCAAGTCCTTCAACCCAGTCTACGTGACTGCAAAGATACCCGGAGTCTGTCCTTTGACCCAAAAAGCTAGTTGCATAACAGTTCCCTTTAAACCCAGTTTTTCCAGAAAATACCAAGACATGTTAACATTGGAATGACTTCACCAAGCGTCCATAACCGCGGACACGGCTAATCGATTAGATTTACACTCTGCAGAGGTGTACAACTTTACCCACAAGGAATGATCAACCTCTTTTGCCAGGCCAATTTACACACTTCCTTTGGTGTGTCGGCAAGGAGATCATCTGAGCCGTTATATTATTTAGATGTGGCTTTGAACCAGCCGGGACGTTTGGCCCTTGCCATGAAAGCGAAACACTCACCCAAGGCGTGGATCCTTTCATCACACCCAACACCACGTTTACGCTCCACGGCGAGGCGTACACCGTTGCATTGGTAAGTAGACCCCTACTGACATGACCAACCGGAATACTGTGCAATCTCCCGCCTTCCTTAGATGCAAAGCCACACCTAAACAAGCGAATAGGCTAAGACCCGCCCATACAAGCCCTCGTGGTTGTACGAAATTCTTGGATCTATAGCGTCCCATTGCTCGGTCCTTAATCCGACACGGGCGATACTTCACCTAACTACGTGCAATTCCTTTTGCACCTCCTGCTATGCCAATAATCGCGCATCAAAACCATAGTTTTAGTTTTGGGTTTTTAATCAAAGTACTAGCAACATTTTCCCAAGCGAGGATCATACATTCGTTGAAAAGATTGAAAACACAATCAACGACTTAGCGGATATTTTATGCTAGCGGTCATACCCAAAATGACATTAAGCATGTCTAGTTTTCCAACTAAGGCTTACAAGGTTCACATGTTCATACAAATTGAGGCAAACCATAATTTACAGGGACTAACTCTGTTCTAACCCAAATTAGCATTTTTAGGGAGAACTATCAGGATGCACTTGTACATAAGCAAAAACAACATAGTGTAGGTAAATTAGTAGGCTCGACATGTTCAAGGAGGTGCTTGCCTTGCAACTCATTGTCTAACTCCGGATCGGATCGGCGATGGCGTCGTCTTCCTCCTCGAGGACGTCGGACTCTACGACGATCAAGTGGAAATATAGTAAATATCCAAATTCGTAAAAGGGTGAAAAGAAGGCAGAATGATAAGTCAAATAAAGAAAAACTGCAGAAAACAGGGTTATCCTTTTGAGTGTTGAAATATAAATTTTTAAGACTTCACACGGCAAATAATTAGACAGTTAGAACGCTAATACATTTTGTGCAATAACAACATGGTTTCTTTTACAGATTAATTGTTTGGAAATTTACGAATTCAAGAGGCTAAAATTGTGAATTCTAGTATTTATAACTTCGAATTATAGATGCTAAAATTATTTGAATTAATAAAATTCAATTCACAAGATAAAGGGTTGATTATACAAAATTTCATTAAACTAGGTTACTAGGTTGTTCATGACTTGAACCAATTACACTAGATTCTAGCTATTCAATTTCCGATGCACATATATATGCATATATATGCGTGAGTGCATTTGGCACAAAAATTACTACATGATTTAAAGTCAATTCAAACCAAAATTCCTTCTTCATCAAATTTAACCATGCTACTGCCACCCTATTGTTAATACATAAAACTTTGTTTCTTTTATATTTCCTTAATACTATTATACATATTTGAACTACTTGTGTATTGGAAGCAAAACCTAAATAGCAAATAATTCAACCAAGCATAAAAATTAAATATTTTTATATATTTGGGTTCTGAAATGTAAGGATTCTAGAAAATCAGTTTCATTAATGTCAAGCTTATTTACTGAAACTTTGTATAAAGCATATCTCAAGCCTTTTAATTCAAATTTAAATTTCAAAATTTCCCGAGATGGTCTTCACAGTATTTTTGCATATTCTGAATCTCACGGAATTTTCATGAATTTAGAAATTGGTTTCACTATTTTTGGCGGATGATTCAAAAGTTATGGACATTTGAATCTATTCGGTTTCGAAAATTCAACTGGAAATTCAAAATACGCTTTTGATTGGAAAGCGACTTTTGGATTTTAGCGCTTGTGATTTGAATTTGGCCCGTCGGTGACAAGTCGGCCCGCTGTCGGCGACCATGACGACGGCTTCGCCGCCTGAACACGATCCGACGAGCAGATGGGCCCCGCTCGTTAGTGACCGAGCGACTCAAGAGGCTGCGCCACTGACAACCCGGACCCACCGGTCAGTGACCCATAACAGGGCGCTTTGGTCTAAGGCTCGCCGTCGGCGAACTAACTCCGGCGCGGCGGAATGGGTAGCACCATCAGCACCAGCGTGCCAAGGCGGTTCTAGGGACGCTACCAATTCGCCGGGAGGTGGCCGAAAAATAGGTCGCCACCGTAGAGGGGCGGCGGCGCTACGGCCGAGCAAGCTACGGCTAGCCGCCGGCTATCTTTCCACCGGGTAAAAGCTCCTAGAGCATCAGTGTAACCTAAGGGTCCTATTTCACCTGCTGATGCGGCCGAAGAAGCACCGGAGATGGCTGCCCACGATCACCGGCCGCGAGGAAGAAGAACGGCGGTGAGGACAGGCTGCGAGCAAAACCAGAGAAAAAGAAGAGTTGGTCAGTGTTCTAGGATGCCTGGCGAAGCTCTAGGCTCAACTGATTTTAAAGGTCAAAGCCTATTGGGCATACTCTACCGTCTTCCCCCCTTTCTCTAGCTTCGGCGAAAATGGCGAAGAGGTGGGCGACTGGCTCTGGTGTTCGGCTCAAAGAACGGATGAAGAAGTGGAAGTTTCAGTGCAACGCTATCACGGTATTTATAACCTGGAAAGTGGCAGCTCCAGCGTTTGAACGGGCGAGGGAGCTGCGGCTGGTTCGGTTTTGTCCGCTCGGCGAGGTGGCGCGAAGCTTCACTGGCAGGAAATGACGCAGGATGGATAGGGTATGGCGCGGGGGCCTCGAGGCACTTCGTGGCAGCGGCAACCAGTCCGGGGCGGCGCGAAATGCGCTGAGACGCAGAGAGGCGGCGGCGAAGAAACGATAGAGCTCGAGCTCTCTCGGGCGAGAGAGGAAAGGGCGAGAGCAGCGGAGAGGGAGGCTGACAAGTGGGTCCAGCCCCACCAGGCAGCAAGAGGAGACGTCCACGCTGCTTGCCAGCTCGCCAAGTCACTGCATTGCCCGGGCCCGCATGTCAGCGAGGGGAGATGAGTTAAGATAACTCTGGCCGGGACAGCTCCCATGTGGCCATTAAAACGGTGATCAAATCATAGTATAATTTTCTGAAACTTTTTTACCATCCTCCTCTGTAAGTGTTTATCTCCTGGTAAAATTTTTAGATTAAAATTCCTAACAAATAATTAATTAAAATCCTGACACTTTGGGCTGGTACAGGAATTAAATTTCGGTATTTTATTTATTTGAAGGTGTAAAATTTATTAATTATTTTACAAACTTTTTGTGGAAGTTAATTTTGTCTTATGGACATCTCCATAAAAATTTAAAGTCAAAATCTCGAGTGAATATTTTATAAAAATTCTGACATGAAGATTTCTTGTTTTCAATAGTCTCTATTTTTAATTTTTTTAGGAGGCTTTGCCTACATGATAAGTTCCTGAGATTTTTATCAGATGTAAACACTGCTCTAAGGGTGCTATGGTAATTTTTGTGGCTCCTGATAAATTTTCAATTATTTTTAATTAATTCTGACTTTACTGTTTTTAGTCAAGAGAGAGAGCTAGGACATTTATTTCGTCCCAAATCAGCACCAAAGATTTTTACTAAATATTTTTACTGGTTTACCAGATTGGTCATGACCAAATGGTAATTTTTCAAATTTTTACTTTTACCTTCTTACCATTTTCCATTGAGAATTCTATTAATTGGATTTTTCATACAAGGCATAAATCCAAGAAAATCCAATAAAGACCAATAACATTAAGAAAACTAAAAAATAAATGCATTTAAATCCAAAACATTCATTTCTATTTTATTATATATTGTTTTCCATTTTCGGGATGTTACAGAATCCCTTGATGATAAGTGACGGAGTTTTCTCCATGTATATACATTCTGCGATAGCCGACCACCATGTTGTGAAGCCTCACGCGTGGCGTTGAGAAAAGAAGTGTGGGAGGCTACAGATTAAAGCTCATCGGCTAATTCCAAGACTAGCCCTGCTGATGTGACATTACGAACCCTTGCTCTAGGCTTAAGCCGATCAAGAAGTGGCAGGCTTGGGATCACCTGGCCAAAGCCGAGCTATCTTGCGTAGACTGAAGGGTGGTAAAACACATCGAAGGCTGGAACGTCCGATTCCTAGTATGAAGGCCGACATGGAAAATACATGGAAAATCCAAGGTCTCCTGAGGCATCAGAAACTATCGGCTTCCAAATGCAGAAATGAAGGCCAAGGAAAATCGGCTGTGGCGCCATAACTAAAAAAATCTTGCTGCTTGAAATCTTCAGCGTCTAATTGCAAAAAGAAAGACAAGAATTTTCTGCAGCCGGAGGGCGAAATCCTTGTCTCATTGCTGGAGCACATTATGAATCTCTCACCAAAAGATCGGCATTCTCTAAACTGGATAAGTGCTCCCTCTGGTATGTCTTCCCATGGAAAAGGAGTCCCGTCGGCTAAGTCCAAATTAAAAGAGTGGCTGAATAAGCAGTATAACCATATTTGCACAAACCACATCGGACCGCCTACATTGCGAACTGTAAATTTTCCAAGACCGGTGAAGAGCCGACTTCTTATCACATAAAGCATTTGATACACAGCACCGAGGAAGATTTTTCCTAATGCTAGCCGACGACCTTCAACAAGCTGTTCTGCTATCACTTGATAAACTTGAATCGGTCCAAGGGATGCTCCACAAAACAAAAAGCGGTCTAGCCAAAGATTCAGAAAGGCAACGTGCTCTTCGTCCGATACTAGACCATTAATCTTATTATTATTTCTGATGTATTTGGCCCAACCTTCGCCCTTAGATCGGATAAGTTTATACTTCGGTTTTCCACTAAAAGCCGATACTTGTTCACCATCGGCGAAGACAGCTGGTGAGCAACATCCAAAAGAGTTGGGCCGATGGGACCAGTACGGAATAAAAAAGCATTAAAACAGTCCGACCAAAAATAACAGGCCGTGGCCACTAGGGGCTCATTGGCTTCTGGGTCGGCTAGAGAAAGAGGAATACACTCGGCTATACCCATTTTTTCCCATTCACCCCTCTTCTGGGCTGCCACTCTGATAAACCAAATTCTTCACCCCTTGAGAGCTATCGGCCAGGCTCTAAAACTTTTATTCCAACCTTCTATGTTGCGACCAGAAGCCGACAAAGGTAAACAAGGGATTTCTTGGTTTGTTACGATGTGGACATCTAGATTTCCCAAAGGACCCAGAAAATATTGGTCGTTGCTATGCGAGATCGGAATAAGTACCTGGCTTGGGTCCATTGCAGCCGATCAAGAGGGATGGATGAGCTAAGGATTGCCTCGAAGGTCCGTCAAACAGGAAGCTTAAGCCGATTGCGGAGAGTGCGAGAGCTCGAGGGCGTGAAGAATGGTCGAAGTGGGGGCCGTATTTTATAGCGAGATAAAAATCTGAAGCGGCGGAAAATGAATCTCAAAAGACGCGAGCAGTTAAAGCACACACTAGATCTAGTCTACTCATATTTGTTCGACAGTTGCTCACCCGATACGATCGTACGAGGTCACAATTTACCCAACACGATCGACTCGTTCATCCTCCCTAGCCCGAGCTAAGGGATACGGGTGATAGAGACGCACGAGCAGGCAGGGGACAACTTGTCATTACTTAAGAAAAGTACAACCTATTTATTCCATGATCTTCTCTTAGGGTCCTTGCTCCGGATCTTGTTCCCCCGGTGCGAAAGCAGTTGGTTCCGTAGTTTGAGAATTCTGCTAATTCCAAGTATTTCGCCAGACTCGAACTGGCACCTGTTGACAAGTCTAAAGAAACTCCACCTTCTAAGGCACGCTCACCTAAACCAGATGAATCGATGGGCTCCTTGAAGGGAGTAATAAAGGCAGGCCACAAGAAGGCGGTCATCGAGAAGCTTGGTTGCAGGGCTCCAGCTTTGGTTTCTTTTTCAGCCACCGTCGGTGTCGTTTTATTCGGGAAGGAGCTTTCGTTCACGAAGTCAACACCTTTCCTTTACTATTTCTAACATTTCTAGTACCAACTAATTCATTCGGGCGAGCACTCGTTCGCCACTTTGTTCTCAACTATTCCGATTCCAGCAAACGCATTTTGTCATAGAAGTTCGTGAAAGAATGTTCTTGTTTTTCGTTGGAAAAACCAACGCCGACGTCAAGATCAGTCTCCTTTCTCTTTTCGGGAGCAGAGCTTAAAAAGATGGACAGTAACGATCGCGTAATATCAATTTATATCCATTTTTTTTTGGAAGGGGGTTCGGGGGAAACCTTTTTTAACCCTCTCGAACTGAGTTATTTTCATGATTTTCAGAATCATGAAAAGCCAATCCACACTACACGCATGTCAGAAAATTACGGCGCAAATAAAGCAGTAGTTACTGGGCGAAGTTCAATAGTTAGCCGATGGAAAAGAAGCCGATTATTGTAATTTTTGATAGATGACAAGTCATATCTCAAAAATGGGGGCATATGTTTGCACCAAAATTTGGCAAGTCTAATCAAAATCGGCAATAAAGTCAAACATGCAGAAACTAACGGACGGATTGGAAATATTTGAAGATATTTGGTAACAGCAAGATCTTAAGGAAAAACTGTCCGAGATAAGGCTGATACGGATCAGGTTTTTGAAAACATGTTGTACAAGGATATGATCGGCCGACGGGTAGAAAAGAAGGACCGAAGCAAGCTGCAAAGAACAACACAATCCACACACCAATCTACATTACCTTTTCCTGTCGACTAGGAGTAGTCTTTGTAATTTAGTCTTCTTGTAATTCGATCTTGATCAATAAAGTTGCGCATCGCCGATTGTTTATCTTCTTCAAATTACGCCCCAGGTTCAATTTATTTTGATTTTGTTGCGCATCGCCTTCTTCAGAATCGATCTACCTTTATCCTCTGATTAGCCTTAATCGGCTAATTAGACTTACCCTGTTACTTCAATCTTAATCGGCTTCAAGCTGGTTGAGTTTAAGCCGATTGATCTTCACGATCGGCTTTGAGTGAATTTTATATTTTTTACCTTGTCGATTACAGGTCAAATCGACTGGCACGCTCTGAACCAGGTGTTCGTCTGGTGTGCTGCTGTCAAAAACCCTACATGAAGTTTTTGACGCCAACACTAGGAAAAAACCGAGAGAAAAATCGCAGGAAAGACCACTTCGGCGTCCACCGATCGCCCCTCTAAATCCCGGTATAATTCCGACCTGAGTCCCCCATTTTCTCCACACCGTTGCGATTTCGCCTGATCTCTGCGGATTTTGTCTTCGTTTCATTCGCTACCCCATTTGTTTGCTGTGAGACTGGATCCGGTGCCTGCTGGTTCGGTTCGATCGATTCTAGTTTTAGGCGGAGCTAGATGCGGCTGTGCTGATCCTTTTATTGGTTCTGTTGTCATTTGGTTTTTGTTGCGGCACCCATGGCATCATCAGCGCTAAACTGCGATACCGAATGGTGGAAGGGCCTCCAGGTGCGTGGACTGATGATACTATATGCGATATAACTTTATTTTGATGTTTGTTTTGATGAATTGCTGCTGATTTTTTTGGGTCATCGGTGCTAATCTGCAATACCAGAAAGTGGAAGGGCCTCCCGGTGCGTGAACTGATGATACTATACGCAATATACCTCTATTTTGACGTTTGTTTCGATCGATTGCTGCGATTTTTTAGGGGTATTTTGCTCCAGTTAGATTAGTAGTCTCACTGTGGTTTCCTATTGTCACGCTTGGGGAGCAGGCGCACATCTGTGTAGTCAAAGAGACACACCTGCTCAACCTGACGCCTGATGCCAATCGCTGCAAGGCAATGACAGCATAGGAATTTTGTTTGTATGCTTGTGAAGTTTTAGCGCTTGCGTGTTTGGGTTCCGTTTGCTTGGCTGAGGTGATGATTGGTTGACAGAGAGTATGAAGATATCTTTCTAGATTACTCAGGGCAGTGGGCGACTGGGGAGACCATGGAGAAGCTATTCAAATTGGCAGAGGTGATACCTATTTGATACTTTCTTTGCATCATTTAGGTGGTGGGATTGTCCTCTTGCATAATGATTTGACATCTATTGGATTTACTGTAGGCTGCAAAGCTCAGGGAGAAAATAGAAAAAATGTTTAGAGGTGACCAGGTAAACTCTGCGGTTAAATTGTGCGATTCGCAGCCATTGTTCGGTTGATCCGTCGGACAATCACAATTGTTTATTCGGTATATACTAATATGTGAGATGTACGCTGGCATGGAACTTTGGATATATATTTTTCTAACTTGCATGCGATTACTTAGTGAAGCTTGACAGATTTTGTGTTCTTGTATTCAGTATCTGCAGAGGAAATGGTGATGTGGAGTTATTTGAAGTGTTTCTGGAAGATTTGTTGATTGTTCTGGTTTTCTAGACAACTTCAGAGCTCTCTGATTTCCATGACTTGGTTTGTTCATGTCCCTTTTCTCTATCTTGCTTTACTTGCCATCTCTGGATCTACTTGTTTGATGAGTTTTCTTATTCACTATTTAGTCAGTTACTGTTGACTGCTCAATGTCTTCCAGGGGCATGCACAACTGTCTTAAAGGCCGCCCCGTTGCCTGCTGCTGAGGTGGCTTCAGCAATTGAGAGTTACTATCACCTGCTAAAACTCCGGCTATTGAATGAGGCAGATGAAAGCATTTGCCAGCGTACAGATTGGTTGGTTCTTGAGTTGGGTACAAAGGTCCATTATTTACAGTCTTATTTCAGCCTCGGTTTTTTAGCGGCTTCCTTTATCAAATGGATTATATATTGTTTACGTCTATTTACAGTATTATTCGATCATTGGTGTTTGCCTTCTGGCAGATGAAGATTGTCTTCTAAACAATGCTCCTGACCGGATAGATTATACTGTTCCCCATCGATTTATAGTCTTGTTCTGTCATCGATGTTTTACTTTCTACTAATACTAAGTTGTCCGCGCTTTCTACCGATACAGAGTATTCGTTCTAGCTGGACAGATGTATCCTGTGAAAATAGGATCTCAGAAAGCTTGCTCACCAGTATAAAATTATTCTTTAGATAGCTTCCTTACCAAATGAGTTATAGCATTTTGCTTCTATTTACAATCTTATTCCATCGTCAGTGTTTTACTCTACTCTAACACAAACTGTTCTCTTCTTGCAGATCGCTATCTTGCACTGTTAGATTCCTGTAATCGATGCCACCTTATTCCCGTATAGGACAAAAGCTTCCCTTTTGCTTTCAACAGATCGTTACCCGCTGCCTACTTACACAGAGCAACAAGCATTGGCTTCCACATCGGTTCACTCTGGTTTCTTATTCTCTTTATTACTTTATTTTCGTTTACAAACGGCCTTCTTAGTAGCCTTCTTACTTAGCTTGTTTAGCTGTTTTTTTGTTCTGCTCTCCATTCCCGTTAAGAGTATTGCTCCTTGTCGGAACGCTTGCCGCTTTTGTTTATTGGTATATCAATTCTGATTGCCTACAGCTGGTTATATGTATATTGTAAACCTTGTTGTCTATAAATATAGCATCTCTTATTTATAAGCGTAGTTAGCTTGTTGTTACCACCACTTTGTTTTTAGGTATTGATCCCGTATGCTACAGATGATTACGCATTTCCACTTACGATTGCCTACTGCTGCTTATATGCATAGAGTAGACTTTCTTATTTAGAGGTATATCTTTCTTCTATGTCCGATTCCAGTTCTAGGTTATATGCCTTACTAGGACCGTAGTTCGTCCGTATAACGGTTGCTTATAGTGACAGCAAATCTGTGGTGCGTATAGTGTTGTTCGGAGCCTCAAAAACTTGTGTCTTCTCTATACAACTAGATACTTATACGCGGCGTGCCACGTCGCGGGCGTCGCTCTACATGCGAGCAAATCGAGAAAACGCGCGATTGTCGCTCCCTACATGAGTAAATCGAGAAAATACGTGAAAAGAACCTAAAAAGAATTTTGTGTTTTCCGCAAAAGGGCTTAAACATAATGCTAGAAAAATAAAAAAAAAAGACCTATATGCAATGTATATTTTTTTCAAAAAAAAGACCTGAACGTATTTTTTTTCTTCCAAAAAGGACCAAATCGTAATTCTAATTTTCCGTAAAAGGACCCGAGCGCAATGCTTAAAAACGAATAAAGGACCTAGACGTAATTTATATTTTTTCTCGAAAAAAGGATCTAATCGTAACTTTTTTCCCAAAAAAAGACCTAATCATAATTTTTTTTTCAGAAAAAGGACCTAAATGTAATTTTTTTCCCGACTCGGCTCGAGCCGCGCACGAGCCGGCTCAAAGCCTCCTGAAGGCGTGAACTCTTCCATCTATAATAGATGGATGATATAGCAATGAAGCTTGAGATATCCGTAAGATGATCCCTACCAAAAAAAAATGAGGACTATGTGCTCCTAACAAGCTACAATCGTTTTAGTATCCTTTGTTCTGTTACAAAACGAAAGCCGTTCATTTCCATGTTGTTACAGCTTGCTGTTGTGATTCCTATGATATTGAAGGACCATGTGGAGGTCCATCTATATTTGTGATGAGTATTTGACTTTATTTGAGCAAAGTGTGCTCAAGTTTGAGTTTGATTTGGATTGTTTTTCGAGCTAGAGCAATTTGGGTTACTGGTTGGAGACCAGTCGTCCGACCCCGAGTGGTCAGGTCGTCCGACCTGAGTGGTCGGGACTTTGGCTAGTTGGAGACCAGTCGTCCGACCCCGAGTGGTCGGGTCGTCCGACCTGAGTGGTCGGGGCTTTGGCTGTGTTGCAGACCGGTCGTCCAGAGCCAGTGGTGGTCGTCGTCCGACCGAGTGGTCGGGGCTTTGGTGTGTTGCAAACCGGTCGTCCGACCAGTAGTCAGTCTCTCGCTGGTCGGAGACCGATCGTCGACCTCAGTGGTCGGGATGGAGACTAGTGGTCGGACCTCGAGTGGTCGGGATGGAGACCGATGGTCGGACCATGGTTGGTCGGGATGGAGACCGATGGTCGGACCACGTGTGGTCGGGGTTATCTTTGGTCGGCGTAGTGTATATCTTTACATTGAGATGGATATGTGTTGTTGGACATTGCTATGTGATGTGGTTTCCTTGTCTATGATGGTTGCGGGACTTTGGAGCTAGGTTATGGTGAGGCGAAGGGATCGGGACTAGGTGGGGAGAGCCGAGGTCCGGATGATCAAGGTGTCGCCAAAGATGGTGAGGCGGGGAGTAGGCGCAAGCCGAGAAGACAAAGGAATGGATGAGATGCTAACTTGGGCTGCTCTGATCAAGGAGGACCGTTGGATCGCGGTCGGGAAGATAGAGAAGCGGGTCAAGTTAGTGTGAGTTAGCGTGCAAAACCCGTTGTGTTGTTGGGTTTGGGTGAGCCCATGCATAGCTTTGTGAGTGGGTAAAATCTCACCCCTTGATGGAGTGCTCTAGGGTTTAGAGGCTCATCCAAGGGTGGTAGGTGTTCAAGCACGCTATGAATAGACAGGAGAGGGTGTCTCCTTTGGGGTGGCGGTGAGGAAAGTCTCGTGAGTAGTTGAGAGTTGTTGAGAGTGACGATGTAAGGATCAAATCTGGCTCTTGGATGTTGGCTTAGGATTGAGCGGGATATCCAAAGGTGGGAATTGATCGATTCACTATAAATAGAGGGTAGGCAGCCTCCCTCTCTGAAGGTTTTGGAGGTTACGAGGTTTTCTTTGCTCATTTGAGCTTTGTCCACTTTGTTGTGAGGCTTTGTAAACCTCCCTTCCGAAATGAAATGTTCTTCATTTATATTCTTGTTTCATTTCTCTTACGTATTTACATTACGCATTTGAATTACATTATCTAAATTCGCATTTACTTACTTGCAATTTACTTTACGTAATTTGGATTTGCCTCATCTCCTTCTACATGCTATTGAGTCTTTGTTGAAATTCATGATTGATGAACTCTTCTCGGACTTGGTGCTTTCAATCATTTAGGCAATCCTTGCATTCTTGTTGCAAGTTAGTAAATCTGTGTGTTCTTAAAGTGCGTAAGCGTGTGACTTGCAGTTCTTTAGTCTTGATTGGCTTACGGTTCTTGTTGCCAAGGATGAAAGATTCTTTGGATGAATCTTCTATAGATCATATCCCAATCATCTAGGCAATCTACAACCTCTTCTATTCGAGTTTTGCAAGAAACCAATCTACGTGCCTAGTTTTGGATAGTGTTTCTATTTGTTTGAAGGGTTGTTTCTTCGTGTACTTACTTGCTATGATTTGTGGAGAGTCATCCAAGGATTTCGACCATCATCTCCCATGACAAGTTAGGGGTGAAATCTGTGTTCGTGACTCTGTTTTTGGTGTTGCATTTGTTAAACTGAAAAGGATGAAACCTTGGTATTAATTCCTTCGATTGTTGATTGAAATAGGTTCTGACATCCTTTGGGAGGTGCACACCAATTTTCACTGTTTTGGATCACCGATCAAAAGTTACATCGATTTGCTTTTGAGATCGTCTTGATTTTCTTGTTTTACCGAACACTATTCACCCAAGCATTCATCCAACCACTTGGTCCGAGTATCTTTGTTCATCTGGTCGGGTCTTGTTCACCTAAACACTATTCACAGTCTTGTTCATCAGACCTCTATAGGTCGAAGTCTTGTTCATCCGACAAGAAATACCCGACCAGTGCAGTTTCTTTCTAGTCTTTTGGTGGTTTGAATTTTAGGGGGAGAGTTTATTCGAAAATTTTATTTGGCTCCTATTCACCCCCCTCTAGTCGCCTTTTTCGATCTTTTAATTGGTATCAGAGCAGTTCTGCTCTTTCTAGATCTTGACCGGTCTTAAGAGCCATGGCGATGGACAAGTATTCCACCAAGCCTCCTATTTTCTCTGGAGTTGATTTTCCTTTTTGGAAATCTCGGATGGAGTCGTACATCACTGCCCAGGGTTTCCTGATATGGCAGAAGGTGAAGCTCCCGTATGAGGTTCCTGCCGATGAGAACGTCACGGCCGGTAATATGGCTGATGTTGAGGCAAATGCTAAGGCAAGGAACATCCTCATCTGGGCCTTAGTCGCGATGAGTACGATAGGATCTCTCACCTTCGTTACGCTCATGAGATTTGGGTGACCCTCGATGCTTACCATGAGGCACTACCCAAATCAAGGCGGTTCGACAGGACCAATTCAAGCGTGAGTTCAACAAGTTTGAACAACCGCGGTGAGAGTCTTGACGAGTGCTTTGGTCGTTTTACGAAGATTTTGGCGACCTCCGGCGATCGGTTGCATATACCACGACTCGGATAATGCTCGACATTTCTTGACCGCACTTGATCTTCGTGTTTGGGAGATGAAGGTGACCACCATCAAGGACACCACCGACACATCGACCTTGACTCTTGGCGGGCTTTATTCCGCCTCAAGACTCATGAGATCGGCGTCGTCTCGCGGAAGACGAAATCTCGATCGATGGCTTTGGTCACCGATCCCATTGGATCCTCTCTGTCGATTCTTACATTGATTTCTCTCTCTCGCCCTTTGCGAGCTAGCGATGACCAAGCGCAAAAGATTCCAGAAAATGAGCTTGCTCTTCTTGCTCGCAAATTTTCATATGCATACAAGAGAGTGAGAGAGAGAAGAGAGGTGGGATGATCACTGTTTGAGTGTGGTGGCCCCAACCACATTCGAACAAAGCTATCCCAAGCCGGAGAAAGGCAAAAGCGAACAAGGCGGTTCGGGCAAGAACGACTACACCGACAAGAACCGCAACAAGAAGGCCCACTCGTGGCCGCGAAGAAGAAGTACCACAACTTTGCCAAGAACAAGAAGCTCTTTCATCGGGTCCTCGCCGCTAGATGATATCGAGCTCTCCGGCTCGGAGGCGTGGAGCGACGAAGGCGAGGATGAACCGCAAGTGAAGAAGAGCGGCGACGACTTCTCGGCATGTGCTTCATGGCGGCGCCATTGAAG
The DNA here is from genome assembly GCA_036346275.1 of Otatea glauca. NCBI lineage: Eukaryota > Viridiplantae > Streptophyta > Magnoliopsida > Poales > Poaceae > Otatea > Otatea glauca. Next base: position 42,175,577 of record CM070721.1, on the reverse strand, counting down.
CAAGCGACTCCATTTGTCTGACTCGGACGAGTACCCACCTCGACGAATTAAATCTTGCCTACGTAAATTAGGTAAGTTTCATGCTAAGGCTAGGTCGAGGTGTTACGAGTTAGAAAAGGAAGTAGGTACCTTGACTCGGAGTTAGCTTCACTTAGATCTTCTCCTCCCGAGTCAGCGATGGTGTACTTTGTGTGATGCTTTGCTTGTGGAGTTAGAGAACCTAAGGACTATGCATGATAGTGTGTTGTCCGAACTAGATAGTCTTAGGTTGAAGAATGCTAGCAATGAATCTGTTGATACTCACTCTGTAGATGATAGTTTTCTTCTGCTCACTCTACTCCTTCTTGTGCTAATTGCCCTAAATTGCTTGCGAAATTGATGCCATGGCGATCACCTTAGGAAGCTTTCTTCTAGAAGCGATGAACTTGAAATGCATGCTTCTAAGGAACGGTCGGCTCATGTGAGGGTGTAGGCAACTAAAACTTGACAATGAATTCTTAAATGTCAAGTGTGCTAAACTTGCTAAGGACTTACTAGATAAGTCACAAGAAAGTTGCTTGCGATGTTACGTGATTGAGGGGACTTGGATAAAATCCATGTCGAGCTTAGGAAGAAATTAGAAGACCAAGCCAATAGAATTAGAAATGCGTCTTGCGTTTCATGTGAGGCCCTCAAGATTGAGGCAGCCGTGCTTTGAGGAGAAAAATGCACGTGCTGAGAGAGCTCATCTTTACGGTTCTTCTTCTTCTTCTCCTGTTCTTCTTGTGCTTCTTTCTTTCGAGATTGCCAGTATCTTATGAGCACTCTCGAGAAGTTTGTTGGAGGCAAGAAGAAGCTCAATCTTATTCTAGATCAATCCAAGATTAGTAGATTCAATCAAGGTCTAGGATTTGATCCCTTGGAGCACGCTCGGGCGCATCCTCCCACCATTGTCGCGGCTCCAAGAATGGTGAGATTGTGGTAGCTCCCAGAGTGAGCACCACCAAGTTTAGGTCTCTTTGGGGTTGTCCATAGGACTTGACCGTAAGGGTGTTACTCTGTTGCTTCATCTCTAGCAAGGCGAAGTACACATGCACCTTCGTAAAAGGATGGTCACCTAGTAGATTTACGCTTGGTGCGCTAAGATCACTCGGCGTGGCGTGTTGTTGCTCTTAGGGGTATTGAGGGTCATCCCGGACTTTGAGTGCTCCTAAGGCACACACTGCTTCTAGCCGAGTTAGAAGTCGCTTTGTTTTGGGCGTCCGGGACTCGGTTTTCATCTTTGGTTCTTGAGTTTTAGTCTTGGAGCTGTTCGTAGTCGGTCTTTCCGCCGTCCTTTTGATATTCCTCGTTTTCCCTTGAGGTAGATATCAGTGGCGTGAGGTGTTTTTGGTAGGAGATTTAGGAAGCCTCACTTTGGGTGGCTCGGCTTTTGCACCACGGCATGCCAACCCGATTTGACTCTAGATCATCTACTAGAGTTACTCTTGATCTTGTTAGAGTTAAGCGTCGAGAGACACTCGAGTCGATCTTCTTACGTGGTTGGTACTGAGGCGTCGTGTGGTTGATATTAGGTTCCCAAGTCTTCACTCTATCCCAAGATCTTGAGTCATCTCTCTCTCTTGTGTCTTGATCGGGTTAAATCGGATGGGAAGGAGATGTTTGGATTATCGACTCGGTTGTTCTCGTCATATGACCGGAGATTCTCGATGGTTCTCTTCCCTAGTCCGAGCCCCCGGTGATGAGTTGATCACTTTCAGGGATGCTTCTTCAGGTAGAGTCATAGCTAAAGGTACTATCTGCATTAACCAAAATTTCATTCTTAAAGATGTTGCCTTAGTAAGTAAGCTGCAATACAATATGCTCTCTGTTTCTTAGCTTATTGATGACTCTTTCGAGTTAAGCTTCAAGAGTAATGCCTGTAGAATCCTTGATTCATCAGGAGGGTTAGTTTGCGGGATTTCTAGATTTGGGAGAGTCTTTCGTGCTGATTTTTACGCTTCTTACGGAGACTCTCTTCGATGTTTGATTATACGAGTCCGTGATCTCTCCTTCGGCATAGGAGACTTGGTCACATTGGTTTTGATCATTTGACCCGAGTTAGCGACCACGATCTTATTCGGGTTTGCCCAAACTCAAGATGGTCAAAGACTTAGTTTGCTCTCCTTGCGACATGGCAAGATGGTTCTTGCTTCTCATCCTCCTGTGACCGTAGTGATGGTGATGCACCGGACAGCTTTTACATATGGACCTTTGTTGGTCGGCTAGAGTGCGATCGGCGGGAGGGAAGTGGTATGTTCTTGTCATCGTTGATGATTTTCTAGATTCTCTTGGGTATTCTTCATGGCCTCGAAGGATGAGACTTTTCTCACTTGAGGTTTGGTCGATGGGTTGTCTATTGAGCTCCCGGTGCATTCTGAGCTATCTGTGATGATAATGGCACGGAGTTCAAGAATTCCTACTTTGAGAGTTTTTGTGTGGAGTCCGGTTTAGAGCATCGCTTCTCTCTCCTCGCCCCTCGTGAGAATGGCATAGTGGAAAGGAAGAACAGGACCACTGGTTGAGATGGCTAGGGCGATGCTAGATGAGTCTGATACTCCTAGGAAGTTTTGAATGAGGCTATAGCTCTTGCTTGACATGTTTCTAATCGCGTGTTTTGAGAGCACATTTGCATCGCACTTCTTATGAGTTGAGGTATGGGCGAAAGCCCGTGTGTGTCTCATTTTCGCGTTTTGGTTGCAAGTGTTTTATCTTGAAGTCCAGTAACCTAGATAAGTTTGAGTCTCGCTCTTACGATGGTATCTTTCTAGGTTACTTGTTTTCTTCTCGTAGCTATAAGTGCAGGTGTTGATGCATAGGATCATAGAGACTGTGATGTGACCTTTGATGAGGCTAGCCCAGAGCTAGACACGATGTTTGAGCTCTTCTTATCCCTCTGAGACCATCTTTGAAGAAGATAAGGATGATGGAGATGATGGTGTTCCACGGATCAGTCCCTCTTCACCGAGGTGCCTCCTGTTTCCATTTACGCACCTCGGGAGACCACCCTTGCTTTCCGACTCTCCTTGGTGAGTGGCTCTGTTCCTACCTCTTACTTCAAGAGGTAGAGGCCAATTCATTCTTTGGACCTCCCGTCATATTCGAGAGCGTCATCCTTCCGATCGGATGATTGGCGATTTGTTCAAGCGTGTCACCCGCTCAAGAGCAGTCATCCTCTTTACGCCTTCACTCGCCTTCGTTGCCTCCTTTGGTAGAAGGATGTTTCTCATGCATTATCCGATGAGTCGTGGATTAATGCTATGCATGAGAACTTGAGAACTTTGAAGGAACAAGGTATGGCGACTTGTCAAGCCCCCATCTGGTCATAATGTCATTGGGACCAAGTGGGTGTTCAAAAACAAGCAGAGTGAGGATGGGGTTGTAATTAGAAACAAGGCTAGACTAGTTGCACAGGGCTTTTCTCAGGTTGAGGTCTTGACTTTGAGGAGACCTTTGCTCCTGTAGCTAGGCTAGAGGCTATCCGAATCCTGCTTGCATTTTCTGCATCCAAAGGCTTCAAGCTTTATCAAATAGATGTCAAGAGTGCATTCCTCAATGGCTATATTGAGGAAGAGGTTTATGTCGAGCAACCTCCGAGTTCGAGAACCCCAAGTTTCCGAGTCATGTATACAAGCTTTCCAAAGCTCTGTATGGACTCAAGCGAGCCTCGAGCATGGTATGAGAGGCTCAAGTCTTATCTTCTCACCATGACTTTAAAATGGGCATAGTAGACAAAACTCATTCATCGACACCATGAGTCTCATTTTCTTCTTGTCCGTTTATGTGGGCGATATCATTTTGGTGGCTCGTCTCATTCTCTTGTCTCTCGGTTTTACGATGTGATGAGTCTGAGTTTGAGATGAGTATGATGGGCGAGTTGAGCTACTTTCTTGGCTTCCAAATCAAGAAGACTCGGGAGGTACTTTCTTGCATCAAGGCAAATATACGTGACCTCTGAGGCGCTTGACATGTCGGATGGGAAGCCGGTGATGACTCCTATGGCCACCACTTGTCCTCGAGCCCGATGAGGATGGTGAGCTGCCGATCAAAAGGAGTTTGAACATGATCGGCTCCTCTTGTACCTCAACTGCTTGAGGCCGGACATACATTTATTTGTGTGTGTGTGCGCTCGATTTCAAGCTTCTCCTCGTGCCTCTCACGCCAGATCATCAAGCGTATCTTGGTACCTTCGTGCTACCACCGATTATAGTATTTGGTACTCTTCTTCTTCTTGTCTATCTCTTAGAGCCTTTTCCGATCCGACTTTCTTTGGTGTAGGATAGATAGGAAAACTTCGGCACTTGCCAATTCATTGGCACTTCTCTTGTTTATTGGTCATCTAGGAAGCGATGCAGGGTTGCAGTCCCACTGCTTTGAGGCCGAGTATATTCTTTGCGACCGATTCTTTGTAGCAGTGCTCTGGATGAGATCGACCTTGCGAGACTATGGGTTAGAAATAGAGAGTGTGCCACTTTTACGTGACAACACTTCAGCTATTTGCATTGCTAAAACCCGAAGGCAACATTCCCGGACCAAGCACATTGATATTAGATATCACTTCCTTAGAGACCATGTGGAGAAGGGAGATATCGCGCTTCAGTTCATAGAGAGTGACCTTCAGTTAGCCGATATCTTTACCAAGCCTTTGGATAGCTTCAGATTTGTTGCCTTGAGGAGTGAGCTTGGAGTCTTGAGCCCTTACGGCTTTTCTTGAGGGGGAGCTGGTTTGTATATTATGTACTATATATTTTCTTCCAGCTTTTCTTTTCTGTGTGTTTCTTCTGGGTGTCTTTGGGCTTGTTTTCTTAAGTTGAGTTCACTCACTTAGACTTCTGGCATGCCTCGCATGGACCTCTTATCTTGTGCTTTAGGTTGCTATCATGCGTGATTAGTTGTTCTCTCTTCTCTCTAGGTTGAGTTCCCTCACGTCTTTTAAGTCTAGCGGTTTTGGACCTCACAGGTAGGCAGTGTCATGTGCACTCCTTAGTTGGGATCTAGAGTAGCTTCCCTATGTCAGTCATTTGGGAAGAGCGAGTCTAAGCTGTAGTGAGTTTCTTATATCCTTTCTATGCTCTATAGCCATCCAGTTTTGCAGTTTCTCGACTTCTTCTCCTCATTACATTTTTTCGGTTATTATTGAGTTCATTCGGGTTTTCTTTATGCCTAATCTTGATAATAACCCAACTTTAATCAGATTTGAGCTTAAAATTGATTCAATTATTGAGGGGGAGTTTGGGAATCTGTTCATGCATTGCATTTAGACTGCATTTTCCGTTCTATGAGCTTTGTCTATTATGCATTTGACTCAATCTTCGTGAAATACATCATGCTATATCTTTCGAAGAAAATCACTAGCTTAGATATGTCCAAGTTCTCTTATCAAGCTAATGTTCATTGAAATCTGAAAAACTTAAAAGCTTTAAATGAAAACTTGATGAAACATGTTGCTTTTACTTACTAAGTTTCTTCTCTAAGAGCTTTTACCATGAATTGTGAAATTTTGGAATTCTCTAGAGTCCCTATAGCAACTTGGGTGAAATTTGCTTGGTCCATATTTGAGTCCTTCAGAATTGCTTATATGTGCTAAACTGAAAATTAAAAAAATTGACTCTTTTGTGCAAAATTGATCTCAGCACTTTATATTCTCGAGACTGCCTCCCATTGCATTTGGGATGAACTTGGAATATATTGTGTATGACCAAGATCATTCTCTTAAGAGTTACTCTTGAGATGATCGAAAATGGCTTGAGTCAAACAAAAAAAAAATACAAATATCAAACACATAAGTGGGTAAAGAATGCAAATAATGTCAAACATTTGCACCCCGCTATGTTTTTCGAAGTCTTAAAGAAAATTTGCATAAATTGAAAAATGGGCTCGAAGGACCTTATATGCACTTCAAATTTCCCAAAGTGTTGAGTAGGTTGAACTCTAGGTTTTCCATTTGATCCACAGTGGTTTTGCTTCTAGTTTTGAAACTTTGCTAAGTTTTGCACTTGTCAAATCTTGCTAAAATGATACATTTTCAAAACTTAGCTTATGAGCAAAATTTGTTATTTGCACTTGAACATGTCTTAGTTTGGTCATAATCTGAGATTAATAAGCTTGGTGTCATATCTTGTCATTATGATCATTTGGATAATCTTCAAAGCTCCCTTAGGTTGCATTTCATGCATACATAAAGAGGAGAAAATTCTATTTTGATGCCTATATTGCCAAAAGGGGGAGAAAATGTAGAAAAAGACATCATTTAAATTGTAGAAAAGGAGGAGATAGAAATGTGAAAGCTTGTTGGTTCTTATGATTTTTGTAAATCTTTGCTATCTCTTATGGATCATAATCACATTTGACACTTATGATTGGTTTTTAGAGCTTTTGTTGAAAACATGCTCTTTTCATGGTCTTGCTCTAAATTCTTTCTGCCAACTTGGTCATAATTTTATATCTTTCTCTCTGGACCAAGTTTGGCTTTGCAATCAAATTGCTTTCTTCTTCTCTCATTCAAACTCAAATTTATGCCTTTTGTGTGGTTTGTCAATATACTCATCAAGGGGGAGATTGAAGGACCATGTGGAGGTCCATCCATGTTTGTGATGAGTATTTGACTTTATTTGAGCAAGGTGTGCTCAAGTTTGAGTTTGATTTGGATTGTTTTTCGAGCTAGAGCAATTTGAGTTACTGGTTGGAGACCAGTCGTCCGACCCCGAGTGGTCGGGTCGTTCGACCTGAGTGGTCGGGGCTTTGGATGGTTGGAGACCAGTCGTCCGACCCCGAGTGGTCGGGTCGTCCGACCTGAGTGGTCGGGGCTTTGGCTGTGTTGCAGACCAGTCGTCCGACCCCGAGTGGTCGGGTCGTCCGACCTGAGTGGTCGGGGCTTTGGCTGTGTTGCAAACCAGTCGTCCGACCCCGAGTAGTCAGGTCTCTCGCTGGTCGGAGACCAGTCGTCAGACCTCGAGTGGTCGGGATGGAGACTAGTGGTCAGACCTCGAGTGGTCGGGATGGAGACCAGTGATCAGACCATGGTTGGTCGGGATGGAGACCAGTGGTCATACCACGTGTGGTCGGGGTTATGCTGGTCAGCGTAGTGTATATCTTTCTGTTGAGATGGATATGTGTTGTTGGACATTGCTATGTGATGTGGTTTCCTTGTCTATTATGGTTGCAGGACTTTGGAGCTAGGTCATGGTGAGGCGAAGGGGATCGGGACTAGGTGGGAGAGCCGAGGTCCGGATGATCAAGGTGTCGCCAAAGATGGTGAGGCGAGGCTGTGAGTAGCCGCAAGCCGAGAAGACAAAGGAATGGATGAGATGCTAACTTGAAGCTGCTCTGATCAAGGAGGACCGTTGGATCGCGGTCAGGAAGATAGAGTAGCGGGTCAAGTTAGTGTGAGTTGAAAAGCGTGCAAACCCCGTTGTGTTGTTGGGTTTCGGGTGAGCCCATGCATAGCTTTGTGAGTGGGTAAAATCTCAGCCCTTGATGGAGTGCTCTAGGGTTTAGAGGCTCATCCAAGGGTGGTAGGTGTTCCAAGCCTGCTATGAAAAGACAGGGGAGAGAGGTGTCTCCTTGGGGGTGAGCAGGTGAGGAAAGTCTACGTGAGTAGTTGAGAGTTGTTGAGAGTGATAGTGTAAGGATCAAATCCTGGCTCTTGGATGTTGGCTTAGGATTGAAGCAGGACATCCAAAGGTGGGAATTGATCCCAGGTCACTATAAATAGAGGGGTAGGGGCAGCCTCCCCTCTCTGAAGGTTTTGGAGGTTCTGAGGTTTTTGCTGCTCATTTGAGCTTTGTCCACTTTGTTGTGAGGCTTTGTAAACCTCCCTTCCAGAAATGAAATGTTCTTCATTTATATTCTTGTTTCATTTCTCTTACGTATTTACATTACGCATTTGAATTCTGTTATCTAAATTCCGCATTTACTTACTTGCAATTTACTTTACGTAATTTGGATTTGCCTCATCTCCTTCTACATGCTATTGAGTCTTTGTTGAAATTCATGATTGATGAACTCTTCTCTGGACTTGGTGCTTTCAATCATTTAGGCAATCCTTGCATTCTTGTTGCAAGTTAGTAAATCTGTGTGTTCTTAAAGTGCGTAAACGTGTGACTCGCAGTTCTTTAGTCTTGATTGGCTTCTGGTTCTTGTTGCCAAGGATGAAAGATTGCTGGATGAATCTTCTATAGATCATATCCCAATCATCTAGGCAATCTACAACCTCTTCTATTCAGGTTTGCAAGAAACCAATCTCTGTGCCTAGTTTTCAGATAGTGTTTCTATTTGTTTGAAGGGTGTTTCTTCGTGTACTTACTTGCTATGATTTGTGGAGAGTCATCCAAGGATTTCTGACCATCATCTCCCAGCAGCAAGTTAGGGGTGAAGTCTATGTTCGTGACTCTGTTTTTGGTGTTGCATTTGTTAAACTGAAAAGGACGGAACCTTGGTATTAATTCCTTCGATTGTTGATTGAAATAGGTTCCTGACATCCTTTGGGAGGTGCACACCAATTTTCACTGTTTTTGGATCAGCCGATCAAAAGTTACATCGATTTCTGTTTTTGAGATCGTGCTGATTTTACTGTTTTACCGAACACTATTGACCCAAGCACTGTTCATCCGACCACTTCAGGTCGGGAGTACTGTTCATCTGGTCGGGGTACTGTTCACCCGAATACTATTCACCAGAGTACTGTTCATCCGACCTATGTAGGTCGGGTGTACTGTTCATCCGACCAGAAATACCCGACCAGTGCAGTTTCTTTCTGGTCTTTTGGTGGTTTGAATTTTAGGGGGGAGAGTTTATTCGAAAATTTTATTTGGCTCCTATTCACCCCCCTCTAATCGCCTTTTTCGATCTTTCAGATATCACTCCAGCGCTAATCGATTTCTCTTTTGGCCTCATCTCTTTGGGTTTCTTTGTGCCTACCAATTATATCAGGTGGCTGATTGGTGACTATTGACAGAAAAAAGAGAAAACACAGAAGAAGATATCACTTAAAGGCTTCTCTGCTTTTCTTTCGCTGCACAGACCATTTCCTTTTGGAAGTTTGGTCGCTTTGTAATGCAAGCTAACTGGGACTTCTGTTATTTGCTCCGTATAGAGAGCGGAAACCAGAAATTATAAGGTTTAATCTCCAGAATCCAAAAAATTCCTCGACGTAAACGTCATCTCATCGTGTGATCCTTCTTTCCGTTATCGCTTGAGCAACCATGATCCCTCTTTGCTAGCTTATATTTCTTAGCACAGTAGACAAGCATTTCTATCTCCTTGCCATCATAGCAGCGAGGTTTTCGTTTTGCTAATCGCAAGCCACCTAGAATCTTCTTAGCTTTTGGCCTATTGGAGACACAGAAACCAAAAGTCAGATCGTTACGCTGGGTGATACGCCGTTTTAGTAGCGATCTTCTAGCCAAACGGCTTATCGATATAAAGCCTCAGCGATTAGATGCACAGCAACGATTCTTCTGTTCTTCTCATCGATTACCACCTGTATTCCAACCGTCCTAGATTATCCATGGAGATTAAGAAGGAGCAAACGACTTATCAACACATAGCACTGCAGATTAACAATACGGTTTCAGATCTTTTGCTCTTCTAATTGATTAGCGCTCGTCTTCGATTTGCTGTGCGCTATCTACGAACAAAGTCATACTAAAAAAAACAAGGAAAAATAGTGGACCAAGAAAAGCATACCTTGATCAAACTATGTTTCCTATGTTAGGTCATTCTTCGTGAAAAAAAACAAAGGAAATCATAATATTACCTTCAAAATCTTTTACGATGATTACCTATAGATATGTTTTAAGAAAACGCAATCCCTCAAGGTTTCAGCGTTGCTTTTTTAAAAAAATAACTGTTATTATATGTACATCCGTTTTCCTGCCCGGCTAGGCCCTGCAGACTTCTATAGTCTGTTTTTCCCCCTAAATCCGCCTTCTTTCGCACACAATTCCTCAAAAATAACATTGTAATACGTTTTTTTAGCGGGAATCCCTTAGATTTTCAGAGGTTTTCCTTGTTTATCACATGCTAATTTCCTCGTTTTAGCAAATCCCGCATCGTCACACACCACCATTCCATATCATCGTACATTTGCGCAGCACGGTGGTACGCCACGCTAACGCATCTAGTTATGGTACAAAGTTTGATGTCGTACATATCTACAAGGTGAAACATATAGTATGATGCTTGTAACTATTGTGATAGTACAAACTATAACATGAGACGGGTGTCAGATTGTGTACTATTGTGGACCATATAAACTGCTGCTCTCGTGCCGTGTGCATTCTTGTTTGCTTCTCGGAATGTGGATAATCTGTGTAGTAGGCGAGTAGTTGAGGTGAATATGTAGGCGAGAAATATTGCCTTCTTGTTGACACGCATCTTATTGATTTTTAGTTTCATGTGGATTTAATGGCGGAGTCAGAAAATTTGAAGAGTATGGGCAAACGTAACTACAGCTATAAACACGAACAAACCCATATAAACATCATACAAGCAAAAATGAGAATTGCAATAAGTTTTTTTTACTAAAAGCGTAGTTTAATACACATGTGAACATTCATAAAGAAAACAAGGAAAGATATGACAAGTACCTCACTACGACACTATATATCAACGCTTCGACGATTCAACAACAAAAAACCAACCACACACCAAAAGAGACTCTGTAAGATAAAAAAAGGTTGATTAGTGCATCATATAACTAAAAAATATATTCACATTGAAGTATTGAATTAGTGAATCACATACCACTAATGTGTGAATCACACCTAGTACAAGGCAAACTTATTTTCCGAGTCTTCATGCTTTGGAACCGTCGCATAATGGTAACATCATCAAGTGATTTAAATATCTCACGCTCGGTATAGCAAATCATCAATTAATTGAACCAATCAATATTAATTTTGTTGCACAATTTAGACTTGATAATTTTCATTGCTGAAAAGCCTCTTTCAACAGATCCCGTTGACATCGGCAATAATAGTGCCAACTCTAGGAGTTTATAACCCAATGGGAAAACCATTTGTTTTTCAGATTCAACCATCCTTGTAGCCAAACTTGCAATATCTTCACAAGTAGCAAATGCAGCATGCCTTCTCACATGAAGAATGTAAGTCTCAAGTTCGGTCTCTTATTATTGTATGACCACCATTAGAAAAAATTGACTCATAAATTTCAGCAAGTCGGGCAAGCTTGTTAATGTCAAACTTGGAGAAATAGTTCTTTGGATCAAGACATGAGAAGCATACTAATATTTCTGTAGTTGCTTCACCAAACTGATGATTCATCTCAGCACAAATTTTGTCAATAACAATATAGAAAAGCTCGGCACAATAATGATGAAGGTTAGTGATAGTATACCCTTCACGTCTTAAACGACCTCTAACTGGTATTTCATCATACATATTTGGCACCAAAATAGATTTAACAGCACACAATTGTTGAACAACATCAAAGAAATCCTCCCAACAACTATCTCTCATGGTGGCCAACCGAGCTTTGACATCATGAATTAATTCCATAGCTTGGACAATATTTATATCCTTTCTTTGCAATACATGTGAAAGTTCATTTGTGATAGCAAGCAACCTTAACATAAGCTTCAAAATGAAAGCAAATTTAAAGCACTCCATTTTTTTAATCAAACCTTCCACTTGAGATAGTCCACAACCATCTTCATGGATCATACCAAGCACCTTTATCACTGAGTCCCACATTTGGTCCAAGCGAATCAAAGTTGTATAATGTGAACCCCATCTAGTATCACCGGGTCTAGCAAGATTGGTTTCTTGATGCAAGCCTCTTCCCATAAATATCTCACCACCCTCAAGCCTATCCAAAATACTTTTGTGATAGTTTTCTTTCAATGCATCTCTCCTCTTGCAAGATGCACTTGTTATGGTCACAATCAAAGAGACATACTCAAAGAAATCATGAATAGATTAGCAACAACTAGTGACGGAAACAACCACCAATTGCAATTGGTGGGCAAAGCGGTGGACATAGAAAGCATATGGGTTTCATCCAAAATCTTTTTTTGCAAGCCAATAAATTCACCTCTCATATTTGAAGCTCTGTCATATACTTGCCCTCGTAGCCTAGAAATGGATAGCTTGTACTTATCGAGAAGACCAACCAAAGCTCCCTTTAGTGCATTGGATGTAATATCAGTAACATGTTTTAGAGCAGAAATCATTCCACAACCTTCCCTTCATTATTCAAATACCTACATAAAAATTGTAATAAGGTTAAATATGACAACAATGGAGTAATGGATAAATATAATGAATCAACCACTAGTCTACTAACCTCAACATTACCACCATTTGCTCTTTCATTGATATATCACACGACTTGTCAATAAGTACGGAGAACTGTCTATCACCAATCTCTCCCATAATCACCTCGTTGATTTCTTCTGCACAACATCTTGCATGATCCTAAGAGCAGGATCACTTACAATTTTATCCATATTAAATACACAAACAATGATAGTATTATTTTGTTGTCCTGGTGCCATTTCAGCTTGTGCTTGCTGTTGTGGTTGAGCTAAACTTGTACTTCCATGACCATCACTTGCAAGGCTTCTCTTATCAACCAAAAACCTCCTCATTTCTGGAATTTTACAAATCAAATAACAAATATCAAATAACATTGCATAATAGATAATACACCAAAATATCAATATTAAAACAAGATTCTTCTAATTATTCTACTTCAAATCTATTTTGTATAAGAGATAATAGGATAATTATTCTACTTTATAACATTAACTGACTATTGTATTTTATACCACTTGGTCCTCTATTCTTCAGTTCCTCTGAGAGTCTGCCCACCCCTCGGTTCCATATTCTTCATTCCCTCGGTCACTTCATCTGACTGTTGTATTTTATACTGCTTGCCCCTTGGTCCGGTCCACCACTCCCTGTGTTCAATATCAAAACAACTAAACAAGATGCTTCACTGTTCTTCACTTCCTTTGAGGCTCTAACTATCCTCACTTGCTTTGGTCACTTCTAGCCCCTATGGACAATGGCCATAAATCCCACAGTGAATCTGACTGATTTAAAGATGATAACATAGTGAAAATATTAAAATATACTATTACATTGAGGCCATACCGCCATACATATATAGGAATAATAGGATGTTGTGAGCCTATAACTAAGTCCTTCACATTGTCTTTGTAAGCTCCCACGCCTCCAGTCCTCCCACTGTCTTCCCACGCCTGAAGGCTAATGCCTCCAATCCTTCATCGCTCCCTTCGGCCTTCAGCAGTTCAGCCCTTCACTGACCTGCTCCGCAGCTCCGATGGCCCTTGTGGCCTGCACTGATGCCCCCTGCATGCATCCTGCTTTGTTGCGGAGTTGCCCTCTTCAGCCTTTAGGCCTTCACCGACTCTGGTCCTCCACCGAGAGCCAAAGCCACCTCTAGCTATCCATGGAGCCTGCTCTACCAAGAGCTGTCCCCGTTTGGCCGCCCACATGGAGGTAGGAGGGGGATTTGGGGGGACCGACGGGAAGAAGGATAGGATTGGGGATTTGGGGGATTTTAGATTGTAGGGATTTCAGATCTAGAATGAGTTCGTTTGTGGGCTTTGGCACTTCAGCCCGCTAGTTCACTTTGGTGTGTGATGGCCCACTTGAAGTGCTGAGTGCTGACCACTTGCCCAGAGGAGACTAGGATCGGTAGAATCCATGGTGCTGGCGGTGGCCAGACTTGCTCACGGTTCATCACCGGAGAGCACGGGCAGGCGCCCACCCTGCTCGGGAGTTGCCTTCGCCACTGTGTGGATCAATAATTGATAAAGGGTTGATGGATCAGATTCGAAAGGGCTTGATGGTAATCATCATAACTTTCTAAGTAAACCCTCAGAGAATTACCATTTTCTAAAGACCACCCAAATGTAGAAGTTGAACCTAACGGTCCATGTACAAGTTTAATTACTTGCGTACTTAGTTAGACATAATAAGACAAGGCACTTGACAATATGTCCTTGGACCTGGAATGGAAAGCATCAGACCACATGCATGTAAAAGGCTAAATGAAGCTAGGATACACACCTATCTAAGGCATCAAACGACTTCGAGGTCGACGACGGCGATAAGAACACCATCATCGGTGCTTAATTTGTCAATTGTTAAATATGGTAACTCATATCTAGCCTTTTAGGATTTGGAAAGGTGTACTAGATGAATCTTAATTGGATTAGGATTCATTATATGAGAGGGATTCCTAATCCTAATAGGGGTAGGATTCCCTTTTTGCTTTGGAGGAGAACTAGGGAGGCTATATAAACCTAGGGAGATGTCATGGAGAACCCAAGCAACCAAGAAGTCACAAGCCAACTCATCTAGATCAAAAGGAGCACGAGAGGACTAGAGGCTATGTTATTCTTTAGCACTAGATTCTTGTATAGGGCAAGGATCCAAGGGTCCTAAAAGGTTCGAGAGATTGTGAGATAGCAACAATCGTTTCTACTATTTTGAAGCTGTGCTTAAAGAATTTACGGTCGGTTTCACCAAATCTTTCTCTCACGTTGTGGTTGCTTCAACATCGTTATTTTGGTTCTCTCTACGGGATTCATCTGCTTTGTTCTTGAGATCGTGCACGCTCGTGCCATCTCAAAAAACTCTAATCCGATCTAAGGGTTGCTGCGCGTAAGAAGGTGTATTAGAGTATAACAAGTGGTATTAGAGCTAAGGCCGGATTAATCAAATTTGTGAGAAGGTCGGTAAAACATCAGGTGGTACAAAATTAAGATTGATGTCGATTATGTGGAATCAAGTAGAGAAATTTGATAGAGGAGAAAATTTTAGCATGTTGCAATGTGTGGTGAAGGATATCTTTGTCCTGCAAGAGTTAGTCGCTACTATTGAATAGGACAAGCCAAAAAAGACTTCAGGTGAAGACTGGAAGGTGATGGCGCAGGAGGCTATTAATACAATCCGTCTATGTCTCTCCGATGAGGTAAAGCACTCGGTGATCAAGGAAAATTCACCGAAGAAATTATGGAAGGACTTAGAATAATTGTATATGGCAAATTTGCAGACAAACCGGTGGGTGTTGAAGCGACAACTAACAGGTTGCGCATGAAGGAACGTAAACGGTTCGTTGACCATATCAATATTTTCAATAAGCTTATCACACAGCTGATTAGTGTGGATGAGAAAATTGAGGAGAACGATAAAATCGTCATACTGGCATCATCTCTACCACCATCATGGGAGCAATTGGTGATGAATATTCTTATCAGGAAAAGCACTCTCAACTTCATTAAGGCAGTTGCATATCTATTGGAGATAGAGTCCTTGAAAAAGCCATCCGAATCTTCATCCTCGGGTGATCAAGCATTGGTTGCAGTAGGTGTTGCATGCAAAAGAAAGAGTTACATGAAGAAGAAGAGCAAGAGCAAGGGCACACGTGTGTGCTATCTATGTGATGAAGAAGGTCATATGATGGAGGACTATCTGAGTTTGAAGAAAATGAAGGGTGCATGCTCTAGCAGTAGCAAAAGATGATTTGGACATACTTGTCGTCAGTCAAACAGGTACTTCTCATGGATGGATATTAGATACAGGTTATTGCTTCCATATATGTTCAACGAGGGAGATGTTTGATGAAGGATCTCTATGCACGGCACATGGAACAGTTCACATGGCTGATTGTAAGGAGTATGCAATTACTGAGGTGAAAATAGTTACATTGGAGATGTATGATGGAGCATATTGCACATTGACGGGAGTTTGGTATCTTCCCAACATAAAGAAGAATATAATATATGTGAGATCGCTTGAACTCAAAGGTTGTGAGGTTTCACTTCGAGGTGGAGTCATGCGAGTTACTTTCAAAGGATAGGTGATCATGAAAAGTATCTGAAACAATGGAGGATACCGATTGATGGGTAAACCTAAAGGAAGGGCAACCAATAGGAGGTCTAAAAAAATCCTAATCAGGAGAAGAAAACCGTGTTATCAACGGTAGCTAATCAGATCTCAACTGCAGTTATGTGTGGAAATGCAAAGATGGTTATAAAATCTAACAAACGTAAAGGCAAATGTGCGAGCTGTTGGAAGAAAGAAGACGTGGTGGGACCAACCACACAGTACCATCAAGAAGGGGGAGCTCGGATGCGGTACACAAATGTAACAGCCTGGGAAATATAAAAATGAATAAAATGTGAAATTAAGTTGGAATTATGATTTTGTTCTGAATTTCCATCTTCTCTATATTTTCTTGAATTTTGGTCTTTAAGAAAAATTATTTGTATTATTGAATCTTGGTTTTCCAATCTTTGAAATCCAAAATCATATAAAGACAAAATCTAGAGAAAATTTAATTCAATCTAAAGGCAACTCCAGAACATTCCCAAAAAGTCTAAAATAAGTTTGAAAGCATTTATTTCCTTAAAAAAATTAAAAAACAATATTTGATGACTAGGAATAGTGAGACTGTCAGATTTATTTAAAAATATAAGAGCATGGTAATTATATGAAATTTTAATGTTATCTAAAGCACTAAATTAACCTTTAGAAAAAGTTTCAAAAATACTAAACTATATTTAATTCATCTTGAAAATAAAAAACAGAAACATTAAATAAACAGCAATAACATTGTTAGAATTTTATAAAAATGTAGATATTTTATCATCATTTGAAAATTTTGTGGTGAGATATTGAAATCCATAGGATCACACAAAAAATTTCCAAAAGGATTGAACCTAAAATTTCATCTCAAAAAAATAGAAACAAGAAAACCCTTAATTGAGACAGTGGCTTTGTCAGAATTTTATAAAATTGCACAAGTAAGATCATGGTCTGAAATTTTTATGGGAGGATAAGTGTTACCTTGCAATCATATGTAAAAATTTTCAAAAAGTTTTTACCAATTTTACAATTCAACTAAATTTGAGACCTGATGTGGCCAAACTGGAGTATTCCAGTTTCCTCTCCTCGGTTTCACTGACATGGGGCCTTCTTCCTGCTCGGCCCCACCGGGCAGAGCCTTAATGGCTAGTCTCCCTACCCCTGGATCCATCCACCTTGCACTTTCTTCCTCCTCTCGCAGCCACCGCCATTTCTCCCTCTATAGCACGGGTCAAACCCAGCTATCACATTGTCCCGACTGAAGTCGACTATCGTATAAGACACCGCCGCCCATGCCCTACTACGATATGGCCTCTTCCATACCCTGCACCACCCTAGCACGCAACAATTCTGTGGCGCCATCCACGTCACCGACCATCGCCTCTGTCCAAATTGCGGTGCCGCCTCACCTTCACCTATAAAGACCACCCGAGCCATCCCTTAGCACCTTACCACGTCCCTGAAGCTTCCTCGACCACAAGTTGAAGCCAAACACACCCACAACCGCCATTGCCACCGAAAGGGGAAAATTTGAGCAAAGCCCAATTGAACGCCTCGGTGATTTGTCTTTTGATTACTTGAGCTTGGAGCATCTCCTCTGTGTTTTGAACTCGCCATCACTTCCAATCGCAGCTACCATTGGCCGAAGCTTTGTCACACTCACACCGCCCCTCTTCTTCCTCGGCTTCGGCGCATGATGATAGACTTCTCACCATCCCCTGCTGCAAACGACTTGTAAAATGAAGCCCCTAGACCACCTTGATTCTTAGCCCCATGACAATCCGAACTCAAACCCTTTCTTCTTCTCTCCCGGCCAATCGCTAAGGCTGCCATTGCTCAAGCTCGGCGCCAGCCTGCTTTGATGGTCGCCAGCTGCCATCGGGCCCTGCCCTAGGTGCGCCTTGACTCCCTGGTGCTCACCGAGCCATGGTCAGGTCGGCGCCGCCCTTCCTCCACCGCCAGCGAAGTCTCTTGCCCGGCTCTGCTTTGGCTCACTGAGCCGCAGCCCGGGATGTCAGCCACACGAGACCCCCACACTCACACAGCCACTGACCCGCTAGCCCGACCTGTCAGCACGTATGTTTAGTTAATAAACAACCTGAAAACGGAAAGACACCCTCATTTTTGGAAGACGTAATTTCCATTTTTGGCAATTTCCAAACCCTGGAGCATTCAACCATTAATAACTTTTGCATCTTAAGTCCAAATTGAGTCCAATTAAATTATAAGTTCATATAAAATCATAATCTTTCATAATATGCAAAAATATTTAATTTTGGACCTCCGATCTGAATTTTTGAATTTAAAATTTGAATTAACCTAGTATAGTCACTATTCACAATTGTTAAACACTAAGTCCAAAAATTATGAAATAAATTTCCAAATATTTCTGAGATCATAAGTAGCCCATTTATGCAAAAATATTTAAATTTGAGTTTAGTTTGAATGGAATTCACCAATAGATTATTCCCAATGCATTCAAAATCTAACTGATTATATATAACTGTTGTAGATTAGCTCCAAAAGTTATGAAATAAATTTCTAAAAAATTGCTGGAACCCTGAGCACTCCAAATCTGCAAAGATATTTAACATTTTATTAAGTTTGAATCAACTTCATAAAAGATTTCGTTTTCTATGCACATAAGAATAGGATATAAATAAATCTCATAAATAAATGTTAATACATATGAAACCAAAATTCAATTGCTCCGTAAGTCAAGGCCATCTGATACTACAAAAATAATTGTATTTAGATATGCTTTACACTTAAGTCCTAATTAGGCATCTAACTCCTCATAATACAAACACTAAAATTCATAACATAAATAAACAAATTCAAATATTGAAAAATAAAACCTTAAAATCTTTTTATCACTTTAACCTTATATTTTAATCCAATTTTGAATTTGGTATTATTTGACTTCTTTTTGCCTCTTATTATTATTTTGCAAAGGAATCACGTGTAGATACCGATGTTTCCGACGCTACTACTGTCGACCTCGACCCCGAGTTAGTTCCTAAATTTACTGAGCAAAGCAAGCACCCCCCTTTGACCATGTTGATCTCAATATTTCAATTAAGTTATATTTTTTTTGTCAAATCTATTATGCATACGCGTATTTTCAGTAAATTCGCTATATTGTGGTATTGGTAGCTATAACCTTATCTCATGAAACTTCCTTAATAAGTATTGACATAAGAACCTTGATAACCCAAGGATAAGATTAGACAATATATAATATCAACTTGGGTATGCACTATTATTTAATAATCATGCTTAGAAAAGGGATAATTGAAAGTCAGACATGTTGTTCTTATAACTAGAAATGTTACATATAGTTAAAGGTTGCTGATATTTTGGCAAAAATGAAAATAAAACTATGATTTGATACGAGCGAGTATTGGCAATAGCCAAATGTATATGGTATTTGCACATAGCGTAGGGGGAGTGTTCTCACCCGGGTCGATTAAGGACCGAACTATTGTGTTGTTATTAGGCTAAGAAATCAGTGCAACCATAAGTGCTAGAATAGGATGGCCATAACCTATGAAGTTATTTAGGATTAACTTTCCACATTAGAAGGCTGAAGTAGTACAGGCTTTCTAGGATGGATTGCTCGTAGGGGTGTCTACACAGAGGTGTGGGTGAAACACATATCAAGACAACGGTGTACGCCTTATTATGGGGAGAAGTGGGACAATGGGGTATAACCATTAGTCATATAATGATTGTACAAATATCTTCTGCCACCATAGTAATGGTTTGTCATCACCAGTGTAACAACCCAAAATTTGGGTTTTCAAAAATCTTTTGTTTAGTTCATCTTTCCAAAAATCCCCGCGGATTTTCTCTCTTTAATAAAGCTTAATCTGAAATTTTCTAATGCTAAATAAATTAAATTTGACTAATATAAACTTCAATTAAAATAAATTTAGTTTTATTTGAGTTGATTGTGCTTCAAGGAATTTTCTGTAATTTTTTAAAGATTTTTTGGAGTTCGTTTCCTATTTCTTTGGAATTAATTTAAATTAAGCCTTTTGTTAAATTTAATTAAATACTGCAAAATTTTAAATAAAGTTTGGTTAAAAATATTTTATTCGAGATCCAAATGTCTTAAAATATTTTCTAGAATTTTTTTAGAATTTTTCTGGTATTTTTATTGCTCTAAATGAATTATTTTAATTTCTGGAATTATTTTAATTTCTGGAATTATTTTAATTCGGAAATTGGGCTAAATCGACGTGGCAGCTCCAGAACCGGCCACGTCATCACCTAACCTCAGCCTTTCGATCTCCATCCGACGCACCAGAATGCGCCACATCACCCGGTACTGTTCATTACGCGCCAGGTGTTCGATCCGATCCGTTTTCAATCCAAATCAGATTTTTCTTCGTGTTTCCTTGTATGGCACGACTCCCTAGCCTATATAAGTGTCCTAAGACCCCTCCCACGCACCCCTAATCCCCAGAGCACCTCTCAAACCCTAAAAACCGCAGCCGTCGTTTTCCGGGGCGCCTCCCTCGCCGGCCGACCTTGGCATCGCGTTCCCTGTAATTCTGGTGAGTTTTTCTAAAATCCGCTCGTGTCATCTCGTGCCATATGGTCCCATCTACCTCTCCACCAAATTTGGTACTGTTTCACCAAGCAAATCAAAAGTTACGGCCGTTCCAATCTCGAATCTTGCCGTCACCCGTTCTCCTTCGTTTTTGCGAGTTTGACCGTGAAATTTATTCTGTAGACTCATATTGATGTTCTCTACCTGGTGCTTACCCTAACTCAAGGTTTTGTCCATGGGATTGGTGCAGAAAATTCAATCTTCCCGATCGATTTGCGTCGTCTGATGAAAACTTCGTCGCGCGTTCCTGTTGATCCGAAGGTAAAACTCAGATCCGTTCACGTCATATTGTGCCAAATGATCCCAGATAGCTCTCTGTAAATTTTGGTTAGGTTTCATCCATTATCTTAATAGTTATGGCCGTTTGATCTATTAGCTTTAGCAGTCGTTCATCAGTAGTTTGTGATCTGTCCAGTGGGTTGCCGTCAAATTCGCTTATACCGTTGAGATCGTCTCGCCGCGTTCTACGTGGTGCTCACTTCCCCTTTGCTGTTCCATCTACCGAAAATTTTTATATTCGTTAGCCGCCGCCTTCGTCGATCTGCGCGCGTCTTTTGCCGCCAACCATCTTAGTTCGCCTTGGTCGTGTCATCATGTCCAGTAGGCCATCATTCTCTGGTTTGCTCATCTTTAGAGTTCATTTGGTCTTCGGTTGCCATCAAAGCCATAATCTAGTATCTAACCGTCGTTGTTCGATCCAGTTCTTTTGTTATCGGTTCGTGTTTCGGTTAGCCTTTCTTGGTAATCTTTTATCGCAGAGCCAACCCTACCTATCCTATCCCTATGCCAAGTTGATCTATCCGCAAGTCGTTTCTCTCGAACCCTATTTGAACCTTGTGTCCAATCTGTCGTTGACGATGGATCATGTCATGTAAACCTCGCAACTCGCAGATCAATCTTGAGCCATATCATATCCTTGCTACCATATCATTGTACCGATAATCGACTTCTCATCTTTGCATGAGTGTCCTGTCATTGCTTCGCTATCTTTGCATGTGTGCATGGTCGCAAAAGCCCTAGTGCAATATCATCATCCTCTCTATCGCCTTATTGTAATCTAACTCCATCACCTATGAGTTTAGCCTTGTCTTCATTTCCTCGCTGCCTTGTTATCGTCAAGCATCTTGATCGACGTATGACTGATCTCAAATCGAATCGCATGAATGTCAACCCCGCTTGTCCATGTCCTATTCTTGAAATCCAATCTGCCATTGACCTAGAAGTCATTCGTGGACTTGGTCGATAGACCATTGGCCATATGTCATATCCTTGTGCCATATCTAATCTATTAGTCTATCTTTCTTTTGTTTGATGTGTATCGTGTTTGGTCAACAAAAGTCAAGATTGAGCATCGCTTAGTTCATTGCGAACTAACGTATCTTTATGGACCGGTTTATAGATCGAGAGCCCATATGTCATTGTCTATCCAATCAATATAATAACTTTAGAAGAAATATTCTTTGGAATATTATTCATTCTTTCTCAGTTATCAGTCTTTTCCTTTTCGGTGTATTCCGAAACCTTGTTCTCTTTTGCCTAATATCTAATCTAATCCATTCAAGTTCCTAAATTCATCTAAGCCTTCGTGATCCAGTACTATCCGTTCTCAATTTGGATTTTATTTGATTTATCTTTTGAGTTGGTTTGTATTTGCTTCTTCTTTAATCGTTAGACGCATCGTCCGGAAGTTGTTCTAAGGAGCTGAAGATCAAGAAGGTAAAGATCGAAGATCGAAGATCAAGAATTAAAGATAAAGAGTAAAGAACAGTAAAAAATCACAAGGGCCAGGCAAGTTGTGCTTTGATCATATTGAACCCATGTTTATAAAATTGCTATATTTGTTTTACCCTATTGCATATTATTTCAATTATACAATTGTTTCAAATTAAATTGGGACTTAGCTATTATACCAATTTGATCTATACCCTACCTTGCCATTGTATGCCATGATCTAATTGTCACCCTAGGATGGTTAATTAATAGTTGGTTAATATTGATAATCGACATGGGCTGGTTAGACCGTCGTAGATTGCTTAGCCATGCCACGTCATCACATGTGTCCGAATGTTGATACTTAATCTTGACTAATGGAATATGGAATAATGTGTATGAATTGGTGTGTCATGTGTTGTCACACGTGATATTAAGTTGTCGTGGCGAGGAGGTCACACAACTAGATTGAAATGTTGGTGGCACGTGGTGCTTGGTAATCAACCGGGGTGGTAATGATTTAGATTGGGGCAAGTGGTAAGGCGGTGTGCCAAGGTGGGCGAGATTGGCGGGGTATGTGGAAGTCTTGCCTTGGTCATTTTAAGGACTTAACCTTGCAAGCCTTTGACTGAGTCTCTCTTGCAACCACATATGCGGAATGGGACAGCCTAGGCGATTAATTAGTAATGTTTTAGCTTGGTACTTCTATTGGCGGTGTGAGTCCGGTGTACGGATTAACTCACATGGCGCAAGAGGGGGCCTGTCGTGGTGGTTTAACCCTTGATGTTGAAACCTCAGTGGGTAATCTTGGGTTAAGCGAGCTTTGTAAAGGCTTTGTCATGATCTCTCTGCCGACACACCAAAGGAAGTGTGTTAATTGCATGGCACTAAGAGACGATCATGTCGTGTGGGTAAAGTGCATAACCTCTGCAGTGTAAAACTATTCGAATAGCCGTGCTCATGTATTGAGCAATGCTCGGGAATTACAAGTTAAGGGTTAGACTTTTGCAAAACAAAACTTGGGATGGATGGCGGTTGCCATGGTAAGTTGGAACTTGATTAAGGATTGGAACTTGGTTTACTTGAGAAATCTTGAATCTATTTATTACGATTATTTGTTTTATTGTCTTTACAATCTATTTCTGTAATTGTTCTCAAATCTTTCTTTCTCGCAAAATAACCATGATAGGCCATTCCTTGGAATAAGCCTTGCATATAGTTATATTAGAATTGCATTCATGCACAACTTGTTGAGTGCCTTATGTACTCACCCTTGCCATCAACAAAATCATCAGTTGAGGAGAAGACTACAACTTCAAAGGAGGAGAAGTTCCACGAGGGGCGAATATCTAGGAGTTGAACCTTGTCGGTTGCTGTGGCATATTGATGGGATTAAATCGGCGTTCTTCATTCATTGCTATTTATTTAATTTGAGTTGAATCCACCAAAGCCTCATAAGTGTAAGTTTGACCTTAAGGTCGTTCAATAGTTCTATATTAATAAGTGAAGTCTTTGTTTATTATTCCGCTGTGTATGATTGTGATATTTCATCAATGTTGAGACTGTGTGCACTAGCGTGATCTGGACTAGTCTTGAATACACGAGGGTCGGATTTGCATATTCGGGTCCCGACAGAGGTGGTATCAGAGCCATACTGACTGTAGGTCTTGACCCTAGATAGTTTGGCCGTTCCTTAGGAGCTTCAAAAGTATTTTCTAAATGAGAAAATTTAACTTGAAAGAATAATAAGTTCTTGACTTATCTTATTCTTCCATTCTTTCCCCTTCTGCTTAAATTATTCTTCTTTCCCCACTGGTTTAAATAAAAATCTTACCTGAGTTGTTCTAAGTAGTTAACGATGTTTCACACTTAAGGAGAAAGTACTGGATGTCTTGCTGCTGATCCTAAAGATCGTGAAAACAGGAATCGTCGAACTCAAGAAAAAGAAGTGGATCGATGAAGTGTTCCAGAAGTTAGAAGAACTAGTACTTTGGTGGCCAGTTGAGACTCATGTGTGAAGAGTTGCGTCAGTCTAAGATAGAAGTGTTACCCTTTTAGACGATAGATTGTTGTGTGCTTAGGTTAATTTGGTTTTTTTTTCTCCTTGGTTGCTCGGTGTGCAGTATGCGTTGCATAGCTTTTAGGCTTTTGTAAGCAACCATACCAAGTTTTTAATAATGTTTGTATAAGTTATTGGGTTAGACCTGCTCCCCTGCACTAGTATTCTTGAACCTTATCTTTGCTTTTTCCCTCTTAACTAAACCCTGGAGTGGTCAACAGATGGAAAGGACCGATAACAACAGTGATTTCGAGGCAGTTCAAGTCAGTACAGTTGCTATTACTGGTGTTAGTGATAAAGTAGATTGTGACCAGCAGCTGTCCACCGTACCGATAGTGACAATTCAGAATTTGGATCAGTTATTCACCGCTCAAAGCCAGCTCATGCAGACAATGATACAACAGATGAATGTTATCGATGCAAAATCAATGCCCCTACAACCACAATCCACACCACCTATTCACACTCAAAGTTTGCCTTGTTCAAGAGGACCAAACCACCTACGTTTGGTGGATCAGCCACTCTCAAAGATGCAGAAATCTAGCTTCACGTCATAGAAGGGAAGCTAGCTTTGGTGCAATGTGAAGATGAAGAGAAGGTTCCCTACGCCACATGTCGATTGGAAGGAGATGCCTTGGAGTGGTGGGAGAACTATTGTGCTACCTACAGGACACCAGAAGAAATCACTTGGTTGGAGTTCGTCGCTACTTTTCAGCAGTTCATTGCTTTGTCAAATGTTAGTATGACTACTGCAAGTTCAGAGAAGTGTACAACCCCTTTTCCCTATGTCATACCAGGATGTTGTTCCTTGAAGTGTTGTCAACCAAACAAATTGGAAGACCATGCATGCGTCCGTTGTGGAGGAATAGGACACACCGCTAATAAGCATGCAATCAATTGTTCCAGCTGAGAAGGAAGCCATTTACTTGGAGAATGTCCTATGAGCAACATTACATGTTATCTTTATGAAGGACGTGATCATTGTCTAGCTCAATGTCCATTGGATTCAATAGTGACCGCCGTGACTCGGCATCGGTGAGTGAATTTTCGAGTCGTCATTGCTCAAAAGTTAGCGAAAAGAGAAGGATTGTCATCCGCACTTGCTGTGCCGCGTGACGAAATGAAGAAGAATCATGTCAACTCTGTCCGTTTGCCTCAAAGAACCAGGGATACTTGGTCACCATGGAATTGTTTCTTGTGCGATAAACAAGGTCATTGGGCCAGAGAATGCCGTATGGACCAACAAGTGGTGATGCCTGAGAAAGACGATATTGTGCATATGACTACACCTAACCAGACATGACGACCAGACGTTCTTGCTACAATTGTGGTAAGTTAGGTCATTTTGTTAAGGAATGCCCACGAAAGGTTAAGCAATTTTGGAAGCCATGATCATTCTAGAAATCACTTGATGAAAGTTTATAACCCCAAGAGTGAGTGGTAAAGCTGCAGGATTAACTTGCTCAAAGAGTCGGTTGAAGCAAGAGGAGTTGGTTAACAAGACCCTTATTCTAGGAGATGAGTGCAAGAAATTACAGATAACCGCAAGCGTCGAAAGCTGTCAAGAAGGACCACCGCAAGCGACAAATGAGGAGTGCCCTCAACAACTCGGTTGCCATCTTGCTCAGACTTTGTTCGAGACACCTTCACTGTGCCTCGCCTTGATAGTCAAAATTTTCATAACACCACCACAGTTAAAACTTCTCAAGGAGGAAGCTTACTACCTAGAGGTTGCTTTGCTCGCCGCCACCAGACATTTTGCTAAACACTTGTCCTCAAAAGAAAGTGATCACCGCGGGTCGTATCAATCTCAGCTCTACCCCTATCAAGATTAGTGCTATGTCAGAAGGAAGTCAACAGATGTCGGTCAAGCGTTGCTTGGATGCAATGAACCGGACACTTGCCAACAGATTATCTTAAGAGAAAAGTTATTATACCTGTCCGCTTCAATCTTAATCCTACACCTACCGAGACACTTGCATCAGAAAGTGAATTGTGGAGCCATGCCGCCATGCGAAGAAAAGATCATATCAACCACATTATGACTCTGGAGCTTAGAAGGCATCGAGGTTGTCTTGATTGAAAATCATATGTAATCCGGGATGTTGAGAGTTAACTTGTCTATTGTTGAGATTGAGTTCCTAATAAATCTTATCATATTGGAAACCCATGCTTGAGATGTTTATCCTTGGAATTATCTGTTACCTATGTGTAAGGCGCTTTTGGTTTATGGTCAAAGATTTGATCGATTAAGAGGAGCGAAAGTGTTTTTCGAGGAAGATTTGCGATCGCTTTAACTTCACATATCGAGACGACTAAGGACCGATTGTTCCGTTATGGTTGAGCCAAGAAGGTGGATGTGCCATCACATCGTAAGAAAAGGAGTTGTTGCGTATGCTTAATAACTACAAAGGATAATTGTTTTCTGACGAATTGCTTTAGCTACCTTAGTGTATGCCAGTGAGAACCATGCCATTACCTCTGTAATAGTTGGAGCTTGAGTTTAATGTGAAGGAATATTTAGTTGATCTAGAGTTTAAGGAAGTACTTGAGAATCAAGTCGATAGAGATAGAAAGCAGACCAACAGAATGTTGTGCAAGACCGCAGAGTTGCAAGCAAGTTTCATCATCAAATGCCGCTTGTGCAATTTCTAGAAGAAGCGAAAACCGAGTGTTAAGGGCGGAAAGCAAGGAGCTGTCAAAGGAGATACGAGCGTCGATCCGAGTGCGTGATGTGTTTCAAGAGTCCCAACACAAGGAGTGCCTTCTTGTGCGAGCGACACCGTGGAAGTCGGTGGAATTGCAAAAGGATCTCATTCGCATCGCATGACCTACAAATTTTGGATGTTGTCAAGCGTTTGTTCGAAAGCAACCTTGCCCGGTGTGCGATTGCTTGGAAGTTCAAGAAAGTCTCAAGAGTTGAGTCCCCGAACCTATTTCTATAGACAACCTTAATCTCGGGTCGAGATTACATTAAGGGAGGTTTGTAACAACCCAAAATTTGGGTTTTCAAAATCTTTTGTTTAGTTCATCTTTCCAAAAATCCTCATGGATTTTCTCTCTTTAATAAAGCTTAATCAAATTTTCTAATGCTAAATAAATTAAATTTGACTAATATAAACTTCAATTAAAATAAATTTAGTTTTATTTGAGTTCATTGTGCTTCAAGGAATTTTCTGTAATTTTTTAAAGATTTTTCGGAGTTCGTTTCCTATTTCTTTGGAAATAATTTAAATTAAGCCTTTTGTTAAATTTAATTAAATACTGCAAAATTTTAAATAAAGTTTGGTTAAAAATATTTTATTCGAGCTCCAAATGTCTTAAAATATTTTCTAGAAATTTTTTAGAATTTTTCTGGTATTTTTATTGCTCTAAATGAATTATTTTAATTTCTGGAATTATTTTAATTCGGAAATTGGGCTAAATCGACGTGGCAGCTCGAACCGCCACGTCATCACCTAACCTCAGCCTTCCGATCTCCATCCGACGCACTGAATCGCCACGTCACCCGATCTTCGTTCATTGCGCGCCAGGTGTTTGATCCGACCCGTTTTCAATCCAAATCCTATTTTTCTTCGTGTTTCCTTGTATGGCACGACTCCCTAGCCTATATAAGTGTCCTAAGACCCCTCCCACGCACCCCTAATCCCCAGAGCACCTCTCAAACCCTAAAAACCGCAGCCGTCGTCTTCCGGGGCGCCTCCCTCGCCGGCCGATCTTGGCATCGTGTTCCCTGTCATTCTGTTGAGTTTTTCTAAAATACGCTCATGTCATCTCGTGCCATATGGTCCCATCTACCTCTCCACCAAATTTGGTGCTGTTTCACTAAGCAAATCAAAAGTTACGGCCGTTCCAATCTCGAATCTTGCCGTCACCAGTTCTCCTTCGTTTTTGCGAGTATGACCGTGAAATTTATTTTGTAGACTCATCTTGATGTTCTCTACCTGGTGCTTACCCTAACTCAAGGTTTTGTCCATGGGATTGGTGCAGAAAATTCAATCTTCCCGATCGATTTGCGTATACATACTGAAAACTTCGTCGAGCGTTCCTGTTGATCCGTAAGGTAAAACTCAGATCCGTTCGCGTCATATTGTGCCAAATGATCCCAGATAGCTCTCTGTAAATTTTGGTTAGGTTTCATCCATTATCTTAATAGTTATGGCCGTTTGATCTATTAGCTTTAGCACTAGTTCATCGATGGTTTGTGATCATCCATTGGGTTGCCGTCAAATCCGCTTATACCGTTGAGATCGTCTCGCCGCGTTCTCGTGGTGCTCACTTCCCTTTGCTGTTCCATCTACCGAAAATTTTTATATTCGTTAGCCGCGCCTTTAAATCGATCTGCGCCGCCTCTTTGCCGCCAACCATCTTAGTTCGCCTTGGTCGTGTCATCATGTCGATGAGGCCATCATTCTCTAGTTTGCTCATCTTTAGAGTTCATTTGGTCTTCGGTTGCCATCAAAGCCATAATCTAGTATCTAACCGTCGTTGTTCGATCCAGTTCTTTTGTTATCGGTTCGTGTTTCGGTTAGCTATCCTTGGTAATCTTTTGTCGCAGAGTCAACCCTACCTATCCTATCCCTATGCCAAGTTGATCTATCCGCGAGTCGTTTCTCTCGAACCCTATTTGAACCTTGTGTCCAATCTGTCGTTGACGATGGATCATGTCATGTAAACCTCGCAACTCGCAGATCAATCCTGAGCCATATCATATCCTTGCTACCATATCATTGTACCGATAATCGACATCTCATCTTTGCATGAGTGTCCTGTCATTGCTTCGCTATCTTTGCATGTGTGCATGGTCGCAAAAGCCATAGTGCAATATCATCATCCTCTCTATCGCCTTATTGTAATCTAACCCCATCACCTATGAGTTTAGCCTTGTCTTCATTTCCTCACTGCCTTGTCATCGTCAAGCATCTTGATCGACGTATGGCTGATCTCGAATCGAATCGCATGAATGTCAACCCCGCTTGTCCATGTCCTATTCTTGAAATCCAATCTGCCATTGACCTAGAAGTCATTCGTGGACTTGGTCGATAGACCATTGGCCATATGTCATATCCTTGTGCCATATCTAATCTATTAGTCTATCTTTCTTTTGTTTGACTGTGTATCTGTTTGGTCAACAAAAGTCAAGATTGAGCATCGCTTTAGTTCATTGCGAACTAACGTATCTTTATGGACCGGTTTATAGATCGAGAGCCCATATGTCATTGTCTATCCAATCAATATAATAACTTTAGAAGAAATTTTCTTTGGAATATTATTCATTCTTTCTCGATTATCGTCTTTTCCTTTTGATGTATTCAAAGCTTGTTCTCTTTGTCTAATATCTGATCTAATCCATTCAAGTTCCTAAATTCATCTAAGCCTTCGTGATCCAAAGATACTATCCGTTCTCAATTTGGATTTTATTTGATTTATCTTTTGAGTTGGTTTGTATTTGCTTCTTCTTTAATCGTTAGGCGATCGTCCTAAGTTGTTCTAAGGAGTCAAGATCAAGAAGGTAAAGATCAAGATCGAAGATCAAGAATTAAAGATAAAGAGTAAAGAACGTTAGAAAATCGCAAGGGCCAAGCAAGTTGTGCTTTGATCATATTGAACCCATGTTTATAAAATTGCTATATTTGTTTTACCCTATTGCATATTATTTCAATTATACAATTGTTTCAAATTAAATTGGGACTTAGCTATTATAC
Source organism: Otatea glauca (assembly GCA_036346275.1). NCBI lineage: Eukaryota > Viridiplantae > Streptophyta > Magnoliopsida > Poales > Poaceae > Otatea > Otatea glauca. The sequence goes on along the minus strand of CM070721.1, from coordinate 42,145,604 downwards.
CAATTTTATCTATACCCTACCTTGCCATTGTATGCCATGATCTAATTGTCACCCTAGGATGGTTAATTAATAGTTGGTTAATATTGATAATCGACATGGGCTGGTTAGACCGTCGTAGATTGCTTAGCCATGCCACGTCATCACATGTGTCCGAATGTTGATACTTAATCTTGACTAATGGAATATGGAATAAAGTGTATGGATTGGTGTGTCATGTGTTGTCACACAGTGATATTAAGTTGTCGTGGCGAGGTGGTCACACAACTAGATTGAAATGTTGGTGGCACGTGGTGCTTGGTAATCAACTGGGGTGGTAATGATTTATATTGGGGCAAGTGGTAAGGGCGGTGTGCCAAGGTGGGCGAGATTGGCGGGGGTATGTGGAAGTCTTGCCTTGGTCATTTTAAGGACTTAACCTTGTAAGCCTTTGACCAGTCTCTCTGCAACCACATGTGCGGAATGGGACAGCCTAGGTGATTAATTAGTAATGTTTTAGCTTGGTACTACCATTGGCGGTGTGAGTCCCGGTGTACGGATTAACTCACATGGCGCAAGAGGGGGCCCTGTCGTGGTGGTTTAACCCTTGATGTTGAAACCTCGTGGGTAATCTTGGGTTAAGGCGAGCTTTGTAAAGGCTTTGTCATGATCTCTCTGCCGACACATCAAAGGAAGTGTGTTAATTGCATGGCACTAAGAGACGATCATGTCGTGTGGGTAAAGTGCATAACCTCTGCGAGTGTAAAACTATTCGAATAGCCGTGCTTTCATGGTATTGAGCAATGCTCGGAATTACTGATTAAGGGTTAGACTTTTGCAAAACAAAACTTGGGATGGATGGCCGGTTGCCATGGTAAGTTGGAACTTGATTAAGGATTGGAACTTGGTTTACTTGAGAAATGCTGAATCTATTTATTACAGTTATTTGTTTTATTGTCTTTACAATCTATTTACTGTAATTGTTCTCAAATGCTGCTTTACTGCAAAATAACCATGATAGGCCATTCCTTGGAATAAGCCTTGCATATAGTTATATTAGAATTGCATTCTGTGCACAACTTGTTGAGTGCCTTATGTACTCACCCTTGCCATCAACAAAATCATCAGTTGAGGAGAAGACTACAACTTCAAAGGAGGAGAAGTTCCACGAGGGGGCGAATATCTAGGAGTTGAACCTTGTCAGTTGCCTGTGGCATATTGATGGGATTCGTCGGCGTTCTTCATTCCGCTGCTATTTATTTAATTTGAGTTGAATCCACCAAAGCCTCGCAAGTGTAAGTTTGACCTTAAGGTCGTTCAATAGTTCTATATTAATAAGTGAAGTCTTTGTTTATTATTCCGCTGTGTATGATTGTGATATTTCATCAATGTTGAGACTGTGTGCACTAGCGTGATCCTGGACTAGTGCTGAATACACAGAGGGTCCGGATTTGCATATTCGGGTCCCGACAACCAGGATGGTGCAATGTTAAGCCTAGGTAATCTAACGATTATGTTATGAGCTCGCAGCCACACCCATGGAAACATGAAAATAGCGGTAAAAAGAGAATGGTTATGTCTTGTGGGTAAAGCTGTACACCTCTACAGAATATAAAATTTTTCTAAAAGCCGCGCCCGCAGTCAAGGGCTACTTAGTAAAGTCATCACATAGTTAGAATTATGAGTTTCCATAAAAATGATCACATCGAGAATATATTTGTTGGAAAGTCTTTATGTTAGATTTTATGCCAGGGATTGGCAAAGGATGACACGATACTCACAATCATGGAGGATTGTGAGGTTACATTTATACTCCCATAATCATTATTTACATATTACTTAAATTTCTCTTTAAATACCGCTTAAAATTGCATACTTGATTACCATGTTAAATGTTGCTTTATGCAAAATAACCGTAGTAGCCTTTCTATCGACATAGCCTGTATTTATTATATATTTGTGATTCACTACAAGTCTTGTTGAGTACAAAAGTATTCAAACTTGTTGAGGGATTGAATGGGCATACTTGAATTTTCCGTTGTTGTTTATTTTGGCTTGTAAGACTTTATTGTATAAACAGTTTTCGCTATCATATGTAATATATTGTGTATGAATGTGTTATCAATGTTATAAATGTGCATACTAGCCACTGATCATGGGATTAGTACTGTATGCACATGGAACCCTTCTTGGTATTCCAAACCAAAAAGGAGGGTCATCACAACAAAGAAAGGGATCTCATGTAGAGGGTTCGGGAGGTCAAGCCCGAACACCAACACACACATTGCGGTGATGTGCATAAGCCCATGTGTGGGGGCACTCCCAAAGGTGGGAAGAAAAAGAAAAAATACGGAGCGGACTTGGAGTGAGTTATTGGAGGAGCATAATGACTTCAATGGATAAAAAAGGTAGAGATTGTAAAATATGGTGACTTATATCTAGCCTTTTAGGATTTAGAAAGGTGTGCTAGATAAATCCTAATTAGATTAGGATTCCTAATAGGAGAGGGATTCCTAATCCTAATAGGAGTAGGATTCCTTTTTTGCTTTCAAGGAGAACTAGAGAGGTAATATAAACCTAAGGGGAGGTCATAGAGAACCCAAGCAACCAAGAAGTCACAAGCCAACACATCTAGAGCAAAAGGCGCACGAGAGAAGTAGAGGCTGGTTATTCTTTAGTACTAGATTCTTGTATAGGGCAAGGATCCGAGGGTCCTAAAGGTTCGAGAGATTGTGAGAGAGCAACAATCTCTTGTACTCTTTTGAAGCTGTGGTTAAAGAATTTATGGTTGGTTTCGCCAAATCTTTCTCTCACGTTGAGATTGCTTTAACGTCGTTATTTTGGTTCTCTCTACGGGATTCATCTGCTTTGTTCGTAACACGAATTAAAAGTTCGTCGGTCAGTCAAACTTCCCTACTAGCTGCTCGGCCGGTAGACCAATGCTAAGTAGGATATTATTATTCCCATGTTGCCATCAGTGAAGTCGTTAACGAGACTATGACTACTCCATGGGACGAGATGCGATGCCTGTGACTAGTCCACTGGCTGTCTATACCTTCTAGAAATTACGAAATATCTTAAATAATTTACAGGTCGATGTGACCTGTGCGCATCAATCGGATATATATATATGTTTGTTAATTTCTTTTCCTCTCATTGACTTGACTTCAGTTCATAGACCAACTAACGGCCACAACTTTGGAAAAAAAAAAGAGAGAGAGGAGAAGATCGAACCATTTAGGTTTAACAGTTTATGTACACCATGTCTGGCAGTGGGCATCCACATTCCACAGTCGTCTGTTTCGTAAGCTCTTTGCAAGTAAACATCACCTAAGCTAATCACGCACACCATGACAACCTACAGATGACCTGAAGAGGGGTCAAACCATGGACCAACCGTCAAGCACATATACCCTCATACTGTGCAGGATCATATGTTAGTACAATCATGCCACCGATCAGATGCATATGGGTCTCATTGTCAGAGGTAGTACCTTAAAAACTTAAACCCAGCCGACGAACAAAATAGGCCTATATGTTGACGTTGTGTAGCAATATAGCATTGACCATGTAAGATTCGGAGGCCCAGTATGCACTTCCATGCGTGCGAGTGCGGAGGGAAATATTTTTCTGGAAACACCTTCGCGGACTAAAAGACTTGTAATTCGTTGTTCTCTCTCCTACACTACACTGTATGAGTTAGGTAATTATATAATCTAATCTTTTGGAGAGAGAGTTCCATGCTAGATGGATGTTGCTCAGTGGTAGTATTGTGTCAAACTGGAAGAGTACTAGATGCTATAGACGGTTGTTAATTGTTAAGACATGGTGACTCATATCTTATCTTTTGAAGATTTGGAGATGTGTGCTATATGAATTTCTAGAAGAATTCTAATAGGATGAGGATTTCTATTTCTTTCAAAGTAAGGTTTATGTTCTATTTCGAGGAGAACTAGGGAGATTATATAAATCCATAAGAGACAGCTATAAAGAACTCAACCCAAACAAAGAACTAAGCCAAGCAAAAGAAGCTCATCCAAAGTAAGGGTACAAGAAAGTATTAGTGGCTAGGTTATTCTTTAGCATTAGATTCTTGCATAGGGCAAGGATCTGATGGTTCTAAAAGGTTCAAGAGGATTGTGAGAGAGTAACAATTTCTTCTACTCTTTTGAGGTTGTGCTTAAATAATTTATCGTCAGCTTTGCCAAATCTTTTCTCTCTCATCGTAGTTGTTTCATCACTGTATTTTGGTTCTCTCAATGATATTCATCTACTTTATTCTTGATATCGTGCACGCTCATGCCATATCTCACAAACTCTGATCTGATTCAGAGGCTATTGTGCATAAGTAGGGGTATCAAAGCCAATGCCAGATTAATCAGATTTGTGAGAACGTTGACAAAGTGTTAGGTGGCATAAAATCGTGATCGATGTCGATGATGTAGAATCAAGTAGAGAGATTTTATGGTAGAGAAAATTTTATCACGTGGCTATGTGTGGTGAAGGATATCCTTATCCAATTGGGGCTAATCGATGCTCTTGAAGGGGATAAACCAGAGAAGACATCCAAAGAAGACTAGAAGGTAATAGAGCAGAAGGTTGTCAATACAATCCGTCTATATCTCTCTGATGAGGTAAAGTACTCGATGATCAAGGAAAATTTGCTGAAGAAATTATAGGATTTAGAAGAATTATATATGGTGACGTTGACAAACCAGTGGGTGCAACGTGACATCTGTGCAGGTTACACATGGATGAAGGCATACGGTTCATCGACCATCTCAATATGTTGAACAAGCTTATTACACATCTGACTAGTGTGGATGAGAATTAAGGAAAACAACAAGGTCCTCATACTGGTATCATCTCTATCACTATCATAGGAGCAATTGATGATGAATATTCTTTCCATGAAGATCACTCTCAACTTTAAGAGACAGTTGCTTATCTATTTGAGGCAAGGTCCTTGAAGAAGCTATCGGAATCTTCATCCTTGAGTGATCAAGCATTGACTTATATAGGTGTTGTAGACAAAAGTAATAATCATAGGAAGAAGAAAGGCAAGAACAAGGGAACACGTGCATGCTATCTATTTGATGAGGAATGTCATCTAATAAAAATAGTATGCATTAAAGAAAATGAGGGGTACATGCTCAGTGGCGATAGCGTAAAATAATTCAAATGTACTTGTCATCAGTCAATCAAGTACTTCTCATGGATGGATATTAGATTTAGGTCGTTGCTTTCATGCATGTTTGGTGAGGGAGATGTTTGACAAAAGATCTCTATACCTGCCAGATAGAACTGTTCACTTGGCGGATTACAAGGAGTATGCAATCACGGAGATGAGAATGTTTACATTGGAGATGTATGATGGAGCACATCGTATATTGGCGAGAGCTTGGTATGTTCTTGGCTTAAAAAAGAATCTAATATCTGTGAGGCCACTTGAACTCAAAGGTGGTGGTGAGGATATCACTTTGGAGTCATACGAGTTACATACAAAGGGCATGTAATCATGAAAAATATTTGGAGCAATAGAGAATACTGATTGATGGATAAATCTAAAGGAAGGGAAACTAATGGGGGCTCTGATAAAAATCATGATCAGGAGAAGGAAACCGTGTCATCAGCGGTAGATACTCGTGTCTCATCTACGATTATGTGTGGAACTACAAATATGGTTGCAAATTCTAGCAGGCGAAGGTACGAGCTATTAGAAGAAAGACGACATGGTGGGACCAACCATGTGGTACCAACGAGCAAGTAAAGCTCGGAGGCGGTACAAACCTGTGGATAGAGAGCAATATGAACAAGAGGTGTGGTTAACCAAACTACACAAGGAAAGAGATCTTAGGCAAAGGATTAGGGCGGGCAAGCCCGGACATCGACACGTGTATTGCGGTGATATGCATGAGCCCTTTGTGGTAGAGCACTCCATAAGGTTGGACGAAAAAATGTTTGGAGCAAATTCATGGAGGAGAATAGTGACTTCAACGAAGAAGAGTTAATGTGGACATTGTTGAGATATGATGACTCATATCTTACCCCTTTAGGACTTGGAAAGGTGTGGATTCCTACTTTTTTCAGAGTATGATTTTATATTCTCTTTGGAGAACTTGGGAGACTATATAAACCCATAAGGGGTGACCATAGAGAATGAATGTCGGGACCCGAATGTGCAAATCCAGACCCTCTGTGTATATCACACTAGTTAAGGATCACGCTAGTGCACGCATGCTCAACATAGATGAATATCACAATCATACATAGCGGAATAAATAAAGACTCCATATATTAAATATAACTGAGTGTATGACCTTAGGGTCAACTTACATGAATAAGCCATGCAGGGCTAAACTATGAATATTAAACCAAGACATTGCAGCGGAATAGAAAACGTAAATGACCCTTCAGTTTACCACAGGCAACTGACAAGACTCGCACCCTAAACACTCGTATCCTCCTAGTATTCCTCTTCCATGACAGGTGTAGACTCTTCAACTGTTGATGTTGTTGTTGGCAAGAGTGAGTACTTAAAACACTCAACAAGTTGTGCACAGAATGCAATTCTAACATAACTATATGCAAGGGTTATTCCAAAGGAATGGCTAACATGGTTGATTTGCTTTAAAGCAGCATTTGTAAATGAATACAATAAGTAGATTGAAAAGACAATAAAACAAATAACAGTAATAAGTAATTTTCAGCATTTCTCAAGTAAACATGGCATCCATTAATCCTAAGTCAAGTTCCAAACATTCTAATGGCAACCTGCCATCCCAACCAAGTTTTCATTTTTTAAAGTCTAACCCTTAACTGTAATTCCTGAGCATTGCTCAATACTGCAAGCACGGCTATCCGAGTAGATTTTACACTCTGCAGAGGTTATGCGCTTTACCCACACGACATGATCCTCTCTTTTAGCCTTTAATTTCATGTTTCCTTTGGCGATCAGCTAAGAGGTAATGACAAAGCCTTTACAATGCTCTATCTTAACTCAGTACAACCCGCTAAGGTTTCAACACCGATGGGACTGGTTACCACACTTAGGGTCCCCCTTTTGCGCCATGTGAGTTCATAAAAAGACGAATCTCACATCACCACAGGTAGTACCAAAGCTAAGACATTACAAATTATCAATTAGGTCCATCCCATTCCAGACATGTGGTTGCATGTTTGACTCAGGTCAAAGGTTTACAAGGTTAAGTCCTTAAGATGATTAGGGCAAGACTTCCACATACCCTCTGCCCTTCGGCCCACCTTGGTACATTGCCCCTTGCCACTTTCCTCAATCTAAATAATTACCACCCCAGTTGATTACCAAGCACCACATGCTATCAACAAGTCAACATTGTTGCGTGATATCTCTCGTCACTACAACTCAACATCATTCTGTGACAACACCTGACACACCAATTCATAATCATGTTCCATATTCCATTAGTCAAGATTAAATTTTGATATTTCATAAGACATGTGATGTACGTGGCATGGTGTTGGGACCCGAATATGCAAATCTGAACCCTCTGTGTATTCTGCATTAGTCCAAGATCACGCTAGTGCACACAAGCTCAACATAGATGGATATCACAATCATACCCAACGATAACATAATAAAGACTTCATCAAGTTAGATATAACTATTAAACGACCTTATGGTCCACCTTACATGAGTACGCATCACAGGGCTAAGACTGAAAAGTAAATAAACAGCAACAGAAATAAACATAAGCATAGAAACCCTTCAATCTGCCACAGACAACTGACAAGGTTCGCACCCTAGTTGTTCATCTCCTCCTGATACTCCTCAAAAGCAGGCGAAGCTTCTTCTCCCACTGGTGATGTTTTATTGCAAGGGGGTGAGTACATAAAGCACTCAACAAGTTGTGCACAGAATGCAAGTCTAATATACTATATGCATGGCTCATTACAAAGGAATGGCTGACATGGCTATTTTGCATAACAACATTTATAAAGGAATAGCATAAGTAGATTGAAATACAGTAAAACAAATAATAACTTTCTCATTTGTTTTTCAATATCCAACTCATAACCTTATTCCACACTTCGACATCCATACCCACATTTGTTTTAATAAAATGTAACCCTTGACTGTAATCACCGAGCAATGCTCAATATCGTGAGTACAGCTATTCGAATAAGTTTTACACTCTGCAGAGGTTTATACACTTTACCCACAAGATACAACCATACACCACAAAGGTGAGTGATTATAACAAAGCCTTTTCGATGCCTGTCTAAACTCAGTACTGTCCGCTAAGATTTCAACACTGGTGGGACTGGTTACCGCATCCAGGGCCCCTCTCTTGCGCCATGTGAGTCTACCCGTATACCTGGAACCCACACTGCCAAGACAGTACCAAAGTTTAGACATAACAAATTAATCAGCTAGGTCTGTCCCATAACAGACATGTGGTTATATGAATGACTCAGTTCAAATTTTTGCAAGGTTAAGTCCTTAATTGACCAAGACAAGACTAACCAAAAATCATCATTATCATAAGCCATCATATACCATTAAAAAGCAATGCGACCGCCCAAATGCTACATTGGTCCACCAAAAATTCTTGCCACTTGCCTCAGTCTAAATCATTTACCACCCCGGTTGTTTTACCATGCACCACGTGCCATCAACAACAACATCTTCAATCCAATAGTTCAAACTTAACCTAACGCGATACTACACGACGTAATCTACACCATACGATCTAGATCCGACGGCGGTGCGAGCTTACGAAGGAGGAGATGGCATGATGGCACGGAACGGTGAGGCTCTTACCGGCACTGAGGATGAAGACCAAGGCGACGACGTTTGAGGGCGACTCCGGCGACGTTATCTAGTGGGGTCGACACGTCTCGGCACGACGAATCCGATGAGGGTCTTGGCGACAGCGGAGACTCAATGGACGGCGAGCAAACGACGAAGAACCGCAATAGAGGCTTCGGTGAACTTCGGCGAGCTCACTCGGGCGAACGAAGGCGTCTCGGCGCACGCAACTTGACCAGAAGATGTGGCGCGGGGTGTGGATGCCAACGGTGGCGGCGACGCTTTAAATAGCGGCTTGGGAAGGCATGCGCAGCGCGGAAGTCGAAGACGATTTTGTGGCGGTGGTGGAATCTGGCGGGGATACGGAAGGGCAATGTGGCAGCATTACAGACATCCACACAGCAGAGATCCGACGGCTCACACGCACGGGCGACGGGGAAGACTCTTGGCCGTTGGATCAAGATCCAACGGTTGCACGGCTAGTGTTTCGTGGCGATGGGCTGCGTGGGCTGGTGGCATGGGCGGATTGGGCCGGATCCACTAGGCTCGGCCCAGAACTGTTCACGTGATTTAAAATCATTTTTGAATTAAAATAAGTTAGCAAAATAGAATAAGCCAAATAAAATAACAAAAATACCAGGAAAAATCCAGAAAAATTCCAAGAAAATACTTTAAGACATTTAGAACTCAAATAAATTATTTCCAACAAAATATCGTTAGTACTTTTCACTAAACAAATAAAAGATAGCAAAAGGATTAATTCAAAATAAATTAAATAAATTCCCAGAAAATTCATAAAAAGGGAAAAGCATAATAAATCCAATAAAAGTAAAATTTAGGATGTTACACATGGCTAAACATACTAACACGGTCTAACCAATCCATATTGATTACTAATATTAACTAACTAGGAATGAACCAATCTAGGGTGACAATTGATCATGGCATATAAATGACAAGATTAGGGTATAGTTCAATTGGACAGATTAGTTAGATCCCAATTTAATTTAAAATAGTTATACACATAAAATATCATGCATAAAGTAAAGCAACATAGCAATTTTGTAAACTGGGTTCAACATGATCAAAGCACAACTTGCCTTGAAAAAGCTCTTGTTCTTGCTCTTGAGTCAACGAATCCTCCTCGGATGCTCCGAGCACTTCGATGTCTACACGTAACGAGAAAGAATACCAAATAAAGAGCAAATAAACTCCAAAAATCAAATAAAATTCACCATTAAATAAATCTCACTTTTACAATTTTTTATAAATTTGAATCACCTCAATCGGAGCTCGTATGAGGGAGAACGGGCTCTTGAAAGTTTGAATAAAAGAGAAAATACCAAAAATCAGAAAATCAGATTTAACCAAATTATTTTTATTCTGAAAATATTATTTATTGCGTCATGCTGACATCATCACCGAGTCGAGCCAATCACTGCTTGACACGTGGCCCTCGGTCCATGGACCCAGTCCATGAACCTCATCGGGTCCACCGTAGAATCAATCTATCGCACAGCCTGCCAATGACATGTGGGCCCACATCTCGGCCAGTCGGTAGCCATCGCAGTGCCCACGTAGGCTGCCACACAACCACCATGTCGGCAGAAAAGATGATATGGAGGCCACACGTCAACTCCGGGGTACAGCCACGCAGGACGGCGGCGCACACTGCCCTAGGGTCGTCGGTGGCCATCGGCGTGGGCAGCATCGAGAAGAACTCAATCTCACGAATCTGCTGACACTATTGGTTCCTCACCTGATGCTCTAAAACATCAGTGGTGACAAGTTAAACGGCGGCAATTCTCGATTCGGTGAGGGTGGCGACCTCCAACGATCTTCTGTCCAATCCAAGGTGCGCACCACAAAGCTCTTGCGACGGCGGTTCAAATGCGACCGATCCCATCCCCGAAGACGCTAAGATGACGGCGAATAGACGATGTAAAGCTCTCGACGGCGCACGGCGTTCTTCGCGAAATCCAACGAAGCGCGTGCAAAACTCAGGATTGACCTAGGGTTTTGATTGTTTGGATCGAAGCGCAGCCGGTGCTCGCCTTATAATGGCCTAGAAGTCCGTGCTTCGCACGGGATGAGCTCTGAGTGCATGAGTAACACAGTTGCCCTGCTCCGTGTCCGTCTCGAAGACGATGAATAGGGACCAACCACATGGCGGGATGGACGCACCGGATTAGCAATGACGTGGCGTGATCTTAACGGATCCCGGAGACCAACGGCATGGATCACTAGAGCTCCTGACCTTCCCGCTTTAATCCCAGCTGCACGTTCCAAAACCAACGACGGAGGCAAGCTAGGGTTCCATAAACACAACTACCGTTGGATTAAGATCTAATGGTGCGGGGCTAAAGTTCTAGAAAATAGGATAAATAGGAGATGGGCTAGGTCCGCACAGCACCAGGCCTGCCCATCACTGTTCATAAAATTTCCGAGAGTTTTCAAATAAAAACAAATTCGAAAATTAAAGTATTTTAGTTTAGGCAATAAAAATATGAGAAAAAATCCAAAAAAAATCTCATAAATATTTTATGATATTTAGAACTCAAATAAAATATTTTTAGCAAAACTTTATTTTAAATTTCCTCATTAAGTAATTATTTCACAAAAGGCCGATAAACAAAATATTTAATAAATGCAAATAAATTCCTGAAAAATCCAATAAATTCAGAAAAATGATAAAATGCACAAATAACACATTAATTTAATAAAAAGCAAAAATTAGGATGTTACAATGAACCCAAGCAAAAGAATCTCATCCAAAGTAGAGGTGCATGCACTACGCCAAAACCTGCAATAGGTGACGGTCTATTTGTGGCGGTTTTTTTCGAACTGCCACAAAGATAATTATCAGTGGCGGTTCTATTTCAAAAATGGCGGAAAAAATATCAGTGGCGGTTCTATCCTAGAACCGCCATCGATAATTATTATCGATGGCGGTTCAAGGATAGAACCGCCATCGATAACAAATACATTATCGATGGCGGTTGGAGGCTAGAACCGCCACCGATAACTAGTTATTAGTGGCGGTGCTATCCTCCAACCGCCATCGATTCTATTGATTATCCGTGGCGGTTATATCCTCGAACCGCCATCGATAATGAATTATCGATGGCGGTTCGAGGATAGAACCGCCACAGATATCGTTATCGATGGCGGTTCTAGTTAAAACCGCCACTAATAATATTGCCTATAAATAGGTGGTCGATGCAAAGACCTTGGTCTTCTTCTTCCCGAGAGCAAACCAAAACTTCTAAATTTGATTTCGTTTTCTCCAATTCTTGTGCTTGTACTTCCTCTAGTTGTTCCTTGGTGAGTTATTTTTTCTCCTCTCTTGATTTGTGTTAATCTTGTTGCAATTTAATTTTTAAACCAAGTTTAATTAGGATTTATATGTAGATGAGATGAAAAGTTTAGATTTTGTTTATTTTATTTAGCTACCATTTTGTAGTTGATGAATTTATTTCCTAGCTAGGTTCATTAGATGATGTTGTGTTCCTTTTATAGATGATGAATTATGATTAAGCATATATTTAATATTAATTGCATTTTAAGTTAATTTGATACATGATGAATTTATTATCTAGCTCCTTTAGATGATAAGTAATTAGATTGGTTTTTTAATTACTATTAATTGGGTTCTATTAGTGTACGGATATATACATCTTGCATATATATGAATTTATTATCTAGCTCTTTTAGATGATAAGTAATTAGATTAGTTTTTTAATTACTATTAATTTAGTTCCATTAGTGTACGGACATATACATCTTGCATATAATAAATTTATTTAATTAAGATTATTGGGTATTAATATAAATGAAATTTTGGTTAATTTGGTAGGTGGGTGCTCATCATTTTTAGATGATGAATTTATTATCTAGCTTCTTTACAGAAAAGTATTGATTAGTTTTCTAATTACTATTAATTTGGTTCCATTAGTGCGGACATATATTAAATTTATTTAATTAAGATTATTGGATATTAATATACATGAAATTTTAGCTAATTTGGTAGGTGGATGCTCATCATTTTAGATGATGAATTTATTATCTAGCTCATTTAGATGATAAGTAATTAGATTAGTTTTTAATCAATTTTTATATGTTAATTAATTTTAGATGGACCGAAGATGGATGTACAATGCGAACTGCTACAGTAGAGATTACATCGATGGGGTATCTGCTTTTCTAAGAGCATTGAGGAGAACAAGTTGCACAAGAAGACGGAGTACATACATTGTCCATGCATTGATTGCAAGAATGAGAAAATGTTTTGGACAAAGAGCACATCCACTTGCACTTGATTCAAGAGGTTTTGTACTTGGCTATACACGTTGGACAAGTCACGGTGAAGAGGAAAACATACATGAAGGTGATAACGTATTGGATGATGGAGAAGGCATTATGGCGGTGACATCGCTTATGGATCCGATGAGGATAGGTTGGACATTGATGACGATAATAATCTTGCTCAGATGTTGCGCGATGCAGAAGGGAACTACACTAGTCAGAGAGAGTTTAATCAATTCAAGGGTTTGTTGGATGACTCGGACACACCTTTGTTCCCGGGTTGAAAGGAGGAATACACAAAGTTGCACACCGTGCTTTCACTTCTAAAATTGAAGGCAAGCAATGGTTGGTCCGATAAAAGTTTCACGACGCTATTACAACTCTTAGCGGACATGCTTCCAGATGGAAACGTATTGCCGATAACCACTTATTTAGCTAAGAAGGTTGTATGTCCATTGGGATTGGAAGTAGAATGAATACATGCATGTCCAAACGATTGTATACTCTATCGCAAAGAGTATACTGAGACATGCATGTATGTCCGTGTGCAAATCATCACGATACAAGCGTAAAGGCCATGACAATGAGGGCACCGTGGTGAAGAAAGGGCTCCGCTAAAGTGGTGTGGTATTTACCGGTAATACCTAGGTTGAAGCGTTTATTTGAAACAAAAGCATGCCCAATCGATGCGATGGCACTCGGAAGAGCGTAAAAGGATGGAAAGTCGAGACACCTGCTGATTACGCGGTGGAGAACCATCGATAGGCTCTTTAGGATGGACTTCGGAATGAACCGAGGAATGTAAGGTTTGGGTTGAGTACGGATGGAATGAATCCTTTCGGTAACATGAGTAGTATTCATAGCACTTGGCCAGTAACTCTCAGATCTACAACCTTCCTCCTTGGTTGTGTATGAAACGAAAGTACATTATGATGTCGCTTATCCAAGGGCCGAGATAACTGGCAATGATATTGATGTATACCTACAACCATTGGTGGAAGATCTTGTGATACTTGTGGAACGAAGGTGTATGGTATGGGATGAGTACAAGCGAGAGTACTTCATCCTACGGGCATTGTTGTTTTGCACCATCAATGATTTCCTGCCCTTGGTAACCTATCCGGTCGTACTATAAAGGGGCCAAAGCATGCCCCAAAGCATGGATGAAACCGCTAGTGTGTGGCTCAATAACTCGAGAAAAACCGTGTACATGCATCACCGTAGGTTCCTTCGCAGGAATCACCCTACCGCAATATGAAAAAACAATTCGACAGGACAAAAGAGGATGGTATAGCCCCAAGGCCTCGTCGTGGGGAAGAGGTATATGATATGGTTAAGGATATTAATGTCGTACTTGGAAAGAGAGATAGTAATAATACATCGAGGTCTCGTACTGAGAAGACCACATGGAAGAAGAGATCGATATTTTGGAACTTGCCCTATTGGAAGGACTTAGAAGTTCGACACTGCATAGACGTCATGCACGTAGAGAAAATGTATGTGATAGCTTGATTGGTCTTTTGCTGAACATTCCTAGCAAAACTAAGGACGGACTAAAGGCACGAAGGGACCTGGAAGATATGAAAATCGAGTGAGCTACATCCTCGGGACACCGGAAAGGCGACTTTACCTTCCCCACTTTGCTACACTCTTTCAAGAAAGAGAGAATGAAACTTTGCAAATGCTTGCATGGTGTGAAAGTTCCGTCCGTTACTCATAAGCATCAAGAAACTGGTCTCGATGAAAGATTTGAAGTTAATCGCATGAAGTCTCATGATTGTCATGTGATGATGACACAAATGCTTCCTATTGCAATTAGAGGTATTTTGCACGAAAAGGTCCGAGAGGCAATCATGAGGTTGTGTTTCTTCTTCAACACGATTTCACGAAGGTCATCGATCCCATCGGACTTTCTCGATGCAGAATGATGTGGTCAAGACACTATGCCGCTAGAGATGTATTTCCTCCATCATTTTTCGATATAATGGTTCATCTCATTGTTCACCTTGTGAATGAGATAAATGTATGTGGCCCCGTATTCTGCATCGGATGTACCCGTTCGAAAGGTACATGGGTATCTGAAGAAGTATGTACGCAATCGATCTCGTGGAGGGTGCATTGTGGAAGGTTATGCAACCGAGGAGGTTATCGAGTTTTGCGTGGATTACATGGAGGGGTGGAACCGGTAGGAGTGCTGTATCCCGACATGAGGGTAGGCTGGCCGGAAAGGGACGATTGGAAGGAAATCAACAAATTCTTACGATCATGGATTATTCAAAAGCTCATTTCACGCTTTGCAACAATCGGTTGAGGTGTCCTCGTATATGGACATGCACAAGGATAAGCTACGAGAGGAAAATCGTGGACGATCGAGGTTTGGGTAACAAAAGAGCATAACCGTTTGTTCAATCATTGGTTCAAAGAGCATATGATGGGAAAGAAACGAGTGTCATGTTGAGGTGGTGGCAAAGGGCCATCGATTACAATCTTGACATGGCAAGGATACGACATAAATGGATATACCTTTTACACGAGATTTCGGGATAGCAAAAGCACTTACCAAAATAGTGGTGTTCGCATAGATGCCTATGACAACACAGCGAAGAAGAAGAGTAGCTTCTACGGGTTCATAGAAGAGATTTGGGAGCTCGACTCTGTATTTTAATATCCCAATGTTTGGTGTCGTTGGGTACAACTCCCAAAGGGTGTCAAGGTGGACAAGCACGGCTTCACTACTTTGGACATCGAACATGTCGGATCAGAGATGAACCATTCGTACTTGCGAAGCAAGTAGCACAAGTCTTCTATGTAATCGACCGGCAGATAAGAAGCGCCATGTAGTTCTTGAGGGAAAAGAAGGATCGTCGAGTTGAGAATGTCATGGATGAGGAAGAGTACAACCAATTTGATGAGTTGCCTCCTTTCGTAGATGGCAACATCAGGCTCGAGGAAGAAACCACTCAGGAAGCTACCTATCATCGCGACGATCATGAAGAAGGGCAAATTGTGAAAGAAAATAATTAGCTATATACGAGTAATGGCAAAATATCAGAGGCGGAGCTAGCTCCTGGGCAAATTATGACCAGGCCGCACAAGTCTTCCTCTATGTAATCAACCCTAATGATAACCACTGTTGAAGATAATCTTGTGCATGGTAGTTTAAAGTCTGTTTTCGGTTTTGTTTCCTAGCTATGTGCTAGTTTTTTTGGTCTTTGAGTCAGTTTCGGACTTTGCTAGTTTTGGTGATTGTTTGATTATGAAGAGTACTTGTTTGTTTTGCTTGGGATGACAAAATAGTGTTCTATCCGATTGAAAGTTTGGAGAGTTTGTTGAGTCCGTCGGTGAAAGGAGTCCGATTCTTTCTCAGAAAGCTGCTTATGTATTTGCTTTACAAGTAATACACAAAATCAGAAAACGCTGCAATTGCGCAGCACCAAAAACTAGGTCTTCTGAACTCAGCGCTGCTATTCGACAATAGCTGTATAAGATTCAGAAACAAATTTCAAGGTATAGAGGCACATCAGTGGCGGTTCTTAAAAACCGCCATCGATAACATATCTGTGGCGGTTCGTATACGAACCGCCACAGATATCCCATTATCGATGGCGGTTACGTATACGAACCGCCACAGATATATTATCGATGGCGGTTCTTTCTAAGAACCGCCATCGATAATACTCCATCTATAAATAATAGATCCACCGCTTGTACCCTTTACCCTTAAAACTCCCGCCTTCTCTCTTCTACCTAAAAACCCTTGAGCTTCCGTGCTCGACACCGTCCCCGCCGCCCCGCCCGCGCCCGATGCCGTCCCGACCCGACGCCCTCGACGCCGTCCCCAACGACGCCGACCCAGCCGACGCCGCCACGGTCGCCGCCCTCGCGCTCGCGCCCGACGCCGCCCCCGACTCGACGCCCTCCGACGCCGTCCCCAACGACGCCGACCCCGCCGACACCGCCCCCAGGTGCCACATTTTCTGCTGTGCTCTACTCGTCATGTTCTTGTGATTAGCATGCATGGTTGCCGTGCATTTTGGATGATTCTGCTGCTACATGCATCTCTTGATCAGCACACGTGACTGCTGCTTTCTTGCGTTGCTCACGTCCAAAACACTTCCACTGTACACTATCATGTGTTGTTGTGCACTGGAACACTTAGTCATCAACTAATTAGGAATAAACATGTCAAACAAGCAAAAAGCCAGCCTTTTCTGACGGTCGGAATATAATAAGTGCGGGGCATGGAATTATTTTTTGAGCAGTTTAGCACAAGATGAATACACCCATAGCACAAAACATCATTTTAGGAGTTATTGTCTATTGCAAACACTTTTCTGTGTCATGATTAAGACCATGGGATCCTAAAGAGACAAGTTTATATATATATATGGTTACTGCTGTGCAAGCTCTTAGAGGAAGGGTATCACCGGTTTCTTGCATGATTTGTGCACTGTTGGGGATATTGAAATCCTTTTGGCCGGTTAATAAACAGTGCTTCACTGTTGGGGATATTGAAATCCTTTCGGTCGGTTAATTATTGCCAAGAGACAACCACCACCATTATGCATGAGTATGTGCCAATTGTTTCTTTAAGCAAGCAACAGGAACAAGAATTGATTAACTTGCCTAATTTTCTTAGAATATTGATCTAGACAATCGAGCCGCTCAACTTGAAAAATCTTGAAGCCTAACCCGTCACACGAATGGAACTTTTCTTGGCCCGTTACGATCATCATCATTGAAATTGTGATCTAAGTTGTGGTCATGTAATAGTCTAACTGTGTTTCATAGTTTTAGAGTACCCACAGTTTCACGGCAAGGGTTAGTACATTCTGATTGTATATTCTACTTTTCATTTGATGTATGTGTAACTTTTGTAAGATTCATCAAGCATTACTGTGGTTGCACTTGTGCTCATATGTGCAATGATTAAAAGTGATATATGGCAAGTCTGAAATCTGAGTATTGGATCACTCTATTATCATACTGTGATGTCTCTTTTGACTACTACCTAATTTTACTTCACACCCTGATGTTTAATCATGTGTTGTTTCTAGATTCTTGAACATGTCATTTGTCTAATCATTTCCTAAGACTTTTATAACTATCTTGTGAAACTCTATTCTGTTTGTGGTTGGGTATACACTTAATGAATGGTTAAAATCATTTATACTTATTAGACGAACCTGTTACTTCATTCTTCGCTTCTACCATATTTTAGGCCTAGCTAAGAATGCTACGGATCATCTTCCACTTGTTGCATCTGCATGCTTTGTTCTGTAGTCATCCACTTGCCCTACATGTTTTCATCTTCCACTTGTCCTACATGTTTTATTTAGATTGAGTTTCATTAATGCAAACCATGGGCGTTGCAAGGTGTATGTGTGTAGCATTTTAGTGCTCACTGTATGCACCATAGCTACATATTGGGTCCACAAAATTTACAACCAATCAGCACTAGTTCAAGAGTTAATGCTTGCTTAATTAGTTTTGTTCTGAGCTAATTAAGTATCTTGCTCTTGCAAAATCATTTTCATCTTAGCAACACACAATATTACACACGGGACAAGACATCATACTTTGAAATTCCATGAGATGATTACGTAATAATTGACGAAAATTATGTTTGGGTTGAATCAGTAGTTCTAATGGAGCTGAAACCGAGCCTATAGTGGAGGAGAGCCCGGCGGTACCTTACCCTCCACCCAACCACCGAATGTGCCGAGGCCTCCACCGCTGTTGCGGATGATGCTCTGTTGCAAGGCCGAGGACGAGGAAAACTAAGAAGCTCAAGGCGGTACACCATCTTAGAGGTCTTAGATCTGGGGCCCTGTTGCACCGAGAAAATCAAGCAGAAAAATACAGTCAATATGCGGGTACATCGTAGGGATAAAGTGCCAATCACCTATTCGGATTGGCATAAAGTGCCCCGAGCCACCAAAGAGGATCTGTGGATGAGCTCAAAAAACCTTGAATTCCCGAAGGAGCCGAAGATCTTATGCGTCGCGGCGCATTGATGACCATGGATGCGGCGTGGAGAAACTTCAAGGCGGTGAACACAAATTATGTGAAGCAAAACCGGTCGACCATCGGAGAGTACCCAAGATTGGAGCCATATTGGGATGAGTTTGTGGCGATGAAGCAATCGGAAGCGACAAGGAAGTCGGTGAGGACCACATTAGCATCGCAAGAAGGAATACTCACCCCCACGGACTTGGCACGAGTGGAGTGCGCGGTAAAATTGCTCAATGGGAGAGCAAGAATTAGAAGCGGTCCAATTGGTGGCACAAGTCCCTTGATCGGACTACGGACGAGTGAAGCACTACGTGCTAGCGAGGCGAATATGTTGTCTCTTGGGGTTTATCATTCAAGAGCGGTGAAGACGAAGCAATGGCGCAACTAGTTCACGAGTTTCACGCCCATCCACCCAAGGATCTTTTCACCCGCACAGGGAGAAAGACGAGCTAACAGCGGCCCTAGGAAACAAAGAGCACCACAGTGGACACGGGCGTCGGGGTCAAGGTTCCATGGAGGAGTGGATTCTCGAGCACGGAGACTCTTATAGAGTCGGAAGAGAGCTAAAGATGAGCGGGCCGAGAAGGAAATGGAAATGATGAAGGAAAGGGTTCTGCGAAATACAAGGCACCATTGAAGAACAAGTTGAGCGACAAGTACAACAAGCCTTGAGTCGATCGCGAGCCCACAACGTTTTCTCGATCCTACAGTCGTCGCAGCGATTGCCGTCCCACGCCATTGGCGAAGCGGACAACAACCATTATCCTATGGGCGACATACAGGACCCCACACCTGTCGACTCAACGTGCGTGATGAACATATTTATGCAGTACGCTCTGGGGTAGTCTATCCGTGCCAAGAAGGGTGTCTGCACAATACCCGATAGCGCCAGTTTATGCAAAGGTCCAAGTGGACACGGTATTTGCACGCTTCTTTGAGATCGGACCGAAAAACCCACCAATGATGAGATAACTACTCTAGGAAGTGCCGTCCACTCATTCATCCAATGGCGCAAGCGTGACATCGTCTTGGACCATGCAATGCCATCCTCTCTGCAAGATACAATCCTCGCATCCGTCACGGCAGACTGAGAGTGAAACGGGAAGAAGCAAAATGAGGTAGAAAAGAAATGCATTGAGGACCCCATCAAGATGGCCACCGTTAGTACTCCAAAGCGAAACCTATAACACCGGTACTTCAAATGACAAACCTACAACCTCGATCCCAAAATTGGCACATTAGACAAGTCAGACGGCCCGGATCGGCGAGGCGGGACCGAGTATGATGTCGTGCGACAAAAAGTAAGGGCAAGGCGAAGTCCGATGACCAAGATGATCAACAAAGATTGAAATTCGAGGTAGGGAAGCCCTTGGTCACCGCTTGAAGTTAAAAGTCTAACACCCATGATGCAATGATTACATGCATGGTACTTAGATCGATCCAACCAAGGCGTACTCCCAAAGATGATCACCGCAATTTTCCGTGAGAACATTTTCACCATGAGGGCCATGGCTACTTCTTAATAGAATTCGATAACTTGCACAACTTGTTCTATCACGACGCCCTCGACATATCTTTTTGAGTTCTTTGGTCACCGTAAGTGTCTAATATATTAATCTTGGCCTACATTCACGTAATACCGATAAATTTCATGTCTAACTAATTCGTTATATAGATACGAGATGATTGAAGTCACGAAGAACCAAGGGGCGATGGGATTCCTCGACCGGGAACGGTTTGCCAACATGAAATCAAAAGAGTACCAAAGGAGGTCGAGAGTGCGTATATAAAGTTTTGATTAAACTACAAGACAAGGAGTTTATACTTTTGCCATACAATTTTAAGTAAGTTGCTCACTAGCTAGTTAAATTACTCGTTTATTTAGTTATTTACTCGATGTAAGGACTAATGGTGGCATCATGCATGTGTATGTAGCTTCCATTGGATTCTCGTAATAATTCATCCAGAAAAGAGCAAGATGCTGATGATGGATCCACTAGATAAACCTAAAAAAGACTTTGAAGAGATGACACATTTAGTGAATGAGGCGTTCAAAAGATATTGTCACAAGAGCTCGAGATACCGCCCATACCACAAATCCCTTACAATCCGTACGAAGTTTCCGGTACGCACGAAGGGAATACTCTTATATCATATTTCATAGTAAATAGCTCCTTCGACGACATCTTAGTTCATTCGATTTTTGCAGTGTCACAAGCAGCCGAAAGGAACAAATTTATGTGGGTACTTCGTGTGCCAGTGCATGAGCGAAATCTTATCATGCACAATAAAAGACAATGACATAGAGGTCAGTCATGCTGACATGACACATTGACTCACACCACTCAATTTCTATATTCTCTCTTAATTTTGTTTTTTTTATACTTACAATACTCAAGTTGTCTACGGTAGGATTTGCTTCCTTCAAATCCAAGGCATTCAGGGCCAGCTCGCCTACTTCATCATGAAGGAAATAATCAACAAAAATGGCGAGTTTTATGACGAAGACAACAACGATCCAGTCATCCATACTATTGTCCCAAATCACATGTCTTCAACCTCCAAAGACCCGTAGGCTTCTAGTTTACCTCCACTAGTTTAGGCTTTTTTACTTCAATTCTGTTTCATTACAAAGTGTAAATAACTCTTTGTTCCTTTCAAATGGGAACCCCTTCTTTTGCTAATGTCACTTATTTTGTCAGTGGTTGTGCAAGCCTTTTGGATGCAAGTACTCTTCATAGATATTTTGTATATTGTCTTATATATGACTGTTTGAGCATCGTGTTATCATCACATCCTGATATTATGACTTCCTGTAATCGATAGGAACATTTATATCGTGAGCTATATGAACCTTTTCTGGTCATGGACTAACCACCTTGTATATCTATTATATAGATATATAGCCATACTATTTCAATATATTATTTTCTGGTTAGAATTGCGAATGATCTCACCAAAATACTGAAATAGCGGTCAATTAGAGGGGAACTACTACTGTAGCAAGCGGCCACCATGAACATGTATACAAAGAAGGTAAAATGGTGTTTTTTGTTTGTCTTGTCTTACAATATTATAGGTGTTTTTTGTTTGTCTTGTCTTACAATATTATATGTTTCTGGTTTGCTATTACGCTTTTGCCTTGGTGAAATGAAACGATCCGATGTGCATATTCTGGTTTGCTACCGCCAATAACTTATACAAGGTGTGACATACTCATTTCTTCAATATTCTTTATATTACTTCATTTTGCATGCTTTTATTGAACAAATGCTGCCCAAACTAATCTGTTCTTCTCGCAGATGGTTGACACTTTGCGGCAATTTTACGTACATAGCTCGGTTGAAGTATACAAAGCTAAATTCATGTTATTCTAGCAAGTTACCACCTGAACAGTACAGTTATCCTTCAATATTTTTCTAGTTCCTTGATAATACATGAGTATGTTGGTCAAATGATGGATCGATTTGTTTGGTAACATCTTCAATGTTGGTCAAATGATGAAGATATCTTCAATGTCGTTATTTGGGAGGGTTATAGAGAAAGGAATGATTAGTTTGATTATTCTATTGTCAAGACTAATGTTTTGTTTGTGTTTAATGCAATAGCTACTCAGTTTGTTACTTCTTTTCCTATTGCATATAAACGCTGCAGCTTTATGCCTTTATAGAGCTTTGTTGTTTCTCTGTCCAAATAAATCAATATGGAGGTAGAGCTTTGTTGTTTCTCTATTTGCTTTGTGGAAATAAATCGAATATGGAGTTGTATTTGCCATTCTCTTTTAGTTCTATATTATATATTTGCTTTGTGGAGTAGAGAAAATTTCTACATTTCCAAGATCACACTGAAGGAGCTAATGGAATAGCATGGTACAAGTAATCAAAATGCATCTTCTTATAGGTTATCTTCTTAATTATATAACAACCATAGGTATGGGCATACCATGTAGGGCATAGGTTAGTGTGTGGGTATGTTATGCATATAAGATGAACGATCTCTTATTTCATATTTTTAGTAAGCTACTTGGATGCTTTGATCTTCCAGGATGTTCGCAATCCTCACATTTCAAAGTTTGCTATGTTTGTATTGTGGTTCCAAAACTGCGTTTGGTTACATATGTAAAATTATTTTTGGAGGCAAATAAGACAACTCAATCTTATACATGAGTGTAGATTTATAATTGTTAGTTGGTTTATGTATATCATGTCTGCGATATTATGTGCAAATAAGCCATACTTATATTACAAATCGATGGGCTACAACCAAATATTATGTGTTTTTATAGGTCTGTTTTTAATAAACAAAAAGAGGACTAGATCGGTTCACTTACTTAAATACAATATCTTTGACATGGCAATCCATATACGCATATGCATAGGTCCTCACTGCTACATGAAATTTGTGTGCAAGAATTGCAAGCTTGGCGAGCATAGGAGGATTACGAAAAGGACTTGTTGTGACAGAATCATGCTTGGTTGTCTATTTTTGAACATCGAACCAAAATTTAATGGCTATATATGTAGTTCCATAGGTTGAACCGTGTAAATTGTTATGTATGTAAACCATCAATTCAGTTTATGATGTATGAAACAATGGCAAACCATGTCACCAAAGTGGTCTGTAAAGGAACTCTCAAAAAGAACCTTGTTCGCTACGGAGGTATGGAATTTTCGTATTTATCTCATGCCTCTGTCTTTCTTGATCTGATATATTGGATTCTTGATCACTTTAATGCTACCATGTACTATCTCCTAGATGCTTCATTTTTGTATTTCTAGAAATTTGTGTCTCTTCCCGCAAACTTCACCGCTCTGTGTTATCCATATCATTTATGAGCTTTGCACTATGCGGCTAGAGGTAAGCACTCTCTTTTCCTTCTTTCTTTCTGGATGGTTTATATCGACAATTAGCAATACATGTTATTTCGGATTATATTGGTTAGTCTATAACAAGAATAGGTACTAATATGTATACTCAAATTTCAATAATTCAATGTATTCTTCTTTCAGTATACATAATGAAGAGGCATGGCTAGCGCCGCTGAGGCTAGCCAAAAATGCGATTTTTATTTTCGTGTGTGGGATTATCGCGCGGTTTTAGCCCAAAACCGCTCTCAAGTAATATCTGTGACGGTTCTATCAAAAACCGTCATCGATACTAGGTCTATCGATGACGGTTTTATATACAACCGCCATCGATAGTTGTATCGATGGCGATTCTAGCCAAAACCGCCACTAATAGTCGTATTATCGATGGCGGTTTTGGTCTAAAACCGCTCATCGATATTTGAGTATCGATGGCGGTTCTATCCAACAACCGCCATCGATAATTGTATTATTAGTGGCGGTTTTGGCTCGAACCGCCACTAATACCCGAATATCAGTGATTGTTCTAGCCAAAAACCGCCACAGATAGTGTTATCTGTGGCGGTTCTAGAACCGCCACTGATAATTCTCGATTATCAGTGGCACTAAATCTGTGACGGTTCAAAAACCGTCACTGATGGCAGTTATGAACCGTCACTGATGGCCTTTTTCAAGGTAGTGATGAGAGGATTAGCGGTTAGGTTATTTTTTAGAACTAGATTCTTGTATAGAGTAAGAATCAATTGTTTTAAAAGGTTCAAGAGGGTTGTGAGAGAGCAATATTCACTTGTACTCTTTTAAGGTTGTGCTTAAAAATGTACAGTTTGCTTCACCTATTCTTTTCTTTCTCATCGTGGTTGTTTCGTCATCGTTATTTCGGTTCTCTCTATGAGATTCATCTACTTTATTCTTGATACGGTGTACGCTTTTGTCATATATCACGTACTCTGATCCTATCTGGATACTGTTGTACATAAATAGATCTATCAGAATAACTTGGGAAAGTTACTGAACTGATGTAGACTCTCCCGGAAGACTGGTACACTCGTGCAGTCAGAACACATGCATCCTATTCTTTGGACTAGTGGATGGTTCTTGCTTTATGCATACTCAAAAGCGACCTGCTTAAACTACTTTTTCTTTGTAATGCTGTTGATTAATGGTTTATTTGTACTAATCAAAGAAGCCTAGCTGGACAAGAATGCTTAAAGAACTGACCTTTCCGTTTTTAATCCTCGAGTCAGCAGTATTAAGGTCTGGTGGACTATAACTTTCAAAAGGATAAGCCCTAATTTCCTTCAGGCCAGGTCAGTGGCGAAACCCCAGTTAATGGGCCAGACGGGCCGATCGAATGTTTTGCTGGACAAGCCCATAAGGAAGCGTTAGAGAGAGTCTGTCAGTTCCTGCAGCAAAGGACCAACCAGACTTCAGTTCACCACAAAAAGAAAAGGAAAGGAATAAAAAAGACATCAGTTCACTTTAGTGGTATGCAGGTTGTGAGCAATGTAATGGAACCTGATGTACAATATATATCTAAAAAACATTAAGTCATGCTATCTCTGAAAGTAGTGTACATTCCAATATTGGCCAAGTGATACCTGTTGAGTTAATCTAGTTGTTTTCGGATCATCTTACATGATTGGTTAGGATTCAGTGTCAGTTTTTGGTTCAGGTATTCAGAGTCGGAGTTGTTTTCAGTTTGTTTCGTTTACAGTTAAGTTTGTTGCTGCAGTTTGTTTTTCGGACGTGCTACAGAGTCCATGTCGTAGAAGTTCTGACAGTCAATTCAGATTCGAGTTGATGGAGAGCATCCAAACTTTGTAATCCTGACTTTATAATAATAAAGAAAAACTAGAAAAGAGGTGTGCAGTTTTCACCTCGCAAAAGAAAGTAGAATTTTCTGTTTTGTTTGCGTGCTGTTTTTCTCTGAAGATTGCATACGTTTTGTTCTGAAGTTAAGTTCCTCGCTAGGCATCAGGTACCTGGGCAGATTACTGACAAGTGGTATCAGAGCCGAAGGAAACGAAGCGATGGCAGGCGACAAGCAAGACCTAACAACCTCGACGGCAAGAAGCGCCACGACCCGATTCAATATCCAATGTTAAGCGAAACGAACTACGGCATATGGGCTGCTATCAAGATAAAGATCATCTTGCGTTCGCTAGGGGTATGGTCTATTGAGTTGCATGCACCAGCCAGTTCAACCAAAAGCTTAAGCTGATGAGAAAAGGTGGCAAATTCACTTATACTTTAACACTCCCCCTCACGTGTAGACTCCCTCGGGCCTAAGACGTGGAATAAAAGCGAGCTACAATTATTATTTTTTAATTGCGCCAACTGGGTTTTGAACTCGAGACCTCTTGGCTCTGATATCATATTGAGTTGCATGCACCAGCTAGTTCATCCAAAAGCTTAAGATGATGAGGAAAGGTGGGCAATTCACTTATACTTCAACATGGTCGGCGATAGAAGATAGAGACGAAGACAACGATAAGGATCAAGGCGCCATGGTTGCTATCTCTCAAGCCTTGCCAGATCAAGTGATGATGGCAATCGCGGAGAAGCAGACATCAAAAGAAGCATGGGACGCACTCAGGGAGATGCTAATTGGCGAAGATTGCATTAAGAAGGCACGTGCACAAGTGCTGAAACGGCAACTGAATCAGTTGCATATGCATAATTCAGAAACCATTAGTGAGTACTCCATGAAACTCACCTTGCTAATGTGGGAGATCCGCTCGCTCGGCACAAAACTCGACGACAGCGATGTTGTCGAAAAATTGTTTGCTTCGGTTCCAGATCTCTTCCACCCGATTGTCGGAACGATCGAGCAGTTCGGTATTGTCGTGGGTATGATTATCTCGGAGGCTATTGGCCGTCTCAAAACTTTCGAGGAAGGTTTCAAGGGACGATAGATTTATGGTACCATCCTAAGAATCTAGGATCATACATAAAAATTTTCAAAATATTTTAACTTCATTTGTTATCTTTAAAAAATAAAAATAAATAAATTGAATATAATTGAGATACTAACATTGTAGAATTTTATAAATTTTCTCGAGTGCGATCATGATCCAAAATTTTTATGAGAGCTTAAGAATTGCCTCAGTACCATTCTACAATTTTTTTTAAAAAATAAAATTATTTTGTTTGCTCAATCAAATTTATGTAAGCATTGAACTTCATTTGTTATATTTAAAAAATCAAAAAGAGAAAGAACATACATGGTACAGTGCCTTTAAGAATTTTATAAATTCACTGGAGTGTGATCATAATTCAAAAAATTTATGAGATCTTAAGAATCTCCTTAGCACGCTTCAGTAAAATTTTCAAAAATTCTAAGTGTTGATTTTTGTAGCCGGCAATAAAATTATGGGGTAGGCGCTAGATCTCAAACTCGAAGGTCACACAAGATAAGGGGTTAGACAGGTTCAGGCCCTCAGCGATGGAGGTAATACCCTAATCTTGTGTGGTGTGCTCTGAGGCTTGATTACTCAATGATTCGATGATCGGATCCCCATGGTGTTACCCGCCCTCTCCCTTATATACTGGGGGTCTGGCGGCTTACAGAGTCCTGATCGGTTAGGAGATTCCGATCGGTTATTAGATTCTAGTCGGTTACAGGATAGAGTTTACATCTTTGTCTACCCTATCAATGACTCAGATTACAAATATATCTTTTATATCTAAATATACATAACTGTCTATAGGATGTGCCCCCCTATTCCATACGGCAGCAAGGCTTGGTGCGGGGCACAGCCCTTGGGCCTGTCTTCTCCTCAGGTAACGTTGGGCCGGTCATGAAGATACCTGGTTTCATATATTCCACAGTAGCCCCCGAGTGATTCATGATCCAATTGCTATGCTTCCAGTAGGCCCCAACTTGAATCATTCTTCTGAACTCGCTGTACAATCCTCCGACTGGTTTCTTCACGTGATTTGAAGGCTTCTTCTTGCGGCGAGTGGATTATGAAGGACTCGAATATAACCCTTGATTTTTGCTTCAACTGAATATAATCTTACATCATTTAATTTGATGTGAGCGGCCTCGCGGACCTGTCCCATATTTCGGATGTGGATTGAATACTTCTTCCTGCCCAAAGCGAAATTTTTAATATCTTTTCTCTTTATGGATATCCACCGAACAGTCTTCGAGGTCGCTTGATTTTCTGTGTCAACTCGTTTGCTGAAAAACTCCTTGGCTTCTGAAATTACATTAACCCCAAATCTCTTCGGCTCCTGATGCATTTACTTCGTCCTTCTCAGATCGGCTATAAAGGCGAACCATTTGCGTAATTTATCCTCTCATGCTTGGTTCTCCATCTTTATGTTTCACGTTTCCATTTTCTTCATGCCGAGGAGAAGGAGGAGGAACGTCAGGCACGTGCAGGATCCTAGGCTCGCCGAAGAATGGGCGCTTTTCGAGCTTGCTGTGGCTGAATCAATGGAGGATACCGCTGCCGCCCTCGACCGCGTTGCCGTCGATACCTTCCTCGAGATCTTTCCTGCCCTTTACAGGGCCAAGGAAGCCCTCGTGGAGGCGTTGGGTCGCGTGCGTCGGGGTGATGTGTAGGCCCCCCTGCAAATGTAATATTTTCCCAGGCATAGTGTTTGGGGAATTTTATATATAAAAAAGTACCTTTCAAAGTGTTTTCCATGATTGTCATTTGACGTAGCTTAGACCCACCTTGGGGCGCTTCGAAGCTTGCATGGTTCTTTGATTTGGTGACATCTGTACCGACTGACGTAGGAAAAACCTTAGGTCAGACACGGAGCGCATCGTATTGGAGTTTGCGCGGCTCTCGGCCAAGCAGCATCCGGATCTGTCTGGCGCGAGATACACCTTAGGTCCTACTTGGGACATATTAGGATTTGCGCGGCTCATGGGCGAATGATACCCATGTCCGTAGAACACAGCTTAGGCTCGAGTTGGAGCGTACCAGGATTTCTCTGGCTCATGGCCGAGTGATACCCATATCCGACTGGTGTAGGATACGGCTTGGGCTCAACTTGGAGCGTTCCATACATACGTGGCTCTTGGCCGAGTGGTACCCATATCCGACTGGTGTTGGATACAGCTTAGGCTCAACTCGGGCGTGCAGTTTTCTTGGCTCGTGGCGGCGATACCCATATCCGACTGGTGCGGGATACAGCTCTGGTCTTTCTTGGGACATATCGCGGTTTTATCCGAGTGGTATCCATACTCGTTTAATACGACGCACAGCTTTCCGACCCTTGTGTGGCATACCAATGGATTTGTGCCCGTTTAGGATCGACTCGTGATACATGATTCCGTCATGCGGTAACCACCTAACGACCCAGCATGGGGCATATCACGAGAAGGTATATTTTTTTCAAGTTGGAGGACATCCATGTCCCTCTTAGCACGGTAAGTGGAGAAAACATCCCATCGTGGGGAGCGACGTGTCCCAAATATGACTTGGTCAAACCACGTCTGACTCCGTGAGTCAGAACGTCAGGCCTGCAAATTACTTGCGGGGAATCCGAAAGGGCGAGACGTTTAGCAATCTTTTCTCGCCAATTCGGTGAAAACCTATTTTTCCCCCTTTTAATGGTTAGGCCATGCGTCGCCTGACGGTTCATTCTCTCACCGCGCTCTTGCTCCTTCTGCTTCCTTGTCTCTCTGACTTCTCCGCCGCTAGGGTTAACCACCGTTGCGCCTGCTCTTTTGCGCCGCCATTGATTTCTCCTTCGAAGATGTCTTCTTCTTCTTCGCAGCCTCTGCCCCAGGATTGGACGACCTCGACAATGACAGAGGAGAAACTGCAGTCCATGGTGGATGATGGGATTCTCCCAGACTTGGCTTTGATCTCCGCCCGGTCGGCTGCCGGTGAATTCGTCCCCACTCCTCATCCCGAAGAGGTAGTGGTATTTGAATCCTTTTTCCAGTGCAGGCTGGGTCTTCCGACCTGTGCTTTTCTCCGCGGCCTCCTCTTCTTTTATGAAATCGAGTTGGTGAACTTGAATCATAACTCTATTTTGCTAATCTCTATCTTCGTTCACCTTTGCGAAGCCTTCTTGGGCATCCGCCCCCATTTTGATCTTTTCTGCCATTTTTACCATCTGAAGCCTTATCCCTCAAAAAGCGACCCCAAGGTAGTTGGGGGAGCCAGATTCCAACTTCGGGAGGGGCTAAAGAAGTCATATTTTGCTATTCCCTTCAAGTCTTCGAACAAAGGCTGGCACCAGGAGTGGTTTTATTGTGCTAATCCTGATCCAGCTCTTCCTTCTTTCCTCGGGCACCGGCCGAAGGTGTCCGTATCTTGATCCTCTATCGGCGACGCCAGCAACATGGATCAAGTGCAAGACCTCTTGGTGCTCATTGGCAAATTGAAGGAAGGGGGCCTCACAGAGGTTGGTCTGGGCTTTCACTGGGGTTTCAGTTTGAGGGCCAAGACGATCCGACCCGGGAATTGCCTGACTTAATAACGAGAAAGCAGATTCATGCTCGAGTTGGCGATTTCTTCATCCCGAGCGTCGAGATGCCCACCAGATTCCCCAAGGCCTTCTCTGTGTTGAATCCTCCCCCAAAGGTGAGATACTTTGCCGACAGATTCTTGTCTTTGTCTCTGAATGGCTTCTCACTTTTAATCTTCCTTTCCAGGATCGCGTTGCCTTCTTGATGACGCGCCCTTCCGAAATGCTCGTCAGATAGGCGATTCCCTGAAGCGGCGAGCGAGCTCTCCTACGGGAGATCCCGCCGCCAAGAAGGGGAAATAGACTGTGGCCAAAGACCCCGCGAAGCCCTGGCGCCCAACTGGTGGTCCTAAGATCCAGGACCCATTGGCACGAGCCCAAGCGCCTTCGGCTCCCCTCTCCTATGAGCCTGCGGCTCAGCCGAGTCCAACGCCGAAAGACTCAGGCATTCGGGAGGAGCCCCGGGTGCCAGTCGGCAGCGTACCGAGTGGTCCTTCTGGGGGCGGCCCGACTGCTCGGAAGAAGCCCCCGATGAAAATGAGGAAGTTCGACAGGTTTATTACAATATCGACTCTTATTTGACTCGTTTCGCTAGCTTGCTGACAGTTCTTCTCGTAGGGATCCTTCGCTTGATGTTCCTGTCGGGACGCCGTCTAGGGCCCCTGTGGAGGCTGAGCCCCCGAAGGTTTGCGTCCCGGTCGTGGGGGCCACGTCCAGGGGCACCAAAGTGCCTCCCGAGCCCCTGGCGCCATCTCCGACTCCTCCCGCTTCGGAATCCGGCCCTGCTGTTCCGGAGCCGGCCTCCCGCCCGTCCCCCGAGATCGAGGAGATCCTCCGAGTTCCGTCGACCCCTGCTCGCCCCCAGCTCATAATGCAAGCTGCGTGGGTTGATAAGGAGGAAGGCCTGAAGCTCCTGGACGATCCGGAGGAGGAGGAGGAGGAGGAGAGAAATGACTTTTACAGTCATGCCATGGCTTACGCGCGCTTGGCCCGGGTAAGCACTTCTCTACACTTGCTATCTTCCCGCTTCTGTCATTTATCTTGTAGTTACCTTTCCCTATGATGATTACAGAAAATAGAGGAGCGCTCTGAAAAGAAAGCCGAATACTTCTAGAAGATGCTCCCTGAAATCCGAACGCGCCAGGAATATCTGGCCGAATTGGAGCGTATCAAGGCCGGGCATGCGACCGAGCTGTGATCTCTTCAGTGAGAGTCCAGGTGTTGCGAGAGGAGCAGAAGGCTCTGCGCCAGGAGAAGCTGGACGTTGTTGGCTCCCTTCGAGGTAGCTATTTCCTAGGCTACCCCGTGCTTTCATTTAATCGTCCAATTTTTTATCTTCTTATCTTTGCGTCAGCTCGGGACTTTGCTAATGTAAAGTTCCAGGGGAAACTTAAAGCTTCGGAGAAGGAGCTAGAAGGTACGGTCGGCAGCTTGGCCCTCCTATGTCTTCATTGCCTTAGCGCTTCTTAACACTCTGTCTTGCAGATTATAAATTCAAAACACGGGCGCAATATGCCATCTTTAATGAGAGGGTTGAAGCCCTCGAGATGTCTTGCGCCAGGCTTCAGCAGCTTCCGAGCCGCTGCTGAGTTCGCTTCATCCTGGAGGCGAGAGGCCACTCAGCAGGGACTAGGTCGTCTCTTGGCTGGAGGAAGCCCCCGAGGTGCTCAAGAGACTCTTGAAGGAGACAACGACCAATGGTGCTAGCCAGGCTTTGGCGATTACCAAGTCGCTTTATCCCCGAGTGGATCTTGAGGCCATTAAGGAAGGCTATGCCCGCAACGTAGATGAGGACCGGGCCGCCGAGCTCTGGGAGGAAGTCAAGGACACCTCTTTGTCCATTGTAGAGACTTTAGACCTGTAAATTGAATGTATATAAAGGCGTTTCCTTGTTCTTGCATTTCCATTTCAAACATGCATATTTGCCCGAGTGGTTTCGACATATCGTGTCCGACTAGTCTAGCCCCCAGGCTCTGAGGCATGGTTCGCGACGCATGTCTCAGAGTCTAAAAATCGTAGGAGCGAAGCACTCGGATGCATAAATCTCGAGAAGATTATGTAAAAAAACTTTAATATCTATCTTTTTTCATTCATAAAGGAACAATTTGATTTACAAAGTTCAAGTGAAGAAACGACGTAGCTGTTCTATGTTCCAAGTGTTGCTGACTGCCGTGCCGTCTTCTCGCTTGAGTTTGTAAGCTCCAGGGCGTACCACCTCATCGACGACGTAAGGGCCTTCCCAGCTTGGGGAGAGCTTATGCTCGCATTTCTGATTCTTTCTAAGGACCAGATCTCCCTTGGAGAATGCGCGGCTCCTCACATTGCAACCGTGATAGCGCCGCAGACCTTGGAGATACTTTGCCGATTGAATTGTTGCGACGTCCCTGGCTTCTTCCAGTCAGTCGAGGTCTTCTAGCCGGCTTTCTTCCGAGGCGACTTCTTCATAGCTCCGGACCCGCGGGGATCCGAATTCTAACTCGGTGGGGAGGACTGCCTCCGAGCCGTACACCAGGAAGAAAGGTGACTGCCGGTTGCTCTGCTGGGGATGGTTCGCAGCCCTCAGAGTACAGAAGGCAATTCTTTCACCCACCGAGTGGCGTATGGCTTTAGCCGATCGAAAATCCTTGCCTTCAGGCCCTGTAACACCATGCCGTTGGCTCGCTCGACCTGCCCATTGCTTCGGCGGTGGGCTACTGATGCGAAGCAGATTTTTATTCCGAGTTCGTCGCACCAGTCTTGAAATGTGCCGCTTATGAATTGGGTGCCATTGTCCGTGATGATTCGGTTTGGAACATCGAACCTAACCACGATTTTGTTGAAGAATTCTTTGGCTTTTGCTGCCGTTATTGTCGCGACTGGTTTGGCCTCTACCCATTTGGTGAATTTATCAACGGCCACGAAGAGATGGGTATAACCACCTTGAGCCTTCTTTAAAGGTCCCACCATGTCGAGCCCCCAGACCGCAAATGGCCAGGTTATGGGGATGGTCTGTAGTTCCTGTGCCGGTTTGTTCATCTGACGAGCAAAGAACTGACATCCTTCGCATGTCCGGACAATGTCCTCTGCGTAAGTGACAGCAGTCGGCCAGAAAAATCCTTGACGATAGGCTTTGCCGACTAAGGTTGATGACGCCGCATGATTCCCACAAACTCTCGAGTGGATTTCCTTGAGAAGATCTCTCCCTTCTTGTTCTGATATGCACCATCGTAGTACACCAGAGGAGCTCTTGCGATAGAGTTCTTCCCTGATCACCGCATAGCTTTTGATTCGGCGTATTATTCGTTCGGCTTGCACGCGGTCTTCGGGTAGTTTGTCCTTCGTCAAATAGTCCAGATACGGAGCTGTCCAATTGGGGTAATGACTAGGACTTCTGCTTCTATGCTCTTCTCGGCTGGGGCGTCCGTCCTCGACCGAGTGGTAATCGTGGGCTTGTGAATTTCTTCGACGAATACTCCCATGGGCACTGTAGATCGACAGGATCCCATTTTTGCTAGCTCGTCGGCCGCTTCATTGTCACGGCGGAGCACATGAATATGTTCCAGGCCATCAAAGTTACCTTCTAGATTGCGTACCTACTGGCAATAGGCTGTCATGTTGTCTTCGATGCAAGACCATTCTTTTTGCACTTGGTTGACCACGAGCATTGATTCTCCGCGAACCGCCAAACATCGAATACCGAGTGATATGGCGATACGGAGCCCATGGATGAGTGCCTCATACTCGACGACGTTGTTTGAAGCGGGAAAAAGTATTTGAAGAACGTACCTCAACCTTTCTCCGCTTGGTGATATGAGCACGATACCAGCCCCCGCGCTGCTGAGCATGAGGGAACCATCAAAGTACATTGTCCAGTACTTGAGCTCCTTGGTAACCGTCGGGCTTTGAAGCTCTGTCCACTTGGCCGTGAAGTCGATGAGCGCTTGAGACTTTATGGCAGTACGAGGATTGAATAAGATATCGAAAGTCCAAGCTCGACCTCCCACTTTGCAATTCTCCCTGTGGCCTCCTGGTTGTGAAGTATATCTCCTATTGGGAAGGAGGTAATCACCGAAATAGTATGCTCTTGGAAGTAGTGCTTGAGTTTGCAAGACGTCAGGAGGACAGCATACAATAATTTTTGCACTTGTGGATACCGCACCTTGGATTCGCTCAGGACTTCGCTGACGAAGTAGACCGGGTGTTGGATCTTCTGCACGTGGCCCGGCTCCTCCCTTTCTACGACGACCGCAGCGCTGACTACATGAGTCGTTGCTGCGATGTAAAGTGCAGGGGCTCCTCCGGCATCGGTGAAACCAAGACCGGGGGCGTCGTTAGGAAGGTCTTCAAGTCTTCGAACGCCTGCTGTGCCTCTGGAGTCCATTGGAACTTGTCTTGCTTCTTGAGGAGTTTAAAGAAAGGCATACCTCGCATACCCAGTCGGGAAATGAACCTGCTGAGTATGGCCATGTATCCTGTAAGCTTCTGGACGTCCTTATGGCAAGTTGGCGGTTCACGAGAAGGTATATTTTTTAAAAAATGGTCCTTGGGCTTGGGCCTTTTGGTGAAGTCCTTTTGGCAAGTCGGTACCTCGGACCATTTTAAATACTTGAGGGTTGCTGGTTCCACCGCATTGATCTCCCGAACGGTAAGCTTTTGCTTCTTCTTGAACTTGTATTCGGTGGAGCCCCAATAAATGTAATTCAGCTCAAGCTCGGGCTCCTGAAAATCATCCTCCCCAGGAGGGTCCTTCTTCTTGGTAGCCTCATCCTTCGCTGGAGCTGGTTGCCTGTGGCTTTCACGCGCAAAACGCTTCAGAGTGAAGCAGTCTTTGGCCACGTGCTTTCCCTTTGGGTGGAAAGGGCAGATCGCCTCCGTGACAGAATTATAGTCGGGTGCCTCCCTCTGTGGGGCTCGGGGTCGGTCACAGTCGGTTACTGCGACCAGCTCCTCACCTTTTCGCTTTTTATCTCTGTGCTTGGAGGACTTGTGCTTGTCGCCTTTGTTCTTCTGCTGTAGGCGATCCTCTTGGCGCTCGGCCAGGGTGTTTGAGGCTGTGGCATAGCGATCGGCCAGCTCAAACATCTCCTTCACTGAGGTTGGGGGTTTCCTGGACATTTTCTTGATTAGATCAGGATCACTTACCCCTTTTTGGAAGGTCGCCACTACCACCACTTCAGACACATCCCTAACGGTGTTCTTCTTCTGCATGAAACGCCGAATGAAATCTCTCAGCGTCTCGTCCTTCTTCTGGTGAAGCTGATATAGGTCCCACGGGGTGCCAGGCCTCTCGTAGGTTCCCTGGAAGTTTGCGATAAACTGATCGCGGAGGTCGCTCCAGGAATCCACCGAGTTCGCCGGAAGTCCTGTGAGCCATGCTTGAGTCGAGGGGGTGAGATTGACTGGCAGATAATTCGCCATTACGTTCTGGTTTCTTCCGGCTGCTTTTACCGCCAAGGCATAGACCTGCAGCCAAGCTTCCGGATCTCGCTCCCCATCAAACTTTATGATGCCCTTGGGGTTGAAACCTTCGGGCCAAACCACTCGGCGCAACCGGGAAGTGAACGCTCGGATCCCATCAATAGATCTCTTGTAATGATGAGAGGGAGACCAGCGTGGCGAGCCTCTGGCTCGGCGATTGTCTTCAACGTGCCGGGGCGGAGTTCGGCGCGGCGAGCTCATGGCTCGACAGTCGTCGTTGTTCTGACCCCGGCAATGATAGTCTCTATGGTCATCGCGGTCGTCGTACCTCTGATCACTTTGTCGATCACAGCCGGTGCCGAAACGCTCATAGTCGTCGTGGCGTCCGCGTCGCTCTTCTTCGTCCCGCTCCTGTTGTCTGGCGGTGATGTCTTGGCAGAGGTCGCGGTTGATAATTCGGCGAGCATCGCCGAGTGGTGGCGTATGACGCCGACTGCCGGTATTCCGACTGGTTGTAGTCCGACTGCTGGCGACACGAGTAGCCGCGTGGGAGCGCGAGTGCGCTTCACCTACCGGCTTTTCATGATTCTGCTGGATTGCTACCGCCGTCACCATGGCCTTGATCTGGGCCACGATCGGGGCTGCCAGGCTGTCCGATGCATCGGGTCCAGCGTGTCGAGAAGTGTCTTGGAGGCGACGACGTTCTGCATCGGCGTGCGGAAGATGGATTGGTCTCCCAACTTGGACTGCAGGATGTCCTCGCGGACATTGCGGCCGCGCGATCGAAGAGATCGCACCTGCATCTCCTTACCCTTACGAAGGTGATCTTCCTCCGCAGCCTCTTGGTCTTCTTGATGGAGATCGATCCTCTGCTCCTCGATCGCGAAGACGCCACGAAAATCGCAGCTGTTCCTCACAATGCCGACTGGTTTTCTGGGTGAGTTAGAGCGGCATACCTGAGATGGGTTGGCCTGATCTTCACCAGATTGGATCTGGCTTTGGACCAGGTAGACAAGCTCTCCGCACGTATCCGCGACGAAATCCAGACTTCCGAAGCGAAAGACCTGGCCAGAGATGAAGGTGGCGATGAATCCGCCGATTGCTGCCATCGAGTCTGTAGGAAAAGATTATAGCGCTTCGCCTACCTGGAGCGCCAACTGTCGACTTTTGTAGCCGGCAATAAAATTATGGGGTAGGCGCTAGATCTCAAACTCGAAGGTCACACAAGATAAGGGGTTAGACAGGTTCAGGCCCTCAGCGATGGAGGTAATACCCTAATCTTGTGTGCTGTGCTCTGAGGCTTGATTACTCAATGATTCGATGATCGGATCCCCATGGTGTTACCCGCCCTCTCCCTTATATCTTGGGGTGGGGCGGCTTACAGTCTGATCGGTTAGGAGATTCCGATCGGTTATTAGATTCTAGTCGGTTACAGGATAGAGTTTACATCTTTGTCTACCCTATCAATGACTCAGATTACAAATGTATCTTTTATATCTAAATATACATAACTGTCTATAGGATGTGCCCCCTATTCCATATGGCAGCAAGGCTTGGTGCAGGGCACAGCCCTTGGGCCTGTCTTCTCCTCAGGTGACGTTGGGCCGATCATGAAGATACCTGGTTTCATATATTCCACACTAAGTCTTTTTTTATTGCTAAAGCAAATCTATGTATTGATCATTAGGCTTTTATCGGGATGTAGTCTTGTGAGAATTTTGAAATTTCTTAAATTTGGATCATCATCTAAAATTTTATAGAAATATTAATGAAACATCGTGACCATCCAAAAAATTTAAAACATTTCTAACATGGTTTGGACCATTTTCATTTTGTTGAAGTTTGCGTAAGACTTTTAATAGGACTGTAACAACGCTGTAATTTTTAAAACTTTATAAAGTTTGGTCATCACCAAATTTTATGGGAATATTAGTTGTGGAATATAAGAACCCGGGTACCCTTATGACAGGCCCAAGAGGTAGGCCCAGAAGATACTCCCCGCGTCAGGCCCCGCTGCCGTGCGCAAGGGGATATATCCTAAAGAAAGTTGAACTTATATTTAGATATGATAGATACTTTGTTGCAATCCGAGTTAATAGGGTAGATAAAGATGTAAACTCTGCTTTGTAGCCGATTAGAATCTTGTAACTGATCGGAATCTCTTAACCGATCAGGACTTTGTAAGCCGCCCCACCCACGCTATATAAGGGAGAGGGCGGGCAACAACATAGGGATCCAATCATCCAAGCATAGAGCTATCAAGCCATAGAGAATAGCACACCTCATATGGCCCAGAGCACATTACGCTTTGAGCAATCTTAGATCCAAGGGATCTGCATAATCCCAAAGACACGGATTAGGGTATTATCTCCTCCGCGAGAGACTAAACCTGTCTAAACCCCTTGTCTTGTGTGACCTTCGAGTTTGAGATCTAGCGTCTACCCCATAAATTTATTGCCGACTACAAAAGTCGACATTAGTGATTTGTCAGAACTATTCAGAAAAAAATTAAAAATTTTCTAACCCCGTTTGTTTCATTTTTCATTCGGTTCAAATTTGCCGGTTAGCGTTTTATCAGGACAGTAGCAATGTTCGAATTTTGAAAAATTCCTCAGGCTTGATAATCATCTAAAATTTGTATGATAACATTACTAATGTGTCAGGAACATGCACAAAAAATTCAAATTTTTTTTGACTTCGTTTGAATCAGATTTCGCTCGGTGCAATTTGGCCGAGATCTCGGTAAAACCGGCCGAGATCTCGGATTTCCCGGTGGAAAAAAAAACGAATTTGAAATTTCGTTTTTGTGTTTCGTCCGGAATTTATTTGAAATTTCGAAATCTCGACCAAATTTCGTTCTCCAGCCACCTCCAAGATATGAAGCGAAAACGAGATTTCAAACCTTGTCCTGACTAGCCAAAAGCTGAAAGTGATCTTGCATTAGCTGTAGAACCTGGGCCGCGCGCAAGAAAACACGATCAAACACCATCCTGTTCCCGACTCTCGCAAACAATCCAGAGAAAGAGAACAAGAAGAGTGTGCTGAAGACCGATAACTAGTGTGCACTTTTAACCATACTGGGGTTTAGTTTACAGAACTACGTAAGATTACCTACCTTAAACAATAACCAATTATTTTATCCGAAATAGATTATGACAGTAAAAAAAATCTAATCAAAATTAATAAAACCTCTAAACTTTGGTCCTTCGTCCTCACATCACAACAATATCATCTGAAAATTCAGTTTTTTTATTAAAAAACATCATATGAAAATGTGATGGCTCGAAACATCTACATATATAATCCTTCATCATGTCACCCTGACAAGCTTGGAAACATCAACTCTTACCACAATACTCATCATTTCATGTAATAAATGGTCATGATCATCGCGCGGCGATTAATTAAAGCTTGGAAACATCAACTCTTACCACAATACTGCAATAGCCTCTCAAAGTTTTAATTAAAGCACTAGGTAACACATTGTCTCGATTACTCTCATTTCTAGTTTTCAGAGTTAAACTTCCGTACTACCCAAATGACCGCCAAATTCTAATGGTTCCATACTTTACCTCTTTTAGTTCGAACATCCAAGGCTGATATGGAGGAGCATTCCATCCCGAGCACGAGCCCTAGCAGGTTCCTCAACCTCCACCCAACCACCGTTGTTGCCGCCGATGCTGACGTACCCGTGGCAAGACCTCGTGGCCGAGGAAGAAATAAGAAGCCTGAAGGCCGGTATACCATCTCGGAGGTCTCAGATGCTGGAGCCCCTATTGCACCGCCAAAGTTCGTAGCAAAGTACAGAACAACCTGCGGGTATATCGTAAGGGAGAAAGTGCTAATCACCTTTTTGGATTGGCACAAAGTACCCAATACCATCAAAACGTATCTATGGACGGAGCTCAAACAAACCTTTGAATTCCCCGAAGAAGATGAACACTGCGTGCGTCGAGATGCGTTGATGACCATGGATGCGGCATGGAGGAACTTCAAGGCCATGCTGAATACTACTTATGTGAAGAAAAACCGGTCGGCCATCGGGGACTACCCAAACTTAGAACCATATTGGGATGAATTTGTGTCGATGAAGCAAAGTGAAGCAGCAAAGAAGTCCAGCGAGGACCACATAAACATCGGAAGGAGGAACATCCATCCACACAGACTTGGTGCAGTGGGTACGCTTGGTAAAATCCCTCAATGGGAGAGCAGAAGGTAATCACTACAATCGACGGTGCAAGTCAATTGGCCGGACTACTGGATCGAGTCAAGCACTATGTGCTAGCGAGGGCAAGTGTCACATCCGTGGGGCTTATCCTTCGAAATAGCGATGACGGCAATATCGCAAAGGTCCGTGAGTCAGACATCGAGTCTTCCCAAAGAACATTCCACCCAGATAGGGAGAACGACGAACTAACATGTGCCCTAGGAAACAAGGAGCATCCTGGACGGACACGAGGTGTCGGGGTTAAGGTTCCCTGGAAGACATGATTCCTAGAGCACCTCCACGCTTACAAGAGTCGAAGGAGAGCTAGAGAAGCGTTTACCGAAATAGAAATGATGAAGGAAAAGATGCTTCGAGAATTACAAGGCACAATAGAACAACAAGTACAACGATAAGTACAACAAGCCATGAGCCAGTCGCAAGCCGAGAATATTGTTACGACCAGCCCTCCGAATCGTCGCAGCAGTTGCGCATCCGTCCCACTTGTAGAACAGGACATGGGCCATTATCCTGTGGATGACATACATGACCCCATACCGTGCCAGCTCACTTTGCCCGTCATGAACATATTCATTCAGGCTGGTACAGGCATAGCGTAACCATGCAAAGAAGGAGGTGTATTGCACAACTCTTCGATAGCGTCGGGTTATGCAAAGGTCCAGGTGGACACGGTTAATCCCCAGTTTGCCAACCTCGGGCTAGAAATGCCCCCGAACAACGAGTTTACAACTCTAGGAAGTGCCATCCACTCATTCATCCAGTGGCGCAAACGTGACATCGTCTTGGACCATCATGAAGTGCCTGCCCCTCCTGAGGTGAACCTGCCAGCCCCTCCTGAGGTGACCCTGCCAGCCTCTCCTGAGGTGAACCTGCCGGCATGTCCTACAGTAAATCTCGCACAGTCGTCACCAACACATCAGCGTACAAAAGTTAGTGCAACAACTTCAGTTGGCTGACTTAAAATCCTTCTCTAAAGGCATGGCAGAATAGACAAGCCATATCAGTGAGTCAGGTGAAGCGAGCAGTATGATGTTGTGCGCGAAAAGTAAGGGTAAAGCGGTCTCCAAAGGGCAAGTTGATGAACAAAGACTGAAATACGAATTGGGAAGCCGTTTGTCACCCCTTCAAGCTTGATAGCCTAACAAAGGCAGCTAAGATGATTACATGCATGGTATATGGAGCGATCTAACCAAGATGTACTCTCGAAGGTGATCATTGCCATTTACAGAGAGGAACATTTCCACCATGAGGGGACTGGCTGCTTCATGATAGAATTCAATGAGTTGCACAACATGTACTATAAAGATGCCCTCGACGTGTCTCTTATGAGATGCTGGTCACTGTAAGTGTCCAATATAAAAATCATTGTTTACATTCATGTAATTCTGATAAATGTGATGTCTAAATCATTTCTTATGTAGATACGAGTTGATCGAACTAAGAAGAACCAACGGGCCAGTGGCATTCCTCGATTCGGGAACGGTTTGCCAGCCGAAAATCAAAAGAGTACCAAAGGAGATCGAGGACTACGTATATAACGCTTTCATGAAACTCCAAGACAAGGAGTTCATACTTTTACCATACAATTTCAAGTAAGTGGCTCACTAGCTAGTTCAACTACTTGTTGATCTCGTTCTTTGCTCAGCTTAGGACTAATGACTACGGCATCATACATGTGTATGTAGTTTCCACTGGATTCTCGTAGTAATTACTCCGGATAAAGCAAGATGTCGATCTTGGACCCATGGACAAAGATCCAAAAAACT
This sequence comes from Otatea glauca, assembly GCA_036346275.1. Lineage (NCBI taxonomy): Eukaryota > Viridiplantae > Streptophyta > Magnoliopsida > Poales > Poaceae > Otatea > Otatea glauca. The sequence continues at coordinate 42,103,826 of CM070721.1, read as the reverse complement.
ATAAAGATATGACAAGTCTAGTGAATAGGGCGTTCCAAGCATATTGTAAAAAGTGCTCGAGACACCGTCCATTCCATAAATCACTGACAATCCGTTCTAAATTTTCGGTACGCACAAAAACAATTTTCCTATATCGCACCTCGTAGTCAATAACTCCTTCAATGTCGTATAAGTTTATTCAATTTTTTGCAGTGCCACAAGCAGCCACCAAGCACAAATTTATGTGGGTACTTCGTGTGCCAATACATGCGCAAAATCTTAGGCTCTACAATAGTAAACAATGACGTAGAGGTTTGCCACGCTAACATCACACATTGATTCGTACATCTCATTCTCTATATAAGCTCTTAAGATTAACTTTTTCTATTTGTAGTGTTTGAACTTGCCTACGGGTTGACCGGTTCCAAATGAAATCCAAGGCATTCAGGATAGCTCGCCTACTTCATCATGAAGGAAATACTCAACAAGAACGGCGAGTTTCATGACCCAGATAATAACGATGAAGTCTTCCATACTCATCTGCCACCTCCTGAGGCCCCTACCAACACTGAAGTCTCGTAGGCTTATAGTTTAGAAAACTAGTTAATTTTTTTCTTACGGTGGTGTAAACTGATGTTTCATTAAATGTCAAGTTTAGCATTGGATGGCATGGCTTGCACATGTTCTAATTTCTGTCATTTGATTTAAGAAGTTGTAATTGATCTGCGCGTGTGTTGTTGCCCTTCTCCCGTGCGTGTGTGTGTGTTGATGGGTGGTGTGTGCGTGTGTGCTCTAGACGAGGAGCGCTCCCTCTATTGCTTTTCTTTGTGCCCTTTCATGATGGCTAGTAGAGCTTTTTATAGACATGGGTGAAGGATGAATACGGCAAGAGCTCAGCCCCAAAACTGCACCATTACAGTAGGTTTATTTGATTGCTTGATTTAGTTGCTGAAGTCTCCTTTTGCATCTTTACCTTCCATTCATAAGAGATTTGATTACATGGTCCTTGCTTTTTTAGCTCTGCATTCCATCCGAGTGGATATGATAAGATAACATTTCCTTCGAATGAGATCGGCTGAATAAATCTGTCTTTCTATTTTCCTTCAGTCGATCCAACGGTATTTTGCTAAAACCATTTTTGCTGCTTACATGAGGGGGGAAATGATAAGTTGTATAATGCGGAGTCTAGGTTACAAACTTACCATACAAACTTAAAAATTCTTGGGATGAGATATTTGTTGATTTTATATGAACAATTAATTATTCTCTCAAATATTGGACAAAGGGGAGCTCCAGGTTTCTAGGAAGGAGAGGGAGGCGTAGCTGTCTAACCAGTTCAGGGATATCGCCACCATTGTGATGGAGAAGACTATCAACCCTGAAACCCGGCAGTCCTACACCATCACCATGATCGAGCGCCTCATGCATGAGACACACTTTAATTGTACATTGTAATTGTGTATATTGTAATTGTGTATATGAAAAATCTGTGATTGTAATTGTGATTGATGTATTATATGTAGTTGTGATTGATGTATTATATTGTAGTTGTGTATATGCAAAATCTGTAATTGATGTATTATATATTTCAGAGGGCATAGCTAGCAGCACCTGAGGCTAGCCCAAAATGCGGTTTTTTATTTTTTCGGTCAGGTACTATCTGTGGCGGTTGGTGTATAGAACCGCCACAGATAATATTGTTATCTGTGGCGGTTGGTGTATAGAACCGCCACAGATAATATAGTTATCTGTGGCGGTTAGTGGACAGAACCGCCACAGATGGTTGGTGTATATAACCGCCACAGATAACAATTATCTGTGGCGGTTTGAAAACCGTCACTGATAATCCTCGATTATCAGTGGCACTATATCTGTGGCGGTTCAATAACCGCCACTGATGGCAGTTATGAACCGCCACAGATGACCTTTTCCAGAGTAGTGATCACATGTACTCGTCTTATATGCTGAAAGAATTGAACAGTTGATGCTGGAATGGCCATCTTCCTCGTTTCCGAACAATACTCAACTCCTGATCATTTCTGAACAATACACACAACTCCTGAATAGGGATGGCAATCAGCTGTAGTGGGTATAGGTAGTGCTCGTTCATACTCATACTCGTTAGCTAAAATCTCCTCCACGGGTATACCCGCGAAGGGTTATGGGCGACAAATCTCGCCCATACCCGATACTCGTGGGTATATCTCTTTACCCGCCACCATCAACAATCCTTCCAACCAAATGGCACTAAGAGCTAATGAGTTATGGACTAATACAATCATTTTAATGATTTTATAGGAATCAGCTACATTTTGTTGATTATTCAAAATTTTAAATGTATATAAGAATAAGAATTAAAATAACACACAGATGCTCATGTTCAACGATTATTAATATGAGGTACCACAAATTAGGGACTAGGGGCTAACTGGGCATCTGTTCTAGCCTATATGTCAGTAGAAGGTGGTAGGTAATCGGGCAGAACCGATACAGGTGAAGCTCCCCCATATCCGTACTCGTTTGCCCGTCGAGTAAAGTTTGGCCCAAATAAACATACTCGCGGGTAATAAAAGAGGAACATACCCACCTCTATTAGAGCTTTTACTCAAGGGTACACAAGTTATCGGGTAAAATTGCTATCTCTACTCCTGAACATTCAGAAGAACAGAACAATCATCAAGTGATTGTCTTCTCTACAAGTGTACGCAGGGGCGGATCTACCGTTGGGGCTGGTTGAGGCACTAGCCCCACCTCCGGCCGGTGTCAAAGACCCGGAGTCGAGGGTGTCAGGCGGGGCACCGTGGCTAGGGCAGACGCCAGCGAGTAGCCGAGAGGCGATAGAGGCCCGAGAAATCGGCTTCAAGAATGGCAGCCTGACCTCATCGGTGCTTGTCTGGTTCTACCTGGACCAGATCTGAGATCAGCCGCCTCAACCCGCTGGTCCACGCCATCATCGAGGTCACAACCCAGATGCGTTCACGTAGGCGGCGCGAGTTGATGCAGAGAGGTCGTCTGTTTGGTGTCTGTCGGGACCCGAATATGCAAATCCGGACCCTCTGTGTATTCAGCACTAGTCCAGGATCACGCTAGTGCACACAGTCTCAACATAGATGAAATATCACAATCATACACAGCGGAATAATAAATAAAGACTTAATCTATTAATATAGAACTATTGAACGACCTTAAGGTCAAACTTACACTTGTGAGGCCTTGGTGGCTTCAACTCAAAATAAATAAACAACAGAATGAAAGAAGAACGTCGTTTAATCCCATCAATATACCACGAGCAACCGACAAGGTTCAACTCCTAGATAATCGCCTCCTCGTGAAACTTCTCCTCCTTGAAGTTGTAGTCTTCTCCTCAATCGATGATTTTGTGTTGCAAGTGGTGAGTACATAAAGCACTCAACAAGTCGTGCAGAATGCAATTCTAACATAGCTATATGCAAGGATTATTCCAAAGAAATGGCTAACATGGCTATTTTGCAAAAGCACATTTGTAAATTAATACAAGATATAAATTGGAAAGACATAAAACAAATAAGCGTATTAGATAGATTCAACATTTCTCAAGTAAAACAAGTTTCCAATCCTAAGTCAAAATCCACTTTCCATGGCATCCCGCCATCCCAATAAGTTTTGTTTAACAAAAGTCTAACCCTTATTTGTAATTCGAGCTTTGCTCAATACCGTGAGCACGGCTATTCAATAGGTTTACACTCTGCAGAGGTTATGCACTTTACCCACACGACGTGATATTCTCTTTGTGCACTGCCATCAAGACACTTCCTTTGGTGTCTGCGCAGAGAATTCACGACAAAGTCTTTGGGAACCTCTACCTTAACCAAAGAACCTCTCGGTGTTGCCTTCGCTATCACTCCTCTCACGCATGCCACCAGAAGTATAGGACAGGCCAACACCGTTGGATGGGTACCAAGCCGCAAAGAGTGTACGCTCCCATGCAGTACACTTCCGTGTCTTTATCGCCCGAGTATCGGAGGAAAGATATCGAACCCTAATCAACTAGGTCCATCCCATATCGGACATGTGGTCGCATGATTGACTCAGGTCAAAGGCTTGCAAGGTTAAGTCCTTAAGATGATCGAGGCAAGACTTCCACATACCCCTGCCCATCGGGCCCACCTTGGCATTCTCGCCCCTTGCCACTTGCCCCAATCTAAATCATAACCACCCCAGTTGATTACCAAGCACCACGTGCCATCAGCAATTTAACCTCGTTGCGTGACATCCTCTCGCCACCGCAACTCAATCTCATCGTGTGACCACACATGACACACAAGTTCATAACATCGTTCCATATTCCATTAGTCAAGATTATTTATCAAAGACTAAAGTACATGTGATGGCGTGGCATGACTAAGCAACTAATACGGTCTAACCATCCCATGTTGATTATTATTACTAACCAACTATAATGAACCAATCTAGGGTGACAATATATCATGGTATACAAATGGTAAGGTAGGGTATAGAGCAATTGGGTATAATAGCTAAGTCCCAAATTTAATTGAAGACATTTGTACATGTCAAATAATATGCAATAAAGTAAAACAATATAGCAGTTTTGTAATCGTAGGTTCAACATGATCAAAGCACAACTTGCACGGCACTTGCTATAAACTGCTCTTTACTCTTTTAATTGATCTTGGCTTTCTCAACCTTTGGCTCTTCAATCGAATGCTTGACTTCCTCGTCCTTGACTACTTGGGTAACTTCGAGCGACATGTCTAACGACAAAGAAGCACAAATACAACAAAACTCAAAAGCAATTCAAATAAACTCCAATTTAATATTAGATTGGTACTAAGCGGAAGGATTGAATTTAGGAACTTAGATTTGATCGAAGATCGGATGAAAGAGAACGGCTTTGGAAGATTTATCGAGAAGGTTACGATGATAATTAGGGAAAACGAGTATATTCGAGGATATCCTTGAGATTAATTAACTCGATTGGACAAATATTGACATATGGGCTCTTGATCTATAGATCGGGTCCATAAAGATATGTTAGTTCATGATGAACTAAACTGATGCTCAATGTTGACTTTTGTTGACTAAACAAATACACAGTCAAACAAAAGAAAGATAGACTAATAGAATAGATATGACACCAGGATATGACATATGGCCAATGGTCTATCGACCAAGTCCACGAATGAATTCTGGGTTAATGGCAGATTAGATTTTCAGGGATAAGACAAGGACGATGGAATCGACATTCAGTGCGATCCGATCTGGGGTTCAGTCATACATCAAAGAAGAGACTTGACGATAACAGGGCGATGACGATATGTAGTAAGACAGTACAAATATCTTACTACGGTGGACACAACGTGGAAAACCGCAATACCGGCAGCGCGGCTCACGATGAACTCAGTCCATCGAACCGGTCTTAAGTTAGGTTTTGGTCCGGCTTTGCAGATGATAGAAAGATAAAGCCAGACTCACAAGAAATGGGGTTAGATCACGATAGGACGATAGAAAGGATAATGACATCGCGCTACGCTCTTGCTGGAATGCGCATATGCGATGATAGCAAAGCGTTAACGGCGGAACGTTAACGAAGAAACGTTAGCAGCGGAACGTTAACGATGGAACGTTAACGGCGGGAGGTTAACGATGGGACGTTAACGGCGGGACGTTGACGACGGAACTTTAACGGCGGGAAGTTAACGGCGGGACGTTAACGACGGAACGTTAACGGCGGGACGTTAACGACGAATTGGACCAAGGGTTAAGTCGGGTTTGGCGAAGCGATTCAAGGATGAATACACTTGGCATAGGGTAGGATGGTAGGGTTGGCTCTGCGATTAAAGGTTTCCAAAGATGGCGAACCGAAATGCGCACCGACACGAAGGACTAGGCCAAAAGACGTCGGGTAGATTCTAGAACATGGCTTTGGCGGCAACCGGGATCAATGAACTTCAGCGGTGGCAAAACAGGGATAATGATTTTCTGGACACAATGACATGGCCACGACAAACCAAAATGGTTGGCGGCACAAGGCGGCCAGCGACGGTGGCAAAAGACGACGATAACGAATATTAAAATTTTCGGTGGATGGAACAGCAAAGGGAAAGTGAGCACCACGTAGAACGCGCGAGACGAACTCAGCGGTATATCCGGTTTGGAAGCAACCCAACGGACAGATCACAAACTGCCGATGAGCGGTGCTAAAGCTAATAGATCAAGCGATCATAACTATTAAAATAATGGATGAAACCTAACCAAATTTTACAGAGAGCTATCTGGGATCATTTGGCACAATATGACGCGAACGGATCTGAGTTTTACCTTCGGATCAGCGGGCACGCGGCGAAGTTTTCTGCCGTAAGTCACGATCGATCGGGAAGATTGAATTTTCTGCAGCAATCCCTTGGACAAAATCTTGAGTTAGGGTGAGCACCGTGTAGAGGACATCAAGAGGAGTCTACAGAAAAAATTTCACGGTCAAACTCGCAAAAACGAAGGAGAACGGGCAGCAGCAAGATTTGAGATTAGAACGCCCATAACTTTTGATTCCGCGGATGGAACTGCACCAAATTTGGTGGAGATCTGACTATATGGCACGAGATGACGCGGTTGGATCTCAGAAAAACTCACCCAGAAGGCGCGGAACGCGATGCCAAGATCGGCCGGCGATGGCGGCGCACCGGAAGAGCTCGTCGACGTTGTAGGAGAAAAAGGGTCGCCGGCGGTGCTCTGTTTGGAATATTACAAAACTGATTCACAGGGTGTTGCAACCTTCATGGGGGTGCTCCACAAAAAATTTGAGGATGAACGGAGTTCGGGAGCGCCCTGTAGAGCTCGCCGAAGTTCTTACCGGAGTTGAGGAAAAAGGCTTACCGAGGGAGCTCCATTGCGATTTTGATGCTGACCTTTTAGTATGATGTGGGGAATGAGGAGAGGCGTCTAGGGTTCAATTTTCAGCTACAAAGGAGCAATGGATCAACGGGAAAAGCTCGCCGGAGTTGGGGAAAGAATCGGTTGCCGGGGGTGCTACGATAGGTATTTTGAAAATCTGATTTTACTGGATATAGAGGACAGCAAGAGGAAGCTCTGGTGAAAATTTCAGATCAAAATAAGATCGGGAGTGACCAGGAGAGCTCGCCGAAGTTATGCCTGAAATTCTGCCGGAATTACTGTAGCAGTTACTGATTATTAAATCCGAATTATTAAGTATCACCCATAAAATCGAAATAAATATCAAACAACCGTTTAAAAATCAGAGAAAATCTGGAACGTGACCCACAGCTTTAGTAACACAAATAAAATATTATTACATAAAATAATAATTTTATTCGTGTACAGTAAATACTTTTATATTGTTTTTATACCTTCTTAATTTGGAAAATACTAAAACAACCCCAAAAATTCTAAGAAAATTCAGGGAGTTTAATTAGGACATTTTGAGATCAAATAAAATATTTTGGTACCACCAAATATTTTATTTTTATATCCACATATATTTTTATTTTGTTAAAGCTTTGGAAGGCTTTAGAAAATATATAATTTGACAAATATAGAAAATTTCACAGAAATTCCCTTAGGTTTATTTATATTAAATAAGATAGTTTTAGCAAAACCAAATCTTTTATTTTGTCTCCAAACTATATTTTAATTGATGAGACTTTTGGAAAGATTTTGAAATCAGGATTTTAACAAATAATGGGAAAATTCACCGAAGTTCCTTGTGATATATTTTTTAAAACAATTAATTCCAACTTAAATAGGGTTTTTTTAGGAAATAGTTTTAAGTTTTTCTAAAAATAGGCAAAAGTCTTTTTCTTTTGAACTCTAGAGAAATCCGAGAAAATAAAGAGGAGACAAATAAACTTGAACAACCGATAAAAATAATAATTTTTATTTTTTATCCTATTTTGAAATGAAAATTTGGGATGTTACAAACCTCCCCCTTAATGAATCTCGTCCCGAGATTTAGGTAGCTATAGAATTGGTTACGGGAGACTCGACCTTGAAGCTTTAGACTTGCGGACAACTTCACATGACTGGCGAAAGCAACTTGCTGTCTGCGGTCTTGGTGAAGATTGAACATCATTTACATTGAGTTGGTTCTTGAGAACGACTCTTGATCCGAGGAACTCAAGGCGATTGATAATTGCTTCTCCGCAATTCAATGTCTTGAGCGATTCTTTGATCCTTGCAAATTCACTACCAATGACCTTGGAGTAAGGGACATTGACCGAAATGAATCGCAACTCTTAACATCACGGTCGAGTCATGGAATTACGAAGATTCGAATTAGTTTTATCTTATTGGACTTGTCAAAAGCATGGATAAAAATTACCACTCTGTTGATCTGTTGGTTTGATACTATCTTTGTCGGTTTGGTTCTCAAGTAGCATTGGAAATTCTATATCCGCTAGATATTCTTTCCATAACGAATTAATGCTTCAATTATCATTGAAGTAAAGTCTTGATCTTCAATATGCTAAATCAACAAATTTTGTCTCTACATCACATTCTGAGAATTCGGACTTTATGGCCAACATACACATGAACATTATCTGTAAAGTGAATGCTCAAAGACATATCAAATCCTTTATTGCCATTAATACTTTTGATTTTGAATTACAGGTTAGATCGAGCATAACCGAATACCTTCTAATAATGACAAATCTTACGGCGAGACAAGCTCCACGCTAAATGGTGCTTGAATTGACCATTATAGCACACATATAACTTTCAAGTGAACCACCATTGCGGACAATATCTTCATTTACTATTAATGCTTTTATTTCAAACTTCTCATACCAACAAAACATTCATCTCTACTTTATTTCTTTTGCAAGGAAATCTTTAGATGGAATTCATTACTAATCTCCTCACTTTACAAATGAGTTATGACACTCGCTCGAGGTGAAATCGTTGATCTGAGCTTCCTTGATTGGCGTCGACATCGAGGTTTTGACTGTGGCGAGTTGAGATTGGCTTGAACCGCATGATTGCTTTCTTCCGAGGGCAATTGTTGGCAAAATGTCAAGGCTTCTGGCAGTATAACAGAGTTTATGGAAATTTTTCTTCCTTGGGCATTCGCTGACTGGGGTAGTGTCTTCGCTCATACATCTTTTCTTCAACTGGTTCTCTAGGCAAACTTCTCTTACAGTGTCACCACTCACTCTTGGCGTTATGTACTTAATCGAAGTAACCACGGAATAACCACGGTTGCAGAAAATAATTGTCTTCTCTGTGGACATCGGTTAGCATAATGACCTTCCTTCTGACAGTAGTAGCACACATGTTTGCATCGTTGTGCCTTGTTGGGTATAAATGTATGCTCATTATTGTTCTTCTGGTAATTCAGGGCTGGTTGCTTCAGAGGGCATTCTCTAGACCAATGACCTTGTTCATCACATAAGAAACATCTTTGTTGGCGATTGCCACTTACTACTTTCTTGATGAAGACAGCCAAGATCAGGAGGCTGCATCTTTAGTTTTTCAAGTGGCGTCTCCTGTACAACTGATATTACACCTCTTTTTGACAATTCTTGAGTAATTGCAGCTCGAAGATTCTTCTGCGTATTGAGTCACTGCGATAACTATTGGATCAAGGGACATTGAGTGGGCAATGATCTCGACCTTCACATAGGTAACATGTGATGTTGTTCATAGAGCACTCTCCGAAAGGATGACTTCCTTCACAACTGGAGCAATTGATCGCATGCTCATCAGCGGTATGGCCTATTTCTCCACTGTGAATGCATGCACGATCTTCTAACTTGTCAGGCTGACAACACTTCAAAGAACAACATCTAGATCTTGAATCAGATGCAGAGTAGCATTTTGATCTGAATCTATCATGATGACACCATCTCTTGTCGAAGCAAAGGAATAGCGAAAAGCATCAACGAACTCATTCGAGGTGATACTCTGCATATTTATCTTATTGTGGGTTGCAAACCGATCCATCATTGGGGTTCTCAGAGTTGATTTCCACTTCCATCGACTTTCTTGGTTCCACAGGTCGCACCATCTGCTTGGTTGCTTCAAAGGGTTAGGAAAAGGGAAATAGCATAGATAAGGAATAATGATCCTAATACAGGGAGATAGGTTTAACCCAACAACTTAAGCAAACAATATTAATAACTTGGTATGGTTGCTTATATAAGCCTAAGAGCTATACAACACATCTTGCACAATCAACAATCAAGGAACAACCAAATCAACCTATACACACAAAACTACCGTCTATAAGGGCGACATTCTAGCTTAAGAAGGCGTGGCTCCTACACATGAGTCTCAACTAGATACTCAAAATCGGGTCTTCTAGTTTGGGAACACCGCATCGATCCTCCCTTCCTTGATCTTGGCGATTCTGTCTTCACGATCTTAAGGTTCAACAACGAGACACCCAAGATTTCTCCTTAAGTGGGAGACATCGTTAACTACTTAGAACAACGCAGTAAGATTTTTATTTAAACCAATGAGGAAAGATGAATAATTTTTTTAGCAAAGGGGAAAGAATGGAAGAATAAGATAAGTCAAGAACTTATTATTCTTTCAAGTTAAATTTTCACTTTTAGAAAATACTTTGAAGCTCTAAGGAACGGCCAAACTATCTAGGGTCAAGACCTACAGTCAACTGGCTCGATACCACCTCTGCCGGGACCCGAATATGCAAATCCGGACCCTCGTGTATTCAAAGACTAGTCGGGATCACGCTAGTGCACAGTCTCAACATAGATGAAATATCACAATCATACACAGTGGAATAATAAATAAAGACTTAATCTATTAATATAGAACTATTGAGCGACCTTAAGGTCAAACTTACACTTGTGAGGCCTTGGTGGCTTCAACTCAAAATAAATAAACAACGGAATGAAAGAAGAACGTCGACGAATCCCATCAATATACCACAGGCAACTGACAAGGTTCAACTCCTAGATAATCGCCTCCTCGTGAAACTTCTCCTCCTTCGAAGTTGTAGTCTTCTCCTCAACTGATGATTTTGTGTTGCAAGGGGTGAGTACATAAAGCACTCAACAAGTCGTGCACAGAATGCAATTCTAACATAGCTATATGCAAGGATTATTCCAAAGAAATGGCTAACATGGCTATTTTGCAAAAAGCAGCATTTGTAAATTAATACAGTATATAAATTGGAAAGACAGTAAAACAAATAACTGTATTAGATAGATTCAACATTTCTCAAGTAAAACAAGTTTCCAATCCTAAGTCAAAATCCACTTTCCATGGCATCCCGCCATCCCAATAAGTTTTGTTTAACAAAAGTCTAACCCTTGACTGTAATTCCCGAGCTTTGCTCAATACCGTGAGCACGGCTATTCGAATAGGTTTACACTCTGCAGAGGTTATGCACTTTACCCACACGACGTGATATTCTCTTTGTGCACGCCATCAAGACACTTCCTTTGGTGTCTGGCGGAGAATTCACGACAAAGTCTTTCAGGAACCTCTACCTTAACCAAAGAACCTCTCCGGTGTTGCCTTCGCTATCACTCCTCTCACGCAGTGCCAGCCGAAGTATAGGACAGGCCAACACCGTTGGATGGGTACCAAGCCGCAGACAGTGCGCTCCCCTCGCAGTGTACACTTCGTGTCTTTGTCGCCCCGAGGTATCGGAGGAAAGATATCGTAACCCTAATCAACTAGGTGCATCCCATATCGGACATGTGGTCGCATGATTGACTCAGTCAAAGGCTTGCAAGGTTAAGTCCTTAAGATGATCGAGGCAAGACTTCCACATACCCCCGCCCATCGGGCCCACCTTGGCATTCTCGCCTTGCCACTTGCCCCAATCTAAATCATAACCACCCGGTTGATTACCAAGCACCACGTGCCATCGACAATTTAACCTCGTTGCGTGACATCCTCTCGCCACCGCAACTCAATCTCATCGTGTGACCACACATGACACACAAGTTCATAACATCGTTCCATATTCCATTAGTCAAGATTATTTATCAAAGACTAAAGTACATGTGATGGCGTGGCATGACTAAGCAACTAATACGGTCTAACCATCCCATGTTGATTATTATTACTAACCAACTATAATGAACCAATCTAGGGTGACAATATATCATGGTATACAAATGGTAAGGTAGGGTATAGAGCAATTGGGTATAATAGCTAAGTCCCAAATTTAATTGAAGACATTTGTACATGTCAAATAATATGCAATAAAGTAAAACAATATAGCAGTTTTTGTAATCGTAGGTTCAACATGATCAAAGCACAACTTGCACGGCACTTGCTATAAACTGCTCTTTACTCTTTTAATTGATCTTGGCTTTCTCAACCTTTGGCTCTTCAATCGAATGCTTGACTTCCTCGTCCTTGACTACTTGGGTAACCGAGCGACATGTCTAACGACAAAGAAGCACAAATACAACAAAACTCAAAAGCAATTCAAATAAACTCCAATTTAATATTAGATTGGTGCTGAGCGGAAGGATTGAATTTAGGAACTTAGATTTGATCGAAGATCGGATGAAAGAGAACGGCTTTGGAAGATTTATCGAGAAGGTTCGATGATAATTAGGGAAAGCGGAGTATATTCGAGGGATATCCTTGAGATTAATTAACTCGATTGGACAAATATTGACATATGGGCTCTTGATCTATAGATCGGGTCCATAAAGATATGTTAGTTCATGATGAACTAAGCGATGCTCAATGTTGACTTTTGTTGACTAAACAAATACAGATCAAACAAAAGAAAGATAGACTAATAGAATAGATATGGCACGAGGATATGACATATGGCCAATGGTCTATCGACCAAGTCCACGAATGAATTACGGGTTAATGGCGATTAGATTTTGAGGATAAGACAAGGGCGATGGAATCGACATTCGGCATGATCCGATCGGGGTTGATCATACATCAAAGAAGAGACTTGGCGATAACAGGCGATGACGATATGTAGTAAGGCGGTACAAATATCTTACTACGGTGGACACAACGTGGAAAACCGCAATACGCGGCGTAGCAGCTCACGATGAACTCACCCATCGAACCGGTCTTAAGTTAGGTTTTGGTCCGACTTTGCGGATGATAGAAAGATAAAGCCGGACTCACAAGAAATGGGGTTAGATCACGATAGGGCGATAGAAAGGATAATGACATCGCGCTACGCTCTTGCTGGGAATGCGATATGCGATGATAGCGGCGAGAGCAAAGCGTTAACGGCGGAGCGTTAACGAAGAAACGTTAGCGGCGGGCGTTAACGATGGAACGTTAACGGCGGGAGGTTAACGATGGGGCGTTAACGGCGGGGCGTTGACGACGGAACTTTAACGGCGGAAGTTAACGGCGGGGCGTTAACGGCGGGCGTTAACGGCGGGGCGTTAACGACGAATTGGACCAAGGGTTAAGTCGGGTTTGGCGAAGCGATTCAAGGATGAATACACTTGGCATAGGGTAGGATGGTTGGGTTGGCTCTGCGATTAAAGGTTTCCAAAGATGGCGAACGAAATGCGCACCGACACGAAGGACTAGGCCAAAAGGCGTCGGGTAGATTCTAGAACATGGCTTTGACGGCAACCGGGATCAATGAACTTCAGCGGTGGGCAAAACAGGGGATAATGATTTTCGGACACAATGACATGGCCACGACAAACCAAAATGGTTGGCGGCACAAGGCGACGCTGCGACGGTGGCAAAAGGCGACGATAACGAATATTAAAATTTTCGGTGGATGGAACAGCAAAGGAAAGTGAGCACCACGTGAGACGCGGCGAGACGAACTCAACGGTATATCCGGTTGGAAGCAACCCAGCGGACGGATCACAAACTGCCGATGAGCAGTGCGCTAAAGCTAATAGATCAAGCGGTCATAACTATTAAAATAATGGATGAAACCTAACCAAATTTTACAGAGAGCTATCTGGGATCATTTGGCACGATATGACGTGAACGGATCTGAGTTTTACCTTCGGATCAGCGGGAACGCGCGACGAAGTTTTCTGCCGTAAGTCACGCGATCGATCGGGAAGATTGAATTTTCTGCAGCAATCCTTGGACAAAACCTTGAGTTAGGGTGAGCACCGTGTAGAGGACATCAAGAGGAGTCTACAGAAAAAATTTCACGGTCAAACTCGCAAAAACGAAGGAGAACGGGCAGCAGCAAGATTTGAGATTAGAACTGCCGTAACTTTTGATTCCGCGGATGGAACTGCACCAAATTTGGTGGAGATCTGACTATATGGCACGAGATGACGCGGTTGGATCTCAGAAAAACTCACCCAGAAGGCGCGGAACGCGATGCCAAGATCGGCCGGCGATGGCGGCGCACCGGAAGAGCTCGTCGACGTTGTAGGAGAAAAAGGGTCGCCGGCGGTGCTCTGTTTGGAATATTACAAAACTGATTCACAGGGGTGTTGCAACCTTCATGGGGGTGCTCCACAAAAAATTTGAGGATGAACGGAGTTCGGGAGCGCCCTGTAGAGCTCGCCGAAGTTCTCACGGAGTTGAGGAAAAGGCTTGCCGAGGGATCTCCGTTGCGATTCTGATGCTGATCTTTTAGTATGATGTGGGGAATGAGGAGAGGCGTCTAGGGTTCAATTTTCAGCTACAAAGGAGCAATGGATCAACGGGAAAAGCTCGCCGGAGTTGGGGAAAGAATCGGTTGCCGGGGTGCTCCGATAGGTATTTTGAAAATCTGATTTTACTGGATGTAGAGGACAGCAAGAGGAAGCTCTGGTGAAAATTTCAGATCAAAATAAGATCGGGAGTGACCAGGAGAGCTCGTCGAAGTTATGCCTGAAATTCAGCCGGAATTACTGTAGCAGTTACTGATTATTAAATCCGAATTATTAAGTATCACCCATAAAATCGAAATAAATATCAAACAACCGTTTAAAAATCAGAGAAAATCTGGAACGTGACCCATAGCTTTAGTAACACAAATAAAATATTATTACATAAAATAATAATTTTATTCGTGTACAGTAAATACTTTTATATTGTTTTAATACCTTCTTAATTTGGAAAATACTAAAACAACCCCAAAAATTATAAGAAAATTCAGGGAGTTTAATTAGGACATTTTGAGATCAAATAAAATATTTTGGTACCACCAAATATTTTATTTTTATATCCACATATATTTTTATTTTGTTAAAGCTTTCGGAAAGGCTTTAGAAAATATATAATTTGACAAATATAGGAAATTTCACAGAAATTCCCTTAGGTTTATTTATATTAAATAAGATAGTTTTAGCAAAACCAAATCTTTTATTTTGTCTCCAAACTATATTTTAATTGATGAGACTTTTGGAAAGATTTTGAAATCAGGATTTTAACAAATAATGGGAAAATTCACCGAAGTTCCTTGTGATATATTTTTTTAAAACAATTAATTCCAACTTAAATAGGGTTTTTTTAGGAAATAGTTTTAAGTTTTTCTAAAAATAGGCAAAAGTCTTTTCTTTTGAACTCTAGAAATCCGAGAAAATAAAGAGGAGACAAATAAACTTGAACAACCGATAAAAATAATAATTTTTTATTTTTTTTATCCTATTTTTGAAATGAAAATTTGGGATGTTACAGTGTCCCAATGGTGGCGGCAGGCTCCACGGCACGGCATCCCCGTGCCGCTCAAAGACAACATCGTGAGTTCACGACGCACGACCGACGCTCGAACGCTCATCACCAGAGAGGAATCGAGGCAATCGGTAAGGAGGAGCGGCCGAGGACCCTCTCACTCTCTAGTCTCATCCTCAGATTAATCGCCAGGACGCAAACGCCAACCAAAGATTCGCTAGTCACTACTGAGCTCGGTATAAAAAAATTGCCCCAGCCCCCACGCCCCAATGCAATGCCCGAATGCCCTCTTTTTTATTACTCATTACTGATAACTAAGTGATAACACTGATAAGGGATAATCTATATTCTATATTTCTATTATTGACTGGTTGATTTTTTTCCTCTTTGATTCAATTTGTTGAAATTGCATCACTTAGTTTTATATTTTTATCTACAGGTCGAATTGTCGATGATCCGTCCCTACATATTTTAATATTTATGTCATTCTACCCATTAGCAACGTACCACACTTGTCATATTTTGATTACTTACTTTGTTTCCTTTCTCTTTACGTACAAATTTGGAATTTAATTAGTAATAGTTCGATAGATGTATTATTAGTATACTTATCTTTGACTTAAAATTTTAACATAGCAGCTCCTTCTATTTTTATTCTGGATTTACCAGCTGAGTGTACGTCTCTACTCCTTAAAAAATAGATGACAAATTAGATCTTTCATGCCAATCATCGATACAAAAGCTAGCACGAGCTGAGTGTAGTTTACTCAAAACTTACTGTGTGCTAGCTCGTTAATTAGCATCCTTGCATACTTAGCAAACAAAATTGCTGCTGCATCGATCGCACCAACGAATGAGATGCATCGATCCAAACGATCGAGTATGCTACGTTGCTTTGTTCTCAAGACATCACCCCTGACAGGCCATCTAGTAAAACCCTAGCTGCCTGACTACGAGGTGCATGAGCAGGCATTAATGGCGGCGCCTATGTCGAGGAACGGGCATCGGTATATATCGATGCACGACACCGATGCTTCCGCAGCAAGCGTCACTTTGATATGCCATATTTGCTAGCTGTAGCAATCGATCGGAACCACGGATGTAGGGATGATAGAGGCCGTTCAGTCAGCCGCTGCGTCGACATGAAGGAACCATGCACACTCTTTGAGACGACTCTCTTTTAAAAAAAGAAAGATTGTATGGGCATATAATACCAATTCTATGATTAATAATTAGTATGTATACTTTTAATATTGATAGTATATTCATACAGAATATTATACATATGATAATGATAATTAATTATACAACAAAGTCTTACAAGACGGAATATATTGCAGTGGAAATTCAAAAGCCTTTTGTTATGCCCATACAAACCCTCAAACAACTAACAAGATATAAACCCTAGAAAAGCTCATCAATATAATCCCGTAATCTATGTAGAAATATGCGTCTTTTGAGATTTCGCTATCTTCATTTGTTGAACCAACAATTAAGCAATGTTGAGTACTTGTGTACTCAAAGAAGAGTTGTAGTATATCGCAAATATATAATAAATACAAAGCTATGTCAATAGAAAGGCTATACAGGTTATTTTAAATAAAGCAATATTATTTAACTTAAATATCAAGTAGTAATTTGCAAACGAAATTTGTAAGAGTAAGTTTGACATATATGTAAATAACAATAAATATAACATAATTGTAATAACTTATAGTTCTCCATGATTGTGAGAATCGAATCATTTCCTTGCCAATCCCTGGCATAAATTAACGACTTTCCTTTGCTAATCCCTAACATAAATATGAAATAAAAGCTTTACAACATATATGTCTAAATCATTCTTTTTAAAAAAATACTAAAATTATAACAAGTGTTAGTGCACCAAGTTTCTCATAACCTCGGGAACGACTTTTCGAAAAGTTTTAAACTCACAGAGGTGTGCACCTTACCCACAAGACATGTCCAAATTTTTTGCAAAGCTATTAGCACACTTCGGGTGTGTTTGGTAGGGCTCTAGCTCTACCAGATCCGTGCATCTGGTGGATTGGGTATTCCTAACTCCATCAGATTCATGGAGCTGAAACTGTGAGTACATTAAGAGTGTTTAGATGAATCATCTTGTTAACATTTTAGACCAAAATATAAACCATTCACTTTATTTTAGTTTCATAAGTTTTGATCTCGTAAAGCCGAGATCCGAGCTCTACCAAATGTGCCTTTCCTTTGGTGTGCCGCAGAGTCATGACATAACCGCTACATTACATAGACCTAGCTTTATACCAGCCGGTGGTGACAAACCCCTAATATAGCGGCATAAGATATTTGTACAATCATCGTACTCAACAAAGATATCCTCGTTGAGTTCAAGGATCGAGATGGCGATCAGAGTGGAATGAATGATCCCAAAATAAATTTTATCCCCCAAAGGAACCATGTCAAAACCGTTAGAAATCAAATGGAAACGGAAGAATTAGTTTTCACAATTTTCAGCCTGAGGCCGGTATTACCACAAACTCAGCATTATCGGGTACTGTAGCTAGAGGAAAAATAGGCGAATGAATAGTGATTTCAGCACGGGTTCAAAAAGGAAAATTGAGAAATCTTTTGATCGGCTCATCCAAACTCAATGAAACTTTGTGAACACCTTCCTAACGATATCAGGAACCTATTCCAACCATCGATTGCAAGAATCGACGTCAAAGTGAAGGACCATGTGGAGGTCCATCCATGTTTGTGATGAGTATTTGACTTTATTTGAGCATGGTGTGCTCAAGTTTGAGTTTGATTTGGATTGATTTTCAAAATGAAGCAATTTGAGTTGTCTTGCCAGAGGGCGTGATCGCCGTATGAGCGCGGTAGTGATGAGTTGGACGGGTTTATATTGCATATCATTTTGGGCATTGCTATGTGAAAGGTTTTTTCCTTGTCTTTGATGGTTGCAGGACGACGATGCTAGGTCATGGTGAGGCGAAGGATGACCGTGACTAGGCGAGGAGCGCTGGAGGTCCGTAGACGGCTGGGAGATCGCGCCGAGAAGATGATCGGAGACGGAGTCCGGCAAGTAAATAAGACAAGGAAAGGAGTTGATGCTAGCTAGATGCCATGGATCAATGAGGGCGTCGATTGAGGTCTAGTTCATAGGTTAGCGGGTCTAGGTAGTATGCTTTGAAAACTGCAAGAAAACCCGTATGTGTGTGGGTTTTGGGTTAGCCCTTGCATGGCTGTGTGTGTGGGTTAATCCTAGCCCTTAGATGAGTGCTCTAGGTTGAGGGACTCATCCAAGGGTGGTAGGTGGCCCAAGAGTAGTATAAATAGGGGTGGAGGGGTAGCCTCCTTCCTTGAAGGTTTTGAGGTTTTGATGCTCCTTTGAGCTTTGCCCACATGAATGTGAGGCTTTGTAACTTCTCCTTCCGTAAATGACTTGTTTCCTCAAATCATTTCTTTCTTTGTGCATTTACATTACGCATTTAAATTACGCAATTTACATTATGCACTTACATTCCGCAATTAAATTCAAAGACTTACATTCTTGCAATTTACATTTATGCAAATTGGATTTGCCTCCATCCTTCTAAATGCTGTTCTAGGATGTCTTAAGGGTGTTTATTTGGTTTTACATCTTTCTTACACCCTTGGATAGTGAAGGATCGAAAAGGCTAATAGAGGGGGTGAATAGGAGCCAAATAAAATTTTCAATAAACTCTCCCCTAGATTTCTTGTAATTCACCAAAAGACCAGAAAGAAAGAATCTGAACCATCGATCAAGCAATTTCAT